>OX411733.1:23216177-23902107 GCA_948252095.1 Dicycla oo
AATTACAGATAGTGGATTACCATTACAAGTGCCGCGTTTGTCGAGAGCAGTTTATAAGTATCAAGAAGTTGAGGCAGCACCTCACTACACATCAGGGTAAGAAAACACATTTAAATTCATTAAAGGAATTCAATTAATTACATATACAGGGTGTAACAAAACCCTTCACGAAGCCGTCGTCTGCGCATTCCGTACATCTAAGTAACTTTTTGCAAAATTAAATTGCTGGGAAATTACCTTTATTTTTGGTGTGAAAATTCAGCATTTTGTTTTTGAGTGCATGCAACGGTACAGGGATCGTGGGAGTTTTTAAAGTTAAGTTTTTAATACTAGTTTTCGTAAACAAACATCAAATAAGTTGGAACTTTGTACTTCCATATCACCGTAACCAGATGGCCCAGGTATGGTTCAGTACAAAACGATGATCATAATAACGAAGAACAACTGACTGTCGGCTTCGTTTATGATATTTTTCTAGGTGACCTAGACCGACTGGTCCAAAAGCGAATGGGGTAATGCGAAGGTGGCCTATCATTTAAAAAATGTTAAAGTTGGGACTTTCTCAATTTTTTTTCTTAAATCTGGGCTAGAAAGTTTCGCTAAAGTTTAATAAAAAGTTAGAAAAGACAAGTAAAAATAAAATCTGAAGCGTTGCAGAGCCTCACTGAACGTCAATAGCAATATCATCTTGTGCCTACACTATCAAGGCATCTTCCAGCCAGGTTTGAACTCACTAGGTTGATTTCTTGAAAATGATTAAATTAGCGAAATTTTCTGAACTGTTGAGAATATTCCAACTTTAAATTTTTTAAATGATACGTAGCCACCTCCGCTTTACCCTATTTGCCTTTGGCCCACTCGGTACGAGACACCCTGTATAGACAGAAAACTGCTGCCTATCATTAAAACCCATCCATATACATAAGTATGTTCCAAAAGTATCTGCTGAAAATGTAAACAAACCCTGTTTAAATTAAATTCTTAAGGCCCGTCCTCCCTAAAATACGGCGAAACTAAGTAACTTTGTGTCCATTTTTTACAGTAACTATAGCATATTTTTGATAGAAAAAAATATATAATAATCTACAATACATAAGAAGTGATTTCATGTGTCCAGAAATCTGCTTTAGTTTATATAACTAAAGAAAAAAAAAGGTAAACCCAGGTCTATTTTTTCTAGTTTTTACCATATTACTCCTACAATTTTCATTAAAAGTGTTCATAAATTTACACAGTTCTCTACAAAATAATAAGAAATGATTTCATGTCATTACTTTTTTAAAATTATTTTTATTTGATTTTAAATTAATTTACAAAGCAAATCATTAGCGGCAAATTTATGCTGCGCCCCGCTCTCGCCCAAAATCTCAGTGCGGGGCGAGACGTGTTGCTGGACGGACCTGTGCCGCGTTGTGTGACGACCTCCTCGCTTCGATAAACATTGTTTTTTTTGTGAACAGTGTAGCCACACGGACAGAGTTTCATTTAATTTTTGGTATCTTACCTACCTTATACGTGACTATATTTTTTTTTTGTGTGAATACATCCTTTACTTTGTTAATATTAGTGTATTCAGTGTGTTTTATTATATTATAGTAAAAAAATTAACAATCATTTTCTAAAGCATAGTGTGTTCAAGATGGGAAGTAAACAAAGACAAAAAAAACGAAATCTCAAAAAATTATACAAAAGAAGGGGACAGAGATTACAAGAGTAAGTTTCCTATTTCAATTAGGTACATTGAAATAGGAAACTTACTCTTGTAATCTCTGTCTCCTTCTTTTGTTGTTTCTAGTACCTACTTCAATTCATATTTTGGTAATTTTCATGTTATGTATTATAGGTAGGTACTTAATTAACCAAAGAATAAGTAAATATAGGGAATATTTGTATAGTATCCCTACTACAAAATCCCACCTACAAATGGTAGGTACTGTCCAATGGTCTCTGCTGGCTGCATCAGATCGTGCGGGGAATATCTGATGTTTGTCTATCCCTTATCATCCTATCAAATTCATTTTAAATACAAAAGATTTTGACGGTAATGACGACATTCCTTCAAGACACAGATAGGGCTAGCGGCCAGTAACAATTCGTAAATTGAAAAAAATAAACAAATTTCAAACAAACTAAATAATAACGAAAATTAGTATAGCCCTATGGTGTCTCCAAGATACTATTTTAGAAAAATGTAAATAAATCAATAAATATTAACGTTTAATGAAATTAAAATATCCTTATAAAACGAGAACGTGGAACCGTATACGTGTGTTGATTTCATGCCGCCATTGCAGCGCCACGTTGTATAATTCAATGTGTAGATGTAAATGGTGTGAAATCTTCCGGGCTACCAGTTCAGTTAAGTGTACCTCAAGGTTCAATACTGGATCCATTCTTGTTCTTAGTGTATATCAGTGACTTACCATTCTATTTAAAGGGTATCTGTGACGTTGTACTGTTTGTAGGTGACACCTCTCTTATTTTTAAAGTAGACAGGAATAGACAAGATTTTGACGACGTAAACACTGCACTCTCAATGGTTACAGATTGGTTTGCCTTACCGAATGTTAGAAATCTAGGACCCAACATCATTTTAGATAGAGATGCTTTAAACTGTGGACTCGGCAGTTTTTCTGGGTATAACAGTAGATGCCAAACTTCAGTGGGGCCCACATATATCAAGCCTACCGGGAAGGCTCAGTTCAGCCGCCTACGCTGTCACGAAAGTAAGACAATACACTGACGTTGATACAGCTAGGTTAGTCTATTTTAGTTATTTTTCATAGCACTATGTCATATGGTATTCTGCTCTGGGGCAAAGCCGCTGACATTCAAAATATATTTGTTCTTCAGAAACCAGCTGTTCGAACAATTTACCAGCTCGGTGCCAGAGTTTCTTTGAGAGATTTTTTTTAAACATATTGGTATTCTCACGGTGGCATCACCATTCATCTTCGCCAACATCTTATATATAAGACAAAATATACATTTATACACTAAAAACAGGGATATTCACAATCTTAACACCAGAAATAAGGACAAATTTAGTGCTCAATTTCACCGGCTTCATAAGGTTCATAACTCATTTGTTGGGCTTGGTATATCCTTTTATAACAAGCTACCCTCTTCTTTGCTAGATTTGCCCTTCAATGCGTTTAAAGCTAAAGTAAAATCTAACCTTTGTTCAAAGGCATACTGTTCAATAATCAACTAGTCAAAAGACGTCCAAATGTCAGTTGCGGAAATCTTGTTAAATACCTTTTATACAAAGACTGTATTAGTCATGTAAAATCATATAAAGTCATATAAAACACGGAGTTGACAACGAAAAAATCGCTTTAGAGCAATTATCAAAACAGGAAGGGATTAAAATACAACCGTGTGTGTGGTTTGTTTCTGGACGAACGATTGCCCTACATAGGCTCTAGCACTGACGGAATCTGCAATGACATGACAATTGAAGTAAAGTGCCCTATTTCAGCCTACCAATTCAACTTTGAAGAGGCTGTAAGAAAAAATTAAATGAAAATGGCAATATAACCATAAACAAAAATCACAACTAGAAAAAAAAACAAAGACCAAAGCAAGTAAAACTATTAACAATGGCGGAGCAACAGAAAAGATGGAAACAGGGAAGAAAATGGGACAGCGAAACAACACGATCCTCTCAACATACTTGCTCATAAATGATAAAAAAACGAAGGAACATGATGAGGTAGAAAACTAGAAAACAAACACCACGAAAAGGAAGTACACGGATTTCCGTGTACACGGAAATCCGTGTACTTCCTTTTTTGTTCATTTGAACACTGGCAAGAAAGAAAGCAAGATTCAAATAAATGAAGAAGATACAGAAAATACTTTTTATTACTCTACTGACTTTCCGAATGCTTCAATTCAAGAGTTCGGTAATATACGAGTAAGCGATGATGAAGAGGTTCAAATAAAAAGAAGAAAACATTGACCGAAATTCAATGAAATTTTAATGAATTTTGAGTAATCTGTCAATAAACAAGTTAAATATTGGTTTTCTTTTTGACAAACAACAAAAATGTTATGATGCACCAGCAATGCCCGCAACTTCGTACGTGCAGGCATTGAAATAAATGCCGATGCCGATTGTTTTTAGCTACTAATATTCTTGGTTCTTGAGCATATCCACTAACAAAATGAAAAAAAGACCTACAAATTGATCTTGTCTTATAGTACCTACATTTTTGTTTGTGGAGTAGGCTCTTTCGCTATCGTCTAGTTGTACCTCTAGGGTTTCATATCAGGTCCTACATAACATGAATTTAATATCATATACAGTGTTCAAAATCCCTTACCCTTTTTTTCGTTCGCTTTTTAATTTCATCTCTGTGCTATACAGATAAGACGCTATTTTATAAAATTGTAAATAAATCAATAAATAATAACGTTTAATGAAATTAAAATATATCCTTATAAAACGAGAACGTGGAACCGTATACGTGTGTTGATTTCATGCCGCCATTGCAGCGCCACGTTGTATAATTGTTAACTGGTAGAAATGTACATACTTTTATTTCAGAATGTGATTGATGTGACTAATAAAGAAATATCTAAACAAGATGTTTTATGTGTTGCCACTCCTTAAAGATTGTAAAGTTAATTTTTTAATACCTTATATGTAGGTATTTATAAAAACATCTGCGGTCTTACTACAAAAGGTTTAAAAACATGTTCAACGCATGTCTAACGTCAAACTCCATACATAAAAAAAACATAAAATACGCGTTGAACATGTGTTTAAATCTTTTGTAATAAGACGGCTGTTATTAATTACTCTATGTCGCGCGCGGCAGTAATCGTGTACACCCTAGCGAAGCATCGCGCGCGATGTTTAGGTTCGGGTGGTGCGGGGAGTAGTACAAAGCTCCGCCCACACACGCAAGGTCGTTGGCGCCGGTAAAAACCTTAAAGACGGTTTTTTGATCCGAAGTTAACTCAACCAATGGTTAAACATAGTAACTAATGGTTGAATTTTGGCTAAATGTGAAAGGCTAAACATGAATGTATTCATGTTAGCTCATTCATATTAAAAAAAATAGTAACTAATGGCATAACTCATTCATGTTTAACCTTTCACATTTAGCCAAAATTCAACCATTAGTTACTATGTTTAACCATTGGTTGAGTTAACTACTGATCAAAAAACCGGCCCTTAGGCATTCCAGCGTTGGTATAGATCGCTGGGCTGGAATGCTGCTGGATTAATGTGAACCGAGCTTTAAAACCTCGTGAGTTTTTCTCTTGCTTACTTATTTGAGATACTAATAATGTTATTATTTTTCAGGTAACGAGGTGTTTACATGTGAAGTCGGCAACCACATGGCGAGATAGACAACCTTCTGAAGAATTGGAATAGTTTTAATGAATAAATGAAATTTGATACTATGAATTTAATTATTGTTATTACGTAGAATATAATATCAGAACATAAAATTACGCCTGCTGGATTTTGACGATTACCCTTTGCGATTGCGACTGCGATCACCTACTTGAAAGGGTCGTTTACTTGAAACTAGCGCCATCTAGTTTTTATATACGTAACCGGATCCATTCTACATAACGTTGGGTTGCAAACGTTAGCAAGTCTACCCGCTAGATGGCGTTGATAGTGCTCACGGAAGTATTTTGGAATTGAGTGATAAAATATATTATGTGATTAGTCGCCTTGCACGTTGCTTACTTTCCCCTCTCCATAGGAGTAGATACAGCTTGTTCGTCCCTGCTTCACATTAAGTACCTCAATAATAACGAAATTTTGAAATTCTTCATCATCATCATCCTGCCCAGGTCCCATATGTTACTTGGGATCGGCGCAACACGTTTTCTCTTTCGATTCTCCCCTGTCAACCGTCACGCTATCATTCACTCTCTTCTCTTTCATATCATTCTTCACACAATTCATCAATCGTTTCTTTGGCCTTCCTCCCTCTCAATTCTTACAAGCCCTCAAATGAATGATGAGATTTTAAAATTTTAACATCATCATCTACAATTTTAACACTCCCTCTTCTGGAGCTTTTCATGGTCTACGGCCACCCCTAGTAGCTAATTAATCAGATTAAACAACGGCGTATCAGTTAATTACTTTACTGAACCCCTATACCTCGTCTATGTCAAATGTATGTAATTTTGTGACCATACAGGCAATCCAGTTTAAGTGCAAGTCAGTGTGAGCGCATAGGGTTTGAGATTAGCCCGGAGTCTGTATTTATGTCTGGTTAATGGGAATAGGCTCGTCCCCTGTTAAACGAATCATATAAAATCAAACCTGACTACCTGCACTGCGTCGAACTGTTGGGAAAAGGAAAAATGTAATAAAAAATAGCATGAAGGTATTAATGTAATTTCTAAATATATAGATACATGAACACCTCTAATGTTTACCATTATTTATAGACATTTTCTTGAAAAGCCTGTCTAATTTTTTATTACATTTTTCTATTTCCCCAACAATTCGACGCATTTGAGATAGCCAGGTTTGATTTTATATGACTCAAATGGAACTGTCTAAACGTTTGAGTTCCTATGCTTTTCCATTCGGGGAATACAGGCGTAGTGAACTACCTAGTCATTTCCCAACTATGTCGGCTGGTGTGGTCGGCTTACAGTCTGACCGGACGCTGTTGAATACCAGTATTCTACATGGAGTGACTGACTATCCGACCTACACAACACAGTTACTGGGTAACACGATACCCCTTGGTAACACTGATGACTAACGAATGTATTTCGTCACTTAGGGGACGGTCGGGCCAGAAAGGGTACTTCTTCTATATTTGTTCTAATTTAGGAGAAGTACCTTTTTGCCTACCGTAACCGTCTTGCCCGACCGTCCCCTACCTACTACCTCAATTTCGATCGGCGTTTTGAAGTCGTTATGAGGAGAACATACCTGCATGTCAAAAATAAATTAGGTAGGTACTGTAAATGTTTCAGGCAATGAACAACTTGGCTGACATTTATTGAATACTGGCTGTTGCCTGCGACTTCGTCTGCGATCCAGTATGAATTGCTATTCATAGGCTGCTGCCTATGTCCTTCTCATGGTCTACCCATGTGTCAAAATTTATCCAAATCCGTTCAGCCGTTTTATCGTGAAAGCGTAATAAACAAACAAACACACTTTCGCATTTATAATATTAGTTGGGAGGATGAAAAACCGGTCTATCGACACTCTAGAAGTCTAGACTCACAAAATGTATTAGGTACTTAAATAAAAAATAAAAAAAAACTTAACACTACTAAAGTTTCTATAATTGGAAAAACAAGTAACGCCATCTATTCATTTAGAAAGTTATTGTTGTTTTCCTCGGGAACAGTACTTTCTTTCGGGATGAATGGTACGGTACCCTTTGTCCGTTTCTGTATACCAGACAACGTATATGCAAAATTTAAGGATGATCGGTTCAGTGGTTTAGACGTGAAAAGGTAAGAAACAAACAAACAAACTTACTTTCGCATTTATAATATTAGTAAGGATAAAAAGATAGTCCCAGCAGTTTATAGGATAGCATCGTTTTAAAAAGTGCGCGATTGTCCGAAGATTGTTGATACTGATGTCTTATAAATCCTATATTGCTCTACCATCTGTTATGTATGTACTAGTTAGCTTTCCCCCTGTGGAGTTCAACTCTTCACAGTATCTAACTAACTACTTTATGTTCCGCAGACGCACTACTAACTAACTAGTATAAATTCCTATCTATATGTATAAATATAAGTAAGTTATATGTAGATCTTAGTTGCATGTGCTTGTCAAATTGTTAAATCGCAAATAATTGCGAACAACAAACTGCCAGCATATTTTCTATAGAATAGAAAAAAAACACTATCGGAATCGAACCCCAGTCGATTTACAACTTGCTGTGTCCCCGAGGATGAACGGCCGGTGCATTTATTCATCCCTACAGACAACACCGTGACGTCATACTGTCAAAATTTCTAACAAAAATCTAACCCTCGTTGCAAGGTCGTTGACTCTTGTTTACGCTACGAGGGACGGAAGTTCGATGAACCCGCTTACGTCACACCTTCCAATATTTTTTTGGGGTGCCAATTCAAGGGTCAAAATTACGTTAGGAAATGTTAGATTCTCGTTTTTGTGGGAGCAGATATCTATCGGATCGTCGGCGGATAGATTGAGGGTTTCTTAAGTGAAAACTAGGGCCTGAAATGATCAAAATGAAAAGGTATTCATTCAAACTAGGCTGAGAATGAGCACTTTTCGAACGTCTTCCTAGAGCTTTAGCAGGAAAGAAGAAGTGGCGCAACAAACTCCCCAGCAGAATGCTTATTTATGTAATCAAAATGCTTATGTATGTTATTTACTAGCACAAAAGTCTGACAACCAGTCTTGCCAAAGGGTATCGTGTTACCCAATAACTGGGTTGTGGAGGTCAGATAGACAGTCGCTCCATGTACAATACTAGTATCCAGCTGCACCCGGTTAGACTGGAAGCCGACCCCAACATAGTCAGATTGACTAGTGTAGCACCTGTTATGTTATTCGCAAAGACCTAGCTACTAACTGACCTGTAACCTATTGCCCTGCTGTAATCTCTGCCTATTAACTACAATACCTCATCAACCTAGGTTGTAAAAGTTTTGCCCAACAATTCGTTGTGTTGACTCCGTAACCAAAGGTCAAAGTTATACCTTCTTCTACTTATCGAGTTGATGGTAAATACTATGTTAAATGAGTTGAGCATAGGTGGTGACACCAATTGCAGAATCTCTGGCGTTTTTTAGGTCCTCAGGAGACACTTACTATATACTTTGATATACTTTACTTTGCTTTGTTTTACTTTACTTTGGGGATATACTTTGGACACTCCCACAAGTTACATAATGTATGCTCGTACAATTCTATTGCACCCAAACTCTTTAGCGTTAGCCAACTAACTGCTAACCTAAGTGAATTCCGAGATGAAGACATAGACGCGCTGCACTGACTAGGTGCTATGGTGATAGGTATCATAATTTGGAATAGGGGCACATGGATGATGATGATAACTGTAACGTGACGAATAGCCGGGGCTCTTAGTTAGTCACATGATAAAAATTTTAGAATAGAAAATACAGATATCAGTAAGAAACACAAAAATAAACGTATAAATAGCTTCAGTTTTCGGTGACAGGAACCAGGTCTGCAGCGCGCAGTAACAGGATCAGCAAATATGACCTCAACATCCGTTGACGGCGACTAAGTCACTCCCTTAGAGGAACTTTAGAGGTCCCTTTGTTCGAGGAGGACAATAGTGAAGGAGGCAGTGGCTTAAGCCACACCGCTAGGTGTTCAGAGTGTCCGAGGAGGACAGTAGAGAGGGAGACAGGGTTCAAGCCATGCCACTAGAGGTTCAGTTGTAAGAGACCTTCTGGTTGGTCTGAACTGAGACTTAGCTTTATAAAAGAATCAAATCTGACAAATGACATTTGATAATATTAAAACTTAGAATAAAGGATTAATTTGAAAATGAATGTAAAAGTCATAATGAAACTGTGTGGTTTCCATTGGAATAGTGTTTATGAAATATATAAATGTATGTATAGTGAAAGTCATATGATCTGAACGTAGATTTAGTATTTAGTATGAACCCCAGCTCGTTCAATGTAAACAAACTAAAAACATGTGGTTTAAAAAGCGCTACCTTTTGTTCTCATTGAATACATCCAATACCCAGTGTGAGTGGGGTGCTCCTGAACAGGCTCTCTCCCGTCTGCTGGAGTGTCCCAAATGTCCGTTCACCTGCAGTCTTGGCGATTTGAACGATGCCTCTGACGCTGCAATAAGCGTGGCCACCTACTGGGCCCAAACAGTAATAAGCAACAGGAGAACCGTCGAAACGAAAAGAAGACTAACATCAAACAAATATTATAAAAGACAAGAGACAAACATTGCTTCTAAATAGCTACAAACATGTAGGCGTCCCACCCTCAAACATTTCTTTTATAACACTGCATTTCATTCAGATCATAAGTAGGTACCTCACCTCACATTATCAATATCAATTCGATCGACAAAATGAAAGGTATCGATAAAACGAATATCTTCGCCACCCTATTCCAACAATACATTGAATAAAGGAATCTCGCTACAGAGGGTGTCAGAAGGGACGCATCACATTTTTGTGACACTGAGTTTCGCATAGCGATTATTGAACCTTATATTTTTGATGAGGGGCTTATCGTTTGGGTCGATGTGTTAGGTTAGGGTGCTTGCATAGAGAAGCAGTTTACTTGCTTATATAAAGTCCGAAACCGAAGATAGGTACCATAACCCCGCCAAAACCTACCGATCTGTACCGAGAATCAAGACTGGAAACCTACTCCATTACGCAAACACTACGCTACAACTGTCGCGATCAGATTTAAAGTAGGATAACTAATATTTGCAGTATTGTCCAGTACTTATCGATGATCCAGAAGTCAGATATTACAGTTGGTCTGTGTCTAAAATACGGACTTTGTGAGATGGGTCTTCTGAAAGACTGTCTGTAATTATTACTCCTAATATTATGGCTTAGAAAGAGAGGTGTTAAGGTGATATATAAAAAGCTACTGGGCGGTAATAAGAAAGTGACAGAGTCAATTACTTCCACATGCGAAACAAAAGAGAGCGCAACAATGCGCTGGAACCAAAATAAAAGCGCCAAACCGAATAAAAATTGTTTAAAAATAAATTAAGTTCTCTATCAAAAATATTTTCAGGCAGAGTTTTCAATTACCTAATACGTACATTTTGAATGCAATTTCGCAATGAAATTAATTAGGCTTTTAGAATTACAGAAAAAAATATAAAAAAAGTAGAGGTCTTTTCGGAATTAAATTCTATCGAGGAAATTTAACCCAATTACTTTTTCCTTCAGTTAGAGTATTAATCAAATAGTAATTAAACATATATTAAATCCATACATGCTGTAATAGTGAAATAAATGGTTACGAAAAGGCCCCCAATTTATTTTTGGTATCGCCTTATTGCGAATTCTTTTAAAAAATAATCTCAGTAAACGCTTGCTTGTTTCATTTCATTCGAATTCATTTCTCATGAGAAGAAACGCCATTTAATTCTTTGCCGGTAATCACATGGCAAAAAAATCGTCACTTAGCTAATAGAGAAGTATGGAAGAAAAATACATGTTGCGCCGACCTTGGAATAAGGCAGGCCTTGGTAGGCCGAAATTAGAATAAGGGCAAACAATGATGATTGTGAAGCGAATATCTATTCCATTATTGCTTCAGCTGTTCAATCATACATCGAGATTATCGAGAAAAGCGTGTTTGCAAGCAGCCACGTGTTACCTACATGCATACCTACATAGGTGTTCGGGCGTGTATCACACACACAGTCATTAGCACCTATCCTGCCGGCGATTAACGATGAGTGGAGCTAGCAAGTAAAAACGAGTTGGCGAGCAACGAGCAGCGAGTGCACGGGACGAGCTCAAGAGGGCTGAAAAGTTTTGAGTCTAAGTACTTTCAAGTGTCATTATTGTCTCGCGCTGCATATTACTAATTTGCGAATACCCTTATTAGTATACATACTTACAGAGTTTCATGTCATTAGCATCATTAAGCTTTAATTAATCCGTAAACATCATCGTGTCTCAGTCATCCGCGGCCCATTCTTATTCCCCTCGGTACACCGGATGTAATACTCGGAGCGCTATTGTTGCTCAGATTTGCTATAGGGCTTAAAAAACTAAGCATAGAGCACTCGCTGATAGAACACGCGTGAGCCGGCGGTGTGAACAGTCAGCGATCAACTATTAATCATCTCTTTTAGTCTTTTACTTACACGGGACTTACAGTCTTCTGTACGTTTCTTGTGCGAGAAAATCGTTTATAGCTGGTCGCTTCCTCGTTAATGATGAGACAGGTGCCGTATGCTATTCTCCAAACGTATGAAATCACACTACATACAACATAACCCCATAACCCCTCAACCCCTCTCCCCCTACCTCTACCCCTTAACTCCCTCTGTCGCTAAAATTGCATCCTGTGTGACCCATCCTTAAGAGAAAGGGAGGTTGGGGGTAAGGGTGAGGTGGATATTAGAATACAGTTTAATGTCGTTATGATATTGAAAAGTGTTCATCGAAGCTTGCTTGGTATAATTAATTAGCAGTCGAGAATATAATGTTGAGTTGTCTATGTCTGGTGTTCCAATATATGTACAGGATGTAACAAGAGCCTTCACGAAGCCGTCCTCTGCGCATTTTGTACATCTAACTAAGTAACTTTGTGCAAAAATAATTGCTGGGAAACGACTTTTATTTTTGGTGTAAAACTTCTGTTTAGGGTAAGTAGTATGCAACGAAACGCACGCACAATATTCTTCTTACAGATGCATGCAACGGTACTTTGATCGTGGGAGTATAACTGCTATAGTAACTGGTTACTCATAAAAAAGTAGCAAACACAAGGAGAAAAAGCAAGCTCATCAAAAGCACAAACAATATACACATATGTATTTGTTGTGCTTTTCATTTATGAGCTTGCTTGCATTACCTTGTTTCTACCTCTTTTTTTATGAGTAGCCAGTTACTACCTATAGCGTGGCCATACCCTATTTTGGGCCGGTTTTTAGGGTTCCGTACCTGAAAAAGAAAAAACGGAACCCTTATAGGATCACTTGTGTGTCTGTCTGTCTGTCACATCAAATTTGCTGCGAATCTATTGGACCGATTAAGTTGAAATTTGGTACACCTATGAATTTCTCTGACCCAAACACGGACGTGTAACGTAAATAAATGAATTTTGAATATGTGGGTCGAGTGTCAAAAATATTTTTTTTTACTATTAAAATAAATTGCTTTAAAGTTATTTAAGACAATTGATGACAATTGACCATTCCCCTCCTTATCTCCGAAACTACTGAGGTTAAAATTAAAAAAAAAAAACAGAAAATAGTTCTAGACCTACAGATTACAGGAAAACTTAAAACAACTTCATACATTAATTACAGGAAAGTCTATGGTCTTAAAATAACATGGCAAATCTCTCAATATCGTGCGTACAAACTTACATTTGCAATTTGAATGTATGGCAGAACATGTTTTTCAACTACAATGTTAAGTTTGTTCTTGCGATAAATTCATCCCAACTACGGAACCCTTCATTGTGCGTAGTCCGACACGCACTTGGCCGGTTTTTCGATCCGTAGTTAACTCAACGAATGGTTAAACATAGTAACTATTAATAATTGATTTATGCTAAATGTGCCAAATTGTCAGTAGTTACTATTTTTTCAGATTACATGTTTAGACTTTCACATTTAGCCAAAATTCAACCATTAATTAGTATGTTTAGCCATTTGATGAGGATAAAAAACCGATCCTTAACGTTGTGGTGACATTTACAAATTGTTTTCGTAAAAAAAAAAGTAAAAAAAGTAGGAACTCTGACTTTCAATGTCTCCGTAACCAAAATGTTCTCAGGGTATAGTCCAGTACAAGAAAAATATCATAATACCTGTAAGCTCAAGTGACTCTCAGCTTCGCTTTACATAATATGTATATAAACGTAAAAAAAACATCATCCAATGGCGACCGCGGGCTTACGGTAGTTGTGAACCTACGGGGTTCGGCGGACATTCGAGCACACATTGACATGACCATCCATAATGCATGGAGTTTTTCAGACGTTTGACGGGTTAAGGCTATTTTGACACCCGTTAAATAACGAGTCTTATACCCGGTAATTTTATTTTAGTTTGTTTGCTTACCTATTTATTTCCTGGTTTATTGTTAGATATCAGAGACTAATCATTGATGCAACAACATAATATACGGAATCGGCAAACGTAAGGTAAGACGCCCTCAGGCTAGGTGGAGCGACGATCTTCGCAGGGTGGCTGGTAGTTGGGCACGCCACAATTGCGGCGATAAGTCCCCTCTTTGAGGAGTGGTTAGAGAGGCGCCACGGCGTCCTCACCTTCCGCCTGACGCAGGTCCTCACCGGACACGGTTGTTTCGGGAGGTTCCTGTTTCGCATAAGGCGGGAGGAAACGCCCGGGTGTCACCATTGTGTGGATCGCCCAGAGGACACGGTGGAGCATACAGTGGAGGTCTGCCCGGCTTGGGCAGAGCACCGCCGTGTTCTCACGGAGGCGATCGGCGGCGGCGATCTCTCGCGTCCGAGCCTGGTCCAGGCCATGGTGCGGAGCGAGAGTGCATGGGAGGCCGTCACCTCCTTCTGCGAAGCGGTAATGCTCGCGAAGGAGGAGGCGGAACGCGTGAGGGAGAGGCAGTCTCGCGCCCTCAGTCGCCGCAGGAGACGCCCTGGGCGGCGGGAATCGATAGCCGATTCCCGGCCACCGTAGGCGCGGGCTTGCGGACGGTGAGTAGTGGGTAGCTCGCCGTCCGGTGAGGACCAGGCCCGGGTCGACGGCACGTTGTGTTCCACGCGCGCCTCAAAGAGATGTCAGCAAAAGATGGGGTCCAATAGGGCCGATGCCGCTGGGGTCGCGGGTTGTTTGAAAAAGATACCGTGGCCCTGGCATAGGCAACTGAAGGAACACGGGTGGGTTTTAGTCAGTAAAAGTCTGACACGCCCTTCCGCTCCACCCAGAGCGGGAGAAGTTATTTGATGATTTCCCATCCACAAAAAAAAAAAGGGTGGCTGGTAGCAGCTGGATGAGAGTTGCCGAGAATCAACCTGAATGGCGTGCCATTGGTGATGCCTATGTCTAGCACCCTCCCTAATTGCGTAACACACTATCAATCAGAATCTGAATGATTATGAAGCTTATAGTATTGCTTCAGATGTTCGAAAAATATATCTGCTCGACAACGTAAATAACGCGATAAATGTTGCTGAACTGTCAAACTTATATTTCATTTATTTCGGACAACTTTGATCCATAATGTGTTAGTATTACAAAGACTTATATTCTAGTGTTAGTAGTACAGATATAAAATAAGTAATTTTAAAAATAAAATAATGCACACTCCATGCATGCAGAGGATGACCAGACAAGAAAAACAAGTTTCCTACCCAATCAACCTCCGCATAAAATGCCTAATATTTGGAGTATAGCTCTCCGCCACAGCTCTCAGGATATAGTTGAAACCCATTGCTACTGTAAGTGTACGCAATTACCCTGCAGTGGTAGACTGTGGCAGATGATGCGTTGTGAATGCTATCGGGCAGTTTACGAGTACTTACCGCAGTAAATCCCGGTTCCAATATAACTTAACGAAGCGTAGGTAAGTCTTACGAAAGTTCTAAGTCAAATTGGTCCTGCAAGTCGATTTATTGCGTGAGGGTGGTGTCTCAGAGAAATTGTCTTATTTGAATAACAGATACAAATGATATGACATATCACATGTGTCATAGTTGAAGATCACGCGGGAAAACTAGAAATGTCAGTAGCTACATTTTGTGAGAATTCGTAAACTTTATAATTCAAATTTTTTTCGTTCAAATATGCGCAAATTATCTATTTCAGTAATTTTTAGAAGGTTATATATTTTAATATTGATATTCAGTACCGAAATTACTATCTGTTATTAAAATGCTCACAGAAGACCTAAAACTAAAAATACTTTTTGTAAAAAAAAAAAATCCTTGTTTTTCCCGCGTAGTGTTCAGTTTCTATCCAATTTTGCAGGAAATACGACAAAGCTCGGGACATTTCTCACGTCAATGAAAACAGGAGGAAAGGAAACTAGGAAAGTAAAACACGCTTGTTCAATAAGTAACGATTATATTTTAGTTTATGCTGAGATTCTTGGACTTCTTCTATACTTTGAAGGGATATTAGCGATTTTGTAAGTATAAGTACCAATCTCCTGCCCGGTAACCTGGAAAAGAGACGAAATCATTAAGTAAGTAAGTAATATCAATTGCCTAATCAATTCAGATTGCATCGATCATCCGGCTTCCGTATTTAAAGAAAGAAACTCTAACATGTGATACAGTTATTTTTATGTACAGTCAACGTCTAGAAGTCCACTTACACCGCAATGACCATTATCGCCTGCGCTATACGGGCTGCCAAAGTTGCCAATGTGTAGTATTGTCAAACGTTCTTATAGAAGAAGGTCATAAGTACAACTAATATTGCTATGCCATAGTTTTTTGAGATTGCTAGTGCACTTCTGACTGTTATAGTACCTAACGATTGATATTGAAAATGGTTTTTAAAATTCCATTCATCCTTTTGGCATTTAAACCTACTCTTCTCATTATAATAAAAGTGATCTGCTAGACCTGTCTGAATTAGGACGAATATTGCATTGACAAGAGTTTAGAGAATGTAAATGAAGAAATCAAGTTTCTGTATTACCTAAGCAAGCGCATGAGTGGTTCGTCAAGTAGGATTGTATGTAAGTTTAATGGTAAATTTCGCCAGAATAATAATTCTGGCGAAATTTACCATTAAACTTACCTCGTCTAAATCGAATCTCGACCACTCAATCAATCTTACCCGTCATTATATACAGTAGTTTATTGTAATTAAAACAGCTTTGAAACTAAAACTATGCCAAAATGTAACGAAATCCTGACAACCAGTCTTACCAAGGGGTATCGTATTACCCAGTTACTGGGTTGTGGAGGACAGATAGGCAGTTGCTCTATGTAAAATTCTGGTATGCAGTTGCATCCGGTTAGACTGGAAGCCGGCTCCAACGTAGTTGGGAAAGGGTTAGCATTGCTTTTTTGTTATTTTTAATCATGGTCTGGCAGTTTCAGTAATTTATGCGGCCTACCCAAATGTCCTATCTTTCGTATTGTTCGTCGAATCGTTGAGCTCCTTAAGTTCCGAATTAAGTTGCGCGATTACTGACAAATGCGTGCACAGACTGGCCAGATCCTCTCAATCTGGGTGGTTCTTTCCTCAAAAGTCCATTTCAGACACCAATCTACATGATCTTCACATGAACTGACCAAGATTATGTCTGGACTTTATAAGAGACTGTGATCTCTGAGTTTGTTTCAGTCTTTCTTCTCAGAGTAGTCAGATAGGAAACAAACTCAAGATAAAAAAAAAACATGATTGACGTGTAAAAGTGTTTGTGCAAACCTACTTACAGAAATATATTATTATTAAATAATAAATAAATTTATTCAAGTATAAAGTAAAAATGATGATTTACTTTAAATACAATCGAATAAAACTTAATTCTAAATGTAATGTAGACCTGCCTGATCTTGGTTTTTATGAAAACCTGTGTTTCAGGCAACAGAAATAAAATCATTTATCATTTATAGCCAGATTGATTGTAAAAACGAAATCCTATTCTCTCATTTCAACCCAAACATCCAGTCAGCCACAGGAATTCTGCCAAAGCGAAGCAAACGTGAACGTGAACGTGAAACTTTATGTGCAGCGTTTGAGTAAATAAAGCCTAAAACACATACTCAACTCACATAAGCGCACCGCTTCCCTATATAATACTAACAATCAGGCTCAAATTTCAATTAGAGCTGCCACTAATTGAAATCAGTGTCCGAGCGTCAGGTAAAGGGGGAATTGAACGTCATACAAATACACCCCCTTACATCCCCGTTCACCCCCTAAAGGTGGGGTTGTCTGTCTGTGTCCATGGCAACACCCCCGGCGGGACTATTATTAATTTTGACGAGAATACTTTGATTGATCGAAGCATCACATGCAGAAGTTATGTTGAATATTTGCGAAAGGGGAGTTTCATGTTTATTAAGGAAAATAAATGGGCAGGTTATTAGTGGGCGCTTTTGATCTGTTTTGAAATGAAATTGGATGTGGTTGGTGGAGTTTAGAAGTGGCAAGTATAAAATTCATAAAATTATATCGAATGAATCTTTAGTTTATACGTAAGGAGGTAAATTGTTATCAGGTTTACCAGATTTAACTAAAAAACAGCACTAAATAATAAACAACAAACAATCAACCATGCTTTTCCGTTTCACACAGGTCAAAGCTCAGAAAGGTCACTCAAACTCCAAAATACCAGACACCTATTTTAATTAATGGTTCATTGTAGCTAAGAAGGTAATTGCTACAGATTTTATTTTAGAAAGATGCCTGGTTTTTCATCTTCACATTTAAGAGTACATTCGTTAATTATATGTGACGATTTTGACAATTTTACAATGCTTCATGCAAAAAAAAATACGTGATATTTGCCGAGACGTAAGTATTGTAAACGGCGCAAAAGGAATACTATGTAAGGATCGAAGAAGGTGACATACTGTAGTTTTTGTCTGCCTATGGATAGAAGGCGTGAGCTAAAAGTACTTATGTACTTTCATAACTAACTAGCTTTCGCCCGCGACTTCTTCCACGTGAAATTATAATATCCTATGTATGACACTCGGCAATACTGTAGCTTCCTATTAGTGAAAGAATTTTCGGAATCGGATCAGTAGTTCCGAAGATTACCCCCTACATACAAACTTAACTTTTACCTCTTTACAATACGAGTATTAGTATAGATATCAAAACACATAACAAAACATCAAACTTCCTTTGTTTTTATTGCCAGTCTAGTCAAAACAAACGCATGTTCTATCTCCTTTCACAGTCTACCTACCCTCTATGGAGATGGCAGCTTAATAAAGAGAAACTTTATTAAATTCCACTCGCCAAAGGGATTTTTTGTCTGCGGCCATAGCACCCTTCGTCCAATGCAGGGGGGTTTGTTTTTACTTTGAGCTACAAAGTTTTACTGAGAATAAATAATTTAGTACTTTTTGATGAGTTACTTTTGGTTTTACGGTTTCTTTCTGTGTGGTGAAAGACAGACTTTTGGGTGTCGTAAAAGACAACTAAGGGAAGTATGGACTTACCTAAGTCAAGACGGTTTGCTTGGTGCAGTGCAATTGGCTTCTGGTGGCCAAATAAATACTTCTACTTAAGCGTCATTTCAGTTAACAGTATCAGAGGCCCTAGCACAAAAACGTTTCAGTTTAAAGATATTTATTCTCATAAAGATCACAAATAGTTCACTTAAAATATTATTATAATTTTTTATTATTATAATCTCTATAATACGATTTAATAATTCAAATCGCTTATATGGACATACGACCTAAAACTGTGGGGAACAGCGAAAAATCAAATATTGAATTAATACAAAGGTTCCAGTCAAAAATATTAAGAATGATAACGAACGCACTTTGGTATGTCTCAAATAAGAGACTCCATCATATCTCTGCTTCAAAACTGTTATAGAAGAAATTTCAGAGAGGACAAAACCGTACAAAGAGCGAATCATCCAAACATGCTAGCAGTACACCTGATGAATACCCACACAGTCATTAAAGAGGAAGATTAAAGAGGAATACTAAAGTGGAAGATTCCTCAAGATTTTATTTAAGACTCTGTAGAACTCTGTGTCACTGGACAGCTTCCGTACAAACGTGATAATGTTATCAAACACATTGCTGAATATCTACAAGAATGATAGATTGCAATAAGAGTATTATTTAAAAAAAGTGTCATTTCAGTTAGCAACTAGCCGCGCTTGATTCGGTGGAACGCAGAGCTAAGACGCTCATTGGCGGCGTAAAACTGGTGGATGCCAAGCTTCATAGCTTGGCTCATCGCCGCAAGGTTGCCTGCTTGTCGGTCTTCTACAGGTTGTACTTCGGTGAGTGTGATCAAGAACTCCACGACCTGATTCCGCCGGCCCCCTTCTACCATCGGACATCTAGACGGACTGCCAATTACTCTCCCCACCTAGTTGCTATTCCACCAATTCACACTAAGCGTTTCCAAATGTCTTTTATTTTAAAAGAGTGGAACTCACTACCTGCGTCTGTGTTTCCGAGCGCATACAACCCTAATCTCTTCAAAGTGAGAGTGAACAGGCTTCTTCTGGGTAAGCTCACTCCATCGTCGACTCTGTCTGTGTCGCCTCCGTCCTAGACTAGAGTCAAGAACAGACCCATCTTAAATAAATTAAAAAAATAGCAGTTTCAAATGCCCTACCACGAAAACGCGAAGTAAAAGTAAAGTAACTTCGAACAATTGAATCAAAAATACAAACTATCCTGTAGAGTATAGTATCACCCATAAATATGAGTCGAGTCTAAAAGCTAAATAAATGACTATTATGTGATAAACGAGCATTTTCAAATTTTAAAATCGTTTGAATTACGTCACTTATATTATTTATTTATTTGTATACATAAAGGTACACCAGAAAATATATAGATATAAATGGAATGCTTTCGTGCTAGGCCCAGTGTATCTGAAAATTTGAATTTTGTGTGTAAAAACGTTCGAACATTCGAATTACGTTGCAGGAGAAATCATAGGGTTTACCTTTCTATCAAATAATGATGATAACAAAAGACGGTGCGCTATAAACAGTTTCCTCCTGCTTGATAAAACAAACTACGGTCACCAATCCTCTGTCAAGATCTCAATCCACCTCCTCTGAAACCAATCCTCTGTCTAGAAGAAGAAGATAAGATCCTGTATTCTGATTTTTGTTTTTGGAAGCATCTTATTCTATCAGTGTGAAACTATTTGTAGAATTGTGTCTAACTATGGTATACGTTTCCTTATCTGAAATAGTGACTGTGTTAGACTTAGGGGCAATTCTCATATTTAAAGCGGAATGGGTAACCCGCGAAATTATGATTTTGTTACGTTTTTTGCAATTTGTAGGTCAGTATCAGGTTGTATGTTGATCTGAATACGACTTGCGACCGTAACAAATTTGTATTTTTGAATTATAATTATTAACATCATATATACAACTATCTAAGTTCATATAATCCTGATGAATGACTATTTCATGAAATTTTGATATTTAGGATTATACTAACTTAAGGAGTTGTATTACTGATTCTAATGATTATAATTTTGTAGCACATACATGTTACGGTCGCGAATTATACTTTAATCAACATACAACCTAATACTGACTTGCAAATTGCAAAAAAAAACGTAAGAATATTTGAATTTCGCTGGTTACCTGGAGCTTCCCCCACATTCCTATCTGACACCCATATATTTATAAACAAGTAAACATGATTACTTCAGTAAAAGTAACAATATTTATTCTATAGTTTAATATTATCTTGAATTTAGAACTGTCAAAGGTTAGAATTCTTAGCCAAGTAGTAGTCACCATATTCTTTACTTGAGAATTGAGAACTCGATCATTTTGCGTTTGATTTTGCAATGGAACGTTGATTCTTACTCAAGCATTTACTCAAGTAAGTAACGTACATTACTCGAGTATATAATAAGATTTTATAATGTAGAATTCTATCCTCAAGTAATGACTTCACTAAGAAATTACTCAGCAGCGTAATTGCTTGTTTATAAATACGGGTTTAAGTGTCGATCTGTCAAAAATGCCTCGAATTTACCTATATTTTTGACAAGTTTTTTGCATGGTTGTTCGCTGAGATTAGATTGCGACTAAGTTTTAGATTTTGCACGTTTTTAAAGACGGTACGGCTCGGTAGCGATACTGGTAAGTGACTCACCAGAAGTCTCTATGGAAGTCATCGTCGGACGCTTTCAATTCGGTGATCTATGATCACGTGACATTTCGATAGCTTATATCAACCCCATACATTTTTGACTTTTCTATTAGCGTCATCGCTTATCGAATATTACTTTGTCTAGGCCCGCAGTATCGCTACGGAGCGCAAAGGCGATATCGCATATATCTGAATAGGCCAATAGTCTCTCTAAGCACCAATATTCCCCTTTACGTTAAAATCAGCCGTGTTTCGTTGTAACTGATTGAAATACACCTCGTATGGTCACGCGTCGCGCGTCACGCGTCACTTCCTGCACGCCGCTCGTTGGCTTTGGGGTGAAACGCGTGAAACATGAAACAACCTTATGTCGTTATACTAAGTGACCGCGACTGACTGATTAATGTGGTGATTTGAGGGTTCCGTACCTAAATGGTAAAAAGAAACCCTTATGGTGCGACTCTGTCTGTCTGTCTGTCACAGCTGGATATCTCAAGAACTACTAATGCTATCAACTTGAATTTTGGAATACTTTTAGATGACGTTTGTCCAACTATTTTGCAAATAAGAATTAGTTTTAGACTTTTGATAAAGAATGTAAAAAAATAAATACCGTACCCCCCTCCAAGAACTGAGCATTGCAAGACTTGAGGTTAGACTGATGATGAATCGGTCAAAGACTAAAGTCATGACCAATATTGCTAAAAACAGGGTCAAGGTCGATGGGCAATAAGTCGTCAAATATATCTACCTAGGCCAGCTAGTTTCCTTCCACAACAGATAGGACAAAGAAAAATGTCTAGAGGAGCTACTGGTCCATGGAGCCGCTAATGAAGGGCGACCTTCCTATCTCACTAAAGCCCAAGCTCATTGACATGTTTATTCCAGCATATACATATAAGCAATGGCGCTCAGACTTGGTCTTTGACGGAGGCTTAGAAATCCAAACTAATTTGTTGGACTGCTGATCGCCCTTCTAGAAATAAAGCAAGTCCAGAGTATACGCCTGTTATACGTTGCCAGCTCAAGTTTTCGGTGATTGTGGTAGCCGGATCTCATCCCTCATCCGGAGATACCAATAAGATTTTCTAATCTATAAGCTGGAGAACATACATAGCTTATAAACTATGGTTTATGAGCTATGTATGTTCTCCAGCTAGCAGAGTAAACCTAGGCTTACCCAAGCATTTTGGGTAAAGTCCGAATAATAATTAAAATAAATTTTAATTCCCCATACTCACCTAGGTCGATTTAGGTAAAATTAGGTATAGGCTGAAAGGTAGGTTAGGTTAGGTTAGGTTAGAATTGTGACCATATAACGCACGAGATTATTCGGACTTTGCCCAAAATGCTTGGGTAAACCTAGGTTTACTCAATCTTCTAGCATTACCCGTAACATATATAGCAAATAAAATACTGGTATATTCAGCTGCATCCAACCGGCCCCAACATACTATACTTGGGAAAAGGCTAGGTAGATGATTTGTCGTTTTTTTTAAATCAAGTAGGTACTCAATACCTACTCTATCGTTTATTGCATTCCATAAAGTTCCAAAAAGTTTTTTAAATCATTACCTATGAAAGTCACGTTGCCATAATTATTCTTAGTACCAACCTAAGTAAACAACCAATCATTTACATACCCTATGAACACATCAGTTAGTAGCCGAGCCATCAGGTTTCAACATCACTACATCATTTTCACCCATGAAAGAGTTTTAATAACTGCATGGTGGACGCACCCTGCGCCGCGGGGCCCAGGGGCCCGGGGGTCAGTGTTCTCCGGAAACAGAGATTCAATCAATATTGGCGGCCTCCCTATGTACAGGCGGCGACAGAAGGCGCTGGTCGTTTCGGAATTTTAAATATTTAATATTTTTTACATTGGATGGTAAAGCCGACCCAACTGAGGTTAAGTAGTCAGACAAAGATGAACTGTCTGATTAGCCTGTAAATACACCGGCATCCATACCTTTTAAACTGGTAAAGTAACACGCTGCTTGGTGAAAGAAATAGCTACGGTAGCAGGACTTCCCCGTTTAAGCTCTTTCACAGATTGTAGGAGTGGAACTCCCTGCCAAAGTATGTTTCCCCATAGCTATAACCTTAGAGTTTTTAAGTTTTGAATAAAGAAGATTAGTTCTTCTTGCCAAGCGTGCACCATCGCCAACTGTATCTTCATTTACCATCGGGTGGTCTACGCGAGTCGATGAAATATGTATATATATTTATATATAAAAATATATGTAACTAAAATATTGGTTTTAATATAATTTACAAAAATCTACTCTGCACTAAGTTACAAGCATTCAATGGTTAGCAAGTTTTCATTCATTAACTTTTTAGACCGTTGTCAAAAGACTTCTGTTGCCGACTGTACGACTGTAGCCTTTGATTGGGCTGCCCAGCAATTAGGACGGTAGCCACATGAAACGTACCTTTGAAAGGAATTTGAGTACCCATCTAATAGGGATTATGGGCGGCAAGGCTTTTGAGTACATAGGGTTGAAATAAAGTACATATTTTTGTGTGTGTACAGAGTGATTTGATTTTTGATTTGTGTCTGAAATCTCAAAAAATCTTTTGCACAGGAGCTCTCGTTACCGCCCGAGACACGAGCGAAGTCAGAAGTGTGTGTATTATGTGCTGACACTAGTCGTCTCCACGCACACATTCACAGTGTGTTGTAAAGTTGGTTACAAACTATAAAGTGAACAACACTACCATCGACATAGCAACCCACCATATACACTGCCACTAATAAAACAGAGAGAACACAGGGCTACACTCACAATGAAATCAGTCGGAACAATTAGTACTAACTAAATGACGAGAGACCATCAGATGAATTAATTCCATCGGCTATAGACCCCTTCCATTAGACGTGCACGGATTAAACTTGTGTGTTTATGTGTAGTACCGACTTTAAACAGGAGGAAGACTATCGTAACAGCATTTTCATAAAAAGTAGGTTTTCTCTTTTTATTTTGCAACTAAAAGATGAAACAAGGTTATTATTAAAGACGCCCTCGTGGCATTTTTAATTTTTTTTTTAATTTGTGATGGGTTTGCTCTTGACTCTAGTCTAGGTCAGAGGTGACAGAGACAAAGTCGACGATGGACTGAGGACTGAGCTTACCCAGAAGAAGGCTGTTTACTCTCACTTTGGGGATTGGGGTTGTATGCGTTCAGAAACACAGACGCAGGTAGTGAATTCCACTCCTTTGCTGTGCGCATTATAAAAGACACTTGGAAGCGCTTAGTGCGAACTGGTGGAGTAGCAACCAGGTAGGGATGGTAACTGGCAGTGCATCCGATGGTAGAAGGGGGCCAGTTCTCGGGCACACTCTCTGAAGTACAATCTGTAGAAGACCGACAAGCAGGCAACCTTGCGGCGATGAGCCAAGCTACGAAGCTTGGCATCCACCAGTTTTACGTCGCCAATGAGCCTCTTAGCTCTGCGTTCCACCGAGTCAAGTGCGGCTAGTTGGTACTTGGCTGATCCATCCCAAAGGTGACTGCAATACTCCATGCAGGATCGGACTTGCGCTTTGTAAAGAGTTAAAAGCTGTCCAGGCGTAAAGTATCGCTTCACCCTATTTAGGATGCCCAGTTTCTTGGCCGCAGTTTGGGCCTTGTACTCGATGGTGTGCCGAAGTTGAGACCAGATGTCAACTCCATGCCATGTAGTTGGAAATTACCCTTCGGGAGCGTGCTACCGGGATAAAAAAGTATCCTATATCCTAAACTAGGTCCTGGCCTATTCATATGCCTTCCATCCAAATCTGATGGATGAAAGGCATACGCAATTGTAGTTTTATCCAAGTTAAGTCAGACGATTGCTTACGATTCCTTGCATTTTTGCTTTCTTCGCCCTTCGCAATCGTCCCTGTGTTGAAGCCCTTGCTGAGTAACTAAAGCGGTCATAGTCATAATTATGTAATAGTAGGTACCTAACGTGAGAGGAGTGCATCCGCAAGCCGAAAGAACATTAAAATTATACCTTCAATTTTTATGAACATCAAAACACTTATTTTCTATTCATTTAATGGAGTGACAGAATACTTACGAAGTAAACACACTTCTAATACGTGCAATATTTGTGTGGTATATAAGGTTTATGGAAATTATTAGGCGAAACTTTTACAGTCATCGATACTGCACAAAACCTGAATATTCGAATATTCTGAAAAAAAAAAAAAATAGGTACCTATTCATACATTGTCCAATCAGCTGTTAAGGTGGATCCGCAAAGGTAGCTCGCGAAATTCAAACTTTCTTAATTTTTTCCAATTTCCAGGTCAGTGTCAGGTATCTAACACACACACACACACACACACGCACATATTTGTTATAGTCGCGAATCATATTTTGATCAAGATGCAACCTGACACTGACCTGGAAATTGCAAAAAAACTTAAGAAAATTAGAACTTCGCGGGCTATTTTTGCGGAAGGGTCAATGTACGGGTAGGTGAATTTTTATTTTATTCCTCGACCTATGTTCCCTTGAGAAAGTTGTGCAGTATCATTGACTTGCTACACTGTCAAAGTTTCGCGTTATTTATGCGAGGTGTGCGATTCGGGATTATTTGACTTAAATTATGCAATGAGACATATCCACAAGTTCCTCAACCATTTCCAGACAGGTCAGATAATTGCTCGTGCAAATTTTCAAGTTTATTAATCAAAGGAATAAGATTTTTCACAATTATAAACTGTATCCGTTCTTTTCACCCCCACAGGTGTAGAATTTTTAAAACTCATTCGGGAAGTTTCCTTAACTTTACTCAAAGATTATTTATACCATTTTTTTTAGTAAAGCCACGCAGTAAAATCCTCCCCTTCAAAATTAAATTACCCCTTTTTGCCCTTTCAGGGATCGATTTTCCTTCGGGATCAACATTCGAAAACCCAAAACTTATTATTGTTTATTTTCTGTTAAAAGTATAAATAATGAGTTTCGAAATATTCGGTACCGCGCTTTAAAATTCTTTCAAACAAACTTTAACATCTCTAACCCCCCTTTGAGGTGTAGTTTTGAAAAAAACTAATAATGACAAACTTTATAACTTACTTAGGCAAGTATTTTTGCCAAGTTTTAAGTTAATTAACCAAACGAATAAGATTTTTCATATAAAATGTATTCCCTGTTTTCCAAATCCAAACGAGTTTTTAAAATTCCACCCCTGTGGAATCACACCCACCAAACCCCCCAATTCCCCTTAGGGGGTAGTTTAGGAAAACTAAAAATGTCAAACTTTATAATCTACTTAGGTAAGTATTCGTGTCAAGTCTATCAAGTATTCACTCAAGGAATAAGATTTTTCAATTTCGAAAAACCCTTTCTTAATGAACCTACTCTTCATAAAGAACACAGACTCCAAATTTCATGTCTCTAAGATCAGCGGTTTAGGCTGTGAGTGTGTGTGTGTGTGCGCGCGGTATGTGAGGGTGTGAAGATTGAGTATGCGGTATGTGTGTGTGTGTGACAGGCGGTAGTAGAGGCTTAGTTAGAGTATTATTTTTACAAAATTTTGTGAATGAACTTAAATACAAAAACTCATCCCCCTTTTCACCCTCTAAAGGGTTGAAATTCCAACAACACCGATATACGTTGCGTTAGTTTCAAACCATAAGCCTAAATAATAAATTTAGTGATTTTTCTTTGTAAATGAAGGACTTTCCCTGCTCAAATTCATACCACTTTTCACTCCTTCGGGGGTGGAATTATCAAAAACGCTGAGATACGTATAAATTAATTTTCAATCGTCAGCCTAAACACAAAATTTGAAGACCCTAACTTCAAAACTGACGGACTTTCATACAAATTTATATCCCTTTTTTACCCCGTCAGGGGTAGAATTTCCAAAAATCCTTCCTTAGTGGATTCCTTAGGTCCAGTGATTTGGGCTGTGCGCGTATATATTACCCAATCAGTCAGTCGGTCAGTCATTCATTCAGTCAGTTTACCATTTTATATATATATATATATATATATATATAGATTAGTAGGATTTAACAGGTATCCCAAAGAATCTTTTTCTTTCAAAGTAATTTATTGTCATTGTAAAAGACCTTCGAGTTTACTAGTCGTTCTCGTATGTATCATTTCTAAACCAATTACATGTTACACCACAGACTATATTGTCTCTCCTTCTCTTTTTAACTACATAAAAAGGTTATCTTTAAAAGATTGCTTTTAGCAGTAAGACCGCTTATTGTGTCACCTCTTGTAAAATTTCTACATTTATATCTGTAATTCGTATGGTGTACAGAAGGAGTACCTATTCTATTTTGATTCGATCATCATCCACCTGCTCTTACTGCATTCCTTCTATACATCTTCATCCATTAGCCGTCATCTCAGTAACCTTTCTAGCACACATTCCATCCATTCGTTTCCTTGGTTTTCTTCTACTTAGTTAGGTATATTTTTTTATAACCGCATTCAAAACTTTCGAGTACAAATTTTGTTTCGACATGCTCATAGCACGTACAGCGAAAACCATGAAGTGAGTAACCAATCATATTAACTAATCCTGCCGACAGACGTACCTATTAGCATCATTGGATTATAGAACCCCTTCCATTAGCTGTATTGGCAATATTGAGATTATACAATTTGTCTGTATACTGACTTCAAAAAGGTATGGAAAGGTACAGTCAGTTATAGCAGTTAGCTGACCCACCTTTGCATGAGTGGTTGAGGTTTTTGAGAATACGAATCGATAGAATTTGGTGATTCTTTTATATTTTATTTAAAAACGGTAATAAAATAAAATATAAAAGAATAATAAAATTATATTGATTCGTATTCAAAAAAATCGCATCCATTTATGCAAAGGCGGCTAACCGCTATAAGTTAGTGTTTCCTCATGGTCGTGGAAAGAACAGGTCGATTTGTTGTTCTTATACAGTTCTGTACAGCGATTGTGAAGATGCCATCAGATTTTTTTTGTCTACGCCGAGCCCAAGAGCCGAGGCTCTGTGTATCGAGCATGAAGCTTGGTGCAACTACTAGTACATGCCTAAATGTGATGTAAACTCTAACGATTTTTGAATCGAAAGTCCTGTAGCATTTTTAGCACAACTTAGTCTAAATCCATATATCACCCATATTCTATTTGAATAGTCTTTTTTTATATTTGAGTTGGGTTTGCTCTTGATCATAGGTGACAGAGACAAAGTCTACGATGGAGTGGGCTTACCTAGAAGAAGCCTGTTCATTCTATTAGGCTGGTGCATATGAAATTGCCGATTTAAACAGATCATTTTACTCTGAGAGTTCGTGTGGTACCCACAGATCAAGCTTCCTTACTTTACCAATTTGTCCGAGGCCTCGTACAACTGTTGTATGATGGATTCTCGTGTGGTTGGTACATTGGACTCCATTAATTGTTGTAAAACTTGCAGCATCCAGTACGCGCGAAGGTCGTCCGCGAGACTCATTTTCAAAATTCTCTACTCACAACGAAATTTTCGGAACCAATTTCTCAGTCCTTTCAGAAACTGTATTCTCCCATAATCTCTCATTTATTTATTTTTGCTGTTTCACGTACACTTAATCCACCTTTGAACTCACATAACATGATACCTCTAATTTATTGCGGATCCATGGTAAGAAAGAATAACTTAAATAAATTACGTCTAACGTCTGCATCTTCTGATGGTGTTTAAAATACTAAACAAGTGTCGATACTTTGTTGACAATTACGAAAATGAACAAGTCGAAACGTGTTCGGTAATACGCGCCCACTCTTTTACATTGTTCCGCAATCGGCAATTTCACATGCACCAACCTAATAACTTTGAAGAGATTAGGGTTGTATGCGTTCGGGAACACAGACGCAGGTAGTGAGTTCCATTCTTTTGCCGTGCGCATTATAAAGGATGTTTGGAAGCGCTTAGTGCGAATTGGTGGAATGGCAACTAGGTATGGATGGTAACTTGCAGTGCGTCTAGACACACTGCAAGTTCAAGCGTCTTAACTCTGCGTTCCACTGAGTCAAGCGCGGCAAGTTGGTATTTAGCTGAGCTATCTAATTCCAAGCGTTCGTGCTAGGCTCACTGTTCTATCTATTTTACTCCAAGCGTTCGTACTAGGTTCACTGTTCTATCTATTTTAGTCCAAGCGTTCGTGCTAGGCTTATCTATTTTACTCCAAGCGTTCGTGCTAGGCTCACTGTTCTATCTATTTTACTCCAAGCGTTCGTGCTAGGCTTAGTGTTCTATCTATTTTACTCCAAGCGCTCGTGCTAGGCTCACTGTTCTATCTATTTTACTCCAAGCGTTCGTACTAGGTTCACTGTTCTATCTATTTTAGTCCAAGCGTTCGTGCTAGGCTTATCTATTTTACTCCAAGCGTTCGTGCTAGGCTCACTGTTCTATCTATTTTACTCCAAGCGTTCGTGCTAGGCTTAGTGTTCTATCTATTTTACTCCAAGCGCTCGTGCTAGGCTCACTGTTCTATCTATTTTACTCCAAGCGTTCGTGCTAGGTTCACTGTTCTATCCATTTTACTCCAAGCGTTCGTGCTAGGCTTAGTGTTCTATCTATTTTACTCCAAGCGTTCGTGCTAGGCTCATTGTTCTATCTATTTTACTCCAAGCGTTCGTGCTAGGCTCACTGTTCTATCTATTTTACTCCAAGAGTTCGTGCTAGGCTCACTGTTCTATATATTTTACTCCAAGCGTTCGTGCTAGGCTCGCTGTTCTATCTATTTTACTCCAAGCGTTCGTGCTAGGCTCACTGTTCTATCTATTTTACTCCAAGCGTTCGTGCTAGGCTTACTGTTCTATCTATTTTACTCCAAGCGTTCGTGCTAGGCTCACTGTTCTATCCATTTTACTCCAAGCGTTCGTGCTAGGCTTAGTGTTCTATCTATTTTACTCCAAGCGTTCGTGCTAGGCTCATTGTTTTATCTATTTTACTCCAAGCGTTCGTGCTAGGCTCACTGTTCTATCTATTTTACTCCAAGAGTTCGTGCTACGCTCACTGTTCTATATATTTTACTCCAAGCGTTCGTGCTAGGCTCGCTGTTCTATCTAGCTAAGACGCTTGAACTTGCAGTGCGTCTAGACACACTGCAAGTTCAAGCGTCTTAGCTCTGCGTTCCACTGAGTCAAGCGCGGCAAGTTGGTATTTAGCTGAGCTATCTAACTCCAAGCGTTCGTGCTAGGCTCACTGTTCTATCTATTTTACTCCAAGCGTTCGTACTAGGTTCACTGTTCTATCTATTTTAGTCCAAGCGTTCGTGCTAGGCTTATCTATTTTACTCCAAGCGTTCGTGCTAGGCTCACTGTTCTATCTATTTTACTCCAAGCGTTCGTGCTAGGCTTAGTGTTCTATCTATTTTACTCCAAGCGCTCGTGCTAGGCTCACTGTTCTATCTATTTTACTCCAAGCGTTCGTACTAGGTTCACTGTTCTATCTATTTTAGTCCAAGCGTTCGTGCTAGGCTTATCTATTTTACTCCAAGCGTTCGTGCTAGGCTCACTGTTCTATCTATTTTACTCCAAGCGTTCGTGCTAGGCTTAGTGTTCTATCTATTTTATTCCAAGCGCTCGTGCTAGGCTCACTGTTCTATCTATTTTACTCCAAGCGTTCGTGCTAGGTTCACTGTTCTATCCATTTTACTCCAAGCGTTCGTGCTAGGCTTAGTGTTCTATCTATTTTACTCCAAGCGTTCGTGCTAGGCTCATTGTTCTATCTATTTTACTCCAAGCGTTCGTGCTAGGCTCACTGTTCTATCTATTTTACTCCAAGAGTTCGTGCTAGGCTCACTGTTCTATATATTTTACTCCAAGCGTTCGTGATAGGCTCGCTGTTCTATCTATTTTACTCCAAGCGTTCGTGCTAGGCTCACTGTTCTATCTATTTTACTCCAAGCGTTCGTGCTAGGCTTACTGTTCTATCTATTTTACTCCAAGCGTTCGTGCTAGGCTCACTGTTCTATCCATTTTACTCCAAGCGTTCGTGCTAGGCTTAGTGTTCTATCTATTTTACTCCAAGCGTTCGTGCTAGGCTCATTGTTTTATCTATTTTACTCCAAGCGTTCGTGCTAGGCTCACTGTTCTATCTATTTTACTCCAAGAGTTCGTGCTACGCTCACTGTTCTATATATTTTACTCCAAGCGTTCGTGCTAGGCTCGCTGTTCTATCTATTTTACTCCAAGCGTTCGTGCTAGGCTCACTGTTCTATCTATTTTACTCCAAGCGTTCGTGCTAGGCTTAGTGTTCTATCTATTTTACTCCAAGCGTTCGTGCTAGGCTCATTGTTCTATCTATTTTACTCCAAGCGTTCGTGCTAGGCTCACTGTTCTATCTATTTTACTCCAAGAGTTCGTGCTAGGCTCACTATTCTATATATTTTACTCCAAACGTTCGTGCTAAGCTCACTGTTCTATCTATTTCCAGTGTGTCAACAAATTATTTAATTGTCTGTATACTTTTGGAAAATAAATTATTATTATTATTTATTTACTCCAAGCATTCGTGCTAGGCTCACTGATCTATCTATTTTACTCCAAGCGTTCGTGCTAGGCTCACTGTTCTATCCATTTTACTCCAAGTGTTCGTGCTAGGCTCACTGTTCTATCTATTTACTCCAAGCATTCGTGCTAGGCTCGCTGTTCTGTCTATTTTACTTAAGCGTTCGTTCTAGGCTCACTGTTCTATCTATTTTCGTCTCAAAAAGAAAGTAATAATGGAATAAAAGATGATAAATGGGTACATAAGGTGATGTGGTCAAAGTAATTCTAGCAGTGTTCAAGAATGTGGCGGTCGTACCCATACATACAGGCAAACGGGTAAACTAGAGAAATATTTTTAAATTCATTAGGTTCTAGTAAAAGCTAAGCTTACCATCCATCGTGGTTTTCTCTATCCAGTTTAAATAAAAACACAATGCTCTTTATTTTCATTACAATATGGTCGCTGTTGGGTTGCAGCCACTGACAAGTCTGTCAAAATCAAAGTGATCTTTATTTTCGTTACAATAAGGTTGCTGTTGGATTGCTGCTGTCAGAGATAAAATAACTCTGAACGGTCTGTAGCAGTGTATGTGCGGTCTTGTTAATTGATTGCGTCAGCCAATCAGAAGCGTTAAACGAGCAAAGACATTGACTTTCCTTCCGATCTATTCTGCAAAAATCTCGCCCTGAAAACTTAGGTGTAGTGAGCTGTCAATAGTGTCACTTCAAGCTCACTTCTGCTACGTTTTCAGGGCCTTAGCACACCTTCGCCCCGAAACCATTGCAGCGAAACCGCAGAAGTTCAATTCACTTGACTCGCATGAGGTTCCGCTACTCGAATCACTATGCAAGATCAACGAAACACACAACAACATAAGGCCCTCACAGTGATATTTTTACACAACAGACTGGTAGATGTTTCAGACAAAACTTGCATATGAACGGAAGGATTACGGAGATAGTTTTTCTAGTTAGAAAATGTTGAGCACAAATATTATGCAACAAAATATGCTAGCCAAACGGTGCAGAAAAGCAAATTAAATGTATGGATGTTTTTACTTTGCATGTCAATATTATGTATTCAAGTATGATTATATTATAATGTCGTTATTTATTTAAAACTGGCTGACCCGTCGTCAGTGGTTGCCCTGTCAAAATTTTAACATCCATTTTTCGGATGTTTCTTTGGGTTTTACTTAATTTTCTTTTTTCTTATACCACCCCAGTATTGACGCGAACAAAAAATAAATCAAATATTCAAATCGGCCGAGCCATTTTCGAGTTTTTGCGAGACAAATGCACGGCAATAGATTTTATATATAAAGTAATATAGTTATGTTAGTAAAGTATTATTTGCATAACAAACTTAGAAGCGAAAAAAATATACTAAAATAAAGCCAAGTTTACAAAATAAAAGAGAATAGGGCCATTGTATATTGATCTGCGCTCTTGCATAATGGCATAATGTGTGCACCCAACTTTAAATATTCTAGGATAAAAGATGATTCTGGATGAATAACTATTACTAGGTAAAAGTACTTATGATTTAGGCGTTATTCTTCCCAGAGGACTGCTGAAGCTGACGATTTCTTGACCGGAGCTCTCCCTCAGCCTGATGAAGCTGACTGACGATGAAGTCTGACGACGCCGACAGAGAGTGATGTGGTAGATGAGAACAGGAAGGCCAATTCTCGTATTTAAAAAACATAAAAGTCAAGTCACAATCTCATGTCAGCGACAATCTATTTGTTTTATTTTCACTTTAGGTAAATTGGAGATTTTTGACAGATTGAGACAGATTAGAATGTCAACGTTCTTAAAAATACGGGAACTGCCGCTGTGACGTCATGAAGCAACTCCATCACTTTATGGATGTGGTTGCACTGAGTATATCTACTTGAAATTCTGTGTAATTCAATTTTTAATTTACAATGATCAGACAAAACGTGGAAATTCGCAGTTACTTAAGATTGTCAAAAGGTTTTGTAAACAGTCAAAAGTACAAATGTACAAGAAAAAGGTACAATGAGCGTCAAAAATGCTTACATTATCTTTTTGTAGAAGCAACTTTTTTATGAACAACTATTTTTATGGCAATCGCATCGCAAGAGCAGTGTTCCTATTAAGAGTATTTCGCAATTATTATAGAAAAAAAAAAATATAGGTAGTTAATTAGACAGTTGATAGAAAGCTAGCTGATTCAACTTTTTACTAAGTAAGGTACAGATTATTAAATAAATAGCTTATGTGTGATGCAAAGAAATGATGTGTTATGTGTACCTACTAATTGTCAATGTTTTGTAAAGTAAATGTGCCTTAAGGGCTAGGATACGTCATTCGTCAGGTTGAAAAAAAAACTCAATCTCGGGTTTTTTATATATTTAGAACAAGAAATGTATAGTTACAACCATTGAGGATATTAAATATCATATTGTAAAAACTATTGTATAAAGTGAAGAATGTGACATTTTTTCCAATTTTTTTTTATTATAATTAATTCCAATAAATTAATTAATTATAGACACATAAATTACGTGAAAATATTAATTAAGAATTACGTAAAACAGCCAAGTATCTACTGATGTAAATATATTGGTTATTTAATGCTTACTTTTAGGAATGAGTATTCTTTTTTATTCAAAATCTTTCTAATCCCTTATCGAAATAAAGATGGCGTGCAGAATTTTGCAAACGCTTGCTTTTTCAGGCTGATTACATTTCCACGGAGAAAGTTAGCGGTTTTGGAGAACTCTACACAAAATCCTTAAAACGATCTTATAAATTATCAGAAACAACATTTATGACTAAGAGCGACACTAAAACTGCTATGGACACTAAAATATATTAGCTGTCAAAATATGAATACAATTATTTTGACATTTTCATACATTTTTAAACTTGTTTGGACTGTCTGAGACGCCGCAATGCGTCTCCGAGTAATGAGTGCAATATTGATGTTAATTTGATGGTAATTTCAGACGCAAAGCTGGGTCTCTGATAAGTCGCTTTTCTACTTTCCAACTAAAGGCAAGTATAGTTGGAATTTAGAATCAATAAGTAGTTCCAGTTTTAGTGTTTACCTTAGTCGCCTATTCTTGTGCAAATTATAATTTCTCACAAAAGCTATAAGGTAGAGGTAATTTATTAAACCGACACAATAATTATTATAGAAATACCTAACTTTTAGGTACAATATCAACTAAATCGGTTAATACCACCAACACATATAGACATCTACCTTCTTAATTTTATAATAATTCATAAAAAGACGAAAATGAAATTGTTAACATTGATTCTTTAAATGTTAATACCGGAAGATCTTAAGTGTTTTTTAAACTTTTTTTTTGCATTATATTTACTTTTATAAAATACGTATTTGTATCAAAGTGACGTCAGCGAGAACAAGGAAAATGGCTGACCGAATTATTCATAATCTCAATTTTTTTAATAATTATAAATATCATTGCTTTCATTGTCTAGTACACCTTAACTTTGAAGTTGGTAAAATACTTATTCAATACTTATTTTTTGAGATTCTTATCTTACGATGCATTTTTTTCTAAATTATTTCCTAGCCTTATTGAGTCTGTGGGAAGTCGGATTGATTTTACACATTAGAAAATTCACACGAAAGAGATCAGGAGAAGTGGTAGCACTGTCCTGGTCTATGGTTATGAGTTTATGAGTATTGACTATCAGTATGCACTAGGAGTATCACAATCTACTCTGTATGATACCGAGTTCATTCCCATCGCGTCGAAATTATTGCAAAAGATAGTGATGTGACACTATTGCTAACCAGAATAGAATTTATCGGTAGTGATCACGATAAAAATGTAACTAGCTACACTGCAATATGAAATGGACCAATAATACGACAGCACGTTCTACTGGTGAATTCGAAATGGGAACCAACTGTGATCATACAGCTTAAGAGGAATCAACACCGAAAACGAATACTAATAAATAGACAGTGAAATTGATATTACATGATATTACTTTTTATTTTAAATTCGAAACTATGGGTTATTAATATTTTTTTTATTCATAATTCGCTTACCCGAAGCAGGACCGATCCTTTGATGTTTATTTACATATTTATTGCAATCTGTTTTTTACCCGACGGCGTATTGTCAAGTTAATTTCATTCTAATATGTTTGTAAATAAAGCTTTTTATACTAAGTCAGGTCGATTTTATTTTACCTCTCGCTCCGGTTTTCACTGTCTATAACGATTATTCAGGGATAAAAACACATAGGGCTATTTTAATCAGAATCGTCAATTAGTTTAGTTGAAAGGAATTTTATTCGAAACAAACCGTACAACACTATGTGTTCGGAATATTTGTGACGATGATCATGCGTTATAGGGAAGCGATAGGCTGCTAATGTTAGCTGTATTTATAAAATTATCGATAGACATTAAACTATTAAGCTATACTACTAGAGAAACAGATCCAAAATACAAGGAAGTACAAGGTGAGCAAATGTAGTATTAAATTTTATTAATAATTTTATAATAATACAGCTGTAGCAGCATACAAGTATCATTAGGTGTTGTGCATTGCATTCTGTACTCTCACTAGCAATTTTGACATTTATGAAGTAATAGTAACACATTTAGTCGATGTCTCGAGTATTCTACTACGTGAAAAATATTTCAATCGTTATGCTGATTTATCGATTGGGAAACTGTGTCACAACACTAGACCCGGCGTTCATTATTAAATTGAGCATATTGTTTAGGCGCGTCGAGTATTGGGACACAGTCTGTTGGTTACACTGAAATATTTTTACGTGCAGAAATATAAAACTTACGTATTTATTTACTATGGAAGATCATTTCTTCATTTGTGACCTAACTATCAGAATCGCGTACATCTCGGCCACAGTGATAATTATTTGTGCTTGCGTCCGAGTTTAAGGCCATTCCATTCTACACGATAAGCTGTATAGACAAACTCTATATGCTTTTATTCCCATCTCACTATTTCCTATCATAATTTCACACTGGACAGTCAAACAGTTCACGCAGTTTGGAGTATTTATTTTCAATTGATTTACTTATTAAATATGGGCATTAATATGTTTTTGTACGCGTGATTGCATGATTCCAATCACAGAACAGAGAGGCATTCATGCTATGGGCTAGCAACCTATACCTTATGTACTATCGCAATCTTTATATTAAACACTTTATTGCTGCATGTAGCCTCAAGTAGCGTCAGCGCTTTCGCTCACGCTGCTTGAAGCTCAAATCCCTTAAGGGACAGATCATCAAGATACATACACTCCTTATAATATAAAAGTGGTGTTCAATGATGTTCAATGATTCACAGGTGAGATTGGTGACAAGTTATTATGGCTCGTTGAAATCCATCCATGCTAGGCAAAGCTGATGCTTTCGATTGGGAAAATGTGAATATCGACACAATAGGAAACGTGTAGGAAATGATGTGTGCCGACTAGTTTGTGGCGCGTGAAATAAACTTCCCATTAGTTCTCTGTTCTGTGATTTAACTTACGTTAGTATTTTATTTATTAATTACGATCAATCGTCACGTGTCTCTTTAACTTTATTTTTGCTAATTTCACAGCCTCATTGTCAATTAGCCTATGCATATTAGAGTATTGTTTCTGTGTTGCCAATTAATTACGATTTTTTAATATTTTTAATAATATTATTATTTTTTTAATTTCATAAAAAATGCATCAAAACACCATTCAAAAAGTAGCCGTTATGCTATTGATCAGATTATCCCTTGACATTTAGTGGGGTTAGTTACTTAGCATCGACGTTTTTATCCACAACCTATTTACCATAGCTTTGTAGACAACTTCGATGGTTCGGGTTTTAATTACTACTCGTTTCATGTATAATTTTGGTCATACTTCTGATTCAATCGATTTTATTTTGCTTTTATTGTATCCTTCTCACGGCCCGTGACGATTTTTCTTAAAATAGGTTTTTGGGATTGCTCTAGCGATACCTAGCAAGGTTTTATTTTTTTATATTTATTACACAGTACCTGTGACCGAAATTTGGTGTCATTATTCGAATAGCAATTAAAACATGAACCATACTGAATTAGTAGAACGTTTTGCGAGTCTGCCACTTACATCTATGAAGATATGAATTACAGTATATTTTAAAATACATACAAAAATATTAAGTTAATTATGGTGTAGTTATTACCCGTGTGTTCTGTTTATAAAATTCACAATTACTTTTATTGCTTTCCGCGTTACGTACTACGGGCATGGCCCTCTAAGCTATTGAGCACTATTATTAATTATTCTTATTTTTTTATAATTATTACCGAAAGAAGAGGGGCGCACAAAACATTCTACTAACTAGTCACGTAACACCTAACCAAACTCCTAACGAACAATTTCACTCCAAAATATCATTTTTGCATTTTTTATCATTCTGCAATCTCATTATTTATTATTTATTATCTAAAAAGTCGATGAAATTTCAGTAAAATACTTTGGTGTTTTATGTTTCGATTCAATACGACGTATTAAGCTTTATTTTACGCAAATATTTGAGAAAAAACTAGGACTCGTAAAATTGTGTAATTTAACCGAATTATGAAATTTTTTCACCAAACAAAGTTAGCACATCCAAGCTCCCGACCTAGATTAATTGCCCGATATATTTCCCTAATAAATAAATCAATTTAGGTTAATCTTATCAACTTCTCGAAAAAACATCAATTTTTATCGACGTTAATAAATAAACTGGTGACTAACACTTTTGTGTTCATCTGTACAATTCATGACTAGAGACGAGACTATTCGACGGTATATCGACATCGATAAAAACTAATATTTATGAATATAATTATTATAAATTATACATTAAATAAGTTAAATGCACACTAAGTTTACACATAAAATACATAATTGCACATACACTAAATTAATGACAATTAATCTAAGATGAAAAAATTTATGACAAAATTATCGTTAAGATTATTATTATCAACATTGATCATTAACTTCAACTATTCAAAATATCAAATATTTTTTTAATTATAATTTAATATTGATTCCTTTCGGAATAGTATGACTAGAATAGTTGAAATTTTCATGCTGAATGAAAACAACACAAAACACAACAACTATTTTTAACCTAAGAGACAACTACATAGCATAGATAATAAGTAGTTAGCAAATGTTGTGCTTCACACGCCGACCATTCAAATACTCATTTCTTAGCCAACCGTTAAAATTAAATCAAACATAATCGGCATTTGAAAACGTCACTTCAAAATGACAGCTGTCAATGTTGACAGGTCAAGTGATGTTTAGAAATGCCTAGGTAACTCACGAATTTTCTATAAATTAATAAGAGTACTCCTAATAAAAGTATTAAGACTAAAAAATTGAATGTCAAAGCATTATCAAGCTGTATCGAAATTAAGCAATTTTTTTTGTAGATTTTATATTATTAAATTAATGGAAAAAATTTGTGAATCGATTCGCGCGTTCTGAGTGCGGATAAACAAATAGTTTACAATAAATAGTAAACAAGGTGGCGTGAAGCCCACAATACAGGTTGATACCTATGTCAATCAACGCCTCTTCGAGTCATTTTTGACTTTTTTAATAATATTTTTTTTATTAAATTACTGGCTATTAGTTATTGCACGTTTTACATTTATAATAAATATATAAATACTTGTAAATTTTTATCTCCATCTTTTGGTATGTAATGAGTAGATAACTATTTATTTTAATATTTGAAATGTTACAAAACTGTTTTTTACATAATTATAAGTATATATTTTTTTTACAAAAATCGTAGGGTCGTTAGGACGGCACGATATTTAAAATATCTATTCAAGTTCGATGTTTCTTAGTAGGTCTTTGTCGGGTAGTTTATGATTTATAGATCCTAGTGTGACGTGTTCAGACGCGGCGTTACAGATTAGTTATTTATTTATCATTTAAAATAAACAACTTTTTTTTTTCTATTTACAAATTTCGATTTAGACTAAGACAATTAAAGCCTAGGTCGAATAGACGCAGGGCCGCATCCATACATTATATTATAGCAGGTACCGATCATATGTTTAGACATCGATTTAATTATATTTTTGGAACGATATCGTTAGACTAGAGTATGCACCATTGTTCCGCGAACGGACTTGCCATCGCCACGAGGGATGGGTGGGGGTGGGAAGGGGATGGGTTGTGGTCGCGTCATCCCCCCGCCCCCGCGGACCCGGGCCCGCGCCCCCGCGCCTCGCTCGCCTTTGCGCGTTCCCCAGAAATGGCTCGATCGATTTTCGCCCGTCTCCGACTCTCCGCGAACTCGGTACATCCGTGATCTCCGAACGACTCGGCATCGCCCGTCGTGTTAAGCGTAATACCACAATCGAAAATGTATCTCAAAAATTTTTCTAATACTAACTACTGCCGGGCCTCCTGACCTCGTACAGTTCCTTCCACTCGCTCTTTGATCTTTAAAATTTTATCAAAACCTATCACAGTTTTTGATTAGTTTTTTTCATCCTTAATTTTAATATATTATTATGATTAAAATATACGTATAGATAATATATATTTTTTCTTTCCAATCTTTAACAATATAACACTATTTTACTTCGATTAGTGGCCTGTCGAGCGGCCGGCGTTCCGGCGAGCGGGCTGGAGCTCCGCAGCGGTGATGTCGTGATACGTCGGTTGTCTGTGCCGGCCTTATCGCGTAAAACGTACGTTAATGTAATTATTACGATATGATCGCATAAACATTGGAGCATAGCATATAGGCTATTATTGCTAAGATTATTTTATATTCGAAAACTATTTTCTCGATTTAAACCACAACCGTTCATAAGCGAAGTTTAATATCATTATTTTGTTATTGACTATTAGCAATATGTATGTTGCGGTGTTCTGGCCAGATATTCCACATCTCATGTGTAGCGTGCTTATTATATTATAGCGTGGCGCTGGTGACCCTTCATTCAGCGCCATCTTATCCGGACCTGCGCAAAACGACCCCGCCTCGGCGCCATTTTGATTTCCTCAACACTTAACCCAATTTTTGCGGCCGACTGTACCGAGCGCCGAACAAAGGGTTACCACACATTACAGTCAAAAACATTTCTCTAGTTTTACAATTACAAAAACGCCCGCCCGGCAACCTTGACATGAGGGCGGGCCGCGGGAAGACAGTCTATAAAGTCAGGTCCAATATTTAGGAATGTCACCTACGTCTATTATTACATTAGACTCATGCTTATCAAGTATTTGGCATTTTATACGTCACCGTAAAAGTCCGAAGTCCATCACTTTTGCATATACACGGTGAAAACGTAATATTTTACATATAAGTATAAAACACGACAAAATACTAAATTTTCACTGAAAGGTGACAAGCCTGTGTCCACGTCCCGGTGTCCGCACGGCTCTGATGCGGTGCGGAGGACGGCTCTGTTGTAGCGACCGCCGTGAGTTGTGTATGTATGGGTGCGTCCTGCTGTGCCGTCCTAGCGTCCGGCTAGGCCGAATCTGGGGCGATGCCCTTAGATGGTCTTGATCTTATTAGTCTTGAAGCTGACCTGCAGCACTCGGTTGCCGAGAGTGTATCCGTTGAGCGACTGGATGGCGACGACGGCCTCGTCGTAGTTGGTCATGGTGATGAACCCGTAGCCCTTGCACTTGTTGGTTTGCAGGTCGCGGATGACCTTTACGCTCTGCACGGCTCCGAAGGGGCCGAACAGTTGCCACAGGACGTTCTCCTCAGTCTCGGGCGCCAGGTTGTATACGAAGATGCACCACTCGGAGCCGACGGCGCCGGGCAGGACGCCACCGAGCAGCTCACCCGCCAGCGGGCTGTAGCGCTGTAGACCTTTATTGATCGCTAGGAGGGACTTGCCTGAGCTGAATCTGCCGAGCGGTGCCGGGAAGCGCAGCGCGGCCGGCAGGTATGCCGCCAGCGGCGCCAGCGCCTTGCCGTTGTTGCTCGGGTTGTTCGCAAACTTCACAGTTATCGGCTCCGTAGCCCCCTTTGGCACCGTCCCGTTCAACTCCTGGATCGCTCGCTCCGCCTCGACGCGCTGGTCGAAGCGAATGAATCCGACGCCCTTCGATAGCCCCTGCTCGCCGCCGGTGAACGGCCTGCCGCCGGAGTTCTCGCACAGAATCCGCGACGTGATGATCCTGCCGTACGGGCTGAACAGTCTCTCTAGTTCAGCTTGTGTCATAGTTTTGGGTAGTCCGGAGACGTATAGGTTCGCTCCTTTGATAGCTTCGCTGCTGGGCCGCGCGTATGAGACTTTGATCGTCTTGTTCTGGAGGCGCAGTCCATTGAGAGTGGCGATGGCCTTTTCCGCATCCTCGGGCCGGTGGTAGTTGACGAACGCGTAGCCGAGGCTCTGGCCGCCGCCGTGCAGCGCGTGGTTGAGTGCGTCGGGGAAGGCCGCGCCCTTGTTCCGGATCAGCTTGCACGATTCCACCTCGCCGATGCTGGAGAACAGGCTCCGTATCTCCTCCTGTGTCATGGACTGGGGTAGGTAGTTGATGATCAGGTTAGTCTTGGACTCCTCGCCACCACCGTTTTGCTGTTCACCATCGCCTTTCGACATGGTGGCGGCTTAAATCATAAACGGAAAGAACGAAAGAGGAACGAAAAAACGCGATAAAAATAAAGTGCACGACCGTCGGGGCAGCGCGCGCGAACGGTATTGAGGGGTAGCGGCGAGTGCTCCGCGCATGACGCCCGCTATCGACCCGCCTTACATAACTGGGTTCGTTCACCCTCCCGTTGGTATAGTGTCCGAAAAAACCAGATCTACCCCGGGCGAATCGATCGACACCCGGGAACCGCGGCCCCTACGTAACTGGCTTCCGTGAGAGGACAACGAACGAGCTTGCACTGGGGAAATGCTGGAAATTAGTTTAGGAAATTCGCGAGGATTTATGATTGTGTCAGTGTTATATTACAAACTTATAATTACGGTGATGAAATCATCGTAATTTGTCAGCGATTGAGTACGGTTTCCAACAAACAAATTGCGACCAATTTTATAACAAAATTATCAAAACATCCTCAATTTGGTAACACAATTTTCTCATAACTGTTACATCACAGTTTCACAACAAAGATGACCAAATTAGAACTTTTTCCCTAATAAAAAACAAACTTTTCACAGCAAAATCTATTTTTAAATTCAGTAGAAACAATTATTTGTTTCCTCAAATAAAATGGTGTTATTAATAAATGGCTCGGTTGCTGGGAAATGCCAGTTGCTATAATTTCCCTTGATATAGCTTTCCTGGAAAGGGTTCATTCGTGGTAATAAGCAGGTGGACTGACCTGTTACGGGGTTGTTGCATCGGTCGATGTGTTGTAATACTTACCGCACCTAATAATCTGAAGAGGGTGAATTGTATGTTAAGTTAAGCTGTAAGTTTGTGATGTTGAGTCGAATAGTATCTGTTCTTTGTTGATTTTTAAAAAGTTTGTTATTGGACAATGATTTGGCTGTGATTATCGAATTCTGATTGTTTTTTGTTTTTTATAATTAGTACGCTATTTAAAAACCAACGAATTTAAAACATCGTTCCATTTCTGTGAATCGTTTAAAGATGACACATTTCTAAACATAGGGTGTTAGGATATAGGGAAGTAAGTAGGCTGAAAATGAACAACTTTTACCAACTGTGAAATATAAAAAAGAAATATGCTGTTACCAACATTTTATCGAGTTATTCAAACACTGGTTTTTGCCTGCGGCTTCGCCCGTGTGGAGGTCGAAATTGTCCCCAGAGACCAGACTAGACTAGTGATTTGTGACGCAACTAAGCCTTAAATAGTAGAATGCAATGACCGGAGTTATATGACTTATTATTATTTTTACACCTAGGTATTTAACATACTGGTATAAAAAATAACGAAGGGAGTTATTTTACACATTATTAAAGGCACTTTATAACTTCGGATTGTGGTTTATTTTGGGTGTGATCGCGTGTTTAATTACCGTACGTTAAAATTAATTTCTAGAGCCTATATAAAGTAGTTCCGGGTTGAAGTATTTTACATTTGACAAAGTAAATTGTGACGTAATAATTTTATAATTATTCAGCATAGCATTAATGTTAGTGTTTAGAGAAAGTACTTGTCAATCATAAAGGTTGCATGTTAGATCGGATGATGAATTACCCCCGCACACACATTACATTTCTGCTTACCCCCTTGAGAAAAAAACGTGTTTATATATTTATGTACTACTTGCGACCCAGCCCTGCTTTGAACGGATTTTACAAACTGATAATACATATCTTTACTATATAATATATGTAAGTTTAATATATGTATTATACCTACACATAAACCTTCCAATAAATTGTCTAAATGATAGTGAAATTCGTATCAATATTCGTTGCAAAATTTATAAGAACAACGCGCTCACATGGAGAGACGCGAAAATCGACAATAATTTGTAATATGTTTGTAAATTTCATATAACAATCTCAATAAAGAACACTTACAATTCGTAGCCTCGTAGCCTCGTAGCAAGGCGGCTACGCTGCTACGCCGCCGCCGTAGCGTATTGCCGGCCTTCCGTAGGCTTGCCATGAAGGTTACATTCACGGTTACAATTTAATGATTTTACATTCTTGTAGTTTTATTTTGTGTTAGTGTAACATTCAGTACACGATGTACAGACGCCAGCAGGTCAAGCTACCCAAAACTGTCAAATTTTCCCAATCAACCTTGAACCTAATGCTTTAGCGATAAAGTTGAAAATCTATTAAAGAAATTTGACAGATTGTAGTAGCTTGATGTGCTGGCGTCTGTTCATTTATTTTTTAATTAACTAGGTATCCCAAGAAATTATATTTTTTTACGTTTTTTGCAATTGGCAGGTCTGTATCAGATTGTGTGTTGATCTGAATATGATTGGCGACCGTAACAAATCTGTATTTATAGAATAATAATCATTAAAATCATCAATACAACTCAACTCTAAGAGCATATAATTTTAATTAATGACTATTTCATGAAACCCAAATGTCAATTTGAGGATTATACTAACTTAAGAAGTTGTATTACTGATTTTAATGATTATAATTACTGACTTGCAAATTGCAAAAAACGTAAGAAAATTTTAATTTCGCGGGCTACCTGGAGCTTCCCCCTAAACTAGGTATCTAATTAATTCTTTAATTAAACATAACTTATTGTACCCTGACTGTTCAACATTAGTTCGTCTTCGAAATATATTTTGTTTTTACTAATATTTTATTTTATTTTATTTGGGAATATAAACGTGGGAGGATAATTGTTTAACCTACAACATTTTCCACATAACATAAAACGTTAAACAAACACGAACAGCGTGCGATAACATTGAATATAATGTATGATTAAATATAAAAATAAAGCTAAACTGAAACTTTACAGGTAACAATAATAAAAAGAGAAAGAAGATTTAACTGAATATTTTATTTTATTTTTATTTTTAATATAGGAACAACAAACAGCTACATTATGCAATGTTACAAACAGAAAAACATAAATCACATAAGTAATAATGTAGCCCACAACGCTGTTCACAGATTACCATACATAAACAAACCTTAAAGTCACTAGGAGGTGAACTGTTTCATGCATGACAGTTACACTTATATTATAAAAACAATAAGAAAAAAAATAGTTAAAAATATTAGTATTTTAGAAACAACAGCAAACAATTAAAAACAATTAGTCCAAGGCTTCAAGTTTCTCTGAAAAGGTTTCGTAGCCTTTTGGCTACGAAACCTTTTCAAAGAGCATGCAAATATATCTATGTGTTCGAATATTTCATTGTAAGTTGCTGTCATTCGCCGAACTGGCGATCGTAGACCAGTATTAGATCGGCAGGTGCCTACTGCAAAGAGTTTGAGTTTGAGTATGGTTTGTTTAAAATAAAAATAATGGTTTTAGGGCTGTTACGTACTTACTAGTAATTCTGCTAAAATTTTAAGCGCAACACATCTACTCGTAAACTGTCCAGTGGAAACAGCATACATATACCTATATAATATTATTACATCAAAAGCGTTTCGGGTGCGGTTTATTGTAATTTTTCAGCGTCGAATCAGTGCTTATTCATGAGCCTGCTTACAGCAACTGAGTTTTGATTATGATGACGAACCCTGAGTTGGGGCAGACAGAGTTTGATGAACCCTGAGCTAGCTGTAGGTAATATTTTAAGGCAAACCAACAAACAGCCATTTTTTTTTAATAACACCTCTCTTTAAATTAAAAATATTTCATTAGAACTTAAAACGGGATATTTACCATGTATATTAATTGATTTGACTTTATCCGTGATCATGGCACTTGCAACAGTGCCGAAATATCGGAAACTCAAATCAATTAATATACATGGTAAATATCCCGTTTTAAGTTCTAATGATAATGTCAGTGACCATGTCGGTTTAAAAATATTTCATTTCCCATGAACCTACATGGGCACATAAGTTACTTCAGAAGCTAGGCACACGGTTGCAATTGTTCGTTTCCTATATGTAGAGAAGTGCTGCAAGAAACTACGGTTACTTGTGGACCTGGATATTAAACAATTTCTATTTCTGTTTGCACCAAATTCTGATTATATAGACTTACTGGTAATAGTGCCCGATACTTAAACACATGATTGCACTCATGATAACAAACAACTTTTACTATGGAACCAAACCTGAATTCGCGAAAAAAAATCAGCTGTCCCATTCATTCAGGTTCGCATAATTCGTCAAAATGTAGGAAGCAGCTTTACCAAAATGATAAAAGGAACCCTTATGGTGCAACTCAGTCTGTCTGTCTGTCACAGCAGGATATCTCAAGAACTACTGATGCTATCAACTTGAAATTTGAAATAGTTTTAGATGACATTTACCCAACCATTTTGCAAATAAGAAAGAAATAAAATTGTGTAACTATATTATTTGCAACAGGGTCTGAAAGGGGGTCTTAAAACTTCGAAGTGGGGCTACTAGGGCATGTGTGGTATCATATCAAAGAACGCTGTTTGCACATTCTCAAACATTTTTTTCTTTTTTTTAGACCTTATAGTTTTCGACTTTTGATGAAAAATGTAAAAAAAAAATACCGTCCCCTCTTATCTCCGAAGTTTGCATAGAGAAATATCTGAAATTATTCTGTGTGATAGAAGTTTACGAGTATCTAAAGATTGCAGGCAAAATAAAAAGGTGTCTTTAAATAGCACACTTTTTTATATATCGCACTGATAGTACAATACTACTGTAACTCAAAATATGTCTATGAAATATGTGTATGAGACAATCACTAATTTAAACGTAAAATTCAGTTCCCTACGCGTCAATAATACCTTTAAATAAACCGTACCGTACCGTATTAATAAACGTATTAAAGTATCATTTTCTTATAATCTTTATCAGGAAGTGAAATAATCAATTTTTCGTCGATTCTGAAAAAGTCACATTTTGAGTTACAACAATTAGTGCGATATGATAGTACGGAACCCTCGGTGCGCGAGTCTGACTCGCTCTTGACCTGTTTTTTTTTTCACGATTTCAGGTTTGGTCCCATAGTAAAGGTTGTTTGTTAAGATGAGTAGGTACAATCATGTGTTTAAGTATCGGTCACTAATTACCAGTCATCCTATATTAACTTTTGTTCTATCTATGTAACTTTTAAAAATGATTTTTTGTTTAGAATTATTAAAAAACCTAAGGTAGATATAAGATAAGATACATATTATATAAAATATTATATACAGGGTGTTGTAAACAGTGTCAATCTTTTAAGGGGTCATTGTACTCATCATTATTAACAAGTTTTACTATGGGACCAAACCTGAAATCGGGAAAAAAAAAGTTGTTCCTACATTTTCATGAATTATGCGAACATAAATATACTGAACAGCAGAGTTTTTTCGCGATTCCACTTTTAAAAGTTGTTCATAATGTCGAGTACAATGACCCCTTAAAAGATTGACACTGTTTACACTTACACCGTGTATATGTTACGGGTAATGCGTAAACCTAGTAAATAAATTGAGTAAACCTAGGTTTACCCAAGCATTTTGGGTAAAGTTCGAATAATCTCGTGCGCTGTGTACACCCAAGTTTACCTAAATATTTAAAAAAAAAATATATATATATATTTTAATTATTATTCGGACTTTACCCAAAATGCTTGGTAAACCTAGGTTTACTCAATCAACTAACATTACCGTTACATATATACTGGGTGTAAATTTAATCACCGTTATCCTCTTAAAGGGGTCATTGTACTGATAGTTATGAACAACTTTTACTATGGGACCAAACCTGAAATCGCGAAAATAAGTCTGCTGTTCCCTACATTTTGACGAATTATGCGAACATAAATGTACTGAACACCTGATTTTTTTTCACGATTTCAGGTTTGGTTGGTCCCATAGAAAAAGTTGTTCATAATGATGAGTGCAATAACCCCCTTTACAGGATAACGGTGATTAAAATTACACCCTGTAGATTAACTGTCTAACAGCAGGCCATGTGTGCATCGCACACGAAGGGTTCCGTATCACCCATATTTAATCTTACAATCTCAAAGATAACTTTGTATTTCACAACGATACTGTGAATTGCAAAGCTATTTTTTGCATTTGCAGAAAATCACCCGTATTAAAATAAAACACCTTATGAATCGGAGTTTTTAGTATTTGTTGATTAAATACAATATAATATACAGAAGTTTCAATTTCCTAACTTGTTTAGTTGTTTCGATATAGCTCGTACAAAAATGGTGTAAACCTGACAACTTTTGCAGATCCCTATTTTTTGATTTTTGAAGATAAAAAAAATTGAAATAATATTTGTACACTACTCGATGAGTACTAGACACACGCCAGGGTAACAAGAATTTTTTTTTCAAAATCAAAGTTTATTGTTAATTTTTATTATTGAACACACCTCCTCATACAGTTTTTTTCATCCCAGAAGTTTAACAATAACATTTACACGTGCCGCGTTCCGAACAAAATAATGGCTATGTTATTCTACATTCGTTCATTTTAAATCCTCCAACGGAGTTATTATATGTATCTCGTTCTGTTTGCTAGACTCTGTGCAAGTATGAGCACGATAGATACAGTTTAAACAAAGAAATTGACGTCAAAACTATGACAGTGACATCGAGCCGCTCCGGCTTTTGACACAGATTAAGGCAAACGTCAGGCGGACCGCTTGGGCCCGCGCCACAGATTATAGCGACAATAGTGTAGCATAATGACTTAGTCGTCTAATTAGAAAATAATTATCTGTGGGATTTGCCAATTAGTCTATTCTATGACATTACTACCTTCACTTCCCTATAGAACTTGCTAGAAACACAAAGTCTATAAATAGAATGGACGAGAGGAATCCAGTCTTTCTACGATAGTCACTGAAGCATATATGTGACACTCCGCAAGAAAAAGTACCTTATGGTCATCGGCGCTTAAGCCGTTCAGAAATACAAATCGTATAGTTTACTTAGCTTGTAATAAGCACAATGTCGTAAGTGCCAACGACCATAAGGTACCTTTTCTCGTGGACAGTCACATATGTGTATAGTTCCCCGAAATTGGGTGAGTACTCATAGTGTGCTTAGGAGAATCTGTATATTACTATAACTGTGTTTTATCTTGTGTGCATTCTACATTACTATTCTTATCTTGTAAAACACTTTCCTCTCCACTGACCCTTTTCCTTATCTTGGGGCTATGGACCTCGTCTGGTTAGGAAACTACGCACATAACAGAGGCTCTGAGCTCACGGACGCACCTTTGCGTGTTTCCAGGGATTACCGCTTCGGTAAGACCACAGCCTTGGCTAGACCTAACGCACTACCCGGCTGGCTACCGGTCTGAACCCACATCTCCACCTACTTACTGACTGCACCGGCGGCCGCTGAGCTTCGCACCAAAAACGACGGCTGACGGCCATACTACTGGCCTAACTGCACCGGCAGCCTTCACGCCGGACTCTGACCTCTACCCGGCGACTACGGCTGACAGCCAAAACTAAGGCTGACCACGCCGAGCCACCGCAGCGCCAGCCAGACGGTCCACCCAGGGCAGTACTCCCACCTTTTTATAACCCTCCAGCACATAACCTTAAGATAAGTGACTCCACGACCCCTATAAAATAAACTCTGTTAAAGCTACCTTAAAATAAACTCTGTTTAAGTGACACATTAGTCTCATTGCTCTACCCTAGAATCCGCTACGCCACAATAGAAAAACTCAAACTTTGAAAAATTCAACTGTCTACCTACTACGGTTCATGATATACAGCCCGTTGACAGTTGGACGGACGGACAGCGGAGACTTGATAATAGGGTTCCGTTTTGCACCCTTCGGGTACGGAACCCTAAAAACAACAGTTTATTAGTCTGTCCTTCAGCTTACGTTCACTTTTATGACGCATGACATAATGACGTATGACAATGAACAAAGCATTGTCCGAGCGTCGCTCTGTCTGCCGCGCGCTCAGTTACGTATATTGAAAATTACTGTCTACAATATTGTATGAGTAGGATACTCGTAGGTAATGAGTAGAGGGTTCTCAGGAAAGTTAAAAAATGGTACTTTCATGTAGTGCAATCTATTTTGAAATGATGTATACGCGGAGGTATTTTTCGACGCCATATTTTAGTTTTTTTAACTGTTTTAATTAGGTCAGGATAATATATTTTTCACTTAATTACTTATTTTTTGAAGGTGTATTAACTTACAGAAATAAACATTTTAGTTTAATTTTAGAAAAAAAAACATAAAAGTAAATAAAATAATGAAAATATAACATTAATAATATAATAAAATAATAAAAATAACATTTAAAATTATATTTAGATTTCAGTGTATGGATTATTAGTCTAATTTGATTGGGGCAATGAACTTCTTTTCTCAAGTCATCGGAATGATGAATGATAAGAAAATTGCTTTGAACAAATACATTAACGTCAAAAAAAGTACTTGAAAAGTATGGAAATGAGGTCGATTCTCTAAGGAGAAATACCGAAACAAACTCACGAGGTCAGGAGAAGGTTATAGGTTGTTTTTTTTTTTTTTTTACTTCGATATTTTCGTCAATTGTGGACTATTTTTAAAAAATATTTTTTTCATTTGACAGAAGAAACATGTGCTGTGGTCCCAAATAAATTGTATTAACTTTGCTTGGGTAGTTTCTGAGTTAGCTTCGATAATACGTATTTAACTCACTTTGTGTACCTATCTTGATGATGTTCTAATACTTCCTGTCACTGTTGTTTACTTAGCAAGTAGGGTGTGGGGTAGGTACCGTAACTGAAAACTTTTTTAAAGTCCTAACATTATCTTGATCAGATTAGTGTCTGAGATGGTCTTTTGAGGAAAGAACCACATGGATTTGAGTGGACCTGTCCAGTTAGTGCTCGCATTTGTCAATAATTGTGTCGCGAAAATTAAGGCGATACCAAAATAAGTTGGGGACTTTTTCGTAACCATTTATTTCACTATTACAGAATGTATGGATTTAATTTTTGGATATATGTTTATTGACTATTCGATCAATACTCTGACTGAAGGAAAACACGATTGGGTTAAATTTCCTCGATAGAATTTAATTCCGAAAATACATCTACTTTTTATATTTTTTTCTGTAATTCTAAAATCCTAAGTAATATCATTGCAAAATTGCATTCAAAACGTGCGTATTAGGTAATTGAAAACTCTGGCTGAACATATTTTTGATAGATAGCTTAATTTATTTTTAAACAATTTTTATTTGGTTTGGCGCTTTTATTTTGGTTCCAGTGCATTGTTGCGCTCTCTTTTTTTCGCATGTGGATGTAATTAACTCTGTCACTTTCTTATTACCGCTCAGTAAGCTTTTTAGGTCGCCTTAAGAGTTTTCATAAAAAAGCTGTTTCCTACTAAAACGAGGTCATTTTACCGATAACTTTGTGTAATTTTAATTAAATACTTAATGTGATTAGTTTTTGGGGATAAAACATAAATATAACACCAACAACAGGTGTGTCCGCGGCCAGAAAGTGCTTGAGCCTTAACTTTTTCACTTGATGCTTGATATTCTGCCGTCATAAGGAAAAAAGGCGTATCTGACATTTTTTTTCGAAATAGAGTTATTTACATATTCGGAATCAGCAAAAAAAGACGCTTCTATTCTAACCAGTATTTTATATAGACGTAAACTTAACGAAAACCTAATAATTCTTACTATTAAAAGACGTATCTGCCTTTGTATCTTACAGTTTAAATAGGAGAAAATATTGGTTTTTTCTCCATTTCAATATTTTTGTAGATACGAGTACGTCATTTTTCCTTACGGCGGCGGTATAGCTCAAATTATGTGCGCCTGCGCAGCTTGTTTACCACCTATATTGTATTGTTGTATGTATATAATCTTAATATGTATAATTTTGGTTTTGGCGGCTAATTGTTCATGTTGGCTGTGTTGTTCACGGACTTCTTCTATTATAGTCTGTTTTGTTCAGTCTATTTTGGAGGAGGTCGTGGCTAAGTAATAGCAACTGCACGAATCGATCCATCAGGTTACGCTACGCTTGCCGCGGTTGGCCCGAGAATGGGTGACCATCTTTACATACCGAGACTCCTCCGTGCTGCCTCGAAAAGCATGTTTAGCCGCAGCTTTCTTTCATGCATCATTGACAGTCGTTACGGGTCGTCAGAAGCCCGAAAGTCAGACAACCAGTCTTACCAAGGGGGTATTGTATTACCCAGTTATTTGGTTGTGGAGGTCAGATAGGCAGTCGCTCCATGTATAATACTGGTATTCAGCTGCATCCGGTTAGACTAGAAGCCAACCCCAACATAGTTGGGAAAAGGCTAGGCAGATTGAGTCTGTTATGTTTAGCTGGAAGTCTTCCAAAGAAAATTAAAAGTTTATGTCAGCTCCGATGCTCGACTGGAGTTTACTCCGATTGTGTTTGAATATAATGGATAGATTGACCGCTACAATGAAGACTGGCCGAAAATAAAAAATCACAAAAACGTGACAACACTTCACATTTCATTTCACTTCTATATGAAAATCGATTCTTAAGGAGTAAACTCCAATAAATAAATAAAATACACGAAACAACACAAAACAGTTTAAGAAATGTTAATAAAACAATATTAAGTATTCTTAGCTAGCTGGTTATTCTTTTCTGAATGTTTTATGTTTGGATAACGAGCCTATTTCAAAATACAAGCTCGTTCCTTCAGTGGGACCACTTCCTGCCTACTTCCTTCTGCCTGTACCAGTAATTGTATGGCGTAATGATTCAAGAGAATACACGTAGAGCTACGAGTAGTACAGTTGTATGTACGAGAATTTCCCGCGCGAACCTAACGAGCAGCTAAAAGGTAAAGCGAGGCTAGTTAGACGACTCTAGCTGGAGACTTCGGAACTTTTATATAATTTGGTAGAATTTCAAGGAAGGAGAATGGAACGAGCAGGCTCATTGTTAAGTTCTTTGAATTCAGTTCATCGGGCTAGGATCTCGGGTAGTTTGAAAGAGTTACCGTGGCCCTGGCACAGGCAACTGAAGGAACACGGGTGGGTTTTAGTCAGTAGAAGTCTGACACGTCATCCCTCCCGCTTTGCCCAGAGCCGGAGAAGTTATTTGATGATTTTCCATCCAAAAAAAAACCAAAAAAACTTTTTAGCAAAAAATAAAACCGACTTCCAAAACAAAACACTACAAAGTAAAAAATAACTTTAATTTCGGTAGTCGGTGTCTTGGGTTTTGTATTTTCGTTTTTTGCCACCGACTTCCGAAATTAAAGTTATTTTTCACTTTGTAGTGTTTTGTTTTGGAAGTCGGTTTTATTTTTTGCTAAAAAGTTTTTATTTTTCACTTTTTATTTGTGGAACCCACACTAATTCGAATACATAATTGAGCACAATAATTGTAGATATAGCCATGTAAATAACAGTGATAGGAAGTTATTAAAACACCATCACATCATCCACATAAAATAAGTGGGAAATATACGCATTATTGAAGCTAACTCAAAAACTCCCCAAGCAAAGTTAATAAAATTTATATGGGACCACCTCGGAAGTATACCCTATCAAACAAAAAAGAATTTTCTAAATCGGTCCATCCGTCTTTGAGTAATCGCGTAACAAACATACAAAAAAAAAAAAAAGAACATTCTCCTTTCCTCTCCTCCTCCTCCTTTTGGAAGTCGGTTAAAAAGGGCAAGATTCATAGACCGCAGTATGACTTTAATTTGTAAGTACTCATACGAATGTGAACTTTATTTATACATCATTAGTGTTCATATCTGTGTAACTTTATTTGTATAAAATTAATCACACACGTAACATCACGCCTGTAATCCCCGAAGGGTAAGGCAGAGATGTAGCGCTCGAATCAAACTTTATGGCGGCTCGGAACATGAGGCGAGTCGCTGCGCAGTAACAAATTCATGCGTTAGCGGGGGTGAGGGGTGCGGTACTGCGCAGCGAGCACCTGGGATACTAGAGGCATCACGGCATCACAGCTGAGACAAGTTCAAAAGACAAAGCTTCAATGCCTGTAATTACACAGACACCCTTCCCCTTAAATTGGAACATAGCAACGCTCCTTGGCAGCAGAAATATGAATCGTAGTCCGTGGTATAATGAGCGCGCAAGTGCTAGTCAACGCCTAAGGTAGCGCTCACATTGCGATGAGACGGGAAGGTAGGCAAACGTCAAGCTATATCAAGCATGTGCGCCTTGTCAATCGCGCTCTCCCCCGTCTCACCACTCACTTATCTCCGGGGCGGTGACTAGCACTTATGCGCACACTATAGTACAGTCAGGAACCGGGATTGTTGAGCCACTTGCTTATCATCTTAACTTGGTTCTGTTACACGAATGCCGACCGTTTTTCGTTATTGAAATGTCACATGTCAAATTTCACGGGCGGCATTCGTGTAACACAATCAAGTTAAGAAGACAAGCAAGTGGCTCAACAATCCCGGTTCGTGACTGTACTTCATCAAAATGGGGAAGAAAACTGTCAAATTAGTTCCGCGCGTGGCACTAACTAAGTATTTGCAACAAACTAACTTTCAAACTCCAAAGAAATTAAACATTTTTTTTTTTTTGTTCTTATATCAATATAACTGGTCATTGTGTAGCCTTTGGATGCAAACAAATGGGTGTTGACAAATTCCCAAGTAATTTTCACATGAAAATAAAGTAAAAATGGGCTCTGAAATTAATAAACTTCAAATCAAGTGATTTTTCGAGGCTATATGGGAAACTTTTCAAAGAAACAGACTACGAAACCACTTCTAAGTCGACAGGTTGGTACGATACCTATTATTAATTATGACTCTTTATTAATAATAGTAAAAAAGCTTACAACCTGTGAAAAAAATGGTTTCCTTTCTAATAACCATACATTTTGTAACAAGTAACTTTACATGTTGTTTATCATTAGTATGACTATAAAGAAAAAAATAATGAGTTATTTTTATTTTATAACTTCTAGAACAATAATATTGTCCAGAACACCTATGGCTCAAAGTCGATAACATGTTTAGTAAAATGTACCTTACGACACGTTTGCCTTTCCTTCCTTATTGCGATACTCCGCATTTTTTCAACTTCTCCTTCAACTGAGCGATACGCCAGGTATTGTGAAGCAACACAAATAGATGAAAAAAAAAAAACACGCAAATACTTAAAAATCGTCCGCACAATGCATACGTTTTTATCAAAAACTTTTGACATGTAACAAACTCACAGCGCCCTCTGGCGGCGAAGCTTCCGGGAAACAACCACATTGGCAATATTTTCTTGACATTTTCTGTCATTTCAAGACAAAATTTCCATTCATAAAAACAATAGAATTTTGCAAAATATGGCCGTATTCAAAATTTCTGTGGCAGCATTTTACGGTTTTACAAGTAAAATAACTATGCAAAGTTTCCCTGCCGGTCCTAGCCCCTAGGGCCGACACGCGAGTTGCATTCTATGAAAATATATTGTTTTCCCTCAAAACTTTCAGCATGAAGTTTGTTGAAAATAAGTATTTAGTTTGTTTATTATTTCGTTTTTTTTTCCGGTTACGTAGATGTGAGTAGAAATAAATATAAATGGGGTGTAAGTAAGTTTTATGTTTGGGTGATTAACTGGCCAATGATTTGTGAAACTGTGTGAAAGATGATATGGCTAGAAAGGGAGTAACTACCGAGATGACGACTAATAGATAAGTATGGAAGGGAAAGACAGGTTGCGCCGACCCCAAATAAATTGGGATAAGGGCAGAAGAATGATGACGCTGACGATGGTTTGTATGGAAAGTGGTTACTGCTGGCTTAGTAATAATACGACACTGAATACATTTATTTATGTATTGTTTTCATGAACAGGGACAATTCTATTCAATTAAAGGAGATCACATCATTCACTTTTAAAGTTAAAAGGGTATGTACAATAGGTTCGACAAGGACGAAATTATTGAAAAAAAAAACTGTCAAAGCTTGGCAAACTTTAGAGACTTATTAAACAGTTGTATGTTTAACCTCAAGTATTTCTTCACTGTATCGCTTGGACAAACAGCCATAAATGGATATGCTCGGTAAGATATCAATTGGTGGTCTAGGAATGTTTTATCCAATTCTGCGCTGGCAATCTTGCATATTGTTTTCTTATTTTTGTGACTCCAAGGAAGAGACGGTGGTTTATTTGTATATCAAAAGTTATATCATATGTCCTCGATTCAGCTCGTATAATTTAGCAATGTAAGTCTAACCTTGTAAGTTGTAACTACACTATTGCATTAGGTAAACCTGTAATGATAGTGTGTGTTTAAAATAAAATAAAAATAAAAATGTATGTATGTTTGTCCACGCATTTCTCCGAAACTATTAATCGGATCGTGACCATTCTTTTTTTTTTTGTTGGCTTACATTTACTTCAACTTAGGGCACAGTGAAAGTTTCATCGAAATCTGTTCAGTACTTTTCAAGATAATAGACTAATACGTGTAAGTGTGACGGCCTGGCTTATTGATACGAGCTACGGGTATGGTGTCAAAGAGAAAACATCTCAAAACAAGGTTCTCAGTAACGGAAATAGTTAGGATGACCCAGCTTTAAACATTTATCTAATTGAAGACGGGTGCGACTACTTGATACTTTCTGAAGGTCTGATGATGACCAGGTAAGTGCTTATTGGTCCTCAGTAACGGAAATAGTTAGGTTGACCCAGCTTTCAACATTTATCAAATTGAGCACAGATGCTGCTACATGATACTTTTTGAAGGTCTGATGATGACCAGGTAAGTGCTTATCGGTTCTCTAATCAGTAACGGAAATAGTTAGGATGACCTAGCTTTCAACATTTATCTAATTGAGCACGGATGCTACTACATGATACTTTCTGAAGGTCTGATGATCACCAGGTAAGTGCTTATTGATCTTCAGTAATAGAAATAGTTAGGATGGCCAGATGACATGGTTGGTTAAGATACCACCTATCATGCCACAGGTCGTGGGTTCGATTCCCATCCAGGACAAACATTTCTGTGCATGAACATGTCTGTTTGTCCTGAGTCTGGGTGTAATTATCTATATAAGTATGTATTTACAAAAAAAGTAGTACCTATATGTAGTATATCAGTTATCTGATTTCCATAGTACAAGATCTGCTTAGTTTGGGATCAAATGACCGTGTGTGAAAATGTCCCAGGATATTATTATTATTTATATTCCTTTACGTATATTCTATTCAAATAAGTAAAAACACGATGGTTCTATATAGTGCCGTCACTGAGATCCTATACCCGCCTTCAGATTCCACCATCAAGTAGGTGATATCATCAGTCATCTAGGTCTCCGTCCAACGAAATTTTCAAGATAGCTAAATAACCTCTAACCCAGATGGTGAATGTGGCAACGCGGGTACCGGATGTTGACGGCCATACACCCAATTGCTTGGACCTTCTGCTGGCATCTGATCCGGACAGTCATTCAGTATCGGTCTCAGCCCCGCTGGGAACGTCTGACCACTGTCTGGTGAAATCCATATCAACCTGCTCTCCTCCAGATGAGAGCCCTAGAGGCACGAGGCGAGTATGGCGATACGGGTCAGCAGACTGGGATGAGATGCGGCACTTTTTTGCGTCTTATCCATGGCGGCAAGTGTGCTTTTCCTCGGGTGACCCCTCGCGCTGTGCTGACGTGGTTGCGGACGTGATTCGGCAGGGGATGGAATATTTTATTCCATTCTCCGACATCCCGCTCGGTCACAAATCCCGGCCTTGGTATAATGCAGAATGTGCCCACGCTGAGGCCCGAAAAGAGACTGCCTACCAAGCCTGGGTCAAGGCCCGCGACCGCAAAGTTAGAGCGCGCAGGGTTCGCGCGAAGAAGAGAGCCTTTAATTCTGCCGCCAAGTTCTGCAAGCGGGTTTTGCGTAGGGCACGTTTTGACCATGTCGGACATATCGGGGCCAGGCTGGCTTCGCACCCTCCGGGTAGTAAACAGTTCTGGTCCCTGTCTAAAGCGGTTGAAACGAATTTCTGTCGTCCCACTTTATCTCCTATGTTGAAACCTGATGGGTCGCTGGCTCACTCTGCAACTGAGAAGGCAAATTTATTTGCATCTCTCTTCGCAAGCAATGCAGAATTGCAGAATTCACGTCTGGACGCTGGCTCAAAGCAACCACCTACTGTACCTCATTGTGACTCCTCGATGCCGGTGATCGCAGTACACATTAAAGAGGTCCGAAGAGTATTGTGCAGTCTAGACGTCAACAAGGCCAGCGGGCCTGACGGCATTCCAGCGAGAGTGTTGAGGCAGTGTGCGCCTGAACTGTCTCCTGTATTGACACGTTTGTTCCGCCTCTCTCTTGAAAAAAGAACGGTGCCGAAATCCTGGAAGCTTGCAAATGTACAACCAGTGCCCAAAAAAGGCGACCGTGCAGACCCTGCCCACTACCGTCCGATCGCCATTACCTCCATTCTGTGCAAAGTTTTGGAAAGGGTACTGAACAATAAGTTGCTGAACTACCTTGAAGACAATGATCTTCTCAGTGACCGTCAATATGGCTTTCGCCGGGGACGGTCAACTGGCGATCTTCTTGTGTATGTCACGCACTGCTTTGGCGAAGCCATCGAGAAACACGGCGAAGCACTGGCTGTATCGCTTGACATCTCGAAGGCCTTTGACAGGGTCTGGCACGCTGCTCTGCTCAGCAAGCTTCCTGCTTATGGCATCCCAGCTGATTTTTGTAGCTGGATATCAGATTTCCTTAGTGAACGGTCGATTAGAGTAGTTGTTGATGGCTGCTCTTCTGACCTTATGGCTATTGATGCCGGAGTTCCTCAGGGGTCTGTTCTCTCTGCAACTCTTTTCCTGCTGCACATCAATGACCTGCTTCGGCCTGGTATTGTTGGGTACGCAGATGACAGTACAGTTTCAGAGAGATACTTGTCCAGCGCAAAAACCAGCGGGGCTGAAGTTCGTTCCTTGAGAGAGGCCATGGTAGAGCGGACAGATTTGACCTTAAGCTTTGTCTCCCAGTGGGGTGATGATAATCTGGTCTCTTTTAACGCCACCAAAACGCAGGCGTGTCTTTTTACCGCTAAAAAGAGTCGTTTCGCCCAAACTCCTACTTTTCGGGGTACATCTGTTCCTGTAACTGATCGACTTGAGCTCCTAGGCATGGAGTTGACATCTGGTCTCAACTTCGGCGCCACCATCGAGTACAAGGCCCAAACTGCGGCCAAGAAACTGGGCATCCTAAATACGGTGAAGAGATACTTTACGCCTGGACAGCTTTTAACCCTTTACAAAGCGCAAGTCCGATCCTGCATGGAGTATTGCAGTCACCTTTGGGATGGATCTGCTAAGTACCAACTAGCCGCGCTTGACTCGGTGGAACGCAGAGCTAAGAGGCTCATTGGCGACGTAAAACTGGTGGATGCCAAGCTTCAGAGCTTGGCTCATCGCCGCAAGGTTGCCTGCTTGTCGGTCTTCTACAGATTGTACTTCGGAGAGTGTGCCCGAGAACTCCACGACCTCATTCCACCGGCCCCCTTCTACCACCGGACATCTAGACGCACTGCCAGTTACCATCCCTACCTGGTTGCTATTCCACCAATTCGCACTAAGCGCTTCCAAATGTCTTTTATAATGCGCACAGCAAAAGAGTGGAACTCACTACCTGCGTCTGTGTTTCCGAACGTATACAACCCTAATCTCTTCAAAGTGAGAGTGAACAGGCTTCTTCTGGGTAAGCTCACTCCATCGTCGACTTTGTCTCTGTCACCTCTGACCTAGACTAGAGTCAAGAGCAAACCCATCACAAATAAAAAAAAAAAAAAAAAAAAAAAAACGATAAAAAATATACACAATAGAAATAATGTAGGTACTTATTAGTTTTGGAGAGCTCGGCCACGCTTCACCTTACATTTTAACGACTTCAAAAAAAAGGAGTTATCAAGTCGATACGTATGTATGTAATATTATTGGAACTGCAATATATTCACACATGATAATCTATTAGGACTTCCAAACAAATATACAAAATTTTATAGATGTATGTATGTTTGTATGGTACCTATAGAACGTGGACTTTAGTCCACGCATTTCTATTAATCGGATCGTGACTATTCTTTTTTGTTGGCTTACATTTACTTCAACTTAAAAGGCATGAAGGTTTCATCAAAATCGGTTCAGTAGTTTTCAAGATAATGGACGTGTAAGTGTGACCGCCTGGCTTATTGATACGAGCTACGGGTGTGGTGTCAAAGGTAAAACATCTCAAAACCTTGGTGAAATTCTAGTGCAATATTTATAATAAAACTATTAAATATCTACTTATTACAATCAAATATTCCAGTTTTTACTAAAAACTAAAAATTACGAAATAAAAAAAAATTAAATCGACTTCAAAAAGAAACGAACTCAAAATTATGAAATATAACTTTAATTTTGGAAGTCGGTGGTAAAAAACTAAAATACAGATCCCAAGACACCGACTTCCGAAATTAAAGTAATTTCATAATTTTGAGTTCGTTTCTTTATGAAGTCGATTAAATTTTATTAAATTATTTTTTTATATATTTTTTTAGAAGTTATAGTTTTTATTATTAACATTAAATGTTAAAATATAATTAACTATTTACATTTATTTTAATTAAAACGAAAAACCATGGTTTTTCATTATTTATATGTGAATCGGATATATCTTATCTGGTTCTCTAGTTACAAGCACACAGACAGAGAAACATTACTTGTGTTATATACAAGAGTAACAAAATCGTATAACAGTAATATAACTAACATTTTATTGATGACCCAAATACAAAATAAAACATGTAAATTCTTCACAATCTTAAAAATACATAAATAAAGCTATTCGTTTCGCACAACCCTAAGTGCAACCGCCGGGCAATTTAAATGGTAATATTTTGGACCTGAGGCTCTCTGCTATCACAAAGCTTTATTATTCACCTTCACGCTAAAAATGGTGGGAGGCGAGCAGAGTTATCACCCTTTATATGGTTTATAGCGGGAGGGAAATTCTTTGTGAAAGGTGAAAAGAATTATAATGTTAGTGATGTGTCCTGAAGTTTTTTGCGTCTCTGCTTCAAGTCTGGCAAAATTTGCTTTCCTATGTCAGTTTGTTGGTACTCCTGTACAGGTCGTATTTTACAACCGATCTGGACGAAACTTGGGATACAGGTTTTACGACTTTGTATACTTTTTATCGTCAGGGATTTTTGTTTGGAGGAATACTTCCACCTAAAAGGAGGCTACTGGATATCTCCGCTTTATGAGATCCGATTTCAATGGGTTTTTTATTTTATTTTAAAGGTAACTTTCTTAACTTCAAATATTAGTTTTTTTACAATTAATATAGGATATTAATTGTTGGATGATTAATTAATAATTATCCCAAAGATATTACCATCATCTGGTTGTGAAGCTGGTTAGGACAATGATTATTGTGATCAATTTCAGATATCGATTAGACTCTCCTTGTGTGTCTATGGTAGGGCTCCTAGAAACAGGATGTCCGGATATATGATCGAACGAGGGAGACATTTTTTCCATTCTTGTGACGCCATGATGCTGGATCTACATAGTTTTTTCCTGCACATGTAGCGGAGGAATATTACTGCCCGTTATTATTCTGGATGGGGTGCGGTTATTCCAAATTGAATTTATATTGTTATGGCAGATTAAGCTGTAAGTATTTTACAATCTTTTCTGTCCCTGCGCTGAAGCCTTAAGACCTCGTTGCAATTAGATTGGTTTGTTGTTGGCTGAGTGTACCTGGCCTAAACCTGAAGAACCAGGACCGACGGGAGTCTGATGTCGGACCTTTGATGGAACAAGTTTGAGTTCTGACACGTGGATGTGAGTGAGCATTTTCCGCATGAAAGGAAAGTTTTGCATGTACGGCTTGCGTGTCGGAGACGTTGAGCTTCAGGTATGACACGTATTAGCTAAATCAGAAGTTAGGTTTCAACTAGATATCTTTTGTTTTTCTGTTTATATTACTAAATGTTTGAAGGAACACAGTAAATAAAACGTATTGTAGTTTAACATTCAAATCACACATTTAATATCATATCACTATTTTTCATAATCTTCTCATTTACTTTACATATAATACTCGGTATCTTCGGAATATAAAACATTGTACATACTTAGTATATAAATACCACAACTAGCAAAAGTTACACGATATGATCCAATATGTAAAATAAAATAGTGGCACAGTTATAATTTAGTATGATATTGAAAGAATAGTTATTGAATAAGACTGACTTACAGTAGGTTCACCTCACTTCACTGTTATGACTTGTTCTCTCGGTGGTCCATGCTCGAATGCCTGAGAGCCCCAATGTTCTTAACCTCCTTAGTGAGCGTTGAATTCACAGACAAAATACAAACGATCGTTGTCACGAGACAGGCAAAGGAAATGTAGCCATCAGCCAATATGATTTTGACAAAATAAAAACGTAAATAGTAAACTAAATGTACTTATTGTCGAAGAGTGAGAATAATGCAATCTTAATTCTCTAACATACGCGATCTTGTTTTCTTCGAAGACCTAGCCCACAAGCCGCGCTAGCAACGTAGAATTCCAGGTCTATCTTGGACTTCATGCCAAGGGTTTTTGTTCTGCTAATTTAGGGAGAATTGAGAGTTTTTAGAATTGTGGTTATTCCATCTCAGTTTGCCCATCTAAGAGCTCTAAGAGTCGCTACATCCTAAATGTTTTACACCCATCTCGGGTGAGAGAGAGAGAGAGAGTTTGTTTATTATAACTTTTAGTACTGAATATTTAGTTAAGGTCCTGATAGGGATTTAGGCCTTATTTACGGAACTAGGGAATCGACCCAGATTTGCAATTCCATTTTATGAGCGCTACCAACTGTTTGTCAATTTACCTAATCTGAGCTAAAGAGTTATCAATGTTCCCTCGCGGATCTTTAACAGCGATCTTGAGAATCCTTTATTAGAGTCTCCTGTAAAACCAACCCGTTACGTAGACGAGTTGTGTTAGGGCCAATACCTATCTTTATGTAAGGGAAGAGTCAGTGTAAAAGTTATTATCACCCACATAAAGGTCTCTGTGCACCTCTATTGTTGTATTTCTCGAATAAACTTGGATTGTATCTGGAGGTATTTGTTTAATTGATTTCTTCCTTACAGTTTATACCTTTATAAATTTTTTGAGGCACGGTTAAGTAGTCATCAGACATAGATGAACTAAATAACATGTTAGGTTTACCAACAATCAGCAGTAACTACGAGCCGATCTGACACTGATATACCAGCCTGTGTTATCCAACTTCAGGACAAAAGCCTCTTCTCACTCAGAGAAGGCATCAGCATTGATGACGACTGTGCTTGCTCAAGGCGGATTGGCGATGTCAGGCCTAAGTCAGGTTTCCTCACGATGTTTTTACTTCACCGATGTCGATGTGGGATTGGGCGATGCGTTTGCGCCGCAAGCCGTTCCGTTCGGCTTCCTAAAAAAAATTTTTTTAGCAAAGAAAAAGTGAATATTAAAAAAAAAATCACAAATATAAAATAGTATGTTCATAAAAAAAAAATCATGAAATATCTAAGTAGTTGGAAAGTCGTTTTTATGTTTTGAGTAGACATGAATTTATTTTTAAGTATTTTATTTCAATACTTAAATGTTTCGCTATAGAAAGAAAGAACGAAAGAAAAAGTAAGACTCGCACAGGAAGATTACAAATTAAGCTTAAACATACTTAAAAATAAAAAAAAATAAAACAAAAGTGAGATAAAAATAATAAAACACAGTCCTGTAGGAGGTCAAAAGGCTTAGGGCCCGCTGTGACGTCACGGACAATTACAGAATAAATAAATAATATAAAATAAAAATAGATTAGTTAAATAACATATAAAAATAAAATATTTACTATATATTTGGATTCGAAACCGCCATTCAGCACCCGTTGTTACATCAGTTACTTGTCTATGCCTTAGTAAATATGGTGGCATCGCTGTGACGTGACAAGTGACCACCACAGGCAGGTGACATAACAGATAACTGTGACAAGTAAAGTGACGCCGGCGCCGGCTGACGCTCCGGCATAAATCGATTAATAACTATAAATACATTACGGCTGTTTTTCGCTACAGTCAGTATTACAGTGCGAAAGTTACAAGTACAAAAGAAATATAGAATTGATCTGTACGCGTTCTAATTTAACATTATGTTTTACTCTAAAATTATTATATCTGCGTCATAAGTCGCGAAATGGCCAATCCGCCTTGAGCAAGCACGGTAAGGGCCTCTTCTTATTAACAAAAGAAACGAGGTTTCTTCACCACGCTTGCTGACTACATCGGCGATCCATGAGATCATAGCTCGGTCGGTCAGGTCGGCTCGGTCAGGATCGAAGTTTTATTTACCGTCTGATTATTGCTGTTCCAGATTAAAATGTCACTTCGATACTGCCAGGTTGCCCGCAAAACTCGTTTTTCAGAAACGAGTTGTTGTAGCTGTGTTATCATCTGATATTATTATCATCAGAAACTTCATCATCCTCATCTGCCTAGCCTTTTCCCAACTATGTTGGGGTCGGCTTCCAGTCTAACCGGATGCAGCTGAATACCAGTATTTTACATGGAGCGACTGCCTATCTGACCTCCATAACCCAGTTACTGGGTAATACGATACCCCTTGGAAAGACTGGTTGTCAGACTTTCGGGCTTCTGACGACCCGTAACGACTGTCAAAGATCCACGAATGACAGCCGGGACCAACGGCTTAACGTGCTTTCCGAGGCACGGAGGAGTCTTGGTGCCGACCAGGATGATGGCGTCGATGGGCAGTGATGCCTCACCTCGGGGAACCACTGGAAGGGGCAGAACACAAAATAAGTTAATAGGAAAAATCATCATCATATCAAGGCCTTCACAGCTAGACATAGGTTACCAGCACCACCACGATTACGACGAAGTACTACAATATTACATTAAATATTATTATGAAAATATCAGTCCACACTGTCCCTCTGTTGGAGAAAGGCATCCCCTCTCCATTCCACTTCACGATGTTATTTGTTAATATTTAAACTTCATTATGAGAACCTCTTTGATGTATGTAGTAAGTACCTACGTTCCTTTTAATCTTTTGTTTTTTTTTTGCGTGTTACAGTTGTCAACAAATTCGTATTAATAACCGACCCCTGAAAACTTGTTCATTATTTTTCTGTTGTGGTCTAATCTTTCATAAAGGCCATCTCGCCATCTCGTTATCTACGTTTGGGAGGGGTAAAAACTGAACCTACTTACTTCATGAAACTAGGTAAGTACCTACTACATAGGGTAACTGGTATAGTAATTGGCCATGTTATCATCAGAAACTTATCATCATAAATATTCTAAGATCTATGTATCCCATTTTAGCGTCCTATTTATAAACGCGACCGATCGCTTTTATACATATAGGACGCAGCCCGACCTATGCTAATATAAGGGAATTTAAAGTAATCTAGATTAGAGCTCATACCTACCCCAATTGCTTAACAAGGAGGGGTTAATTTGCCTGTTTTAGAATCAATTTTAAATAGTCAAATTAGTGTATTTAGGTCTTGAAAAAACATGTAAAATAATACATTAATGATACATAATCTTTGTTTTAGGGTAACACGATAAATTGTAATTTACACCATGAAAAAACATCCGAAACAGGGTCGATTTTAAAACTATTTTACGTTTCATTTCCTAATTACAGCACAAAATAATATGAAAATGGCTTAGGTATACGTAATCGTACCTTAACTTTTATCAGAAAGTAAAATAGCCTGGTTCTCAACTGGTTTAGCCTGTAATTCAGTTTACGATCGCGTGACTTTAAACAGAGCTTCAGTTAGTTTTCATTACATACCTAACCACTACGTACTGACCTTTTACAAGACTTGAAGTTTCTAAACTGGGTGAAATTATTTAATAATTTTACTGAACTGAAATGGAGCATAATGGCAATACTTGTATAAACTTGGTACCTACGCGCTACTAACTACGGCTGAAAATATGAATGCAAAGAAAAAAAAAGAAAAAGAAAGAAGAAATGTTTATTCTGAACAAACAGAACGCACATTACAAAAAAAAAAAAAAACAAGACATAAAGTACACACATGCAAAGCAAGCAAAAGCCTCGTATTCAAGCAGTCTGCCCATTAATTGATGAGAGGGACAGGGATCAAAGAGAATTTACATTTTTTTATTTGGGATGGGTTTGCTCTTGACTCTATGAGGAGTGTATGGGTCGGAGATGACAAAGTTGACGATGGAGTGAGAAAAGAGTTCTTTAGCTTATAGCCTAACGATTGCTACATGCTATAGAAACAATTCATTATGTAGTCAAAACACTAGTTAGAGGAGTCAGTTAGGGAGTGTTTTAAGAAAATACTTATAAAATTAATATTATATTTTAATTTAATGTTTTATTTATTTAGAATAAGAATATATTGCAGACTATAATAAAAGTTATTTTGTTATATTACAATTACAATCATAAACAAAAAATATATAAAGATTCAAAGGCGAATTTTAGGTAATTCAAAGAAAAAACTGAAAAACCATATCTCAATTATCGTCATACTTAGGGCAGGAGAGGCTTTGGGTGAAACCTATCAAATGACCCCCCAATCCCCCAAACAATTGTACCGGTGCATGCGCCGAACACCCTGTATTAGGTGACTGGTAATTAGTGACCGATACATAAACACATGATTGTACTCATGATAATCGCGAAAAAAATCAGCTGTTCCCTAAATTTCTGTTCACATGACATGTGAAAATATAGGGAACAGCTGTTTTTTTGCGCGATTTCAGGTTTGGTCCCACAGTAAAAGTTGTTTGTTATCATGAGTACAATCATGTGTTTAAATATTGGTCAAAATTTAATTACCAGTCACACTATACTCGAGCGACTGCCGATCTGACCTCCACAACCCAGTTACTGGGTAATACAATACCCCTTGGTAGGACTGGTTATCAGACTTGAGTTTCTGACGACTCGTAACGAGTGTCAACGATCCACGAATGATAGCCGGGATCAACGGCTTAAGTGATTTCTTGGTATGTAAATATGGTCACCCATCCACGAACCTACCGCGGCAAGCGTAGCTTAACCTCAACCCGTGCGGTTAATATTACTTAGCCACAAGCCATCAATCATCATCTTAATCAAACCCCAGAATTCGGAAAATATCCATCTAGAGTCAGTACCAGAACTCTGTTACTCTCAGTGAATATTCTTTCGAGAAGTTGGAACTACCACCAGACATTGGTCTGGTGGTAGTTCCAACACAACCCATACACTGAACACAGACATTTTTATTTATTTTATATCTCTGGGTCCATGTAAAATACGGGTATTCAGCTGCATCCGGTTCAGTCGCTCCATGTAAAATACGGGTATTCAGCTGCATCCGGTTAGACTGGAAGCCGACCCCAACATAGTTGGGAAAAGGCTAGGCAGATTGATTGATCTCTGGGAAGCGGACAAGGAGCTTTTTCTGCAATTCGGCTTTTTGTTTTGATTGTTTGTTGTCATTTACCAGTGGCGCAACACAAAGGCAATTCCTGTAACTGATCGGCTCGAGCTCCTAGGCATGGAGTTGACATCTAGTCTCAACTTCGACGCCACCATCGAGAACAAAGCCCAAACTGCGGCCAAGAAGTTGGGCATCCTAAATAGGGTGAAACGATACTTTACGCCTGGACAGCTTTTAACCTTTTCCAAAGTGTAAGTCCAATCCTGCATGGAGTATTAGAGCCATCTTTGGCTCAGAGCTAAGAGGCTCATTGGCGACCAACCGATTGGATGCCAAGCTTCACAGCTTGGCTCATCGCCACTAGGTTGCCTGCTTGTCGTTTCTTCTACAGATTGTACATCGGTGAGTGTGCCCAAGAACTCCACGACCTCATTCCACCGGCCCCCTTCTACCATCGGACATCTAGACGCACTGCCAATTACCATCCCTACCTAGTTGCTATTCCACCGATTCGCACTAAGAATTTTCAAATTTCTTATATAATGCGCAAAGCAAAAGAGTGGAATTCACTACCTGCGTCCGTGTTTCCGAACGCGTACAACCCTAATCTTTTCAAAGTGAGAGTGAATAGGCTTCTTCTGGGTAAGCTCACTCCATCGTCGACTTTGTCTCTGTCACCTCTGTTGATAATGTAGTCCATTGTTCAATTGAATATGGCTATCATCGTATCACCTCCCATTTTCAAAATGTCCGCTCTTATCCCGTCAGATCCAGGTGCTTTCTGATTCTTGAATTTTCGAAGGGCTATTTTTAACACTGCGTGTGATTCAATGGTTGGAATGGTGTGTATTTCTCTGTGATTTCGGCTTCATGAGAGATATTGGATGTGTGAACGATAGCCGTGTCCACCAGATTGTCAATAATCTCCAGGTCTGTGTTGCAGTTTTCTATAAGGGGGAGCCTATGAGGTGGCTTTTTCATCGCTCTATGTATACGCCAGTGGCGTGCGTTTCATAAAGACAGAAAGACACTGCCTACCCTACCTAATTCAGTATAATCTTGTTCTGATATCTATTATTATTTTATCTACGAGTACGACCGACGAGTACCTACTTACTAACAATAAACAAAAAAATCATAAGCAGTCGCTCCAAGCAAGCTCGTTCAGTATTGTATTGTGGCATTGCGCGGCACTAGCGCCGCTACCAGGAGTGCCTCGGGAAAGACACAAACTATTCGGGTCTAAATGTTTATATGTGTGCTCTCGTGGTCATGCGGATTGAATGGGTGCGCGTTCCTATAAATACGTAGCACACAATGTCACAATAACGCACACAACCGTACAGAATAGACAGTGTCTTTTTCACAACACGACAAATTACGAAATTATCCGATGTTTTCCGAACCGAAATTAGCTATACAACTATTTTAAAAAGTGGCATTGTTTCATTTATATTGCATCATAACTTACACTATTTCTTTTTTGTCGTATTATTTTTTGCACTATCTCCGAGTTAGTTTAGTCGCCAACTCGCCATATTGTTTGTCTGATTCGTTTTAATTTGTTTTGTGAGCCATAATAATTGGTATTTAAAGAGTTTAACGTCGATAATAGTGTGAAAAATGGATAATATTCACTGTGAAAGTTGTTCAGGTGGTGTGTGTATAGAGAAAATAAAAAATGATGCGTTTTCAAAACTATCATTCGGTGATAAAAAACAAGTGATTGGAAAAGGTCGTTGTACACCGGATTTGCAATTAGTACAACAAATACTGAACATCAAACAAACGCGCCGAAAGGCCACTTTGAATATCCGTAAATTGATATGTCTATAAAATCAGTCAATGTATGGATACTTGAGGTGGCTATTACCTACGTCATTATTTAATCGCCAAGACGACGAACCAAAACCAACATGCAGTAAGTATTTTGGCTTTTAAAATTTTCTGCCTACCCTGTCTAAAAACTCTGTGCACGCCACTGTGTATACCCTACATTTTCTTTCTGTTGTCAATTTTATCCTCTAAAACTTTGTTTGAAATTTCTTCTCCGTGTTTTATGAGTTTCTTAACTAAATTGCGTTTTAATCTGTTGTATTCACTCTATAGTCCGTTGTATCTGTATGCGAATCTTAAATGCCATGCGACGTCTTTCACTTTATTTATTTTTTCTATCAACTTTTGAATTTCTTTGGGAAGATTTTGTCTGTTGCCGTGACGCTATGACATACGTCAAATCAAATAACGAATATACAAGGCACGGTGTGCATCTCAAGGTTGCACCAAATGGGATTCCAGTTCAGCATGTAGTAGGCAAGTAATTTGAAGCCGATATTCCATAAATCACCAGCCTACAGCAGTTCATTCAGCTCGATTCTCGGCAGTTATTATCCAGCTGCTACCAGCCACGCTGCGAAGATCGTCGCTCCACCTAGCCTGAGGACGTTCTACTTTACTCCACTTAACATAAAGGCTATTTTAATTTATTCAGTAACATCGCGTGTCTTCTTCACTTAGATTCTGATAAATTTTAAATACGTTTATTAATTACTGACCTTTTCCAAGACCTTTTGAAGCTTCTAATTCTGGTGTTCGTGTATGTCTGACCTTTCTTGTTGACTGGCTAGAATTATTTATTTGTAATTGATTACTGCACTGAATCTGAATGATAGGTCTAGAACCTGGATTGTTAGGTTTATAATTTATCATAAACAAAACATCCCAAAGGGTTAGGCAGGGGTGCACTTTTCGCCAGTTATGTTTAAGTCCCATATAATAGGGGGCGAGCCTTTTGCCCGGAGATATAGAGTAGCAGCCCAGAGTCTGGATTTCTGTCCGGTTCTTGGGCACAAATCCATACTCCCGGCTACTACTCTCGTTACACTTGACACTAACGGCTAACTTTAACTTCCTAACTAACTAACCGATGCGGAGGCCGATTCAAAAGTGCATGTATGCATACGTATGGTTTTATTGAAATATAATGATATAATGATACTATAAAAACTTTTAAACTTTTTTTTGTCTGAAGATTTGACCTATGTAATTTAGTTGACGATCGCATGTTAGTAGGTACTATAGACCGACGTTCTACAGTTTCCATTATTTAATTCCTAGTGCTATTACGTAGTAAGAATAAGAATAAGAATTATTTATTGCGTAACTGTGTACAATTAGATCTTATAATACTTATAGCACAACAGTTTTAGGATCAACAGTCTACCCATGTCGGATATGCAATACATAACAAAGGAAACAAATCAAAAGTATTAGTTACATACCTATATCATTTTTTGCCAAAATACTCATGTAAATTATAATAAACATTATTAAGTAACATTTTTTTTAATGTGTTTTTAAACATGTTTCCATTTAGTTGCTTAATAGCTGGTGGTAAATTATTGTATAGGTACACGAATAGCAGTTATGTAAGTACTTTTACAGTACATCATATTTTTTACTCTGGGTAAAATTATATCATATTTATATTGCTGACGAATGTTCCTCTACGTACTTACGTACTAAACCTTTCACTTCTGAAGACTTGAAGCTTCGACTTAACTGGGAATCTATTTAATGGGTTTCTAAACTTAGATAGGTAAGTAATGCGCTGAAATGGCGTTTGACTCAAAATAAGGTGGAGGGGGAGGGGGTAGGGGTTTCGGTTGAGACGCGGTTTGAGAAAGAGAACCGCTTGGCTCGTATCGGGATTGATAACATTTTTATCAAAGCAAGCAGTGGTAGGGTGAGCACAACTTACTATAGTTATGGCTCGTTTTCATTAGTCGATAACTCGGACGATGCGGGGACTTCCCGCAGGCCGGGTAGGTACTGTCTAATTAAAGTCATAAGTCGATAACGCGGCCGGTACACGGTCTGCGGGGAATCCCCGCACCGACCAATGAAATTCAACGGTCGGTAAAAAGCGTGCGGAGACTCATACGCAATGAAAATGAGCCTTCACAGCAACTGCTGTGAACTCTGTACTCCGTATACCGCAATCGTTCCCTAGCGACCAATTAGAACGGTTCCTCGAATACGGCCCATATTCCGCGGAAAGTTTTCATTACTCATGCGTTACAGAAATCTCCAGCACCCCGCATACGAGCCCAATCGACCAATGAAAATGAGCCTTTGTAAGTAGGTGTTAGAAGAAGAACTCCTCCTGGTCACAGAGAACTTGCCGGGAATAAAATGAAGTATATTATCTATGTTGGCTGATAAGTAGATACATAATTAAGCAAACTGAAATATTTCCTAGCATGTTAGTAGCGAACGGTCGAGCCCTGCAATCGATTTCCACCCACATCCCGTTATCCGATTGGGTTGAACTTTTGCACAAGCGTGTGAATGATAAATTATTTTATTTCTGTAAGTAGGTTTTTTACATATAAGTAATATAGACACTTTTACACGTCAATCAAGTTTTTTTTTTTAAACTACATAGATGAGGTCGGCGTTTCCTAACTGACTAGTCTGAGAAGAAAGGCCGAAACAAATACAGAGGTCATAGTCTCTTTTAAAGTCTAGATATAATCTTGGTCAGATCATGTGAGGACCATTTGTGTAGATTAGTATCTAAAATGGTCATTTGAAGAAAGAACCACACAGATTGACTGGACTTGTCCAGTCAGTGCACGCATTTGTCAGCAATCGTGCAGCTCAACTAAGCTCAACGATTTGACGAACAATACCAAAGAAAGGACATTTTAGGAGTAGTTATTATGACTGTGCTATATACTGATATCTTATAGATACCTGAGGATGAGAACGGAAGATGGTATGTATAGTCCACCATTATCATCTTCTCCCGAGCCTATCCCAACTATGTTGGTGTCGGCTTCCAGTCTAACCAGATGCATCTGAGTACCAGTATTTTACAGGGAGTGACTGCCTATCTGAACTCCACAACTCAGTTATCGGGTATCACGATCCTCCTTGGTAAGTTTTTTGACAGACTGAAACGTGAAAGTTTTGAAATCGGCTTGCGATAATTTGGTAATTGGAAGCAGCTTCCAATAAATGCAGTGGACGACAATGCAAGTCGCTAGATCACAATACATATATTCATAACCTTGTAGAAGTACCACTTGCAACCCAATCACGGTGCAAGGCAATATTCGCAGCAGAGAAATATATTAGAAAATTGTCAAAGGGAACGAGCAGTGCTTGCTATGTACTACATTATATACGGAGACACTTGCAAAAAACGATATCAAATCTCTCGCGCCGAGCTCTGCGAAACTGTATTTGTAATACTAAAGGTTTAACTTTACATAATGTAAAACGCTTCTTATTTTCTACGAAGCAGGGTATATTTTGCAACGAATAAGTTGAACAGGAAATATTAGCTATTACTTTTGTGTCTCAAAGTAAAATCAACTTTATCTTTGAGGGGGAAAGTTGAATTTCGATCGTAGTACATTATCGCTTTATTCAATAAAGTTTGGGTGAGATGTTGCAGTAAAAAGCACTGTACCTAGTAGGAAATAAGGTGGGTTTTCCAATGTTAATAAATGTTAGGGTGTTGCTACATTTACAGGGATGTCTTAAGGGTGGCAGTTTGTTTCCATTGTTCGTTCTATAAATAGGTTTGTTGTGTGAAAATGTACTTCCTGGAGGTGTTAAGAATCATGTTTTGAAACGGAACATTATTTCAGTGAGAAAGAGGTTCATAATGCGTAGCCTGGCGTAGCTAACTGCTACAATGACGTAGCAGACCTTTGCTACCTTTGCACACATGCTTAATGATATCAAGCATTATTTCTATTTCCATCTGTTCGTACCTATGCATATTTACCAGTAATCTTGAATAGTTTCCTACTAGTGTAGCAGTTAGTCTGTAATATTTCATTAGTTGAACTCAAGAAACTAAGCGATGAGTGAGCCATCGAATCGAATGCTTGTTTGTACGAGTAGGAACGAACAATTTCAACTTTCTGAACGATTCTGTGACAATTCAAAAGTGTGTTTGTAACTAGCGCCCCGCCTTTGGCTTTGACGACTTGACAAAACATCGAGATTTCTCTATTTATAATATGTAAGTATAAACAAATGTTTTGAGTTTGGAATATCGATCTTAAATTCCCGTACCGTCCGACAGTGTCAACCTACCGTCACCCCATACATCACCGCCCCCTCCCCGCTTGCCCCCACTTGCCCCCACCCCCCTGCCCCCGCACCCATCCTTCTGCACAGTATTCGGGTCAACGACATCAGCTGGCAAGCCCGGTATCACAGTTAGCCCGGTAGTACACTCATCCGCAAACTCATTCATTTGCCGACCGCCCGTAATAACTGTCTAAGGTTTACGAATGACAGCTATGGCTGACAGCTTAACGTGCTTTCCGAGGCACGAAATAGATGGTCACCCATACACGGATCGACCTCGGCAAGCGTTGCTTAGCCTTGATCGATCCATGCGACTGTTATTATATAGTCACGAGCCAACACCGCACGTAAGTGTTAATAATTTGAGATTGACAGCGCGACTATGTCGTAGGAATAAGGGTGGTTTTTGTATTAGGTGTTACTACTAAGTGCGGTTAACTGTACGAACAGGACATAGATTTAGTATGATTTTTTATGTATATTTCTGCGGTGTTTGGTATGGTTTGTAATGTTTTTTTTTTAAAGGACTGGTACCTATAGTATAGTATAGTGTGATGAATGAGATCAAAATATCGAAGTCTATTGTGTACGAAGACATAACACCGCTTTGCTTAAAAAAAAAACATTATTGGTATGACTCCTATTATGTTTAACAAATTGCCAAATTGTATTAAGGATCAGCCCTTAATAAAATTCAAGAAACTCCTGTCGTCGTTGCTGACAGCGAGATGTTATTACTCTGCTACCGATTTTATAAATGATGAATTGTAATATTTTGCTTCACTTTATGTACATAATTTTAGACTTAGCTGATACATGATCTCATATCGAATTTAAGTACTTACCTAGTTTCTAAATTGTCTGTAAGTTAACCACAAATTTTTTGTATGCCAACAGTCATAATGTACTGGGAATATAACCGAAAGTAACACCATTATTGTAATACCTGCATTTTATACAATGATAAATGATTCTTATTTCTGTAAGTAGGTTTGTACAAACACTTTTAGAAGTCAATCATCTATTTTTTTTTTTTTAACTAGATGAGGTCGGCGTTTCCTATCTGACTACTCTGGGAAGAAAGGCCGAAACAAACTCAGAGGTCACAGTCTCTTACAAAGTCCAGACATAATCTTGGTCACTTCATGTGAAGACCATGTAGATTGGTGTCTGAAATGGTCTTTTGAGGAAAGAACCACACAGATTGAGAGGACCTGTCCAGTCTGTGCACGCACAAATAAAGAAATTATTATTATTATTATTTACATTTCTCGGGACCCTGGGGTCCTGGACCTTTGGAAGGCGTATGAGGAGCTGAAACCAACTCGCAGAGGCCCTTTACACAATTTTAAATGATGAGGAGGCACCAACCGACGGTTATCCCTATATGCGCTATGCAAATGCACCAGTTACTGGGTAATACGATACCTCTTGGTAAGACTGGTTGTCAGACTTTCGGGCTTCTGACGACCCGTAACGACTGTAAAAGATCCACGTGTGACAGCTGGGACCAACGGCTTAGCGTGCTTTCCGAGTCACGGAGGAGTCTCGCTATGTAAAGATCCGCGGTTGGTCCATGGATGGGTCACCATCCATGGACCAACCGCGGCAAGCGTAGCATAAACTCTTACTTAGATATTATGCATTGAAATATGTTGACTTACAATAAAAAGTAAAAACACCAACTCCAGGCTTAAAAGAGGATTTAATAATCGCACTTGCCTCGTCGTAATTACTAGCCAGCGGGACGCCTGCGACCAGGCTCAAGGCTCTTGACATAATCCCGTAGTCGCCTTTTACAACAGCTACGGAATGAAATGTTGAACCTGTTTTAATTTGCTGCGCCGGACGAATCATGCGATGTTTTTAATATTCGTATATACAGGGTTATTAGTAAAACACCAACAACCTCTTAAGGGGTCATTGTACTCATCATTGTGAACAACTTTTACTATGGGACCAAACCTGAAATCGCAAAAAAAAATCAGCTGTTCAGTAAATTTTTGGTTAGTATAATTAGTCAAAATGTACTGAACAGCTGATTTTTGTTTGTTTTAAATTATACAGATTATAGTTTAAAAGCATAATATGCATTAAAGAACTTTAACAAGTGAAAACACTAAAAACATTCGGCACACTTGCTGACTGGACTGATCTTAACATTCCTGTATCCATACTTTGTTATCCTAATCCTAACTTTAATATTATAAATGAGAAAGTGACTTTGTTTGTATGTTTGTTACGCTTTCAGGCTAAAAAGGCTGAAAGGATTTGGATGAAAAATTGACACGGGGTAGACCATGACCTGGATTAGTACATAGGATTTTCTTTACCCCGGTAGTATCTACGTTCCCATGGGATAATTTCCAGCCTCCACGCGGGCAAAGCGGCGGGCAAAAGTTAGTATAATAATAAATGCGACAATAACCCTGTCTGTATGTCTGCTACCTTACAAATTTCTATGAAAAGATAGACCATGACCTAGGCTACGGCCTAGGATGGGCATGACCTAGGCTACGGCCTAGGATGGACATGACCTAGGCTACGGCCTAGGATGGGCATGACCTAGGCTACGGCCTAGGATGGACATGACCTAGGCTACGGCCTAGGATGGACATGACCTAGGCTACGGCCTAGGATGGGCATGACCTAGGCTACGGCCTAGGATGGGCATGACCTAGGCTACGGCCTAGGATGGGCATGACCTAGGCTACGGCCTAGGATGGACATGACCTAGGCTACGGCCTAGGATGGACATGACCTAGGCTACGGCCTAGGATGGACATGACCTAGGCTACGGCCTAGGATGGACATGACCTAGGCTACGGCCTAGGATGGACATGACCTAGGCTACGGCCTAGGATGGACATGACCTAGGCTACGGCCTAGGATGGACATGACCTAGGCTACGGCCTAGGATGGACATGGATAGGACTTTTTGTCCCGGTAGTAGGACGCTAGGATAATTTCCGACCTATATGTGGGCGAAGCCGTGGGCAAAAGCCAGTGCTACAAAAAACAACTCAGCACTGAGACCTAGATACAAAAATCTGTTAGAACGAGTGCATTCTTCCACGATTGTTTACAAGTTCATCTAATTCCGTATTCGGGTCAGACGTGAGAATCTATGCAGATTTGGTGAGAGTGAAAACTTGTATCTATTTTATTGAAATACTAGAGATTTCTGAACAAATTTAGTCAAGCAAAGATTTATCAAAATGTGAGTTCTTACGTAATTTTTATTACAATGAATATCTCAATATTAAGTACCTAAAGTTTAAAGTTCTACTTTTGTAACACTATCTAAATCATTATCACCATTCTCCCACCCTTATTATATGTGGTCGGCGCAACATATCTTTTATTATTTGTCATCTCGGTAGTCACCCCCTTTCTAGCCATATCACATTTCACACAGTTCATCCATCGTTTTTTTTGAAGCACTACATACAAGCTTACATCTAATTATGTAACAACAAGAGAAAAGGCCTGGGCATAACAATAGAAAAGCTCTTCACAATAATACCGGCCTGTTATTGTGCCATTGCAGAGCAAAAGACTCTTCTCATACAGAGAAGGCACGAGCATTGATCACCGCGCTTGCTCGAGATAGGTTGGCGATTTCATAAGTCCAGGTTTCTTTGCGATGTTTCCTTTCACCGATGTCAGTAATGTCCAGGATAAACTTAGAAAGTATTGAAAAAGTCACATTGATACTTGCCCTCATTGGAACCCACAACCTCGTGCATGAGAGTCGAGGCCTAAACCATCGGGCTAACACCACATAACCCTCTAATATTCATCCTTAATCAAACATTCAGTGAAAATTGTTAAACCCGTTTTCCTTTTACATCCAAATTAGGAGTGTAATATGTCGCAACATGATTTTCACTTAATCCCAAAATACACACGGATCACGCGATCATATATCTTCCAAAAACCCTTTTAACGAAGCTTAAAAAAATACAAAAGAGTGTCATGTTACAAAAATCCGTCGCACGGGAATCGAACCTAAGCCGTCCATTAAGGGTAGGGCACGGCACGCAATCCGTATTGTAAACTAAATGTATCTACACGATTTTTATAACACAAAACGGAATAATTTAGTTGGACATGAAATGGGCCCTTCAACCTATCTGCATATACGTAGCTATCCAGAGTAGGTTTTGATGTCAGAGCCAACTGCGGTTAATAATTTTGACGGACGTATATTTAACATTGGAAATGTTTTTCGATCGCTCTGGTAGCGGCCCCTTTTTCAGCAAAAGTACGACATGCCGATATATCCGTTAGTTCTAAGTCGATGTCGTTAATTGAGGTGTCAAAATGTTTGTATTGATGAGTTCTACAATTTAAAAAAATCAAATCAAATAAGTCATATATTTCTTCAAAAAATGTAAAAAAATCTCTCTAAAATGGGTTTTTTTAAACCTACATCTACTCTTATTTATGAATATTAAAAAAAATCTACGTACTACATGTTAATAAAGGTTATGCCTTGGGATGTTTTTCGAAATAAAACATAAGTTGGAGTTCAGGCGCGTGCGTCTTGAAGTCATATTCGGGGTTTTGGTCGATAAATTCTATAGTATTTGTTTTTATAATTCTGTTGCTAAATAACATTAAGTAATGACACTTGTGAAACCAGTTTTTAAGAAAATTATTTAAGGTTATATTTATTAAATAAAAAATAATCTAAAATGTAATTTATTCCAATAAAAATTAAATGTTTTGTAAAATATTAATAAATATCCTACATGTTTTCTTGTTTTATTACCGAAGTTCATTTCCGTGGAGTTTTTGCCCGTTCTTCTCCATAGAGATCTAACGTTTTAAAACAGGCAACTAGCTTCATCTTCCTAACTGACGGACTGCCTGTAATTGGTTTAAATTAAACAAATGCTTTGAGTTTAAGCTCATTTCCAATGCTATTTGAAGGTCACGCGGTGCATGAGATCTGTGAAGGTCATGTGGTGCATGAGATCTCTGATTTTTTAAACACAAATCTTGTCGTTTTATATTGACCAAGTCTGTGAGGAAATAAGAATAAATAATTAAAGTTTCTTGCAAAAAGTTTAAGTATTTCTTTATAGTTCTTAAGTTACTAAACTAAGAACGAGTATATTCTGATTAGTATGTACCTACCTAACTTTAAATTTTCAAGTTTTTCTGCTAAAACTTCAAAGGAAAAATAGCGCTCTCTCTGTATAACAACTCGTAACTTTAAAGATAATTGCAACTAAGCACATCAGTGTAACCTAGCGCAGAACAAACCTCTCCTTAGGATCCAAAAACTTCATAATATTCTTACATTAATCATAAATCTCAACAGTATAAACCACGAAAACATATTAATTACATAATTAAAAAAAAAAAGAAACAACAACAAAACTCACACGTTTGCAGAGTAAAAATAACAAAAAACAGCAGTAGTACAACACGCGACACTACTCTGTGTACATTTGAGAGAGCACGCGACGGGTGCGGGTTTGATACAGGCCACATAGTGTGGAGAAGGTGCTTGTTTTTAGATCTTGTTAACATTCAAGTCGCGATCTCATCTCAGTGACAATCAATGTCAAAAATTTATCGAATATGTACGTAAGGTAAATTAGAGGTTTTTTCGACAGTTTGAGACATGAGATTACAATGCGAACGTTCTTATTAATTGTAGTAAGTAAGTAATTGCGGACCGGCTAGACGGTCCTTTCCATAGGCACTGGATTGCACTCCATGTGTCAATATCTGTTGACTCTGTTGTGTGATCCTGATTTGTTTTATTTTTTGTTTTCATTTTATTGTTGAAATTGTGATATACTAACACAGATCTTAAGGTTTTTACCGGCGCCAACGACCTTGCGTGTGTGGGCGGAGCTTTGTACTTCTCCCCGCACCACCCGAACCTAAACATCGCGCGCGATGCTTCGCTAGGGTGTACACGATTACTACCGCGCGCGACATAGAGTAATTAATAAATAACAGCCATCTTATTGCAAAAGATTTAAACACTTGTTCAACGCGTATTTTATGTTTTTTTTATATATGGAGTTTGACGTTAGACATGCGTTGAACATGTTTTTAAACCTTTAGTAGTAAGACCGCAGATGTTTTTATAAATACCTACATATAAGGTATTAAAAAATTAACTTTACCATCTTTAAGGAGTGGCAACACATAAAACATCTTGTTTAGATATTTCTTTATTAGTCACATCAATCACATTCTGAAATAAAAGTACAGACGCCAGCAGGTCAACCTACCCGAAACTGTCAGATTTTCGCAATCAACCTTGAACCTAAAGCTTTAGCAATAAAGTCTAAAATCTATTAAAGAAATCTGACAGATTGTAGTAGCTTGATGTGCTGGCGTCTGTACATTTCTACAAGTTAACAATTATACAACGTGGCGCTGCAATGGCGACATGAAATCAACACACGTATATGGTTCCACAATCTCGTTTTATAAGGATATTTTAATTTCATTAAACGTTATTATTTATTGATTTATTTATAATTTTTTAAAATAGCATCTTAGAGCAACCTGTATAGCGCAGAGATGAATTTAAAAAGCGAACGAAAAAAGGGTAAGGGATTTTGAACACTATATGATATTAAATTCATGTTATGTAGGACCTGATACTCGTATGGAACCCTAGAGGTACATCTAGACGATAGCGAAAGAGCCTACTCCTCAAATAAAAATGTAGGTACTATAAGACAAGATCCTAGTGTGTGTCCAAGGATATGTTCAAGAACCAAGAATATTAGTAGCTAAAAACAATCGGTATCGGCATTTATTTCAATGCTTGCACGTACGAAGTTGCGGGCATTTCTAGTATCATAACTTTTTTGTTGATATGCATGTCTTTCAAAAAGAAAACCAATATTGGCAGCATAAACTTGTTTATTGACAGATTACTCAAAATTCATTAAAATTTAATTGTCTTTCGGTTAATGTTTTTCTTCTTTTTATTTGAACTTCTTCATCATCGCTTATATTACCGAATTCTTGAATTGAAGCATTCGGAAAGTCAGTAGAGTAATAAAAAGTATTTTTTTCTCTTCTTCATTTACTTGAATCTTGCTTTCTTTCTTGCCTGTTTTCATTTCCGTGTATTTCCTTTTTGTGGTATTTGGTTTCTGGTTTTCTACCTCTTCATGTTCCTTCGTTTTTTTATCATTAATGAGCAAGTATGTTGAGGGGATCGTGATGTTTCTTTGTCCCATTTTCTTCCCTGTTTCCATCTTCTTTTTGAGATTTCGTTTTTTTTTTGTCTTTGTTTACTTCCCATCTTGAACACACCTTGCTTTAGAAAACGATTGTTTAGATACAATTTTTTTTACTATAATATAACAAAACACACTGAATACACTAACTAATATTAATAAAGTAAAAGTATTCACACAAAAAAATATAGTCACGTAACTAGGTAGATAAGATACCAAAAATTAAATGAAACTGTCCGTGTGGCTACACTATTCACAAAAAAACAATGTTTATCGAAGCGAGGAGGTCGTCACGCAAAGCAGCACAGATCCGTCCAGCAACACGTCTCGCCCCGCACTGAGATTTTGGGCGAGAGCGGGGCGCAGCGTAAATTTGCCGCTAAGGATTTGCTTTGTAAATTAATTTAAAATAAAATAAAAATAATTAAAAAAAAGTAATAACATGAAATCATTTCTTATTATTTTGTAGAGAACTGTATAAATTTATGAACACTTTTAATGAAAATTGTAGGAGTAATATGGTAAAAACTAGAAAAAACAGACCTGGGTTTAGCTTTTTTTTTCTTTAGTTATATAAACTAAAACAGATTTCTGGACACATGAAATCACTTCTTATGTACTGTAGATTATTGTATTTTTTTTCTATCAAAAATCTGCTATAGGTACTGTAAAAAATGGACACAAAGTTACTCAGTTTCGCCGTATTTTAGGGAGGACGGGCCTTAAGTACTCACTAACACAATTATGGATGTTTTTTGTTGTCTGAAATAAAGTTAATAATAATAATAACCCTCCTTTTTAGGTTTTCGTACCTCAAAAGGAAAAACGAAACCCTTATAGGATCACTCGTGTATCTGTCTGTCTGTCCGTCTGTCACAGTCAAATTTGCTCCGAATCTAATGGACCGTTTAAGTTGGAATTTATTACACATATGAATTTCTGTAACCCAAACACGGACGTCTAACGTAAAGAAATAAATTTTGAATATAGGGGTCGATTTTGGGGGGTTAATAAGAAAATAAAAAATAAAAGTTATGCAAACTGTACCGTGTGACATATCAAATGAATGGGCTTACTGTGAGGGTCTCAAATATATATTTTAATAATTTTAAAATAAATAGTTTTATAGTTATTTAAGAAAATAATCAAAAATTGACCAAAATTGACCTTATGTATGTATTTACTAAAAAAAAAAAAGTATGTAGTATATCAGTTATCTGGTTTCCACAGTACAAGCTCTGCCTAGTTTGGGACCAGATGACCGTGTGTGAATAATGTCCCAGGTTATTATTATTATTATTATTATGGGAAAACACGTTTTTCAATTACAATGCTAAGTTTGTTCTTGGGATAAATTCAACCCAACTACGGAACCCTTCATTGTGCGGAGTCCGACACGCACTAGGCCAGTTTTTTTGCGTTCGCCACAGTCGGTAAAAATACGGGAGTTGCCTTTCAGGCTTCAGATGAGTTGTTATTGTATTAAATATGTCGCAGCCAACTAGCTTACAGCCTTTTTAGTAAACGCCGTTCAATTAGCGGCCTGAATGATATTCAGTATAGGTTAGGTTGGAATTGTGACCACGCAGTAACTAAGCCAGGGCACCCCGACTAAATGGGTTAGGTTAAGTTAGTACTGTGACAACCGCGCGCGAGCCGAGCGAGCGAAGCAAGCGCTGCTGCTGCAGCGTTCGTCGAGCACTACTTCCAAAGGCCTGGCTGTTAAGAGGATTGTGAAGTGCCGATACGCGGCGCGATTTTTGGAGGCAATTACTTACATTTCATACAATTATTTACATAAATATTGTTTCGGGCCATAACGTTTTTACTCCCCTAAACCTTTACGAAATGACACAACTTTGATTTCATTACATTCAGTATACTTGAGTCTAGGTCTGTAAGTTTTTTGTTTTTAGTCATTAAATTAAATTAAATTAAAAAAAATAAAAATGCTCGAGGATGTTTTTATGTCAAAAATATAGATATTTAGATGCTCATAACTTATATTGTATACAATATTTCTTTATAATAAAAACGCACAGACCTAGTTTTTCATTATACCTACAACATTTCCAAAAAATATGAAAATTAGACTATGTTTACGGGGAGAAAAACGTTATCACTTTTTGTATGAAAATTTACAGCTTCACAATCCTCTTAACAACATGGCGCTAATTTATAGATAAGCTAGGAGATAAATCATCTACTTATGTGCTAACTAGAATATTGTTTTTGATTTGGCTTCGCTCGCGTGGAGGTCGGCAATTATCCCGCGCAACGTAAATGCTACCAAGATAAAAATTATTCTATATCCTATTTCAGGTCATGGTCTACCCATGTGCCAAATTTCATCTGAATCCGTTCAGCCGTTTCAGCGTGAAAGCGTAACAAACAAACTCACTTTTGCATTTACGTATAAAACCTAAACCTGTTTTAACTACAAATTCTGAATCGGAAAATTTTATTTAGGAAAGTAGGTGTTTTTTTCGATAAATTTCTTAACTAACTAAGTACCTACTGAAGCTTTCGAGTTCCTGTGGTCATTAACACTCGAAAACTGTGTCTCGGAACAACAAAGACTAGATTTACTAAAGGTCGTTCGACTACAGATGCGGGTGTTGCTCTGCTGAAACATATATTTAACGCATGGGAGAACTCGCAAAATGCTATTGGAATTTTCTGTGACCTTTCCAAAGCCTTTGATTGCGTGCACCATGACACGCTTTTGCGTAAACTACATCATTACGGTGTACAAAACGAAGCTCTTAAAGTAATAAATTCATATTTACATAATAGGTTTCAATGTGTAGATGTAAATGGTGTGAAATCTTCCGGGCTACCAGTTCAGTTAGGTGTACCTCAAGGTTCAATACAGGGTCCATTCTTGTTTTTAGTGTATATCAATGACTTACCATTCTATTTAAAGGGTATCTGTGACGTTGTACTGTTTGCAGATGACACCTCTCTTATTTTTAAAGTAGACAGGAATAGACAAGATTTTGACGACGTAAACAGTGCACTCTCAATGGTTACAGATTGGTTTACGACAAATAACTTAGTTCTCAATGCTAAAAAAACGAAATGTATAAAGTTTGCCTTACCGAATGTTAGAAATCTAGGACCCAACATCGTTTTAGATAAAGAGATGCTTAAAACTGTAGACTCGGCAGTTTTTCTGGGTATAACAGTAGATGCCAAACTTCAGTGGGGCCCACATATATCAAGCCTAGCGGGAAGGCTCAGTTCAGCCGCCTACGCCGTCAGGAAAGTAAGACAATACACTGACGTTGATACAGCTCGGTTAGTCTATTTTAGTTATTTTCATAGCGTTATGTCATACGGTATTCTGCTCTGGGGCAAAGCCGCTGACATTCAAAATATATTTGTTCTTCAGAAACGAGCTGTTCGAGCAATTTACCAGCTCGGTGCCAGAGTTTCTTTGAGAGATTTTTTTAAACAGATTGGTATTCTCACGGTGGCATCACAATTCATCTTCGCCAACATCTTATATATTAGACAAAATATACATTTATACACTAAAAACAGTGATATTCACAATGTTAACACCAGAAATAAGGACAAATTACGTGCTCCATTTCACCGGCTTCATAAGGTTCATAACTCATTTGTTGGGCTTGGTATAACTTTTTATAACAAGCTACCCTCTTCTTTGCTAGATTTGCCCTTTAATGCGTTCAAAGCTAAAGTAAAATCTAACCTTTGTTCAAAGGCATACTATTCTATCAACGATTACTTAAACGATAAGAATAGTTGGTCGCTGTGTTTAACTTAAGACAATGTTTATGTTCTTTCTCCAGAATTAGCATAGCTACTGACAGATTATATGAGTTCATATAATTATTTATTTTCTTTGACTCTCAAGGTCAATTTATTTTAATTTTATTTTTATTTATTATTGACATAATCTACTCATTTCAATGTTTATTTATTTTTTTTATGAGTGGTATTGCAATATGTGGTTAGCTAGTGACCTCGACAATTGATCATAGTTTTTCTTGCCCGAGCAACCGGCAGCAAGTTCGTCATGCTCCCTTAGATGTCACTGCTTGCGGTAGCGTCGGGGGTCGGGTTGTCTCCTTCCCTCAAATATGGCGAGGGGGGTAATGGCTGATCTTTGCGTTATACTCGTGAACGGGTGCTGCTTGTGGTGACAGGTCGTCTTGCTGACCTTGGTTTTGTTTTGTTATTAGTAATTTAACTCGTTGTTGATTTTACTTCGATGGTCCTAGTTTATCCCTATCTGTGACTTGTGAGTTACGACTACATGTACGGCTATATGTAAGTGGGCACGCCCTTTATTCCTGGAGGCTTTTATTTAGGTATAAAGTTCTGCTTACGTTTTTAGTTTTGTATTTTGTTTCTGCTTGAGTATTGTTTTCGTTTTTTTTTTTTTTTTTTTTGGTATATTGGCGTGTGCTAGCTTACTTATAGCAAATAATTTAATTTAATGTTTTGTGTTGCGTAATGTAAATAAATTATTATGCGCAGTATTATATAGAATCATTTTTTTAACTGAACAGACAGCTGTGCTGCTGGGGAGTTTGTTGCGCCACTTCTTCTCCCCAGCTAAAGCACTAGGAAGTGGTGAAGGGCGGGCGTTTTTGGGGGACTGTCTTATGTAATTTTGACGTTCAAAAAGTGCTGATTCTCAGCCTAGTTTGAATAAATGACTTTTGATTTTTTTTTTGAGATTCCTTGCGTATATCTAATTTGTGAAGTGTGTAGCTCAGCCACTGAAAACCCAAAAGATGAGATGATTTCGTGTAATCTAATTGGATAGGCTATGCACGTCTAATCCAAAAAAAAAAAAAAAATCACCCATTCATAAAGAAAAAAAAACTGCGCAGATACGTATCACAATTCAATACTAAATCAAAATATTAGAGAACAAAAATGAAATAAATCGCAACATCTGTGATATATTCGAGACAATAAATCGCACTCCTTACTAATCGTTTGGTCACGCAAGCAATATAATTAGTTTCGTCCTACCTTCCATCTCCCTTCCACTCGTAGTAGACGTAGTTTGGTTATGTGCCGTCTCGCTCGCACCCGGTGTTATAATTAGTTTGTAATCTGTCCTCTCTGTCGCACGCGTCTGTCGGATGTAGGCCGGGAGTCGGGATTGTGAAATGTATTGTAAGAATAGTTTGTTTGTTACGTTTGGAACTGACTGGTCTAGTTTTGTTCGGTGTATCTGAATCGTTACAATGCTATGAACGTAGCTAGACTTTTAAGGATATATTAGCTCGTGGCTAACTAATAACAGACGCACGGATCGATCGATCATTTTTAGCTTCATCAATAATGATATCATCACAATGGGAGATAGATAAACAAACATATCTAGTGAATATAAGCAGGGGCTTGTAGCTAAGTAGTAACAGCCGCAACGTTAAGCTACGCTTGCCGCGGTTGGTCCGTGGATGGGTGACAATCTTTACTTACCATGTCCCCTCCGTGCCTCGGAAAGCACGTTATGCCATTGGTACTGGCTGGTGTCATTCTTGGATTTTTGACAGTCGTTACGGGTCGTCAGAAGCCCGAAAGTCTGACAATCGGTCTTACCAAGGGGTATCGTATTACCCATTAACTGGATTGTGGAGGTCGCTCCATGTAAAATACTGGTAAGTATTCAGCTGCATCCGGTTAGACTGGAAGCCGACCCTTATATAGTTGGGAAAACGCAAGGCAGATAAGATGATGAATTATCTTCCGTTGACAATATTCCTATTTATGAATTTTTGATGAATCTTCAAAACTCAGCTATTCTCTTTTTCTTTGGATGTCGATTCTAGGTATTTATTTATACTACGTACGGTATAATAATAATAATAATAAAGGAGATAATAATAATATCTTGGGACATTTCACACACGGTCATCAAACTGATCCCAAACTAAGCAGAGCTTGTACTATGGAAACCAGATAACTGATATACTACATATACTACTTTTTTTTTGTAAATACATACTTATATAGATAATAACACCCAGACTCAGAACAAACAGACATGTTCATGCACACAAATGTTTGTCCTGGATGGGAATCGAACCCACGACCTGCGGCATGGTAGGTGGTATCTTAACCAACCACGCCAACTGGCCTGTCAATGGTATGCCCCGTTGCCAATAAACAGAGTTCGCCAGTAGAGATTTTTTCTGAAATTACTTTGGCAAAATTACTGGGGCTTGTACGAGTAGTATGTTGTTCCTAACAGATATGACGCTTTGGTCCGTAGAGGCCAACGTAGACGTAGATCTTATAGTCTGAATAATTTTCATTTCATTTTATTTTGGCGTAAAATCTGCGCCATAAAAATATCGCCTGCCGTCTGTGTAAGGCTGACAAAATCCTTTCTTTTTTCGTACCTAAATAATAAATGATTTTATTTCTGTAACTATGTTTGTACAAAATCTTTTACACGTCAACCACATTTTTAAAAACAAGATGAGGTCGGCGGTTCCTATCTGACTACTCTGAGAAGAAAGACCACAACAAACTCAGAGGTCACAGTCTCTTTTAAAGTCCAGACATATTCTTGGTCAGTTCGAAGACAATGTAGATTGGTGTCTAAAGTGGTGTTTGAGGAAAATATCATATAAATTGAGTATAGTATCTAGTGGGTAGGCTGCATAAATTACTCAAACTGCCAGACCATGATTAAAACTAACTGATAAAAAAAAAACAATGAACCACATAGTCTTCACATTTACAATAATTAAAATATAAATATATAATTAATACATAAAAGTCATTGTCTACATAAAATCATTTTATGTACAAATGAAACATAAAAAAAGTTAGCAAAAAAAAAAAGAACTACAAACACAAAGTAAAAAAAAAAAATGGAGCAGCTCAAACCGAAGCCTTTTTGTCCTCGATATAATCCCACCCTAAATAAAAACTCTGTCATAATATTCAAATCATATGTAACAGACATTCATATGCATCACACTGATACTTTCATTTCGTGTGTGATGTTGAATTATTCATGAATCAGGAACGTGGTTTGCAATGATAAATGGTTCGCGTGTTGTCGGCGCGCTTTTTGTGATATTCGCCTGACTGTTATGTCTTTATACCTACTGCGTATTTTGTGAGGAAAACTGGAGCAAGAAAGGTAAATGTTGGCGCCGTTCTCTTGTTCAATAACTAAACTAAAATTAGAGAATCGCTATCTTTTACTAACAATCAGCGGGGGAAAAGGACGGCTATAGCTATGAACTAAGTTAGATATGTCAAACTAGATTACGCCTTGCGCTTCTCCGTGTTTTTAGTTGACATGTTTTTATGTCTTCTTTTGTATGGAAATATTAGTTCAACTAAAGACAGCTCTAATTTACGTCCAACTCTTTCTTGTTTTATTAACCGACGAAAAAAAAGGAGGAGGTTCTCAATTCGACAAAAAATCGACGAAATCATCACGCACCGTCATATATATATTTTTTTATGTACGCGTAACTTTTTATAGAGTATTCCGATTTGAAAGATTTTTATCTTATTCGGTAAGGTATTTTTTGAAGTTGGTCTTATGTAAAATTTAATAACTTTGCTTGAGTAGTTTCCGAGCTAGCTCTAATAATACGTATTTTTCCCAATTTTTATGTGGATGATGTTATTTATTTTGCTGGTATTCGAATTTGTTTGGTACCACAACTAAAAAATAAAAAAACTTTTTATAAAAAAAGAAAAAAATCAACCAACTTCCAAAAAAACACTACAAAGTGTAAAATAACTTTATAAGTCGGTGGCAAAAACGAAAATACGAAACCAAAAACAAGAAATAGTTAGCAATAGCCTAAATTTAGTTTATGCACAACAGAATTGGCACCAATGTTGCGTAATAATTGTAAAGTATTTTTGTAAGCGTAAACTAGTAATGTAAAACAAGGGAATTTAATTGTTAAGCAAATTGACTACCAACTCAAATTGTTCGTATTTCAAATCTAAACTGTCGTTCCTTGACAGTTGTATGAAATGGCGGCAAATTGACTTAAGGTGTCAACAACTTATTTGCCTGACTGTACATTGTTTAGTATTCCTATTAACCTTCTCTAGGTTTATTATTAAGCTATTATAGTTGTGCTAGGAGAGAGTTCACATCACTATAGCTGGGTGGTCGAATACACTACATTTCACTTGCTAGGTAGTAACAGTGAAGGACTTGTACGTACAAGTCCTTTCCTGCTACTACTACTTACATTGTTAGCTTCATCAATAATGATATCACCTCAATTGGAGATAGACAAACAAACCTATCTAGTGAATATAAGCAGGGGCTTGTAGCGAAGTAATAACAGCCGCACGGGTCGATCGATCAGGTAATTTACGCTTGCCCCGATTGGTTCGTGGATGGGTGACCATTTTTACATACCAAGATTCCTCCGTGCCTTGGAAAGCACGTTAAGCCGTTGGTCCCGGCTATCATTCATGAAACTTTGACAGTCGTTACGGGTCGTCAGAAGCCCGAAAGTCTGACCACCATAGTGTGGAGGTCAGATAGGCAGTCACTCCATGTAAAATATGTACTAGTATTCAGCTGCATCTGGTTAGACTGGAAGCAGAGCCCAACATAGTTGGTACAAGGTTGGACGGATGATGATGAAGATCTAGTGAATATAATGTATTATTCTCTATGATGTATGATCTTTAGCCTCGTGTCCAAAATCGAACTGACGCCGCCATTATGTTTTTTCAAAACAATTCCACAAATGTTTATCGACAACGTGCTCCTGTCAATATAATTCAAGCATCAACAGATCCTTTTATCAATAGTTTCTGAGCTCGCATTCAGCAATTAAACAAATGAACATAGTGAATTTTCAAGGGCGCTGACACTATCCTAAAACAAGTGTAGGTAGGTGGGTGTTTCTCCGTTTTTGCTAAAAACACATCATTATTGGCATATATTTTTTTTTTTCTGAAAACAATAAATTAAACACAGACTCTTTTGCTAATAAAATATGATGGGATGAACTTGAAGTTGCATTATTCAATATATGCATATACCTCGCTACATATTTGCAAACATTGATGCGACTAATGAAGTTTTTTTTTTGTTACAAAGTTTTAGGTTAAACCAAAATATTGTTTTGCGGTATGTTTTGTTAGTTTTCTTTGTTTTCGACAGGTATATGCATATATTGAATAATGCACCTTCAAGTTCATCCCATGAGAGCTATTTAGCAAATCAGCCTCAGTGTTAAATTGTTTCCAGAAAACGAATGGTACAAAACGATGTTTGATATAAACAAAGACGTTAATTGGAGATTGTGCAGCAACTGCCACCATACTTGGCAAGTAGATGGATTGTAAAGAGTTTTACGTTCTGTTGCCAACCATCGTCGCTTGTCTGCTGAGCACGCCCCAAATCGATAAATCAATAATAATCTGCGCCCTAATGGCGTAACACACTATCAATCAGAATCTGAATCATATTAAGAGGATTGTGAAGCTGTAAATTTTCATACAAAAAGAGATAACGTTTTTCTCCCCGTAAACATAGTCTAATTTTCATAATTTTTGGAAATGTTGTAGTTATAATGAAAAACTAAGTCCGTACGTTTTTATCATAAAGAAATATTGCATACAATATAAGTTATTAGCATCTAAATATCTATATTTTGACATAAAAACATCCTCGAGCATTTTTTTTTTTTTTTTAAATTAAATTAAATTGAATTACTAAAAACGGAAAACGTGCAAACCTAGATTAAAGTGCACTGAATGTAATGAGACTAAAATTGTCTCATTTCGTAAAGGTTTACGGGAGTAAAAATAATTGTATGAAATGTAGGTAATTGCCTCCAAAAATCGCGCCGCGTATCGGCACTTCACAATCCTCTTAAAGCAAATTGCTAATCCATTGCTTTAAAAGTTCCAAAAATTTGTTTGCGCAAGAACGTAAATAACGCAATGAATATTGTTGAACTGTCAAAATGAAACCAATTCCTACTGTAAGTGTGTTACGTAAGTACCCCGCTGCTGGTGACCCTGAAGACTTGAAAGTAGGTATATTTATTTCGCAGCTTACGCCTACTTGAGGTGTCTTATTTAGCCTAATTTAGGAGTGCGAAAAATCTTGTTTGCCAAACTTAGCAAACTCCATTGAAATGGGTTCGTGGTGTCTTACCTTTCAAACATTGCCTATATACTTAAAATAAAAAAAATGACACTGATAATCATTCTGGAAAGTATTAAAATTAATATAATCGTTAGGTACCTAATACAATAAATTCTTGCTGCGCGCTAGAAAAAAAACCGATTTATATTCTTTCTTATATACATTACCTATTATAATCATATAATAATAATAAATAATTAATAATAATTATTGTCTCACTGCTGGGAAAAGGCACATACAGAGAAGGCATGAGCATTGTTCACCACGCTTGCTCAAGATGGGTTGGCGATTTCTGACTTACATATATTTAACAATATAAGTCCAAGTGTCCTCACGATGTTTTCCTTCACCAACGTCACTAATTTCCAAGATAAACTCAGAAAGTACATATGAATTGAAAAAGTCACATTAGTACTTACCCGGATTTGAACCCACAACCTCGTGTATGAGAGGCGAGGCTTTTAATCATACCATAATTTATAAATGTTTATCCATCTACTAAGTATAAATGTATGCAAAAGCGCAACTTCATTAGTATTTTACGAAATGGTGACAAATGAAAGCACTGCCGCGATTCTTCATAAAGAATAAATAAAAAAAGAACAGCTCCCGACCTTTTTTACTTAGGGTAGCTACCTTAAATTAGCATTTAAAATAAGGGGCATCCTAACAGTTCTATACTGACACACACAGGAGGAATCCCTACATCTTATTTCTTCTGAGGTAGAGCATAAATTCGCTGGAGTTTCATTTTCGAAACTGCATATTTCATTTGGTTTCAATTTTACACTCCCTGATACTCGCGCCTATTCTTATGTCTCTTTACATAAGGAAAAATTGCGCTTGACTTTTCTCATTTTAACGGTAAATACATACAAACATTTAGTCCCCTAACATACGACAGTTGTTTTCAAGTGACTGGGGCCCATAAAATATTTATGTAGGTCAGCAGAAACAATTGATTGTGACGAGATAATACATATTGTTAAAGTTTTTGACTTCATTTTTGTGACAGATCTTTTTGAAGGATACAATACGTGACGGCCATTGTCATATATTATAAGATAATGTCATATACGTATTTTGCTTATGGGATCCTAAACTTGTAAACAGATGGGTCCCACCCATATTAAACTAATGTTTTATTTAATTTTTAAAATCTGCTTTTTTTTATTGCCTCGTTGGTGTAGTGGTCACAAGCGCTACTGCTGAGCATGAGGTCCTGGTTTCGATTCCCGGGTCGGACAAAATGTAGCAGTTGCAGCCTGGAGTCTGGATTTGTGCCCGGTTGATGGCAAATATGGCAATAGTCTCGCCCCCTATCAGATGGGGCATAAATATATCTGGAGAAATGTGGGTGTACTCATCTCTGCCTAACCCATCGGGCATTACAGGCGGGCTGTTGTGTATATGTTTTTAATATTGTATTAAATAAACATTGTGCTAAATCACACACATTTCTAAAAGTGAGAAAGGTAGTAAGTAATTACCTGATTCCTACAGCTTCCCAATGGTTATTTATTTGGTCAACGACTCGTTTTATTTAACCACCTGTGAAGGAAGCCCAAATATTAATAAATTTATTTCTTGCTTCATGTTCAAAGTTTTTAATAAGATAGCACTATTTTAGATTTACTAAAGATGATACAATTGTAATTGATTAAACATCGACACGATAAATTAATCGAATTCTTTTTATATTGTTGACTTCAAACGTTAGATAATCTGTCAAATTGTCAATCGATTGAAGTATTGAAAATCGATTCGAATAGAAGTGATATAAATAGAACAACTCTATGTAACAGATATATGCACTTTTGGCACCGGTCTCTTCCTTATGACTGGGGAGCATGCTCAAATTATGCATCAACACAATCGAAAATAGACTCGACACAACGCAAAACAGAGTTGCAATTCGCATGGTGTGTTTCGTGTGACATTTAGTAATTTCACGTGGACATTTCTGACTAGAAATGCGGCCCAACATATCGGTCAGACGTAATCTGTATTTAGAAGCTCAGTCACTCCGATTTCCCTGTAAACGTTAGTCGTGAATATATCCGTATTGTGAAAATGAATAAAAAGGGAAAAAATAGAAAAGGGAAAGTCCCAAATCCTATACCTGTGCAGGAAGAGAAAAGTGGTGATAAAGTTGAAGATTTGGGGAAAAGTAGTGAAAATATCGAAAATGTGGGGGTGACTGTCGGTGATAAAAAGGATATAGTGGGCCTAATTACTGATATTATTCCGAATTTAGAAGAAAAAACTGAAAGTCTCAAAGAAAAACGTGTTCCTGAAATTGTGAGTGAAATTATAACACCTGCTGTGGATATAAAGGATATAGAAACTCCTAAGAAACCGAAACGAAACAGAGGAAAGAAGAAAAAAGGTAAAGACGATGATTTTGATGATGATCTTGATGAAAAATCCAAAGAAATTGACACCCAACCGCCTGTTGAAACCAAAGTTGCTATTCCAGAAGTTGAGACAAAAATAGAAGATTTGCCTCTAATAACCGCTACAGCTCGTAAAAAGAAGAACAAAAAGAAGAATACAGATCAAAAGGTTGAAGAATTATCTTCGCCTGATCAGGATCTTCAAAGTATTCCGATAGAAGCAGTAATAGAACTACCTGAAATTAAAGAATCTGTACCAGATATAAAACAAGAATTTTTGGAAACAGACATCACGACTCATGAAGTAAAACCTTCCAAAAAGAAGAATAAGAAAAAGAAGCGGACTGATTCGGAGAAATCTGACAAAGAAGAATTTTCTTGTACTTCTGCTTTCCAAAAGTTACTTGATGACAAGGATGAGCCTGAAGTTAAAATGGAAGAGACAATTGGTGTCTCCATTATCCCCTTAGAAAATGTTAAGGCTGATGCTGAAAAGATTGAAACCAAGTTAGAAAAGACTGAACAAACTATTCCAATACAGCCTGAAATAGAAAAGGAAGCACCTCCAATTAAAGAAGTAGAAGAAATCAAAGAAACATCATCACATGAAAAGAAAGGTAAAATGAAAAATAAGAAAGACAAAAAACAAACTACAAAAATTGAAGAAATTCCTAAACTAGACGAAAGGAAGTCTGATTTAACTTCCTCCTTGATAGACTTCGGCACAACTGCAGAAAGCTTTGTCGCAGAACCAATGAAGGATATTCCAACTAGCAGTCCAGAAGACAAAACAAAAGAAATTACCGTAACAGAATCATCTGAACCTTTGGTTGAAGATTTGAGTCAAAAACCTAAAGCTAAAATTGCAAAACCCCTAGAAAAGAAACGAAAAGGAAAACATGAAACTGAGAGCTTGCCACAAGATACTATCCTTCCAGAATTTGCGAAAGTTGAAGATGATCCTTTTAAGGTAAAACTGGAAATCTTTGAAACTGAACCCGTGGTCCTGGAAGAGCCAAGTAACGTTGAACCTCAGACAACACAGTTTGGAATTACCAGCGATATTACTTTTATGGCACCTGATGAAGACGAAAAACTAATAGCGCAAGAGTTTGAGCTCCTTGCTGAAAAAGCTATGGGTAAGAAACGGAAAAAGGGATCAAAAATGCCTAAAGCGCTTGACATAGGAATTCAAGAACCAAAAATGGAATCAGAAGTCAAACAAATTGACATCAAAGATACTGCCAAAGAACAATTGGCAGTCATAACAGAAATATTGACTCCACAAACTGATCAACAAGAGTTCATAATTAAGAGTGAAAAGTCAGACATGCCAAGTGCAGTTGACACTGTAAAAGAAATTAAAGAAAAAACTTCTACGCCTGTGCCACCTGAATTCCAAGGAAAGGTGTTATTAACTCCTGACGATATCGGCGAAGAAATAGAACTCACTAAAGCTGAAGAAACCACACAATCGACTGAAGATAAACAAAAGACTGAAAGTAAACCTGGAAAGAAACGTAAGAAGTCCCCTAAACCCCCGCGAAAGAATGAAGATATGGCAAAAATGGAGGAAAGAGCAATAACACCGAAACCAGAAGCAGCTAAGGAAAAATCTAAATCTGAAGACATTACACAACAAAGTTTAGCTGAAAAAGTAGATGCTTCCAATATAACAAGCATGTATGACATCGAAATAAGTAGTATTAGAGCGTCAGAGAGTGAAGGTTCTGCTTCTGATCTCGTACCCGATATTACATATCCACGTGCCTCAAGTCATCAGTTACGCGATGATAACAATAATACTTTTATTAGAGAGATATTTCCTCCAGCAGAGCCTATATTAGATATACCTTTAATACAGGAAAGAGCACAAACTCCTAAAAAAATGGAAGAAAAAAGATCTTCACCCAAAGAAGAGAAAACTGATATTAAATCAAAAATGATGGAAGTAAACCAAGATATGGAGGAATTAAGACTGTCAATTGAAAGGTCTTTAGCAGAACTAACTTCTATGGAAAAGAGCGAAGAAGCTATAGAAAAAGAGTTTGAAGCAACCAAAAATAAAGCCAAAAATGTGGCAACCCTTTTATTTGATACTGGTGAAAGCGATACAGTACAAATGCCGAGCGCCCAAGAAAAAAATAGAGATAAGAGTCCTATAGTGGAAGCTGCTATTGGTATACCTGTAGAAGAAATCAAAATGCCAATGGTTATTGAAGACAGTAACAAACAAAAACCTGAAGATAAACCTAAAGTCCAAGATAAAAAATCAAAAAAGACTATACACAAAAAAACTCCTACAGAAGAAAAAAAGATTGAACTATCTTTTATTGAAAGTAAAGGAGTGGAACCTTCATTTTTAACTGACAGCAAAACTATTGAAACGCCTCTTAAAGCAGAAGATTGGCTAATAGCACCGGTTCAAAAATTGCAGGGCATTGAAAAACCCGAACCACCATTCACTGAACCACAGAAAATTATTGAAAGTTTCACACCCTCAATAGCGTTACCACCAATAGAAGAACAAAAGGCTGAAACAGCCGACAGTGCAACGAATGATCCAGAAAAGCTTAAGGAACGAACTATAGAAACACCAATAGATGTCCCACCGGTATGTCCGGCAAGAAAAGATAATAAAGGTAAAAATAAGAAGAAGAAAGGAAAGCAAGATACTCAAATGACCGCAACTATACAAAGTACGACAGCTACTGCTCAGTCACCACCCACACAAGAAACAAAAAAAGAAGAAAAAACAGAATCTAAAACTGAAAGTAAATCTGAATCAAAAAGTAAAAGTCAAAGTACAGAAAAGGGCAAACAACAGTCAAGTAAAGTCGATTCCGAAACGCAAGACGAAGCACTTGATTACGAACCTATAGAAAATTTTGAAGACGCACTCACATCCAGTATTGATGACGTCAATAAGACTTTTGAAATGATAGTAAAAGAAACACAAGAACAAAACAACCCCAAGATAAACATTATAGCACCAGATGAAGAAAAAACACCAGTTTCGCCTCCAAAAAACTTGCTAGGCCATCCCGATATTCCTGTACGATCGAATAAAAGGGACTTTAAAAAAGAAAAAGATAAAATTCCAAATGAAATCACAGCTCGAGTCAAAATAAAAGATTCCGTTGAGGTTGAAAGGAAACAGACTAAGAATACGCAGACAAATAACAAGATGAAAGAGTTCTGTAAAGATTACAAAATGAATGACAATGATGATTTTGTTTACAAGTATAGTTTTAGGAAAGTGTTTCTTCAGAGTTCTTGCCATGTTTGTAAGAAGAATTTGAGTGGTTCCCGCGTGCCGTGCAGTTATTGTAACTTGCTATTCTACTGCAGTAATAAGCATAAGGATGAAGACTGGCCTCAACATCAGGCGCTGTGTTTCGCTGTATCTACCATTGTACATCTGAAAGGTGAGCTTGAGTATTCTGCCGTCGTAAGCAAAAAGGGCACAACTAACATTTTAAAAAAAATTGAGTTACATACATATTTAGAATCAGAAAAAAAAGGCTAATCTGCTCAATTTTTTGTAGATTTTTTTTTTTAATGTTAGTTGTGCCCTTTTGTTTTACGACGGTAGTATTATAAACTTTATTTTTCCTGACTTTTAGTTGAAACAGATGGCTGTTAATCAGTATGTAAATTTAGGGACTGCCATCTTATTAATGTGGTTGACAACTACCTACGGATGTCAGAGATTTGCAAAAAATAACATACTAGCTGTGCTTTATGTTACCTAATGTAACAAAACAAATGTCTATAGATATAAAGAACGGAAAATAATATACTCGTGTGAATGAATTAAAAAGAAACATGGGATAGGATAACTGATTCCCAAGTTCATAGCATAAAATAGTATCACGTCTATTTCCCCGAAGGGTAAGGCGAGGTGTATTTACCTAAGCAAACTAACAGACAGGCAAACGATGAAACAGACACTATGTAAGAAAATAAGACTGAAGATGAAGTTAACAAAATAATTTTTTCACAGATCAAAAACACATATACGGCGACGCAAAGAACTTAACTGGCCACGACTACCGGCTGATAAGAATGCAGATGATAGTGTCCTGTGAGAAGGTGCTCAAGAGACGACTGGTACCTTGGGAGCAGGAGGCTCTGTTATATCCCAGGATCTGTGCACATGTGCCGTGTAGAGAGTGGAGGCAGAGCAAACTGAGTGATTGTCAAGGTTGTGGCCAGGTTGGTGACAATACTAAGCTGGTATACAATATGTGTAGCCTAGACATGGTTGTCTCTTTTCACAAAATAACAAATTCTTTGTAGAAGAAAATTAAGTAGTTATATCAACGTAGACAAATTCTATAAACTCAAGAATTCATGATGTTATTTTGTGCCGAGTCGTAATTACCGATTTTGTTAAAGTGGCGTAAAAGGTTTGTCATGTCATTTTCTTTTGGTTTACCTCTTCTATCTTCATTGTATTGACCGCACGTATCAAATTTTGGCAAGCTTGTTGGTGCCCCAGTCTTACGTTTAGCAATAGATAATAGCAAGTTTACCAGGTTTTTAAGTGAGTACCTACGGGATTTCTTCAGAAAAGATTGACTTACTGAAGATTTTCCAAGCTTACTTAAAACACTAATAAAACACCACAAAACAACAGTAGTCACCTTTAAAACCAAAACCATCACCTTCTTCTTCTCTTCTCAGATATCCTTCTGTACCGACAACGCCGACCACTTCCCCAAGTCTCATTCGCGCTGGTGCAAGTCCTACTCTTTGTACGAGAAGCTGGTGTGCTACCAGCAGACCAAGGGCCGCCTGGAGCCGAAGATGCCAACTAAAGTACTGCAGCAACCACAGCAGATACCGGAGAAGATCAATGAGGTGCTCGCGTCTATGTATGAGGAGAAGATTGGTGAGTGACATATGTATAGTTTTCAAGATTTAACTAATGGGTTACAATGTTCCTCTTTCTTCATTATTTAATTTATTTAACAAGGTCTTTAACTTGTTTAAATAATGTTATCTACTCTCAGATCGTAAAATTCGAATTATAAACTTCAAAACGAGTTTATACTGACATACTTTATAAATACAATACCGGAATTTAAAAATGGAATCATATTATGACACTTTTTCTCTAAGAAAATCCTACTAAAATTATATCATAAATGTAAAAGTTTGTGAAGGTGTTTGTTACTCAATCACGCCAGAACGGCTGAACGGATCTGGATTTTAGCACAGATATAGGTTAAAGTCTGGAATAGCACATAGGATACTTTTAATACCAGAAAAAAGTACGGTTCTCGTGGGATAATAGAGATGATGCCTGGGTAAACGTAAAGAAATTCTATTTAGTCCGTCAGTCAGATAATAATAACATATTAGATACGTATTTTTTGCTTTACCATATTAATCAAAAATGACTTAGATAACTCGCATTAAAGTTCGGGAGTGGGGGCTTGCTACGTCACTTCTACGTATAAAATCTACAAAGGCGTGACGTCATGCCACATTTTAACTCAATATATCGCCGTAATCTTTTGATTACGTAAAATAAGAAAAAATATGTGCCCAATATTTTTTACCTACTTAAATGACAGACAAATAAAAAAAATAATTAGTCATCATCCCTATTTCCAACATCCACGTGGGCGAAGCCGCTGGCAAAAGCTAGTAATGTTATAAAACAATTTTTTGACTAATAAGATACGGGGCAAATCGAAGAAGTTCACCAAGGAGTTTTCATTAATTATTTTTTTCTAATGGAACGCATATGCGGGGCGCGCCATTTTTATAGCATAAAAAAAGTTTTGGTTCCAATTATACTATTTCTTACTCTTTTAACTTTGATGTGTTTTTTTTATATTTAGTAGGTTCAATCTAAATGTATAGATACTCGTAGTGTATGAAACTGCACACAACTAGGTATTAAAACACTCGCTTTAACACTCACTATTAAAAATCTGGTCTACTAAATGTAGGCGAGATTTAGCAATAGCAGTTGTTCGCACAGAAAACATATTTTAGATAATAATATTATAGTGAGATCTAAAGGTAATTTAAGAGCAATACGAAAGTAACTAAAACTACAATAGCTGCCTTACGTTTTAGAGTTTAATATACGTAAACTCACGCCTTCTTCCCCCATGGGGGTGGGCAGAAACTACAGAACGCCACCCATTTTAGAGTTTAAATATCAGTTGAATTAAAACTTTGACGTTTAAGAGGAATATCATGTCGCACCTTTAGAATTACAATGACGCAAGTGCCAAATATCATTAAAATTAGTTAGGTATTACGAACGCTGTAATAAGTGACAAACTATCTTATGGAATATTGACTTTTTTGTAATTACAATAAATACCGCTAAATGGAAGTAGCGTCAACGTCAAATTGAGCGAGACTTGAAAGCAACAACGCCTGTTTATGTGATTTTTAAGTGTTAATAAGTTTTAAAAATATTACCTACGTATTTTATGTCTTTAAAAAGTCTTCAGAAGACTGATGTTAGTTGGTTTGTGTCAAAATAAATAAATATCTAGATAATTTTCTATTATAATCTATGTTTTATTTATCTTCTGCAATAAGTAGCACCCTATTAACGTTTTTCATTATAACACGAAACAACATGATTTCGATTCGCCTTTTTCAAGTTATTCACTAACTTCTAAATATTTCTTTTTCTTTTTGGACATATAATTATTGAGATAGTAATAAAAAATAACCTTAACGTCATTGTTTGTCACTATTTTTTAGTATTTTATATTATATTTTAGTGGAACAATGACTTAACTGTAGGTGCCCCGTATTTCCAAAATTTGCATTAATTAAACTACAAAATACAAAGACATTATGTTTAACTAACATTAAAGTATATATAACCAGGTATTTGTATAATATTAATTATCTATAAATATTATCGTAAAAAAAGATATTGAGGAAAAAGTAAAAATAAAGTTTCAAATGCACTTTTCTCGAGTGTATAGTATTTGCACTTATGTCATTGTAATTCTAAAGGTGCGATGTGTTATTCATAGTTTAGCAGTATTCAAGTCAAATGCCACTGTCTGTTGGACCAGCATTTGAATTAGCTTAACATACATACATACATACAGTTTTGAAAGAGTTTTGAATACAATTTGGAAGGATTTTCTTTCTTGTTTTTTTACTTAATTTATATTTAACGTAGCAAATTGTACTTGCATATTAAACAGTTACTTGCAGAAGAAAACAGTGTAATGTTTAGCTACTGAAATTAGTAGCTCTGTTATGTTTTGTTTATTATTTGAGTGCCATGTTGAGACACTCACTTTAGATAAAAATTTTGTTAAAAATCCATTTTATTTTAAATAGATCACTAAAAATACATTCGTTAAATTGCGTGAACAAGCAAACAAAACAAGCTTTTCAGTTTATTGTGAGTCCAATATCATCTGTCAGTTTTGAGTGTAGAACAAGAGAATGGCTAATTTTATATCTGGGACAAAGCGCTCAAACAACAGTTGTGTAAGGAGAAAGTATAAAAGCGGTTATTTTATTTAAAAAAATATATATAATTAAATTATTCATTGTGTGCTGATAGCTGGGGGAGAGACCCTATACTTTTGACCTAGATTTTAGTATAATAGTCAGTCCGTCTGTAGGGGCTCGTGTAATTTGAAACATTGCAAATAACTGACCCCGTGTTTGAGAGTTTTATGATTAAAAACCGTGTGAGTGGAATTGTTATTTGGAAGAGCAATTAAATAGATTAACAGCGAGGACTAGGTACTGTTGGATTAATAAAGAAAGGCCAATATTACTATTTTTGCAATACAATGGTATCGCTAAGTGGTATATTGAAAAGAAGATGATGATAAGGAGTTCTTTTAATCGCAAGTATTTTGGTAAATACTTATTTTTCGTCTCTTTGCAGCTGCAAAGAAACATAAGCAATGAAATATCTTTGGAGTAGATCAAAATACAGTGAATTTATTGACGTGTTAATGATATTGGGGAGAGGTAATCAACTTCAACATTGTAGATATCAACATTCAATATATCAACACTACAATATCAACAACGATAACTTACAATGATTTTAAAACATTTGTATTCTCTTAAGATTCATTCATTGTTGAAGTTTATTCACATTCAGTGAACGCATTTAAGCGGGAAGCGGCAGGGTAACCCGCGAATTTTAGATATTCTTACGTTTTTTGCAATTTGTAGGTCAGTATTATGTTGTATGTTAATTACAATTTAATTCGCGACCGTAACAAAAATATATTTACAGAATTATAATCATTAGAATCAGTAACACAACTTCATAAGTTAGAAAACACCTCAAATGTCCAGATTTCATGAAATAGAAAGAAAGAAAGAAAGAAAAATGCGTTTAATTGGCATTACAGCATAAAATAAATACACCTTAAAACTATGGAAACATGAAATAATGATTGCAATGCCAAAAGGGCCTCAGCTCAGCATAATGTCAGATGGTAACACAAGGTATACCACCTGACGCTGATTTTCAGCTGCAACCCACGAGTGCCATACGCTAGAATTTAATAAACACAGAGAAGTGTGTGTCCGTTTTATAATAAATTAAGAGAATAAATTAAAAAGAAATGTTGTAGCATACATGTGTGTGTGTGTGTTGTGTTGTGATTAATTAAATACTAAAATAAATACTCAATATCAATGTTATTAACTACAATAAAATAATAATGAATCTATATCTAAATATTTAAAAGCACCTTCAAAGCAAAATCGTGCGACTGCGTTGTTCTTCTAAACTATGAAACGTATTTTTATGCAGTTTACATAATCAGGGTACAAGACAATAATCATTGATTATAATAAAAAAATAAATATATAATAGTGAAAGTAATTAAAACTATAAAATGGATAAAACATTATGAAATAAGTAAATTGTATTATATAATATTAATTATTAAATCGCGGATATGTCGGCTCGAACATTCTGAAAATCTTTTTGCTGGTTTAATAAAAATTCTTTTAGTTTTAATTTGAAAGTCGAGCAACTTTTGCTATACTTTATGGGAGGAGGGATATTGTTCCAGCATTTAGTAGCTGCGTAGCGAAAACTGCCTCTAAATGCCGCCGACTTATGCCGTGGGATGGAAAGCTGTTGAGAACATTTTCTTCCCTCACCGATTTTGTGTCTTCTTGTCCACAATAGTCTGTCATATAAGTAACAAGGAGAATGGGACTTAATAACACCAAAGTAGGCTTGCCAAGTGGAGTTTACGTCTAGCTTTCATTTTTAAAATGTTGTGCTCATTAAAGAATGGTGTAACATGTCCCCTAAAGGGAACTTTAAAACAGAAGCGTGCACAGGCGTTTTGAAGTCTTTGGATCATTCTTTCAGTTTTGGACAGTAGTCGTTGGCCATACACAGTGTCCACATAATTTAACTTAGATAAAACCAAAGACTCCACAAGCAAGACTCGCAATTCTTCACTGAGATAGGGACGGGCTTTGTATAAAATCTTAAGTCTATAATAGCAATTACGAATAGACTCAGATACGTGTTTGTGAATACGGAGCTCCGCGTCCATGATAAGACCTAGATTACGTGCTTCGTATACCCTTTCGATAGGCTCTCCCATAACAGTCACACAGTCCGTACTTGGTTCAATTTTACCTATCTGTCTAAATAGTAATTTAATAGAGTAATATGAACTTAGAGAATTGTATTGATGATTTTAATGATTATAATTTTATAAATACAGATTTGTTTCGGTCGCGAATCATATTCAGATCAACATACAACCTGATGACCTGCAAATGAAAAAAAAAACGTAAGAATATAAGTAGGTAAAACGATTTCACGTTTTTTTTCATCAAAATAAGTGTTCCTATAGAAGTATAGAACAAGACAATAAATACAAGTTCTATCTCCATTATCATTAGCAACACAGACGGATTATGGAAAGTTGTTCTACCATACCTATTAACACTGTCATTTAGAACTATTGCAAAAGCCAACTGTTTATAAAAGAGTAAGCGTGGAGTTTCTTGCCGGCTCTTCTTCATCGGAAGTGACCAAAAAACGGCCATGTAGGTTTATGTGAAATAATAGGTTGGGGAAAAAGTTTCTTCGCATTTTTAAGAAAATTCAAAACATTTTTTAATATAGTTTATTTACATTTAACTAAAGTATGTAGGTACCATTTTGTTCGATAACTTTTTGCCATCTTGTAGGTAGGGACATGATCCCATTGCTATAGAAATTTTGGGACTTCTGGTCAAAATACCGCGACAAGTGGTTTTGGCAGTCCTCTCGTGATGTTAACCTGACACTGCCTAAAGAATTCTGAAGATACCAAAACAGGTGGAAATCTGAAGGTGCAAGGTCAGGACTATAAGGCGGATGCATTAACACCTCCCAGCCAAACTCTCTTAATTTTTGCTGAGTGGCTAAAGATGTGTGAGGTCTAGCGTTATCATGATGAAAAACCACACCCCTTCTGTTGATTAATTCCGGCCGCTTTCTCTCAACTTCTTGCTTTAATCTCATCAGTTGTTCGCAGTAGAGTTCAGAATCGATGGTCCTGCCTGGTGGTAACAGCTCATAATGAATAATGCCCTTCCAATCCCACCACACACACAGCATCACCTTGTTGCGAGTTAACTCGGGTTTCGCCACAGTCTGTGAAGCCTGACCGGCCTTTGACCACGATCTTTTTCGCACGTTCTTGTCATACGTGATCCACTTTTCATCACCAGTTATCAGCTTCTTCAAAAATGGTTCGGTTTCATTACGTCGTAATAAAGAATCACAAATGAATACATGGTTCATTAGGTTTCTTTCAGTGAGCTCGTGAGGTACCCAAATGTCGAGCTTTTTTGTGTACCCAGTTTTTTTCAAATGCGCCAAAACTGTTTTGTGGTCAATTTCAAGTTCTTCAGCTACGTCGTAACTACTGATATGCCGATCTTGCTCCACTTTTTCAAAAATGGCATCCATTTTATCCGTAATAGGGGCGACCAGAGCGACGTGCATCTTTGACATCAAAATTTCCGGATTTAAAATGCTTAAACCAAATTTGTGCTACTCTCACAGACACGACACTAGGTCCATAAACATCGCAAATTTTTTTCGCGGCTTGCATTTTTACCTTTTTTGTAGTAAAATTTTAAAATGTATCGAATTTCTTCATTAGATCACTCATCTTGAGGGTACGAAAAACAAATGAAAATCACACATTTTCCTTATTTGAATTTGGAATTATATTCTTTAAAATTTAAACTTTCAATGATACCAAAACCAGCCAGATACAAATAGTATAGCCAAAGAGATGTTATTACGAGTTCATACATACTATAATGCGAAAAGACTTTTTCGCCAACCTAATATTTTGAAGTTGATTCGTGAAAAATACTACCTCACTTTTCAACATCATTCCATTTTGTAATAAATCGCTTAAAACCATGCCCTATCAAACACAATTACTATAAAGCATATGTTTTTGTCGCAGATATAACAGACATACAATACGCAGCGTTAACGCAACTGGCGACGGCACCACTGACTGCCGCCTACTGCCACCAACTCTGCAGTAACAAGACTAGCTCTCTTACCAACGGCGTTAATAAGGTAACAACTACTATTCGAAAGATGGTCTATAACAATATCGGACACGGAGAGTTCATTTTAGAATGCCTGAGATCGTCACGTGAAGGAGCTGCAATAGAAACTATACTTTCTACAAACGAATTAAAATTGTTAATTTAACAATATTTCAATTTCCAAGTTGACAATATTGGTTCCCGTATTAGTATACATGAAGGTGGCTAACACGGCTTTGGTTTCTGAGGTAGTAGAATGCTGCTTTTCATTCTTCCCTCTTATTTCTTTCTGTAAGATTCATAGATCTATTCTATGCAAGAATTCACAAGGCTTTGTTAGTATACTACCATCAACATTCTTCCATTTCAGAAGTCCTCATTCACAATCCACGTAGTAGGAGCAGAGTTGCAGTTCGAAGCTGATGCTCTCAACAAATGGGAGGTGTTCTTCTTGCATCTGAGACCAGACCTTCAGGAGTTGAGGGTCGTGCTCATCAACTATAACTTGAATCCTTCTAACTTGCCGCTTGAACTGCTCGGGAAGATCAAGTGAGTTCGTTTTGGGATAATAATAGCGTAAAGTGAGGTATAAGAAGGTTGAGGATCTTATTACAGATTTTAAAGTATTGGTGCAAGGCTGTACCACTATATAAGGGAATAGGCTCCCAGCAGGAGTGTATAAACTACTGTGGTATAAGTCTTTTGAGTGTTGTCGGCAAACTGTATGCGAAGGTTTAGATACATAGAGTGATAAGAGTGACAGATTAAAAAATATGGGATGTGCAGGTAGGATTTAGTGAGGGAATGGGCTGTATGGATCAAATCTTCTCCCTAAGGTGCATTTCCAAAAAAATAAAAAAAATAAATCGACTTCAAAATGAAATTAACTCAAAATTATGAAATAACTTTAATTTCGGAAGTCGGTGTCTTGGGATCTGAATTTTAGTTTTTTGCCACCGACTTCCGAAATTAAAGTTATTTCATAATTTGGAGTTAATTTCTTTTTGAAGTCGATTTAATTTTTTTAAATAATTATTTATTTCATAATTTTTAGTTTTTACTAAAAACTGGAATATTGGTTTGTAATAAATAAGTAGTTAATAAATGTGAAACAAAATGTTGTGTTATAAATATTGCACTAGAATTTGACCAAGGTTTTGAGATATTTTTCCTTTGACACCACACCCGTAACTCGTATCAATGAGCCAGCCCGTCACACTTACACGTATTAGTCCATTATCTTGAAAACTACTTAACCGATTTTGATGAAACTTGCACTGTTTCCTAAGTTGAGTTAAATCTAAGCAAATAAAAATAAAATGGTCACGATCCGATTAATAGTTTCAGAGAAATGCGTGGACAAATATGCATAAATACATAAATAAATACATACATCTATATTTTGTATATTTGTTTGGAAGCTTATCATATGTGAATATATTGCAGTTCCAATAATATTACACTGTTTCGAATTGATAACTTTTTTGAACTCGGTTAAAAACATCTGGCAAAGCACAAGAGAGTCTACTATGCTTTCGTTGACTTGCAGTATGTCTATTATAACAGTGTGTGGAGGGAAGAACTGTGGTCGACACTATCCATGTACATACGGTGGAGACTGGCGCTTGGTACGGGCACTGACAACTTTCACAAGGATTCCAGTGCTTGTGTTAGGATAAATGGGGCATACACGAATTGATTCTGCATCTCGAGAGGTGTAAGACAGGGTTTCGTGTCTGATGGATGAAGCAAATAAAGAAATCAAAGAAAGGAAAGGAAATCATGAAAGGGATGAATATAAATGTCAATAAGACAAAAGTCATGATGTTTGAAAGAGAAGAAGATGCATCGGTGTGTAATTTTAAAATAAATGTTAAGAGCGTGGAGCAAGTAAGTGAGTTTGTATATTTGGGGAGCCTGTTTACAAGGGATGGAAAGATTGAATTGGGGAAATAAAGTGAATGCGAGTATGACAAACAGTTGATGTCTAAAAAGGCTTGACTGGCTGTTCACAATGGTGTGCAGTAGTACTATTTTAGAAAAATCTCACCGTGAAAACTTAGGTGCCAATCCCTGGAATCTGGTGGAATGACACTTCACGCTCACTTCACCTAAGTTTTCACCGTGTGATTTTTACTGAATAGCACTACTGGTACGCATGAAAGAAGAATAAATACCGTGGAAATGCGTTCCTTGCGAAGCATCTGTGGTGTGACTATGCATGATATGATAAGGCAACGGTGCGGTTTAAAAAAAGATGTAGTGACAAAAATTTAAAAGAGTATGCCTAGATGGTTTGGTCATGTTTGGATGAATGAAAGGCGAATAACAAAAATTATTTATAAGGCAGATGTGAGGAGAAACGCCGTGAGGGACACCCTAGGAGAACGTAATAGTGACCTTATTGGTGTGGTTTTCTTCAGAAAGGTCAGGTGCGCGGTAGTTTTTGCAAAAGGCGTGCGTGCCCAGATGTATGAACGTAAGCGAGACAAATGGAGTAAGTAAGGATCGCAGCAGGTGGCGTTCTGTAGTTTCTTCGTACCCCCTTAGGAAGAAGGCATGAGTTTATGTTGTCTAATTTCACCAGGTTGTGCGAGAACTGTCGTCAAAACAAACGTCGTGTGGTGTTCAACTTCGAAGACAAGAGGACTTACGCTGATTACAAATCGAGCGAAGACTTTGTAGTTCCTGATATTGGTACGAAAAGCTTTTGTTCGTCTGTCTTCTTCCAATTAAATACCACGTGAATTTTGGATTAGTTTTTTTTCATTAATCGACCAGTTTCATTGAAAGTTGTTCTTTAGATCCTTTTAAACATCTTCAGTATTAGAAGATACTATTGAATTGTTAATGGTTGATTGGCAAATAAAAACTAAAAATTATGCTGTTATTTCCAGTTTGCGCCTTCAATCCCAGCATCCAGCGCTCCGCAGTGTACAACGGCAAGGACCCCTGGCCTTCCACCATTGACGCCATATTGAAACTTAAGGTTCCCTTCATCCTCACAGGCTACACGATCACCGAGCTCCAAAAAGATTGCATCAGAATCAAGGAATGCTCTGAAACTGGGTACAATTTTATCGCTGAACCCAAGTACAATAACTTTGCTAGTGTCAGACCTGACAGGAATTTCATATCTGATGATGAAATGCCTTTGCTGTTCAAGAATTATTGTTTTGCTATTATTTCTGCATAATTTTTGTAAAATATTATTAATCTTCATCATCATCATCATCATCTGCCTAGCCTTTTCCAACTATGCTGGGGATGGCTTCCAGTCTAACTGGTTGCAGCAGAGTACCAGTATTTTACATGAATACTCCTTGGTATACTGGTTGTCAGTCTCTCAGGTTCCTGATTGCCCATGATGACTGTCGGGGTGTGTAGTTTTAACAAACTTATGTTTTTATTAATTGTTTAGTCATTTAGTTTGTGGTCTTTAAGTTCAGTGTGTTCTGTAATGAGTTCTTATGATTGTTGTATTACTATGTTAGTGTAAGATCGTTTGTAATTTAGTTTGACTTACACGTTTTCATGTGGTTTGTTTATTTTGGGTAGTATTTAAACGCAAATCAAAAATAAAAAATATATTGTATCCAAAATAATCCGAATTCCAATCAAAATTACTGATTGCACAGCAAAATATTCAACTCAAAATATAACTAAATAAGCAACAATTTCAATTCGTGGCGCACTGCTATTTATCAGGCTGGTGGAAAAATATTGCACAAGAAATTGTAAATTACTAGAATTTTCCGGAATATTTAGTATTGATCAGGGATAAGTAAGAATATTGTAGAAGGTTCTCGAAGCTATCACATCAAAGACGCGCTAGTGAGGATTTGGTTAGTTTGTGAAAATGATTAGTGAACATCAACTTCGAACGATCATCTTTTACGAGTGGCGTCAGGGACACAACGTGAGTGTGGCTACCGCTAACATCAGCAAAGCGTTCGGTGAAGGTGTTGTATCGCGATGGAAGATAAGCCGCTGGTTTGCTCATTTTGCATCGGGAGATATAACTCTTGAAGATCACGAGCGATCTGGGCGACCGTCCACCTTCGACGATGAGGAATTACTCCGCTGTTTAAAGGCTAATCCAGAAATAAATACGCGTGATTTGGCAGAGACTCTTGGCTGTCATCATTCGACCGTCGAGGCTCATTTACACAAACTCGGCTGTCGTACAGTAATGGCACGATGGATTCATCGTGCCATTACTTTACGACAGCCGAGTTTGTGTTCAGCCAAGCCACATCAACTAACTGACAGTCATCGTCAAGTCAGAGTTAGTATTTGTGAATCGCTTCTTTTCCAGCCACATCGGAAAGAGTTTCTTGAAGATCTGGTAACCGGCGATGAGAGTTTGATTCTCTATGATAACAACACACGGTACGCCGTCTGGCTTCCTTACGACGCAGAGCCACCAACACAGCCAAAGCTGAACCGTCACTCAGCAGGCATCTTCTCTCCGTTTGGTGGGATGCGAAGGGCCCACTCTGAGACGACTTCTGAGAGATTACGAACTTCTCACTGCGAGAAGGACAATTATGACTTCCATTTATACTGAACAGCTTCAGAAACTGGCTGACGCAATAAGAGAAAAACGACCGAGACGTGTAAATGTTCACTTACTCCATGATAATGCGTGACCTCATGTCGCTTCGGAGACTCGACAAAAAATCGTAGAGCTTAGATGGCACCCGGTTGCCCACCCAGCGTACTCACCGGATCTCGCGCCATCCGACTATCACTTGTTCCGACCACTAAAACTTTATTTGCGTGAGAAAATTTTTCAAAACTACGAAGAACTCAAAATGGCAGTGGACAATTTATTTTTTGCACAGCCTCCGGAATTCTGGGCGCAGGGCATCAACAATCTACAAACTAGATGGGCCATATTAATAGTTATTTGGGGATTAAGTTACTGATTAATTATTGTAAATAACAAAGTTATCAATAAATTCATTAAGTCTTATATTTTGGTGCAAGACTTTTCCGCCAACCTGATATTTTAAAGCATAGCTAATAATGACTAGCACATTAAACCGATTACCTTTTACCATTCGTGAGAAAAGCAAATTATTGTAACTTAACCTTCGTGCTCTTCGTTCGCTCTTGCAACCTATGTCGATGAAGTCTCGCTTCGCGGGGCTCCTATTTCTGTGTAAAGGGTTTAAAGTAACCCAACTAAACCTAACCTCGGAGTTAATATTAGTCGCCATGTCATTTTGCTATGAGTGTGAGTATTATACATATAAGTACGCTCTGGTTAATTTTCTGTGCAGTCAGTTTTTTTTGGTGTAAAAAAGTATGTTTTGATGTAAAATGATAGGTGATTATTTGATGTGCAATTAATAATATTCCGTTTAATTTGTTCTGCTTGTTACTGTTTTGTCGTAATAAAGAATGTGAATTGAAAGTGGTACTTTTTTTAGACTTCATCTGAAAGCAACATTATATTAGGTTGGGGAAAAAGTCTTTTCGCATTATAGTATGTATGAACTTGTAATAAAATCTCTTTGGCTATACTATTTGTATCTGGCTGGTTTTGGTATCATTGAAAGTTTAAATTTTAAAGAACATAATTCCAAATTCAAATTAGGAAAATGTGTGATTTTAATTTGTTTTTCGTACCGTCAAGATGAGTGAATCTAATGAAGAAATTCGATACATTTTAAAATTTTACTACAAAAAAGGTAAAAATGCAACGCAAGCCGCGAAATAATTTGCGATGTTTATGGACCTAGTGTAGTGTCTGTGAGAGTAGCACAAATTTGGTTTAAGCGTTTTCAATCCGGAAATTTTGATGTCAAAGATGCACGTCGCTCTGGTCGCCCTATTACGGACAAAATGGATGCCATTTTTGAAAAAGTGGAGCAAGATCGGCATATCAGTAGTTACGAAGTAGCTAAAGAACTGGAAATTGACCACAAAACAGTTTTGGCGCATTTGAAAAAAAAAACTGGGTACACAAAAAACCTCGACATTTGGGTACCTCACGAGCTCACTGAATGAAACCTAATGAACCGTGTACTCATTTGTGATTCTTTATTACGACGTAATGAAACCGGACCATTTTTGAAGAAGCTGATAACTGGTGATGAAAAGTGGATCACGTATGACAAGAACGTGCGAAAAAGGTCGTGGTCAAAGGCCGGTCAGGCTTCACAGACTGTGGCGAAACCCGGGTTAACTCGCAACAAGGTGATGCTGTGTGTGTGGTGGGATTGGAAGGGCATTATTCATTATGAGCTGTTACCACCAGGCAGGACCATCGATTCTGAATTCTACTGCGAACAACTGATGAGATTAAAGCAAGAAGTTGAGAGAAAGCGGCCGGAATCAATCAACAGAAGGGGTGTGGTTTTTCATCATGATAACGCTAGACCTCACACATCTTTAGCCACTCAGCAAACATTAAGAGAGTTTGGCTGGGAGATGTTAATGCATCCGCCGTATAGTCCTGACCTTGCACCTTCAGATTTCCACCTGTTTCGGTCTCTTCAGAATTCTTTCGGCAGTGTCAGGTTAACATCACGAGAGGACTACCAAAACCACTTGTCGCGGTATTTTGACCAGAAGTCCCAAAATTTCTACAGCAATGGGATCATGTCTCTACCTACAAGATGGCAAAAAGTTATCGAACAAAATGGTACCTACATACTTTAGTTAAATGTAAATAAACTATATTAAAAAATGTTTTGAATTTTCTTAAAAAATGCGAATAAACTTTTTCCCCAACCTATTATATTTACACATTACTATTCTTGCAAAGTCTTTTAAGGTTTCGGTACGGAAATATGTAGGTATATATATATATATATATTTTAAATTCTACTAATATTATAAATATGTAAGTTTGAATGTTTGTTATTCAATCACGCCAGAACCGCTGAACGGATCCAGATGAAGTTTGGCACAGAGATAGATTATAGTCTGGAATACCATATATAATACTTTTTATCCCGAGAAAATGTACGGTTCCCGTGGGGTAATAGCCAACATCGACGTGGGCGAAGACGCTAGCAAAAGCTAGTACTTAATAATATTTTTATTTATTTAAAAACATACAGTTTGATATTTGATTTAAAAAAAAACATTTGGCTTTTGTCTGCGGCTTCGCCCGCGTGGTAGTCGGAAATAAATAAAGTAATTCCCACGGGAACGCACTACCGGGATCAAAAGGATCGTAGGTCCTAATTCAGGTCATAGTCTACCCATTTGTCAAATTTCATCCAAATTCGTTCAGCGGTTTTAACGTGAAAGCGTAACAAACAAACAAACTCACTTTCGCATTTATAGTCTATCGACACTCTAGACTCGCAAAATGTAGTAGGTACTTAAATAAAAAAATAAAAAAACACGGAGTGTGTTAAGAGTTTTTTATTTTTTAAAGAATCATGATTCGAAAGACACGTGGCGCCATCTATTATCATAAGAAAGGTATTCTTGTTTTCCTCGGGAACAGCACTTTTTTTCGATGAAAGTTACCCTATGTCTGTTTTTGTACACGTGACAACGTATATGCAAAATTTCAGGATGATCGGTTCAGTGGTTTAGGTGAGAAAAGGTAACAAACAAACAAACAAACTTACTTTCGCATTTATAATATTAGTTAGGATAGTTAGGATGTTTCAAATTCTGTACAAGAATAATACTCTACCCCTTAAGCTAGGGTATACCTGTATTTAAAGAGGTTGGTATTTAACTGTCTAGAAATCAGTGCAATTCAAATACGCGTCTATTTTAAACCATAGCACCACCACCCATTGTCACTTAAGGCATCTGCATGAAGAGCCAAAAATACTTCACGACAGATTGTCAGTCTTGGGATAATCCGGAAGGAAAATGTTTGGGAACGTATTTTTCTTTGTCCCTGGCCGAGAATAAGGAACACTCTTTTCGTGGGTGTTATAAACAAGATATTGGCAAGAGAGCAAATACTGGTGACATTCTTGAATACAATGAAGTTTTGTTTGCCAATTGAAACTACGGGCTGCGAAATAAGTATATACGGCTCGAGCTGTCACACTGCTGAACTGTTTGCTCACCCAGCACATAGATCTGGATATCTTCCATGATAAGCCGTACCAAGTTCGTAAATATTTATATCTATTTATCGTAAGTTAGTATTAGTTACTAAAATATAAGTGATTTGGTCGTAGACGTATGCACTGGTAACTTATGTTTTAAATAAATAAATAAAGCAGAACTTTTGATGTATCTAATCTTCTGAAACAAGGATAGGATTTAGATGAATCTAATCGGCTCCCCAGATGCCTGTAGGCATTCCTTGCCTACCTAGTTTGAGAGTCAAAGATTTCAGTAATAATAATTACTCACAGCTTAAAACATACAACGATTGTGCACACAAGCTATTTACTATTATACTCGTATAATGTTAATTTGTTTTGCTATTGTTTGTAATGTAACGTTATTGGATCAATAAACTATTTATTTATTTAATGGTCATAAAACAAAACCAACCAGTAATGGCCGCACTCTAGGTCACATAAACACGGACGGAGCGGACATCCTAACTACCTACTAGGACCTATAAATGCGAAAGTGAGTTTGTTTAATAATAATAATAATTACCGCTGTATCTCTACGTTGACGTCGTGGAACTTTAGGTCTGTGCCTGTAGTTTACTTTGCCGGACAGGTCTAGGATGAGGAGCCAGACCAAGAGAGATACAGAAACCCACAGGGCAGCATGTGGCGAACTGTTGGGCAGTAGCGACACCACGGATTCAATCTCCCGGGAGAAGTCTTGTTCCTCATCTCTGGCTTGTCTTTATTGACCGGCTGGAGTGGACACTGACGAAGAACAGCTCGGAGGAAGGAAGTATTCCAGTAAGGTGCAGTAAGATCCCCACATCTTGACCGTACTTCGGGGATTGTCCTGATAGCCGTGGAATACCTCTCCACTCCTCAAGCACCTCAGGAAGTGTTGCCCCCTTGTCGCTACGTCAATATGTGCTAGCGACCGTTTCCGGGGGCCCGTTATTGAGTGTGCAAGTTACCCCCTGCCATTTTTTCCGTGTCTATTAAAACATTGATCAGGCAGGGGCCACAGTCCTTTCATAGTTCTAGGTACCAGTCCACTTTAGTGATCTAACACATATTCTAATCCATATCCTGTTTGTTTCCATATCCTGCAATAGTCCTACACTAACCAGGGGTTGTCCTTGGGTGCACTTGCATAGTGTGTACAACAAGGATAATCGTCGGTTAGTGCCTCATTTCATTAAAAGCGTCTAACGGGCCTCTGCGAGTTGGCTTCGGCTCCTCATATGCCTACCAAAGGACCGGGACCGCAGAGTCCCGCGATATTTTTTAATAAAAGGAACAGCAAACAGTTACATTATAAGAGCTTACAACTAATTTAACAATAAACATTCGTAATAACATAACCCACAACGCTATCCACAGGTAGACATAAGAGTTTAAAAGGAAAACAAGTGTAATCGCTGGGAGCTAAGGAGTTTTACGTGCGGTAGTTAGTTGCATCGTGGTTGCTTTAATAGTCAAGGATTACGTTATAATATAAAATATGAGCTTAGTAAATTAGATGTTTTTCAGATAGGGGTTTTATTTAATAAAGTGAATCGGATGAGGCTTTTAAATCAACTCATTGTACTATTGAATATGTCAATATTTTCAAAGGTTCTATTAAATGAGTCAACCATACGGCGGCGGACAGGAGAGCGTTCGCCAGAATTAGTTCGGCAAGAGTTCACCGCAAAAAGAGTACCTGCTCGTACCTGTCGCCTGTGAAAGGTTCTTGGTACAGCATAACAAATCATATTATTTAGATTTATACAATTAAATTTATTTCTAACAATTTTATATAATATTATGGCTTCAAGGTATTTTCTTCGTAAGCTAAGAGGCAGGAGCCTGTACTTGCTGAGTAACTCAGAGTAAGGTAAGTAGGATTTATGGCATCTATAGTCCATGCCACGTAAAAATTTTGTACTGAACATTATACGACGAGATATGTCAAAGACACTAAAATAATAATTATTATATCTTGGGACATTATTCACACACGGTCATCTGATCCCAAACTAAGCAGAGCTTGTACTATGGAAACCAGATAACTGATATACTACATACACTACTTTTTTTTTGTAAATACATACTTATGTAGATAATTACACCCAGACTCAGGAATCACTTAGGTAGTTGTAAGGTTTACACATTTATGATGATAGCGATAATAAAACAAAGACTACATTGAAAATATAATATTTATATTCTTAATATCTAATTGACAATCAATTGGCAATATTCACAAAATATCTAACAAAATTGTACTAAAACATCACAGATAAAATGATTAGTCACAAATTATTCGAATACACGTTTTCAATAACCTATCCATCGCTACTATATACCCCTTACTAGAGATAGAACTTTGACAAAAGTTAAGTAAGACATGTCAGAATTCTATCCCTAGTAAGTCGAAATACTACGAGTAACAGATAGGTTAATAAAACCTGCAGGACAGTACCTAAGTTAGCAGCTAACGACTGATTGAAAATCTCAAAGAAGTGATGCTTGTTTTTATTATTTATGTTTTTTCCTGTAGGAGTTTAGTAAATTATACTGAATCTTCATCTCAAATTAATATTCAACATACGTTCTAAAAATAAAAATAAATCGAAGAGACAGAAACAAAAAATAACGTCTTTGGAAAACCACGAAGTTTAGCAATGTCAATAACTAACTTTTCCAATAGGTTACGATAATTATTCCTTATCAGAATCGGTCGACTCTTAGCTAACCACTAACTGCAAGCTAAATCTACATATACTTATAATCTCGAAAACTTGAGGTCAGAATAAGTACGCTAAATTATACGCCCAGCCTTTTCCAACATTGTTGGGGTTCCAATCGAACCAGATGCAGCTGAGCGTGAGTAAGCTAAGGTTACTAAGTACTAATATTTTACATAACAAAAAAAAAAAGAGTTTGCTTCGACCAAACTTCGACATAATATTGACGGTAGTCGTGAGAATGAGTACAAAATAGTTTTGATCACAGTACAAGAAAAAATTCTCCACGCTACATACGTATTTACACAGTCATAACGAAAGTGAAGGTGTCTAATATTACACCCTCATTTCGTCAGTTATTTTTAAGTCTCATATAAAACGAGGCTATTCTATTGTCCTTTCAATCTGTGTGGTTCTTTCCTCAAAAGACCATTTCAGACACCAATCTACATGGTCTTCACATGAACTGACCAAGATTATGTCTGGACTTTATAAGAGACTGTGACCTCTGAGTTTGTTTCGGCCTTTCTTCTCAGAGTAATCAGATAGGAAACGCCGACCTCATCTAGTTTAAAAAAAAACATGATTGACTTGTAAAAGTGTTTGTACAAACCTACTTACAGAAATAAAAATCATTTATCAAATCATTTATCATTAAACACTTGGGCCCAACCGGACCTGGGAATCCAATCTAGGGCCTTACTTACACCCAGCAGTCGTGCTTGCTACTAGCCCGACTAGATAGTCGTGATAATGAGTACGAAATAGATTTAATCACAGTTTAAAAAAATATTCAAAGTTTACATACACAATGTCAATCGTTAGCCGATAACCTAGCAATTCCCAAACAAGATACAAATACACTTGGTAATAGAGTAGATATAGAACAGAGAACACGCGAGCGGCTTACTGACGATAGCTCTGGATACAGACCCCAACACCTACAGACAGACACGGATTAACACAAGTTCAATGACCTTTCTTATAACGGTTTTTTTCTCTGCTTATGAGCGTTTATAAAACTAAAGATAGATAAAAAGGACGTGAAAATTTTAAAGTAAAAGAAGGTATAGAAAAGAGTTTGTACGTCTTCAGCAAGCATTGGGAAGTGGTAAAGGGCGCGCGTTTTGAGGGACTGTCAGTAATTTTTACGTTCAAAGTCCAAAAATTCTCAGCCTAATTTGAATAAAAAGCTTTGAATTTTGTTTTTTTTTTATATTTCCAAATGAAGAAGAAGTTCTTCATAATATGGTATTGGCACGAAACAAAGGAAATAAGAATACCTCATGTCGTGCTAAAAATATTAGCCATAGCGAGGCTGGCTGTCCAAGGGGCACCGGACGAATCGCCACTAATTGAGACTATTTTGATGCACCCAGAATTAAAACGGATAAATGCCCCATAGACAAATATATTCACATATTTTTGTCACTAGAAAAAAAAACCCGCAGAAAAGAAAGATCATTGAAACGAACCAAAAGACGTGAAAAAAACAGAGCTTAAAACAATTGGTGTACAAGGACAACATTTAAATATTAAAAGCAAAGTAAAGGAGAAAATGTTGCAATCGAAAAATGTATGTGATGTAAGATGTAATGTAACTTACAGAAGTTAAGTGTTACTGACAAAGTTATATGACAAAGAAAATAAAACGGATGCTGAGAAGATCGAAAAGCCTGATATTCTTTGAGATTATGATATGATGCTTTTGGTAAACCAGTGGCAGGTAAAGAAAATAAATCTGGCAAAAATATTCCATGACTTATAGATCTTGGATTAACATTAAAGACAAAATGCATAAAAAATAAATAGAAAGACAAAATGCATAAAAAGAATAAATAGCAGAAATAATTAGTGGTTATTGAAAGAAACCAGACTAAAAGGTACTGGTTTCTTTCATTACAGTTAATAATATTTAATTGTGCAAATCAGATGTTACAAGTACTCCACCACAAACATTCATTCACTGAGCAAATTATTTGGAGTAAAATTAAGTACAGCATTGGATGCAAATTAGGCTGTAAATTATAATTAGTACGAACAACTGTCTACTACAATAATTGTACTTTTATAGTAATGAAAACAGGCCTAATATTTGTCTGATTTACCTTTGCGACATAGTCATGCTCAGAACGTTATTGGGGCTTACTGCCACTTATCAAATGTGATATTTTACGTAAAAGTAACCTAAACTAAATACATAAAGCAGACATGATGAACCTTGAATTTAGACGATACGTTAATCCAGAAATGGACTGATTTGAATAACTGATTTGCCTTTGCTGCAACTTAGCATTTGTGAAGAATTATTATTAAAAAAAAAAACTAATAGAAAATATCACAGCTAGTAGACAGTTGTTCTAAGAACACAAACTTAAAACAACGGTTAACAAAACCTTAAACAACTGAAACAACAACCTGTTCTGTTAACATCGGTGCCAATGTTGTACTGCTATCACTTTTGGTACCATCTGTTGTACCATTATCAACAGCACTTGGTTCAACTGTAGCACTTTTACTCCCAACTGTAGTACCATTATCAACTGTACTTGCTTCCACTGTAGCAGTATGAATACCATTATCATCTGTACTTGGTTCACCTGTAGTACTATTTGTACCAACTGTGGTACTATCAGTTGTAGTTGGATTAATTGTACTAGACTCTCCCGCACTTATGTCGATAAAATCTACTTCTATTGAATTTGATTCTGTACTTTTTTGATCTATATTTAAATCAGTTTTAAGTTTACTAATCCCTTCTGGACTCAAATTGGTTGTACTTATGCCATTTATACTAGGTTCTGTAATACTTAGGGTAGTTGTACTAGTTTCAGTAGTAATTTCATCAGTTATGTTGGTGTCTTCTGTACTTAAATCAACGGTGTTTATGTCTTCTATAATCAATCTATTCTCATCTGCTTCAGTAGTTCCTATGGAAATTGTACTACTTTCTTTATTACTTACACCAATTGTACTATGTTTTTCTTTATATTTATTAAATATACCACTTTCTTCTTTGCTTATATCAACTATACTGATTTCATCAGCTTTTGCAGTCATTGTACTAATTTCTTCAATACTTTTTATGGTTGAGCTAATTTGTTCAATACTTTTATTAGTTGTACTGGCAACAACGTATTTATTCGTTTCATTAATATCTTCTGCGGTGACATCTCCTGTAGTGTCAGTGTCATAATCATAAATGTCTTCTTCTGTGGTCGTTTGCACTGAAACATGCAAAAAAAATAACTAAAGTAGGGTACCACCTAGTAAGTTGTTATTTAAATTAAATATGTTGATTGTCTCAGTTAGCTCGATGCAAGTAATGTATGTGTTTAAATGTCATAATATGCACTTTTAAGGCTCAACATCGAAACCAACCCTTAAATATGTATAAACAGTTTAGAAAACTTACCAGTTGCTCCAATCCCATTAGAATTATTCTTAAAAGGATTTTCAGTGACTAAAACTACACGAAACTCATTAATAACACTATCTCCCTCTTTCTCATCAGTCCGTCTCGTTTTACTCTTATTGGCTATCTTATGCAATATCATATTAACTAGAATACTTTCTTTAAAATCTTTATGTGCTGCAGCTTCTTTTTCTTCTTTTAATTCTTTATCAACCATTTCCTCAATCTTTTGGGTATAGTTTACGGGAGGAATCCAGGTATATTCAGGGTCATATTCCGATGCATTATTTGGGTTAAAAACTTCATTGGATGTCTCATCTGGGTCATCTCCATGTCTCATATTTTGTTTAGTGTATTTGGCTACGGCAGGCCCTAATGTTTCCGTGACGTATTTCTTCAGTTTCATACATTTTTCAATTGTATTGACATCGTTGGAACTGCCCCAGATTATAAAGCCTGACGCGTTTGATTTGTACAATGTGCTGAATGCTACATCTAAGTCGCTCTGAAACAGAAAATATTAATTTGTTATTTATTGATTGTGCCTTTCCAAGCAAGAATTATCTTCTGTACTATCATTTAAGATAAAGGTAGAAGGTCTATTTTAGCTATACAAGCAAAGTTTTCAAAAATATGCGCACTGTTTAAAAACTTTTTAAGCAGTGCGCTTCACATGGTGGAATTTTCTACCCATGAATATGAACAACTTTCACTATGGAACCAACTCTGAAATCACGAAAAAAAAACTGCTGTTTCATACATTTTGGTCGAGTAGGTATTGAACTTTTATATGAAACAGCAGATTATTTTTTTCGTGATTTCTCAGTTAAACTTACTAAAGATAGATAATAGTTATCATAATAATTATCACCTAAAAGACATACTCGTAGTACTCAAGTCAACTTCTTAATACCTTGTCATCACTATTTCAGCCGAGAGACGGCAATTGCTGAATAAATTCCTTCCATAAGGACAACGCATTCTGCAGCACCCCAGTTCTCCTTCTGATTAAATATAAAACCTTAAGCACCTGCTTACCTCACTAAAATACTCCTTGTCTCTGTACCGGTACCAGAAGTACGGCACTATGGGCGCTCCCCTGGCGGCCACTCTAGCGGCCTCCTGCACACGACCTCGTATCAAGCCGGCCAGCTGCTTCGATGTCATATCATCTGAGCTGTACACGGACGGGTACAGCGCTGTGCTCTCTTGCCAGAGCCAGTTTATGCTGGAATTTTTATTTGAAATATTTAAGATTGTGTCTTTGTACGTCATTACATATTTTTAAATTAGAGGTTTATAAAAACGTAATTTTTTGCACCTGTCGGATAGAGGACATCTAAAACTAACAGAGGTTAGTCTGACAATGATTTTTCATGGATGTTACCATTAATGAAACTCAATACACAAGTATATACACTTTTTTGCAAAAAAAATCTGGCGGATTTGATTTTTCTACATTATTGGTAAACATTTAGTTCTAAAGAGGTTTTAATAGCCAAACTATGTTACTGGCACATAATAAAGAGTCTGGTTATGAAAAAAAAAAGTTCATTCCAAATTCGAAACTTTTGTTTTTAAAAATAATAATTTGGCTAAATGTACAAACCGTGTGAAGCCAATTTAAAAAAAAAGCCCTTTTTCAGACTTTTACTTACTTTTCGCGGGTTTGCGGTTAATAGGTTATCAGGCAACTAAAACTAACTTCTCGTTATTTTTAGCAAAATAATTTACGTTCGTCGCATAATTAATTCGCCTTATTGTGACTTAAAACAGATATCTGTGTCAATTGTAATGGCAGAAAAAGCAATAAGTGCTAGTAAAATTATAGTTCTGCTGGAAGAGGGGTGTAGCCAATGTTACGTGTCACAGCGGTTAAACGTGAGTAGGTCAACTGTCCAAAGAACCTGGACTCGATACAAGAGACCGGTTCTGTACAAAGAAGGCGAGGTTCAGGGAGAAAACGTTGCACACAACCACGAGACGACCGCTTTTTAGTGACTCAGGGGCTGAAGAACCGCAAATGCAGGTACATAGACCTCAAAAGAAACCTTGAAGAGGTACGAGGTGCATAAGTTAGCCTATGGACAGTGAGGAGGAGGCTTTTAGCGGCTCATATACATATTCGACGACCAGCGCGGGCCCCCAAGTTACTCCGTGAGCACCGGATTGCTCGATTGAGGTAAGCTAGAAATTGCCTATATTGGATACTAGGTAACTGGAGTAGCGTACTCTTTTCCGATGAGGCTCGAAATTGTTCGAATGGTGAGGACCGACGTCAGCGAGTGTTAGGAAGACCAGGGGAACGCTGTGCCGACGTGTGTTTTGAAGAAATCACCCCTTATGGTGGAGGGTCCGTTATGTTATGGGCGGGAGAAACTTCCAGCTATCGTACCGAGATAGTATTCATTGAAAATCACTAAATGCGTAAAAGTACATAACAGAAATCCTTTGTCAACATGCACAACCCGCACTGACTCTAATTGGTGAAGATGCTATTTACATGTACGATAATGCTCGGGCCCACCGTTCTGGCGACGTAGATGCTTATATGGAAGAGGTAGGTATTCGTCGTTTGGATTGGCCAGCGCGGAGCCCCGACCTTAACCCCATTGAGCACGTCTGCGACCTCCTAAAAAGGCGAGTACGATCTGTCCAACCACTTCCACAAAACATCAGGGAGCTCTAAGCTGTGATCTCGGCCGAGTAGGAACACTCTATCAAAAGCCTGGTGGAAAGCATGCCAAGACGATTACATGCCGTAATCGCTGCAAGGAGAGGTCATACTCGTTATATATTTTTTTATTAAAATACCATAAAAAATACTCGTAATCTTAATTTCATTATACCCGTAAAAATGTCCATTTTAACACGGCTCTCTCTGTTTACCTTGACTAAAACACCGAGGATTTAAGTGTTAAAAAGTATATTCTCATTGATAATAAGAAATTTCTAGTCATTTATGCTAATGAAATACTAAAAATATTAATATTATCCAAGGAAAAGCCAATTAACATCAAGCAGAAACCAGAAATAACAAATCTGACTCACCTATCATTCTCCTGGGGCACATTATCAGCACAGGACTCCTTCCTGTTGGACGCCATGTTGAAGCAGTACGGGAATCCGTAGTACCCCCACACGGCATGAGGACGCATGTTCTTCGCTAGAGACACGGTCGCCTGCATGAACTCGCGGCCTGCTTCTTCGAAACGACGCTTTGCCTGGAATGGGAGAAATGAGCTTCTTAGTTTTGAGTATTTGTTAAATACTTTGTTTCGACGCAGATATATGCCAATGACCTTGAGTGCTTGGGTCGGCATAGCTTACGTGTTCTGTGTTGATACGACTCAACACCTTCACACAATTATAGGACTCGCTCCTTGAGGAGCGGTGACATAACTTTACGAATTAAGTACACTATGGAATATAAATATAATCTAAATTATTCATATATTAAGTTATTAAGAAAATGATCTAATTTGACATATTATATTTTTCGAAATCATTAACACTACTCGTTTAGAAGTGATCCTCAGTTTAAAATCAAAAGAGAAAAATATATAAATTTTCGTACAGTGTTAGTTTTTTTTTGTTTGTTTTGGTTAAAACTAAAAACAAAAAATGATTCTAAATTTTGTTCCAAAAGTATCTGATACAAGTGTAAACAAAGCCTATTCTGGTTAAATTCTTACGTAATCATTAACTAAAGAGAATTAGTTACACATTAATCTGTTTATGAAGGTTTCAATTTCGAACATTAATTTTTGGAAAAGTTTTAAGATATAAACTGTTTTCCAACAATAATAATAATAATAATAACCCCACCGCTGTATCTCTACGTTGACGTCGTGGTGGGGCTTGCGCGCTTCAAACTTTAGGTCTGTGCCGGTAGAGTTTACTTTGCCGGAACGGGTCTAGGATGAGGAGCCAGACCAAGAGAGATACAGAAACCCGCAGGGCAGCATGTGGCGAGCTGTTGGGCAGTAGCGACCCCACGGACCCTATCTCCCGAGAGAAATCTTGTCCTCATCTCTAGCTTGCCTTTATTGGCCGGCTGGAGTGAACACTGACGAGGAACAGAGCTCCCACCTCTTTCTTGCCTTTATTGGCCGGATTGAGTGGAGATTCGCAAGAGCAAACGTGCTCGGAGGAAGGAAGTATTCCAGTAAGGTGCTGGTAGGGATCTTGACCGTACTTCCGGGATTGTCCTGATAGCCGTGGAATACCTCTCCACTCCTCAAGCATCTCAGGAAGTGTTGCCCCCTTGTCGCTACGTCACTATGTGCTAGAGGCCGTTTCCGGGGGCCCATTATTGAGTGTGCAAGTCACCTCCTGCCATTTTATCCGTGTATAATATATAACATTGGTCAGGCAGGGGACATAGTTCTTCCATAGTTCAAATATCCCAATCCACTTTAGCCACCCAGACCCATAGTCCAATATGTTTTGTTTCCACGTACAACAATAGTCCTGCACCAACCGGGGGTTGTCCTTGGGTGCACTTGCATAGTTCATACAGGGATAATCGTTGGTTGGTGCCTCCTTATCATTTAAAATTATTTAAGGGGCCTCTGCGAGTTAACTTCGGCTCCTTGTACGCCTTCCAAAGGTCCGGGACCCCAGAGTCCCGCGAAATGTAAAAAAAAATTATAATAATAATAAAAAAAACTGTTTATTCTCAGACCACTACATAGTCCATTGTAGTGTTAACTGCGTCAAACTTGGATGTAACCCTAAACCCGAAGTGAACATCATTCTAGAGGAACAATTCAATACTTCCCTATTCTAGTTACATCAACGTCTATACAATTCTTGAATTTATCTGGCCAACTCCTAAGAAGCTGGCCAATATAATCTGTTCCACCATCTCCAGTTAAGCGATTGTTATCTCAAACAAGTTCTATTCCAGTTATATAGGTATAGGTTAGGTTATCTAGCAGACAAACCGTGCGCCCGATGGGATTTTCCAACTGCAAATATGACGAACTTCCATACAAACTATCATCCCTTATTTAACTCCGTTAGGGGATGAATTATCAATAATCTTTCCATAATGTTCACTTTTGTTATACGGCACAGTGCAAAATTTTGTGCTCTTTAACCGACTTCAAAAAAGGACGTTCTGTATTCGACTCGTATGTATGTAAGTTTCTATGTCCGCGATTTTCTCAAAAACGAATGAACCAATTTTGATGATTTTGTTCACTAATGTGATCTACATACTTTTAGAAAGGTTCGAATGTATTATAAAGTAGGTAATTGTTATTATGTACGAAGTTATATGCATAAACTGCTAGTAGTAGTTGTATGCGAAACTTAACAGATCCTGAAGTCGGTGTCTTCAATTCTTAAGTTTACTTTAGCTTGGCATCGACTTCAAAAGCTGTTAAGCGTTTCTCGTGCCACGGTAGGCCGCGAAATTCATATTTGTTTAGGTTTTTCGCAATTTGCTGGTCAGTATCAGGTTATATGTTGATCTAAATATGATTCACGATCGTAACAAATCTGTATTTATATTATAGATCATTAAAATCAACAATACAATTCTCTAAGTTCATATACCTCTATTGAATGACTATTTCATGAAATCTTGACATTTGAGGTCTTTTCTAACTTATGACGTTGTGCTACTGACTCTAATGATTATAATTCTGTAAGTATATGTTTGTTACGAACGCGAATTAAATTTGAATTAACATAAAACCTAAAAATGGTCTGCAAATTGCAAAAAACTTTGAATTTCGCGGGCTACTTTGAGGCTTCCCCTTAAGTTATCTAAGAAAATTATTTTATTCCTTTTAGGTTTTTGACGTCGGTTTTTACTTTTTTTAAAGTAAATTGACCCAGTGGTTTACTTAGCGTCTTGTCAGTGAATTAATGAATTTAAGATGTTATTTTTTTATTTTTATAAATGGAACAGCAAACAGTTACATTATAAGAGCTTACAACTAATTTAACAATAAACATTAGTAATAATATAACCCACAACGCTGTCCACAGGTAGACATAAGAGTTTAAAAGGAAAACAAGTGTAATCGCTAGGAGCTAAGGAGTTTTACGTGCGGTAGTTAGTTGTATCGTGGTTGCTTTGATAGTCAAGGATTACGTTATAATATAAAATATGAGCTTAGTAAGTTAGATGTTTTTCAGATAGGGTACACACAGGGGTTTTATTTAATAAAGTGAATCGGATGAGGCTTTTAAATCAACTCATTGTACTATTGAATTTGTCAATATTTCAAAGGTTCTGTTAAATGATTCAACCATACGGCGGACAGGAGAATATGCTGGATAATTTTTCGGGCAGATATATAATATTTCATTTAAATTATTCATTAATTCGTTCATTCATTATACATTTATTTCAATTCAGTCAGCCCATCGCAATTCCCAGGTGTACAATACTGAGACATATTTCTCTGTAACCGTTAGTGCAGAATGCTGATGTTATTATTAGATCAACACTTGGAGATCTCAATGGTCGTTAGTGAGATTATGCAACAGGAACGAGTTGTAGAATGAGTTAGTGTGTCGGTACACGGACTGATTTAATGATTGACTCGAAATGGGGGATGGGCGTTGAATGAAAATTGTAATGTAAATATTTATACCTCAAACTGCCTAGCTTTTTCCCAACAATGTTGGGGTCGGCTTCCAGTCTGACCGGATACAGCTGAATACCAGTATTTTACATGGAGCGACTGTCATTCTGATCTCCACAACCCAGTTACTGGGTAATACGATACCCCTTGGTAAAACTGGTTGTCAGACTTTTGGGCTTCTGACGACCCGTACCGACTGTCAAAGATCCATGAGTGACAGCCGGGACCAACGGCTTAATGTGTTTTCCAAAACATAAGATTAAAAATAAGCCCTGGCAGTACAGAGATGCCCAGTCTCATCTGCCGGCGCCATGAAGCGTAGATCAGCACCATCCAGCTCAACCATTTTGTTGGGAGCCGTATGATCCAACTCACGCGCCACCATCTGCGAGACATTTTCAGTCCGCAAATAAACATATTTTCCTTCTTTTCTTTCTACCGACTTAACTAACTGACTAAGCCACCATGCAAGTTTATTGCCTGTAGCGTATCATAAAATTGAAGCAATAATTGACTATACGAATAAGGAGCTCGTGACTAAGTAATGGGGTTGTTTCACGGAAGCTTCGCCGCCAGAGGGCGCTGTGAGTTTATTACATGTCAAAAGTTTTTGATAAAAACGTATGCATTGTGTGGACGATTTTTAAATATTTGCGTGTTTGTTTTTCGTCTATTTGTGTTGCTTCACAGTGTATTCTACCTGGCGTATAGCCCAGTTGAAGGAGAAGTTGAAAAAAAAAATAGGACAATCGCAATAAGGAAGGAAAGCCAAACTTGTCGTAAGGTATAAAATAATCTTAACTCATTACTTTTTTTCTTTTTAATGATACTAATGATAAACAATATATAAAGTTACTTGTTACAAAATGTATGGTTATTTGAAAGGAAACCATTTTCTTTTTTAGAGGTTGTAAGCTTTTTTATTATTATTAATAAAAATACATAATTAATAACAATAGGTATGGTACCAACGTGTCGTCTTAGAAGTGGTCTCGTAGTCCGTTTCTTCAAAATGTTTCCCACACAACCTCGAAAAATCACTAGATTTGAAGTTATTTTTTAAATTCCAGTGCCTTTTCCCACTTTTTCTTTATACGAAAATGACTTTGTCAACACCTATTTTTTTGCATCCAAAGGCTACACAACGATCCATTATATAGACAAAAGTCACAAAAACACAAAATATTGTTTTATTTCTATGGAGTTTGACAGATGCGTTTGCGCACTTAGCGCGATTTACGCGGAACTAATTGACAGTTTTTCCCCATTACAGCCGCACGGGTCGATCCGTCATCTTTACATATCGAGACTCCTCCGTCCCTCGGAAAGCATGATAAGCTGTTGGTCCCGGCTGTCATTCGTGGATTTTTGAGAGTAGTTACGCGTCGTCAGAAGCCCGAAAGTCTGCCATCCAGTCTTACCAAGGGGTATCGTATCACCAAGTAACTGGATTGTGGAGATCAGATAAGCAGTCGCTCCATGTAAAATACTGGTATTCAGCTGCATCCGGTTAGACTGGAAGCTGACCCCAACATAGTTGGATACCGGATAGGCAGGTTGATTGTTATTATTGTCATAGTGTTCTATGACCCTTTGAGTTGTTTATATTTATATAATGCTAGCATTTTTATCAATTTGTGACTTTTTTTTGTGTTCACGAATTTTCCGCAAATATGAATAGTTTTACACGTACGAAGCGTTAATTTTGCAATTCAAAATTATTGAATTTAGTAAGAAAATTAAAGCATTACAGAATATAAATAGGAAATTTATATATTGTCTATTATGACTGACTTCTATTTTATACCCTTAATAAAACTAGCTTTTACCCGCGGCTTCGCTCGCGTGGTTGTCGGAAATTATCCCACGGGAACATACTACCGGGACCAAAGTATCCTATGTCCTAATCCAGGTCATAGTCTACCCATGTGCCAAATATCATCCAAATCCATTCAGCGGCTTCTATAGCAATATAATTCAATCATGATTCGAAAGACACGTGGCGCCATCTATTGTTTTTCTCGGGAACAGTACTTTATTTCGGGATGAAATGTACCCTATGTCCGTTTCTGTACACGTGACAATATTTAAGCAAAATTTCAGGATGATCGGTTCAGTGGTTTAGGCGTGAATAGGTAACAAACAAACAAACAAACTTACTTTCGCATTTATAATATTAGTTAGGATAGTACGCGTACAGTGTAAACGGTCGGTAGTTACACAAAAAAAAAAAAAAATACAAACATTTTATAAATGCGATAAGACCCAGAAAGTGCATATCACTCTACTGTTACTCTATTACACAATATAGCAGTAGGTTTAGAGTTCAGTACATTGATAGATTGAGGACCGTGTACCGCAGCTCTAAGCGCCCTAAATAACTAAAGCATTAGTTTGACGAGTGCATACCGACATCTGATTGATAAATTACAATCTTACATTGTTTGTATGTAGTTATGTATGGAGCAATCCAATCTGTAGTATGTAGTCAGGGAGCTTGCGATAAAACTGGTATAGGATCTTTATGCTCATACTGAGGATTGAAGGCTGTAATCCAATGGATCTGCCTAGCCATTTCCCGATCTTGTCCAAAAATAGCTGTTCCCTACATTTATGTACGCGTAAAAGTTGTTGATAATGATGAGTACAATGACCCCTTAAAAGGTTGTGCGTTAATTCCGGGACATCTTGCATAGGGATTCCATAATACACTCAACAAACATAATTATTTATGTAATTTCAGGGTAATTAATTGATTGATGAGAAAATTGACAACTAACTTAAATTGTCCGTCTGTAATACTTAAATCTCAACTGTCATAACTTGAAAATTTAAAATAATGGCAATTTGACGTAGAGCGTCAAGTTGCTTAAGGCAAAAGCGTCAGGGTAGCTCGCGAAATTCAAATTTTCTTACGTTTTTTTTGCAATTTACAAGTCAGTATTAGGTTCTAGGTACGTTGATTAAAATGTAATTCGCGGCCGTAACAAGTATGTATTTACATAATTTTAATAATTAAAGTGATCTATACAACTCTTTAAGACCTGGTAATCCTAATGAATGACTATTTCACGGAATCTTGACATTTGAGAATTTTACTAACTTAAACGGTTGTATTACTGATTCTAACGATTAAAATTCTGTAAATACATATTTGTTATGGCCGCGAATCATACTTTATTTAACATACAACTTAATACTAACTTGCAAATTGCAAAAAAAAAACGTAAGAAAATTTGAATTTCGTGGGCTATCCTTACGCTTCCTCCTTAACAACTCACTTCCCTGACTGTATTTACACAAACACCTGCATCCTGCATTATAATCATATACCCCTCACGCATACAAAATCCTTAGAAAACAAGACAAACCAATTACTGACCACCATACTAACAATTATGAACAAAGCAGCAAATTGTGGTTGCAATTACTACAGTGGATCGAACACGAGAGGCCCTTTAATTAGCACGCCCTAATTACAGCCACTGATAATACGATTGAGCAATCAACGAGATGAGTATCATTGTTTTGAATGGAATGAGAGCAGTGGATGGAATTGTATGGGTGATGGTAATAATATTAACTTGAGGGTCTGTTTGTTTTGATTACTAAAACTAATTACAATGGGTAGAAGATTTCTTTCCTAGCCATGTTATAATTATACTGAGAGTATCAGGAAGGCGTAGTCGTATAAATAATGGATAACCCTGTATCTGCCAGTGGGGGACCTTGGGGGCCCTATAATATAAAAAATTGTCGATGGGCATGCAAATTTTTTTTAAATTGCTTTCTTCTTTATTTAATTTAATTTTCTCTTCCTGATTTCTGCATAATATTCTTAAATAAACGTGCTATAAGATCTACTTAATGCAGATTCCAAAATGGTAAATATATAATATATAAATATATTCGTTATCTTATTTAGATACTTTGTTTTTTTTAACAGGAACACAATTTCATAATATATAACACAGTACAGACACACGCAAGTCCTCTTGCACACTTCACACAAGTCCTAAAGTATTATGTATAGGTTTCAAAGTTTCTGTTGCAATTTCTTCTTTGTATAGTTATTACGAGTAAATTGTGAATCCGTAATTGGATGTAATACTAGTACAATAAGTGTGTTAAGGTATTTTTAAGAGCTGTGGATTCTGTGATTAGTATTATAAATAAATAAATAGTCAACCTTGCTTTTAGCAAATTGTCTAGTGATAGATTGCAGTAGCTATGGTACGCGCACCCTAATTGTGTAACACACTATCAATCAGAATCTGAATCATTTTGAAGCATATTGCTTGCATTGCTTTATATGATCGTAAAGAACTGTCAAAATAAAACCGATTCCTACTGTAAGTGTGTTACGCGATTGCCCCGCTGCACACACACATTAGTAATTTGAAAAAGCTTAGTTAGATTTGAGTGTATTTTAGGCAACACACCTAAATTAAACAGGTGCTGTTTTAAAATCACCAAGTCACAGAGACCTTTCAAGAACTAGGATCTTCGTCCAGGAAAGATATTTGTGACGTTATCGTATTTTTATGTTTTGGCTCTTAAGAGGCTACCGAGCGCACAGTGGCGCCCTCATCGTTTTAATCATTAAAACGGAAAAATTTCCTGTTTTAATGATTACAATAAAACTTAACAATATAAAACTACTGTTTATAATAATAATAACGTATAGTCTTGTGGAGTGCAACTTAACGTGCTTATTTTCTGCATTTTCTATTTAAATTAAAAGAAATAACAAAACAAACGATGAGGGCGCCACCGTGCGCTTGGTAGCGTCTTAAATTACGCTGATGTCAACGGTCAGTAACGGACGGCAAAACACTAAGTACTTCAAAAAAAAAAAAACCATCTGGAATTTCTCAGTAGCAGCCCTGGCTCTGGATTTGTGCCTGCTTGATGGCAATAGGCTCGCGTCCTGGTACACATAACTGGTGAAATGTGGCTGTAGGTACTATAAGTCACTGCCTAACCCAGTCTAACCAGATGCAGCTGAATACCAGTGTTTTACATGGAGTGACTGCCTATCTGACCTCCACAACCCAGTTACTGGGTAATACGATACCTCTTGGTAAGAGTGTCAGATTTTCGGGTTTCAGACGACTCCTAACGACTGTCGAAGATCCTTGAATGACAGCCGGGACCAATGGCTTAACGTGCTTTCCGAGGCACGGAGGGGTTTTCGTATGTAAAGATGGTCACTCATCCACGGACAAACCGCGGCAAGCGTTGCTTAACTTGATTGATCGACCCGTGCAGCTGTTATTACTTAGCCACGAGCCCCCCAATACAGGCGTATGTTATGTAATAGACAGGCCAGCTGGCGTGGTTGGTTAAGATATCGCCTATCATGTCGCAGGTTGTGGGTTCGATTCCCATCCAGGACAAACGTTTGTGTGCATGAACATGTCTGTTTGTCCTGAGTCTGGGTGTAATTATCTATATAAGTATGTATTTAAAAAAAAAAGTAGTGTATGTAGTATATCAGTTATCTGGTTTCCATAGTACAAGCTCTGCTTAGTTTGGGATCAGATGACCGTGTGTGAATAATGTCCCAGGTTATTATTGTTATTATTAATAAAACAAAAGACGTTACCTCTTCTTGAATCCACTGCTTCTTCCACCACCAGTGTCTCTTGGTCTCTATTTCGTAGGACACGTCCTTGTAGGGCGTCAGACTGCCGAAGTTCTGTCTAAACACCGGCCTCCAGGACTCGAAGTCTATGATACCGACACCTGAAACATTTACATAAAAAAACATTACTAAGGTTTTTATACGAAAGGATCGTTGATACCAAGCTAGTTGCTAAAAAATAACAGTCGATCGATCAGGTTAAGCAACGCTTGCCGCGGTTTGTCCGTGGATGGGTGACCATCTTTACATACCGAGACCCCTCCGTGCCTCGGAAAGCACGTTAAGCTGTTGGTCTCAGCTTCATGGATCTTTGACAGTCATTACGGGTCGTCAGAAATCCAGTCTTATCAAGAGGTATCGTATTACCCAGTAACTGGGTTGTGGAGGTCAGATATGCAGTCGCTCCATGTAAAATACTGGTGTTCAGCTGTATCCGATTAGAATGGAAGCCGACCCCAACATCGTTGAGAAAAGGCTGAGCATATGATGATAATGATGATGGCTGATACCAGGGAGGGCCAAGAATGAACAATTTTAATGTAGCACAGTAAACATTGAACAGATTTGAACAAAATTTAAAAAATAACATAAAATAAAAATATAATATTATTAGCTTTTGCCCGAGGTTTCGCCCACGTGGAGGTCGGAAATTTTCCCACGGGAACGTACTACCAAGATAAAATATATCCTATGTCCTAATCCAGGTCATGGTCTACTCATGTGCCAAATTTCATCCAAATCCGTTCAGCCGTTTTAGCGTGAAAGCGTAACAAACAAACAATCTCGTTTTCGCATTTATAATATTATACATAGTTAGTTTATGTGCCTCATGGTCGCAGCAAATAGGTTCATTTCAACAATAATGCCAAACAGATGCTGCCTGATACTGAACCACGGCCCAGGGCATCACATGGCATAACTCAGATATGACATAGCGTGACCCAGGCTTCCAACAATCCTATTCTCTGTCATACAATGCGCACAACCAAAACGACTGAACTAACTAACACGAACTAACATATTTGAAATATAATAATAATGTCTCTGAGAGTATCTAGCGGTTCTACGTTCGCTATAGAGAAATCTTCCATATTCTGAACGTGAAATAGGTGGATTGAGGTTTCTAACTTAGTCAAGGACAAAACCTATTGGTTTAAAGCGCAAAATTTATGTATCAGTCTGATTTGGCTTTGCTAAGTAAAATACGAATGAATATACAATTCATATTCGTATAAATACACATCAACGTTACACTAATAATGTTCATTGTGAACTACTTACGAGACGCCTAACCTTTCGTATTATCGCCTAATTACAGAAATAATTAAAAGGCCCCATTGTGTCTCGCGTAGATCCGCATTTCCAGCAGTCGACGAGTTAATTTACTTGCGTGCTGTGCTGAGACCCTCAAGCGGCACAAATATTGTAACGTTATCGTTATGGGTAACTACAGTTTCAGGTCGACATGCTCGGGTCATGAAGCCTGAGTGTACGTCTCCTTTTAAAGGAAGTTTCTTTTTTTGCCGACTGATCGACACTTCACGTGACTCAGAGGGCTGGTTCATTCTTTGGCCAAACAATTAGCATTGTCATTCAACGTGGCAATGCTGCCAGTCTTCTGGGCACGTTTCCGGACGACAGAGATGCGGACGAGTACTTGGACGCCTAAGTGTCCTTTTGTTTTTTTTTTTTTTGTAAGCCTATAGTTAGTTAGTTATTTAATTTAATATCTAATGTAGTTAGATAGATATTTGTGTTAAATATTGTAAAATTAGATTTTTGATCGTTAATAAAAATGACCTACTATTTACTCAACGACGTAAAGACAGTGTCGACTTCTAGAATTTCAATTTACGTTCGTTTCATTTCTAGAAGCTTAGTTCCTATGTTTCCACAACACGCTGTTAATGAAGTAAAGTTGCGCAATTAAACTTCGTAATAGCTTTCAGAGAGTGTAGCCTGCAGCAGTCTCCAGTTCATTAGGGTTCACTAACAACATCGTTGCGAAGGTCAGTCAGTCTGCCAGTGGTCGGTGGAGCGTTAGAGACACCCTCTTTATAGCCAAGGGCAGTTCGTGGAAATGGACTTGATTTTATAGCGAAGGTTTTATTTATACGTTTTATTGGAAAATATGGACTTAAGGCGGTGTATCCTGAAAGTTTATATCGGGTTGGCTAATAAGTAATGAGCGTTTTAGTTTATAATTTCTAGACTTTTCGGAAAGGTTAGAGAACGTTCTGTAGCAGAGAGTATATAAAGAGCGAGTCGCGCTTATGCGCGTTATTGATAGTTTGGCTGTTAGTGCGTTAAAGTTTACAAAGAAATGAGTGATATTAAAACCCACGTACGACATTGTTCATTACATGAGTTTCAATCTGGGCATTCTGCTGCAGAAGCTACACGTAATATATGTCAAAGGATAGCTCACGATGCAGTCTCCGAAGCAACAGCAAAGCGCTGGTTCCAACGGTTTCGCAATAACGATTTTTCCTTAACCGATCAACCAAGGTCTGGGCGCCCCGTGGAAATAGATATCGATAAATTAAAACTATTCATCGAAGAAGATCCTCGAAGAACTACACGCGATTTGGCTGTTCAGCTCGAGTGCTCTCATGGCACCATAGAAAATCATTTACATGGTTTGGGAAAGACTTACAAATATAGTGTTTGGGTACCCCATCAATTAAGTAAAGATCAGCTGACCTACCGAGCTGAGATTTGTGTACCACTTTTAACTTTCCGCCGCACATTTAATTGGTTAGATCATCTGACAAGATGATCACTGGAGATTGTCACTGGAGATGAAAAGTGGTTTCTCTATGTTAATCACACACGCAAGCGCCAGTGGCTGGGATGTAAAGAACAGGGAAAGCCAACGTCAAAAGGTGATCTTCATCCTCGCAAGGTAATGCTTTCTGTCTGGTGGGATATACATGGAGTAATAAGCTGGGAATTCCTTCCTACTAATACTACGAGTACGATTACAGCGACAGTATATTGTGATCAACTCGAAAAACTGAAGCTTGACATCCATCGCAAACGTCCACAACACGACAAAATATTTTTCCTGCACGACAATGCCCGGCCGCATATTGCTAAGAGTACCAGGCTAAAACTATTGGAGATTACAGCGACAGTATATTGTGATCAACTCGAAAAACTGAAGCTTGACATCCATCGCAAACGTCCACAACACGACAAAATATTTTTCCTGCACGACAATGCCCGGCCGCATATTGCTAAGAGTACCAGGCTAAAACTATTGGAGCTTAATTGGGAAATAATACCCCACCCTCCATATTCGCCGGACTTAGCACCAACTGATTTCAGCTTGTTCCGATCACTTAGTAATAATTTACGGGAAAAAAGTTTTGACGATGAACCACACTTGAAACAATACATAGATGACTTCTTCAATTCAAAACCAACGAAGTTCTATGCGGACGCCATTCACTCTTTGCCAGATTGATGGCGAATGGTAGTAGAAAACGACGGTGAATATATTATTAATGATTAGCAATTATTCATTTAGTAAATAAATACAAATAAAATAGTTGTATGTCGCTCATTACTTATTAGCCAATCCAATATTTCACAATTCCATACAGTAATATGGTAAGACTTTGGTTTCGTGCCTTATCTAAATGATAAATGATTTTATTTCTGTACTACATGTCGATCATGCTTTTTTTTAAAAAAAACCAGATGAGGTTGGTGTTTCCTATCTGACTACTCTGAGAAGAAAGGACGAAACAAACTCAGAGGTCACAGTCTCTTTTAAAGTCCAGACATAATATTGGTCAGTTCAAGTGAAGACCATGTAGATTGGTGTCTGAAATGATCTTTTGAGGAAAGAACCACACAGATTGACAGGACTGTCCAGTCAGTGCTCGCATTTGTCAGTAATCGCGCAGCTCAACTCAGAACATGAAATGTGATGACATCGGACATTTTTAATGTGCTTTTAGTAGGTATGTTACAGTGATTTCTTATAATAATCATAAGAACTAATATTTCACCTGTGACAAACAATAAATTAATTTGACCAACGGCTTAACGTGCCTTCCGAGGCTCGGAGGAGTCTCGGTATGGAAAAATGGTCACCCATCCACAGGCCAACCCCGGCAAGCGTAGCTTAACCTGATGGATCGACCCGTGCGCTGTTATTACTTAGCCACGAGCTTTATATATCTTTATTTCCATTCATCATCTAAACTTAAAAAAAATCTTGCCAATACATTCCGAATTATTTCTCAATCCGAATAATTAAAAGTGCCTTCTATCTAATATCATCTCATATTCGAACCAGGTGCACCATTGTTACACATCGACATTTTCGTCGAATTCAAAATAAACTGAACGAATGTTAGGACGGTCATATTGAAAGGTTGTAAACATGCTGGGGGAATAATTATTATGAATGAGATGATGTTTGCAAGAGTTTTATGTATTACAACAACAAAGTTGATTCCGGATGACAGCGATGCAGACGAGTACTTCCTAAATATCCATTTATGTAAATAGTTACTAGTGTTTTATATTGTACTAACTTTAGCCCGCAGCTTCACTCGCGTTAACTTAGAATAGCGGTTTAGGGCGTGAAAAGTTATCAAGCAAACAAACTTACTTTCGCATTTATAATATTATAGTTGGGAGGATGAAAAACCGGTCTATCGGCACTCTACGTCTCACAAAATGTATTGCCTACTTAAAAAAAAAAACGCTTAAAGTCACTTCTAAAGTTTCTATAATAATATAATTCAAACACGATTCAAAAGACACGTGGCGCCATCTACGATATAATATCTAATATATAATATAATAGGCTGGGGCCAGTCAAAGTTTGATAGAACTGTATGGGTAGTTTGAGATAGTTGGAAAGTTTATCGTGTTCCCAGGTAACTTGTCTGTGGAAGCCAGATAGGCAGTCACTCCATGTAAAATGGTGGTATTCAGCTGCATCCGGTTAGACTGTAAACCGACCTCAACACATTTGGGCATTTTGGCAGATGTAGAAAAACTATTATAAATTATTATACCAGCTGTTAAGGCGACGATAAACGACTTTTAATGATTTTAAATTCACGTCTAAATGAGTGGTGTTAATGATTCGAAAAAAAAAATGTGTTAAATTGGAGCTTAATACTAGGTTGGGGAAAAAGTCTTTTCGCATTATAGTATGTATGAACTTGTAATAAAATCTCTTTGGCTATACTATTTGTATCTGGCTGGTTTTGGTATCATTGAAAGATTAAATTTTAAAGAACATAATTCCAAATTCAAATTAGGAAAATGTGTGATTTTGATTTGTTTTTCGTACCGTCAAGATGAGTGAATATAATGAAGAAATTCGATACATTTTAAAATTTTACTACAAAAAAGGTAAAAATGCAACGCAAGCCGCGAAAAAAAATTGCGATGTTTATGGACCTAGTGTAGTGTCTGTGAGAGTAGCACAAATTTGGTTTAAGCGTTTTCAATCCGGAAATGTTGATGTCAAAGATGCACGTCGCTCTGGTCGCCCTATTACGGATAAAATGGATGCCATTTTTGAAAAAGTGGAGCAAGATTGGCATATCAGTAGTTACGACGTAGCTGAAGAACTGGAAATTGACCACAAAACAGTTTTGGCGCATTTGAAAAAAACTGGGTACACAAAAAAGCTCGACATTTGGGTACCTCACGAGCTCACTGAAAGAAACCTAATGAACCGTGTACTCATTTGTGATTCTTTATTACGACGTAATGAAACCGAATCATTTTTGAAGAAGCTGATAACTGGTGATGAAAAGTGGATCACGTATGACAAGAACGTGCGAAAAAGGTCGTGGTCAAAGGCCGGTCAGGCTTCACAGACTGTGGCAAAACCCGGGTTAACTCGCAAAACAAGGTGATGCTGTGTGTGTGGTGGGATTGGAAGGGCATTATTCATTATGAGCTGTTACCACCAGGCAGGACCATCGATTCTGAACTCTACTGCGAACAACTGATGAGATTAAAGCAAGAAGTTGAGAGAAAGCGGCCGGAATTAATCAACAGAAGGGGTGTGGTTTTTCATCATGATAACGCTAGACCTCACACATCTTTAGCCACTCAGCAAAAATTAAGAGAGTTTGGCTGGGAGGTGTTAATGCATCCGCCGTATAGTCCTGACCTTGCACCTTCAGATTTCCACCTGTTTCGGTCTCTTCAGAATTCTTTAGGCAGTGTCAGGTTAACATCACGAGAGGACTGCCAAAACCACTTGTCGCGGTATTTTGACCAGAAGTCCCAAAATTTCTATAGCAATGGGATCATGTCCCTACCTACAAGATGGCAAAAAGTTATCGAACAAAATGGTACCTACATACTTTAGTTAAATGTAAATAAACTATATTAAAAAATGTTTTGAATTTTCTTAAAAAATGCGAAGAAACTTTTTCCCCAACCTATTATGTGAATATTTTAGATTATATTTATATTACGGATTATTCCGATCTGTCACCCTGCTCTGTCCCCTTAGGAGGACAGATCGGAAAAAAAGTTTGTTCTGTCTCCCTGTTAGCAACGAGGGGACAGTTCTAACTTTATTCTCTCCTATTTGGGACAGATAGGGGTGAACAAAGTTGGTGTGACAGATCGGAATAATCCTATAATTACACGGTGTAATTAATTTTAATTTGTATAAATATCACGCAAAAACTATCAAGCGTATTTTTATGAAACCTTCACCATTTTAAAGGTAATTTAATTATTTATCTTTTAGTATACGTGTTTTAATAGAATACCTTTTGTTTTATGTATAATAAATTAATACTGCGTCTAATTTGGGACAGCGCTCCTTGATGGGCGAGTCCTATAACTCGGTAGACGTAGGGTACGAGGCGTTGCGTGAGCTCAGCACAGAACACTCGAGCAAGCTAACCTTTCAAGGCTGTTGGCATATATCTATGTCTTAAGAAGTGTCGTACTGAGGAGCAAAGCGAATCTTGTTGTTTTGTCATCACGTTCATCACGCTGGCTCGATCGACGTGTTTGTGATTTAAAGTAAATAAAAATACGTAAATACGTGATTGAATCCATAACAAAACAACTCGGGCTTCCTTACGATGTGTTCTGTTTTTTGATGTTTTCTGTTTTGTGTTCCTCATCTGCCTGCTTTCCAACTATGTTTGAGTCGGCTTCCAATCTAAGCGGATACAACTGAATACCAGTACATCATATTTCACCAGTACTTTTTTAGGGTTCCGTACTTGAAAAGGAAACAACGGGACCCTTATAGGCTCACTCGTGTGTCTGTCTGTCTTGTCTGTCCGTCTGTCACAGCCGATTTGCTCCGAATCTAATAGACCGATTAAGTTAAAATTTGGTACACGTATGAATTTCTGTGACCCAAACCCGGACGTGTAACGTAAATAAATAAATTTTGAATATGGGGGTCAATTTTGGGGGCAAATAAGAAAATTAAAAAACAATGTTTTGCAAACTGTACCGTGTGACATATCATTTGAAAGGGCTTACTGTGAGGTTCTCAAATATACGTATATATATATGCAATATAATATAATTTTAAAACAAATCGTTTTAGAGTTATTTAAGAAAATATACGAAAATTGACCACTCCCTCCTTATCTCCAAAACTACTAAGCCTAAAATTTTGAAAAAAATACAGAAAATAGTTCTATACCTATAGATTACAGGAAAAATTATAAGAAGTCTAAGAAGTTTAAAAATAACATGATAAATCTCTCAATACAGTGCGTACAAACTTACATTTGCAGTTGGATTTTATTTTATTTGAGATGGGTTTGCTCTTGAATTTAGTCTAGGTCAGAGGTGACAGAGACATAGTCTACGAGGTAGTGACTTACCCAGAAGAAGCCTGTTCACTTTAACTTTGAAGAGATTCCGTCTAAGTGCAAATTGGTGGAATGGTAACTAGGTATGGATGGTAACTTGCAGTGTGTCTAGATGTTCGATGGTAGAAGGGGGCCGGTGGAATGAGGTTGTGGAGTTCCTGAGCACACTCTCCGAAGTACAATCTGTAGAACAAGCAGGCCACCTTGCGGCGATGAGCCAAGCTGTGAAGCTTGGCATCCACCAGTTTTACGTCGCCAATGAGCCTCTTAGCTCTGCGTTCCACTGAGTCAAGCGCAGCAAGTTGGTAGGTATTTAGCTGAGCCATCCCAAAGGCGGCTGCAATACTCCATGCAGGATCGGACTTGACTTTATAAAGGGTCAAAAGCTGTATGTATGGGAGAACATGTTTTTCAACTATAATGTTATGTTTGTTCTTGGGCTAAATTCATCCCAACTACGGAACCCTTCATTGTGCGTAGTCTCACATGCAGCCGGTTTGTTGCATGGAGCGACTGCCTATCTGACGTCAACAACCCAGTAACTGGGTAACTCGATAGCCCTTGGTAAGACTGATTATCAGACGTTCGGACTTTTGGATGCCGGTAACGACTGTCAAACGGCTTTGGTGAGGCACGGAGCGGTGTCGGTATGTAATGGATTGTTAATCATCCACGAAGTGACGTCAGCAAGTGATCGATCGACCAGTGCAGTTGTTATTATACTACTTAGCCACGAAGTTCTCACCAAAAAGTTCTAGTTAATTACCAAGAAAACCCTTACCATCAAAATTTTTATCCGGCACACTCTGTTCCAGAACCTTCTGGAAAGTTTCCAAATGCCTGATCAGGTCCCCTTCTTGCGGCACACCCCCATTCCTATACTTAATCTCTCCACTGGAGCTGTTCCTTAACAAAGCAGGAAAGTCCCCAGGATCATAAAGTATGGAGATTTTGTCCCCTCGGAAAGTACCACCGGTGTTCTGTAAAATGCCGTACTTTTCGTAAAGGTCTTCAAAGTATATCTTCTTGGATTTGCACTGCATTGTGGGCACGTTCCAGTACACTCTGAAGTCTTTTGTCTGCAGGAAGTCGTTGTCCGGCATTTGGACCACGTAGTAGCTGGAACAAAAGATAAGCTTGGTGAGCTGATGTTTTACTGTAGAAGCTATATTCGTTCAAAAAGGAATTGTTTGATTTTATACGTTTTTCCAAGACCAGGAATTTCGGTAGAATTACAAGACCTGACGTCACACAACTCCCGCGTCGCGCCAGCAAAGTTATCTGTGCGACTTGTTACATATAACATCCATCTTGTCGGCGGATCCTCCCTTTTATATGGAGGATGAGAAAAGAGATCACCCCTTCAGGGATTTTTTTTTTGGCCATTAATAATAATTACACATTTTATACACATACACAGTATACATAGAACACATTACTTTTTACTAAGGTGTCAAAGTCGAGAACAATTTGGGTTCGACAATATACCTACTAGAGAATCCAATCCCGCATACGCTTTTGCGGGATCCCGCACTGTTTTTGCGGCATCAGTAACGCGGGACTACACATGCGGAATCAGCGGGATTAAAAAACGACAATAATTATGTAGTCTTTAAAAGCATTCACACCACGCGACTGTACGTCTTGAGCGAGCTAACTAGGGATACAGAAAAAGTATCGATACTTGAGCAGTTTTAAGTAAAGTTGAGTATACTCGATACTTTTGTTACGATCACGATACCGAGAATTTTAGTACTTGATATTTTTGTTTCTATATGTAAATACTTTAATAAGCATCAATAATTTTCAATTTACTCAATACACGAATTCGTTGTTCTCTAATTTAGGGACTTCCCGGTACAATAAAGTAACTTTTTTATAGATATCCCTTGGTGCAGGCAACTTCGTCATTATTCCAATGCAGTGATTTGTGGTAGGTATGATAGCTACATACTCGTATATATATATATATGTATTTCATATAACACTTCATAAAATTCATGAACATAACTACATACAACAAAAAGTATGATTTTACTTGCAGTTCCGCAAATCAATCTTGCAGTCTTGCAATCCGTGGGATTGCTGACCTGACCTCAATCCTGCATGCTTGCGGGATTGAGATTTTGATGCGGAATTCGATTCCCTAATACCTACATAATATCAGGTAAGAATTAGAACGTCGGCGACGGGAAACAATAATTATTATTCGCAAATTCCAGCGATGCCATTATTAAAATAAAATGTAATTCATTCTTGGCCACTCACTTTTTTTTTAATGTGTGATCTCCTTTACACTCTGTTCCTCATACCTCTATACCAGGGATGGCGAACCTTTATACATCTACGTGCCATTTTTATAAAAAAAAAAATATGAATGTGGCCATGACGTGCCATCAAATAATCTTGACTTAGTGACTACTGGAAAAAACTACGTATATTACATATCTGTTATCTTATATATAAATAAAAATCAATAGCCGAATGTATGTACGCGCATCAGTTCAGAACGGTTGCACCTATTTGGCTAATTCTTTTTTTGTTGTGTTTGTAATTGTCAGGACAAGGTTTGTATGAAAAAAAAAGTTTTAAAAATTGTATGGAAAATTGAAAAATTTTAGTTAAAAAAACTCCATATAAAAAAGTCAGTGAGACAGCAGACAAAAGGGCGATCTTGACAGAATTGACAGATTGAGGTTTCAACTCAACCTCAATCTGTCAATTCTGTTCAGATTCTTAATTAGTTTTATTTGTTACATCTGAAAAAAAAATTGTTGTTTTAGTTGTTTTTTGCAAAAAAAAAAAAACTTAGCGAAAAAGGTGTAGAACGTCATAATTATACCTGCTACTTTTTAAAATACCAGCAATAGTAGTTTATAGAACGCCGTGTGTTATCGTTGTATTATCTATCACTCAATTGCCTTCAATCTTGGTTTGAGGCGTCAAAATATCGGCAAGAAAAATAAGAAAAGTTGCCGGGAAAACTGAAAAGTGCATTTCTATAGGAATTTTGTATGAATTATTAAAATTTGGACAGAACAACGTCCGTCGGGTCAGCTGTTAGTTTACAATAATACCCAGTTATATATCTATTTAAATGAAGGAACAAATCGACCGTCCCTATTAACAATGTCGGATATACATTTTTACCAATATTCACTTTTTTACATAAATCGAATTACAATTTAAAAAAAATTCTTCACTGTCAAAACAAACTTTGAACTGCCCTAACGATAAAAAACAATCTTTATGATACAATATTAACAATGTCAGTTCTGCGAAAAAGACCACTGTTCAGTAGGGACTAAACAGTAGTCTCCCTGCAGAACCGACATTGTTAATAGGGACGGTCGATATTAGCGCGACTTCTGCTGATGCAAACTACATTAATAGATACCTATATGCATACATTCCTGAAATGATGCCGTGCCCAAATTATTTTGTTGCCACCAATGGCAGACGTGCCATTGGTTCGCCATCCCTGCTCTATATGGATAGAGTGTATCTTAATACGCCCCAGTACTAAAACAACTATTGTAGGTAGGCCATTATGTATTTCTATCGAACTCACGATCTGCTCGCATAGCATGATAACCACCATGTAGAAATATTTCTACAAACTGTCATTTTGTATATTTTGCCGTCGACAAAACCCGTTTCCATGCTGGTCATGATATGCCTGCTTATCTATGGAACGGAAACAAATCGCGCAGTCACAGCTCTAGATAGCTCTATTCACTATTTCGGATTTCAGCAAAATCGATTCGGTAGGTTACAGACAGACACACTCGACTCACTGTTGCGTTTTATAGTGGGAGATTATGAAATAGTATGAAATCTGACGCATAAGTACCGACATTATTATTTATGTAATAATAATTATTATTGTTTATTATGTAGGTATGAGTCAATGGCCGAGGCAATTAGGTTTGTCATGACATGACCCTAATTGATTGTTTGTCAATTATATTAGCTTATCATTGGACAATTTAATGTTTTATTAATTCATTCTTTGTTGTTAAAGACCCAGAGATAGGTACTTTTTAGGGTTCCGTACCTCAAAGGAAAAACGGAACCCCTATAGGATCACTCGTGTGTCTGTCTGTCAGTCACAGCTAATTTTCTCCGAATCTGATGGACCAATTAAGTAGAAATTTGGTTGACGGACGTGTAACGTCAATATATGAATTTTTAATATGGCGGTCAATTTTGGGGGGCAAATAAGAAAATTAAAAAAAAGTTTTACAAACTGTACCGTGTGACATATCAAATGTTATGTTATGTTATGGCTTACTGTGAGGATCCCAAATATATATTTTTTTATAATTTTAAAAATAAACGGTTTTAAAATTATTTAAGAAAATATACGAAAATTGACCATTAGCCCCCCCTTTTTTTTCTAAAATAACATGTAAATCACTCAATATTGTGGGAACAAACTTACATTTGCAGTTGGAATGTATGGGATAACATGTTTTTCAACTACAATGTTAAGTTTTTTGTTCTTGGGATAAATTCATCCCAACCACGGAACCCTTCATTGTGTGTAGTCCGACACGCACTAGGCCGGTTTTAAAAGATTTGCATTTATTTAATTTTTTTATAAAATGCGTCAGTGAAAAATGAAAAATGTCACACGTTCCCCAACTATAATCAACATTATCATCAACCTAACCTTTCCCAACTATATTGGGGTCGGCTTCCAATCTAAACGGAAGCAGCTGATTACCAATATTACATGGAGCGACTGCCTATCTGACCTTCACACCCAGATATACCACATCTGGGTGTGAAGGTCAGATAGGCAGTCTCTGGGTTGTCTGCTTATACCCTCTGAGAATAAAGGTGTGATATTATATTTCAGTTGTTACAACGTAGGTACTTTGTCAAGAAACATAGTTTAAAAGCTTTTAAAGTAATTCATTTAGTATTTATTTTCCAGTCTGCCTAATATCCTGCTTTGATTTAATTTGCCCTCATAAAACACATTAAAAATTAAGTCTCCCGCCCACTGCGGCGTAATGTAAGTGGCAGGTCACTGACCTGTTACGCGTTATAATAATGTTCGCGTTCGGTTCGCACTTGATTGAGCCATTTTTTACTAGAATTAATATTGTGGTCTTGACCGTGATGTGAACATTTATGAATGGAGTAGTTATGATGTCATTTTTATTGGAGCTAGTTTAAGAGCCAGTGAAGTATGAATTTACTTCATTGGTCTTGACATTCAAGTGTCTAGTTTAGGATCTAACGCACGCGTTTTTTTTTTATCTAAAAATTATAAATGATGCCGCTCTTTTTATGAAAGACCAGTTATAAACCACGTGACTAAATTACTTATGTAATCACTCAACTGTCTAGTTTAGGAGCTACAGAACACGTTTTTTTTATAGATTTTGCGGCTCGTTTTTTTTTTTTTGTTAAGCCAATGAACTATTTGTTCTTAGCACACTTTTCAGTGTCTTGTGGTTACTCTGTCAACCTTAGATGTATTTATTTATTTAAGTACTAGCTTTTACCCGCGGCTTCGCCCGCGTGGTTGTCGGTAATTATCCCACAGGAACGTACTACCGGGATCAAAAGTATCCTAAGTCCTAATCCAGGTCATAGTCTACTCATGTGCCAAATTTCATCCAAATCCATTCAGCGGCTTCTATAACAATATAATTCAATCATGATTCGAAAGACACGTGGCGCCATCTATTGTTTTTCTCGGGAACAGTACTTTTTTCGGGATGAAAGCTACCCTATGTCCGTGTCTGTACACGTGACAACTGTATGTGCAAAATTTCAGGATGATCAGTTCAGTGGTTTAGGCGTGAAAAGGTAACAAACAAACAAACAAGCTTACTTTTGCATTTATAATATTAGTTAGGATAATGAACTTATATTTACAGCTTGCACCAGACATACAGGTATAGTTACATATAAATCATTATGATTACGTCACCTAGTAGAATCTGTCACTTATCAATAAAGTTTGACCCAAAAAATTCACAAAAAGTTGAAATACCTATTTTTCTTTTGCCATGAGAACATGCTGTTCTCATGGCTTGGTCCAATTTCAGCAATCGTTTGAGTTTATAGGTATTGTCTACAAAGCTAAACTTAGGCTTACTCTTTACGACGCTTGTTACGCTCCAGTTCACGCACAATTTCTAGCCAGAATTGCAACTACAATTTCAAAATTCGGAAACGGGCGCTGGAACTGTTTTCTCAGATTTCTTACTTAAGAATTGATCGTTCAGCTGAAAAATATTATTACTCTTATAAAAGATATGCAATTTTGGTGCGCAGGATGCGAACCAGTTCCAACAGCATCGTGGGACTGATAGCTGATAGGCTAGACTGCAGTATTGTAAATCGTTGCTCCAGTATCTCAGCTGGAATGCTGAAGCAATTATTATTTTGTTGTGTGTTTGTGTAATTGTTGTTGTAACTGCATCCTAACATAGTTGTAAGTTTATCCATTGTTACTAACACTATATGAGTCTCGTTGTTACGCTCAATAAATATATTTTTTTATTATTATTATTATAGCAACGAGCACGGACCACAACGGTTATCCAATCTTTATCCAATGCTATATTTATGTGTTTAAGGGCCGGTTTTTTGATCCGTAGTTAACTCAACCAATGGTTAAACACAGTAAGTAATGGTTGAATTTTGGCTAAATGTGAAAGGCTAAACATGAATGTATTCATGTTAGCTCATTCAACACTAATAATAGTAACTAATGGCATAACTCATTCATGTTTAGCCTTTCACATTTAGCTAAAATTCAACCATTAGTTACTATTTTTAACCATTGGTTGAGTTAACTACGGATCAAAAAACCGGACCTTAATGTCGTTGTAGTCCATTGATAAAGGTATCGACTCTCATACATGAGGTTGTCGGTTCAAATCCCGGCAAGTACCATTAAGAATTTTTAAATTTTATATGTACATACACCAGCACATCAAGCTACTACAATCTGTAAAATTTCTTTAATAGAGTTTCAACTTTATCACTAAAGCATTAGGTTCAAGTTTGATTGGGAAAATTTGACAGTTTCGGGTAGCTTGACCTGCTGACGTCTGTACTTTCTAAATAGTTTATTTTGGACATCACTGACGTAGGGGAAGGAAACCTGGACTTGTAATTAATATAAGTCTGAAATCGCCAACCCGTCTTGAGCCAGCGTGGTGATCAATGCTCGTATCTTCTCTATATGAGAAGAGGACTTTGCCTTGCCGTGGGACAGTAACAGGCTGCTGTTATTACATTATTATTTGTATTTATGTGTCATTGAGTGAGAATTCAATGGCGAGATTTATAATACCATTGTTTTATTAGACCGACTGTCTTGTATGGATTAGAATGTTGGGCCACAAAACGGATGAATGAAAGGCAATTGCATGCAGCTGAGACGAGAATGCTAAGAGGGATGTGTGGTGTCACGCGAATGGATAGAATAAGAAATGAGTATGTAAGAGGAAGTCTGAAAGTGGCATCGCTGACTGAAAAGTTGTGCGGAAATCGGTTGTCATGGTATGAGCATGTGATGCGGAGGAATGAGGAAAAGGTCGTCAGGAAAGTTTTGAGTATGAATGTGGATAGCTATACGAGTAGGGGAATGAAGACCAAAACAACAATGGACAGTCTGTGTAGTGAGGAAAGTTTTGAGTGAGAATGTTGATGACTAAAAGAGTAGAGGAAGAGACCATTGAAATTATGGATGGGCTGTGTGAAAGATGCTATGGCTAGAAAGGGGGTGACTACCGAGATGACAACAAATAAAGAATCTCTATGCGATCGTGCGTTTCCTCTATTAGAGCACACGTTCTATACAATCAAGACAATAAACATAACTATTTATTCTGCTACTGTTAATCACAATAAAATCTTGAACAGTATTAATTAGAAGTGACGCAATGCTATAAGAAAAACAACAATTAACACAACACGTCGCGAACTATATAAAAACTATACCATATTTCATATGTTTGCCTCACAAACATTGTAAACACATTATCCATGGTAATAATTATCTAGATTTTAATTGTGTAAATAAACTATTTGCGTCCTTATCAACTTAACCGCAACTGTTCTTTTTTAGCTTTTTGCTCGCGTGACACGAGCTAATAATATGAGCTAGTTGAGCGCCGAACAACATTCTATCGCCCTTATTCTAATTTATTTGTGGTTGGCGCAACATGTCATCTTCCCCCATATTTCTCCATTTGTCGTCATCTCGGTAGTCACTCCCTTTTTAGCCATATCATCTTTCACACAGTATATCCATCGTTTCTTGGTCCCAGGTCGCTTGTTTACCGCCACGTCAACGGAACGTCAACGAGAAAGGGACGACGGCGCCGAAGTAGCGGTATATAGAGTAGCCGCCAAACAAGTTGTCACATTTTCGGCATGGAGGGGATAAGTCTGAGCAGCGGGCCTAGCCAAAGTAACATTCGATTAGCGATGACGCTAGTAGAAAAGCCAAAAATGTATGGGGTTGACATAAGCTATCGAAATGTCACGTGATTATAGATCAGCATTCCCATAGAGATGCGCGTCGATAGCGATTGTAGTCATTATAATCGCTCCGAAGCGAAGGCCATTTGTCTAGGCCTACAGGTAGGCGATCAATCACGCAACAGGATACTTCCTTCGTGCCGATAAATCGACTACTGCGCATCCCCACTTCATTGACAACTTGCGTTGTGATTACTGTACATTTACTAATGACCGCGTGTCTACCGCACATCACCACCGGGATGTCACGTTCGGTTCAAATAATCCCATCTCGTTAACGTCCCGTTGACATTGTGCGGTGGACAGTGTTGTCACTATAACCCACGTGTCATTATAACCCACGTTCGTACTCAGAGCACAATTCTTAGCAATAGATTTGTTTTGTTGTTACCAATGTTAATTAGAATTGTCATTAAATTTGTTGAAAATATACAAAGGACTGACATCAGTGACGGAAAACATCGTGAAGAAACCTGGAGTTAGTTCATAGAGTAAGTCTGAAATCGCCAACCCATCGTGATCAATGCTTTGCCTTCTCTGTATGAGAAAAGGCATTTACCCTGCCGTAGGGCAGTAACCATAGAGAATAATAGTCTTTGGCAGTGAGGCTGTTATTATTATTATTACGAGTATCTAAACAAAGGAGAAGGACTACTGTGTTGAAAATTTAACGAAAGTTTGTAGTAGAATCAACCAATACGAGCTCGAGGATTGCTAGCGAGCCATGCAGCGCAGTATCCTGGGGGTTCGTATTTCAGAAGGTATATATGGAATACAACACTTCGCGCCAAAACTAAGATCATGGACGTTACCTAGAAAGTCGGGGATTGGGCCGGACATGTATTACGAATGTCAGATGAGAAATAGGCTAAAAAAACTATCGATTGGGTCGCACTAAACACGTGACGACATCGCGGCCACCCAAGGCGAAGATGGCGAGACGAACTTGACCCCCTAGCGAAAGGACTGGCACTAACACTTGTGTGGAGCTAGGAGAGACAATACAGGCTACACCTTCCACTAGATTACCGTGCAATAAAAGTCATTAATCCCACTTGTAAAAAAACGGTCTCGAAACTTAAATGTAAACAAAAAAATAACATGCCACGTGCTCGCGTCAAGGACGCCTTTTAACGCGATACGTTTGTTGTGATCGTGTTCGTGTCGTTTTAAAATATGGAATATCGACGGTTAAGAATCAATAGTGTCTATCTCAGCTTTTTAGAAATCAGAAATCAGAAATCAGAAATCAGAAATATTTTATTTGTGATACATAGGTACAGTGGTTGGACATGTTTTAGATTAAAGTGCGCTATGATCAGCCTATTATAGGCATACAAAAAGAATTAATTATAATTTTTTCATGCAAATGAAGAGCTTATATAAATGATTGTATTATTTCATTATTATAGGAACAAAAGTCAAAATAATTTGTTAGGTAATTGTCAAAATAATTTGTTACATAAATGTCAAAATAATTTGTTATGTCAATATCAAAAATAATTCAGATTTAAATAATGAATTATGATTTGTGATTACAATATAGTTAAAGAAGCAAGTTACGTCATATAACAAAAATTACAATTTTAACATGTCAAAATTTATCTGATAAAAAATCCGATACACTATAATAACATTTTTGACACAGCAAACTTCTCAATTTTTTTTTAAACATATTAATATGTAGATTTTTTAGCTCTTTTGGTAATTTATTAAATATAACTGTTGCCATGTGAAAGACGCTTTTATACATCAGGGCAGTATTCGCTTTTGGAACGCACAGACGACTTTTGTCCCTTTGGTTCCGATTGAAAGCTATAGATGCTAAAGTAAATAGATGAGGATTTTGTTTAACGAAAGCCGCTACTTCAAATATGTACAGTGACGGTAATGGAAGGATACTATGCTCTTTAAAGAAAGGCACACAGCTCACCGTTGATTTTAAACCAAACATAGCCCGAATGCATCGTTTCTGTGCCTTAAAAACGAGATCTTTATCGGTGGAATTCCCCCAAAAGATTATACCATATCTGAGAACAGATGCGACTAGCCCATTATACGCAATTAAAAGGGCACTGGAGTTTATTTTGCTTGCAAGTGTATGTAAGGCATAGGCAGATTTACTAACTCGCTTGCATAATTGTTGAATATGCGGTTTCCAAGTCATTTTCTCATCAATATATAAGCCCAAAAATTTACAATTGTCTACTTCCTCTATTGTTTGCATGTTAAAATTCACATTTTGGTTATTTGGTGCTGGTAAGCGCTGTCTAAAGTACATCAATTTAGTTTTGCTTAAGTTAGCTTTCAAATTATTAATATTAAGCCAATTCATAACAGAGCTCAATGTGTTATTTATATCATCTTCAAAAGTGTTTATGTCATTACATTTTATTGTTACTGTACTGTCATCCGCAAAAAGAGCTATAGGATTATCAGTGGCATTGGGTAAGTCATTGATGTACAATATAAAAAGCGGTGGCCCCAAAACGGTTCCTTGAGGAACACCGTAGTTTAGTTGACGTTCACATGATCTAAAGGTTTCTTCTTTTTTAGTTAAGATATTCACTCTAGTCAATTCAGTGTATTGGTGACGGCCTTTGAGGTATGATTCAAATAATTTCAGAACATTACCTCTTATTCCATATTCATTAAGTTTGCCAACCAATATATCATGTTCAACATAATCAAAAGCTTGTGTCATATCCATAAAGATAGAGCAGACAGGTATTCTTTTGTCAACATTAAACATAACAAAATCCAGAAAGTCATATATGGCCATATTTATAGATTTATTGTGTCTAAAACCTTTTTGTTCTTTTGCTAGAATATTGTTATTTTCTAAATAGTTATTAAGTTCTTTGTAAATATATTTTTCAAATATTTTTGAAATAACTGGAACTAAGGCAATAGGTCTATAGTTCTCTAGACATTCTCTATTATCTTTTTTGAAGATTGGTTTTATGACAGAAGTTTTTAACTTGTCAGGGTAGATTCCAGCCTCAATACATAGATTTATCAGATAGGAAAGATGAGCAGAAATATTCATAGCTATATATTTCAAGACTTTAGTTGATATGCCATCATAACCTACACTATTCGTATTTTTTAAACTGCTGATAATCTGCAATACATCATATGGCAAGCATGGTTTTAAAAACATAGACTTTTGCTCAGAAGACATATAAAATTTATACTGCATGTTGAGTGAATCATCTTTAGGTACTATTTTATCGATGAAATAATTATTAAAAGCATTAGATATTTCACAAGGGTCAGTTATTGTTTTGTCATTTATTTTAATGCAAGTTATAGTATCACTAGGTAGATTTTGTTTAGGTTCGTTTATAATTCTCCATGCCGATCTACTTTTATTATCCGACGAGTTAATTAAATGATTATTTCGTGCGAGCTGGGTTAATTTTATTACTTTTTTGTATCTTTTTGAAAATTGTGTCAGCTTAATTTTATTTACCTGGCTAGGTTTTTTTCTGTATTGCCATAAAAGATCACGTTTTTTGATACTACAGGCTTTGATCCCACGCGTAATCCAGTTAGCTTTACGATGTGTATTAATTGTGATATATTTAAATGGAAAGCAAAGATCATAAAATAACCTAAACAAATCAATGAAAGCATTATAGGCTATGTTCGGGTCAGAGGCTGAGTACATTTCCGAAAAAGACAATTTCTCCACGCAAGTTCTAAACTTCTCAAGATTTTCCTCACAATAATCTCTACGCTTAATTTTCCAACTTTTTATCAGGCACACTTTTTTGACCTGACACCTCAATATCTGAGCTGTGTGATCAGATAATGCAAAGTCGATCACTTCTGCTGTACACTTATTGTGGTAGTTGTGAGCAAAATTATCTAAACATGTTTTGCTGATTATTCTGGTAGGTTCGGTTATCTTAAGCCTTAAGTTATAATTAAGAAGTAAACATTCAAATTCAGATGTAACAATATTTTGTTTTAAAATATTAATATTAAAATCCCCAGCTATTACAATATTATGCTTATTATAGGTTCTAGTTACATAATTGAGCATCTTGTCTAATCTTTCGAAGAAATTAGTCAGGTTACTAGGAACCGGAACCCTATACAAACAGATAATAATTACTTTGTAATCTATTAGTTCTATGGCAGAACATTCAAAAGTTGAGCACTCAGTGAATAACACCGACTTTGGAATCGCTTTCCAATGATGGCTTTTCTTCACGTAGATACACGACCCTCCTCTGTTAGAATTACTTCTGCTGAAGTAGGCAGCTATGCAAAAATTGGGTATTACACAAATATCTTCATGGCCCGACATCATAAAATGTTCAGTCAGACAAACAACATCAATATCAGTATTTCTATCCGATAATTCTTGTAAGCAGATTGTTAATGCATCCGACTTGCTCCTCAAACCTGCAATATTTTGGTGCAGTATGGTGATGTATTTATGACCGAAAAAGCTTTTGCGGAGTAGGTTTTGGAGTGTTATTTTGACTCGGCGACATTTCCTTGTTAAGGTCAACTCCATATTTATAACTAGTGATGGAGGATTCTATATAAACCATCATTCTGTAAATATCTTTGAACAATAACTGCATTCCGGAACTATTTATTGAGCCAGTGCGTCTGTCAAACATCGTATCATCATAACTCAAATTCTCGTTGCTGTCCAAAAAGTATGCATGTTCGTGAGTAATTGTATCCAAGTATAATAAATTATTGAAAGTTTCTACTCTTGAATTGTACAAGTAGTTATTTGTAAAGAATTTGTACGTAGGGGTGCAGATAATTATGTTAGTGTTTGTGATTTCTTGTAGGACTTGTCTTATCTTTAATATACTATCTAAATATCTATTTGTAACTTTAAAGTCCTCTTCACCAAGTAGAATAATGCAGAAGTCCAGTGAGGTGAAATCCACTAACTTTTTTTTAATATCTTTCAGCAGAACTTGCATACTACCATGGGGTGTGATGTAGTGACAAAGTTCAAATTTCACAAAAATGTTTTCTGCCATATAAAGCAAGTTATTTTTGTTGTCTGTGCTTATAATACATATTTTGTTGCGTTTTGATAAAATTTCAACAGTATCCTCTCTTTGCAGTGTTGGTTTATTAGTATTATTTATCTCCTTTTTCGGTGTTTCTGTTTGAGTTTGTTTATTGTTTTTATTGTTACTATTCTTATTCTTTTTTGAGCTGGACGACTTTAGTTTGGCGGGGGTTAAAGTTACTTTCTTATAAAGATCATTATTTTTATTCAATTTTTCGTTTAAAGACTTTAGATTACTATTTTCTAAAGACAAAGATTCAATTTCTGAGTGAGCGCTCTGTAGTTCTAATGTAAGATGAGAAATTTGTTCACGTAGTTTCTTAACTAAATCGTCTTCATCATCGGACATTTCTGGTACACTGGTAACGGTTTCATTCAATGTCGGTGTAGCAGATACTACATCACTGTCGTTTAATATTGAGTCTGACTTTGTCCTCGTACGGCGGAATGTGATATTATCCAGGAAATTCATGTTGGATAATCACAAGATAGTCGCAAAGTTCTAAATAAACTTTAAAAAGTGAATTGGTTTCACTGGGGATCGAACTCGCGACACACCGTCTACGTAGTATTGCAGGCGCGTCCGCGGCCGCGAGACCACTCGTGTAATTATAAGTTTAGTCGAAATAGTGATCCACATTCATTGTATGAATTTAAAATTTTAAAAAGACGTTGTGATGATTCATGCAATAGTTATTTTTGCACTTTTTTTCCACAAAAACAGTTTTTTTTTTTGTCACAGTTGTGTTCAGAATGTCCCCACTATATTGTTTTAAATTACACTTTTCACCATTCTATTGTATACTCAAATTTATTGAAGAAAGAAGTTTATGAATGAATCTTGTTAAGTATTGCTTATTTTTTGCTATTTTGCTAAAAAATAAAGTTGATTGGTCCTTTTTATTACGATTTTCACTTTAATGTTTTTAACACTTTAATGTTCAATTTATTTATTAGTTGTTTGATGCACTTAGTAAAGATTTTTATTCATGAAAAAAAGACTGAGTCATTTTGTCCAAAAAGTTCACTTCTTTCACAAGAGATAACACTTGTTCTTATAGTTAATATCGTACTGTATAAATTTAAGTAGTTTTAATTACAAATTAACACTTTAATCTTTTTTTAACAAAAATAATATACGGAGCTCATTTACTTTGATGTTCGCTAGTCGACAGCGGGTAGGTCAAAAAAGAAAATTCGCACTAAGCGTTTCCAAATGTCTTTTATAATCACGTTTACGTTTACGTTTACGTTTACGTTTTTCACTTTTTAATGCACTGTAATGTAAGTAGATTTAAAGTTTAATTTGGCTTGGCCTATTTAGGCACTATCTCTATATTCACAAAATATGTTTCTATTTTTAAAGATATAACCATTTTAAGTATCTTTCTATTCAAAGCAGAGAAATGTTTTTTATCTCCTATAAAGTTAACTTTATTGAGATAGACATTATTGATTCTTAACCGTCGATATGTTGGTAGAGGGCGTCAACGACTTGTAGGTAAGTACTGCGCGGTTATCTGGCAGAAGGTATAGTAATACTATAGATTACATTAGAAAGTCTAGCAGAATTTATAAAAAATGAATGAAATTAGATTCTTCATAGGTCATGGATTTCATTTCTGTGCTTGCAAAATTGCAACCAACACCATTTCCTTTGCTATTTGTCTTAACTAGTCAATCAATCTGCCTAGCCTTTTCCTAACTATATTGGGGTCGGCTTAAGAATGGTTATCTGACTTTCAGGCTTCTGACGACCCGTAACGACTGCCAAAGATCCACGAATTACAGCCGGGACCAACGGCTTAACGTGCTTTCCAAGGCATGAGGATGTAAAAATGGTCACCCATCCACGGACCAACTCCGGCAAGCGTAGCTAAACCTGATGGATCGACCCGTGCGGCTTTTATTAATTAGCCACGAGCTGCTCGAAAAAAATTCTCTGTATGTTAGTCTAAAGTAATATAAAGAGTCTTTATTTTTTATTTTTATTTATAATCAATAAACAAAAAAAACCATCCATATTATAAACTAAAAAATACTTAGGTAATTGATTTTAAAAATTCTGTCACCTATGCAGGATGTATCAGAAAGGTGTGGTACAGACCACAGAACTGACCTTTCTCCATGGGACCAAACACAATAATCGAGAAAAAATGATCAGCCGACCTCTATACATTTGGTTCGATTAGGTATTGGAGTTTTGTACGGGACAGCTGATAATTATTTCTCGATTACGATGTTTGTCAATGGAGAAAGTGGTTCAGTTTGATGGTCTGTACCACACCCTTAAATTTGACTACACCTTTCTGATACACTCTGTAGAAAGCTAAGTACATTATCAGCGAGTACATGGGCTGTGTTTTATCGACTTCCACGCGAATAAAGTCCGCGGGCAGAACCTATTTGGTTAATATTGTTGTAATTTTAGTTGCCAGATTATATTTGTAATGGTAGTAAAAAAAAAGGTCAAGTGCGAGTCGGATTCACACACGAAGGGTTCCGAAAACTTCCGTAATAATCAATCTGCTACCGTGACCTCTTTTAAGTTCTTTATTTTTCTTTTTATCTTCTCTTTTTCTCTCTCTATTTCTGAGTTTATTTTATTTATATATAGCGGCCATAGTAGTTCACTCTGTGAAAATTTCAAGTGTTTATTACGGTTCAAAGATACAGCCTTGTGACAAGCGGAGAGACGCATGGACTGACAGCTTTAGGTACGGACTCCATAAACAAGCCATTCAACCAAGTGTGCAAAAGAATTCTGGAGACGAGATAAAAATATCCCATAGCTTAAATATAAAAAAAAATATAGGGAGGTGTCGTGGCGCAGGCGATTGGAACGAAGTTCTTTTCGCTGTATATTATGTACCTATTAGGTAATACAGAGCCAGTAAGATCTCAAGTTTCAAGTGTCAAAAGTTTTTATTGTTGTTTTTTAATGCAGAGCCATGTAGCATAAGTTTTTGTGAGTGTTCCTAAATTACCCTAGGCTGATAAAATTTTATTTTTTTCATATATATGTATATAGGGTGACTGGTAATTAATGACCGATACTTAAACACATGATTGTACTCATGATAACAAACAACTTTTACTACGGGACCAAACCTGAATTCGTGAAAAAAAAAAAATCAGCTGCTCCCATACATTCATGTTTGCATAACTCGTCAAAATATACGTAGGTAGCAGCTGATTTTGTTTTCGCGGTTACAGGTTTGATCCTATAGTAAAAGTTGTTTGTTATCATGAATACAATCATGTGTTTCAAGTATCAGTCATTAATTACCAGTCACCCTATACATATCATATACGTACGAGTATATTATTGTTACATGACTCTGTATTAAAAACAAAAACGAAAACTTTTGACACTTGAAACTGACTTTTTCGGGCATACCTAACGCCTTTTTGTTACGTGACGATTTCTAACAGTTTACTCCTACCACAATCCACGTTAAAGAACTTCGATCCAAAAACAAACCATGTAATTACAAAACATGTAAACAAATATGGCACACGTGTTACTATGCAGTGGACGGAAGTCTTTACTCTTTAGGTATATAAATGTATTATAGGCGGCGCGACCGCTTATTATTCTATTTACTGAATGAATTACATGCCACATGAAAATATACGAACAGAATTATTATAACAATACTTTACTCTTTGTAGAGGCGGTTTTTTTTACCGAGAGTCCTATGCCAAGTCAGTAATAGTATGTTTATTTTTTCCCCGAGGATTATAATAAAGGCGCGAATGGATACAGTAATAAATGAATATATAAGAGGAAGTCTGAAAGTGATAGCGGTGACTGAAAAGTTGTGTGGAAATCGGTTGTCATGGTATGGGCATGTGATGCAGAGGAATGAGGAAAATGTCGTCAGGAAAGTTTTGAGTAAGAATTTTGATGGCTATACGAGAAGGGGAAACCAAAGAAACAATGGAGGGACTGTGTGAAAAATGATATGGCTAGAAAGGGGGTGACTACCGAGATGACGACTAATAGCGAAGTATGGAAGAAAAAGACATGTTGCGCCGACTCAAAATAAATTGGGATACGGGCAGCAGAATTAATCAAGCCATAGGGTAAGACTCCGATTGAACAGACAACAACCTCAATCAATATATCCAGCCTTCTCCCAACTATGTTGGGGTTGGCTTCCAGTCTAACCTGATGCAGCTGTATGACAGTATTATACATGTAGCGACTGCCTATCTCACCTGAAAGTCTGACAACCAATCTTACCAAGGGGTATCCTACCTAACACCCAGTAACTGGGCTGTGTAGGCAGTCGCTCCATGTAAAATACAGGCAGATGATGAGAACTGCCTATCTCACCTCCATAACCGAGTGGGTAACACGATAACCCTTGGTAAGGAGTAGATGACGAAAGAAGGGACGAAAGATGATCCTTTTAATTTTTATTGTACGCCAATATTATTTGAGTGTTATTTGTTAGGTTTACTCGGTTTGTTAGTTATTTGTATGAATTTTTTCTTATTGTTATTCCTTCCTTATTGTAAAATATGTCTGTTTTAATTGAAATTTAACTGTGCATTAACTTGGATCTGGGTCTGTAACGTTGTGCATGTTTCTACCAAATAAATAAATAAATTGGTAAGACTGGTTGTCAGACTTTTGGGCTTCTGACTATCTAACTGTCAACGATCTAGGAATGACAGCCGGGATAAACGATTATAAAAGTTTAGGTACTTCATAGATAGGGTACGATTCCGTCTGAAACTCCCTCTAGATAAACAGACGAACGACCTAGCTCAACCAATTAGGAAAGTCGGCTGTAGGTAATCTAGCCCTGTTTGTCTGTCAATTATTGTTTCTTTTATGATGTGTCGCTTTTAAAGGCAGTCATTCCCACGAAGTAAATAGGTATAGGAATTCATGAATTATTTTCTCTTATAGGTACTTTGTCTTTAGTTATTGTAATTGATTTTAAGGTAAAAAAAACCGACTTCCAAAAAAAAAAACACTACAAAGTGAAAAGTAATTCAATCATGATTCAAAAGACACGTGGCGCCTTCTATTATCATAAGAACGTTATTGTTGTTTTCCTCGGGAACAGTACTTTTTTTCGGGACGAAAGGTACCCTATGTCCGTGTCTGTACACCTGATAACTTACATTCAAAATTTCAGGATGATCGGTTCAGTGGTTTAGGTGTGAAACGGTAACAACCAAACAAACAAACTTACTTTCGCATTTATAATACACTACGAAAAAAGAAACCACTATAAGAATACCACCAACTACAGTAAAATTTCAACCAAAGGAAATATGGATAAGGCCAGCGCAAAAAGGTGAATCCTCTAATAGTAGATACAAAGAGTAAAACTACTCATGAATTTCCAAGGTTTATTAATAGTAAGGATATACAGACGACCATAAATAATCTTCTCCTTTTTTGAAGTCGTTTAAAAAAGAAAAGACGTCAGTAGGATTTGTGAAAAATATAGGTGTATTGTGAGGGTTGAGTATATGTCTTAATTTTATATAATACTAGCTGACCCGCCAGACGTTGTCCTGTCCTTTCATCACCTAGCGGTATGAAATATACTTTACGACCTATTCTCATACCTACCAAATTAAATTCTCATACATACAAAAATCATAAAAATCGGTCGTTTCGGAGGAGTGCGACCACAAACACCGTGACACGAGGTTTATATATACATATATATATATACGTAATAGAAGATTTATATTGGATATCATTGACGTGGAGAAATTTAATATTTTGAGGAAATCTGGACTTGGAAATTACTGAAATCGCAACTCACAGTGAGAGAGAACCTAGTGATTAATGCTAGTCCCTTCTCTGTATGAGAAGATGCTTTTACCCTGCGATATACGGAATTATATTTTCAGGCCCTCATTTTCATAATGAAAACAAAACAGTTATGTTAAGGATAGCATGTTTAGATGTCGCATGTCGTAAAGAAGTCAATGATTTGGTTCAGTCGATTTCTCGTCACGCGAAGATGTTTCGACGATATCATTGTTATTGTTCTTTGTTAATTAGTTTCATATTTAGACTGGTCTACTTTTAAATAGTGTTGTGCCCGATTGCGGTAAATCCGAAAATTTGGGTTTTGGGTGTTTGTATGCGAGATACAATACCTACAAACAAGTTTTAGTAGTAGAATTTGTTTTGATATTCAAAATCTTCGGCTCTCGGCGGATTTTATTATGTATGTGAGACGTATTTGCAGTTTATTTTTTCAGAAGTCCATCAGCTAGATTCATAGAGAGGGTTTCAAAGGTACGAGGCGCAGAATAACTTGGCTGCCGAGCGAAACACACAACTTTTCAGCTCAATACAGCGAGGAAAATACAAGAAAAACAGCTTAAATATTAACCCTATTAAATGAGTGTTTATTTATTTTAAAAAATAACTGTAAAATTTTGCATGCCAGTGCGATTATTCTAAAAATGAGGTTGTGCACTGTGACTGGCGGTATTGACAATTATTGAAAAGAAAGGTTCGAATTTAAAAAAAATCTTTCCGACGTTGTGAGGTGAAAAGGTATTTTTCACTTTGTGGTGTTTTTTTGGAAGTCAGTTGTTTTTTTTTTTCTGTAAAAATATTTTCATTTTTCACCTTTTAGATGAGGTAACCCAAATAAAGTTAAATATACACCTACAAAATAAATTAGAACATCCTTCACATTGACTAAATGAGAAAAATACGTATTATTGAGGCGAACTCAATAACTACCCCATCAAAATTAATAAATTTTATATATAAGGTATATCCTCCCGAATAAAACAAGAATCGTTGAAATCGGACTACTCTCTGTAAAAAGTTATACATAAAAAAAAAACGCCTCAACTTGAGTTCATCTCCTCCTTATTTTTTCGTCGGTTAAAAGCTAATTTGTGGTGAAATCAGTAGCTTGGCTTCAGAATTTTTTTTTGACTGTTGTTAAATGTAATTGTTTTACTGCCATACATCTGCATTGTGAAACCAGTTCAATTATCGCCTATTTGCAATACGCTATGTAAGCAATCGTATACTGATATTATAGTACGTAAGTATGCATACCTACGTATACAAGGTCAGTATATTACGAATGTCTTTTGTTGATACGGAACTAACCTGACAAAATCAAAAGTCATTTATTCAAACTAGGCTGAATTCTCAGCCTGAATTAGAAATTTTCGAACGTCTAAATTACATAAGACAGTCCCCCAAAACGCCCGCCCTTCACTAAAACATCAATCGGGTGTTTCGAATTTGTGTGTTTAATTTGATAAGTATTCATGTAAATAGAGGTATTACCTCGTTGGTCTAGTAGCTGCCAGCAAACGTGACTGCTAAGCGTGGGGTCCTTAGTTCGATCTTCAGCTCAGGGGTTATTAGGAACTTCAGAAACAGTCCTAAGCGTAGCTTAAAATAATGCCGAACCGGTTTAGAATGAGGTTTTGAAAGATTTCTGTTTTTTTTAAATTTATCAATTATCACACAAACCTGTAGGTAGGTACCTATATTTGTTGCGAAAATAAACTACTATCACAAGTTTCTGCACCTTCAGTTACGTTCCCATTATCTTATCTGATAGATAGCATAATTGCAAAATCTGCCTATAATTCAATTCAATTTCTTTTATTTCAGACTAATGTTCCATATAGTGTTAGTAAAAATATAAAAAGAAATTAAAAATAAATGTTAAGTACTTATGAACTATCTACGGAAAACATGAACTATTTAAACATGGATGTGTATCCAATGCCTCCATAGCGGACCTTCTATTTTGCCAGCAATTACCCTCAGGTAGCTGTTGGAACTGTCCCTCACCCTACGCATCAGCGATGCCACTCGCTGACGGATTATGGCATGGAAGCTTCTACTTGTGCGTCAGCAAACATCGCTGAGGCGCTGCAATATCGAGGCAATCCCATCAGCAACCTGAAAGCATTGTTGTATTGGACCCGCAGGGCGCTAACGATCCGCTGCGAATAACCAATACAAAGGCTACAGGTACAGTAGGATTGACAGTAGGCCCCAAATAATGTCTTTTTTACCTCCTTACTACACCTACAAAAACCTGCGGGCCAGCATGTTTCATCAAACCGCCGACCCCCTGCGTTCCCGTTCCACATCCAGATAATCATCCAGGTTCTCGTTTACCACATGGCTAAGGTACACAAACTGGCTGACCCTGTTTAGCGCCATCCCACCCAGCGTCACGGGCGGTACCTACGCGAGAAGGTGTCATGCGCCCCGCCCGTGACACCAGAAGTTCGCTCTTCTTGACATTATGTGTAAATCCGTGCGTCCTAGCATATTCCTCACAGACGCCCAGCAGTCTCCGCAGGGCGCTGATCGCCGGGCTCAGCAGCACCATGTCGTCAGCGTAGCTAATGTTGTTCACTATTTATAATGTCCTCACTGCTGGGACGCCTCCTCTCTGTGAGAGGGAGTGGGCCGTGATCCACCACGCGAGCCCTGTGTGGGTTGCTGGATAATTTCATTCTAATATCTACCAGGTAATGTCCAAGTGTCCGGAAAGGAGTGCCTTCCCATCTCCGTGAAATTTTTGCCACATTGACATGGGTTTGGTTTAGTACACTGAAAACTTACATAAGAAATGGGTTCTGAAACTTCAGGCTTTAACTTTACACTTCGCATTCACATCTAGTTTCACTTAGAGGATACATCGAAGCGTGGTTTAGCTAGGTGTGTAAGTGAGATGGCGTTATGGCTGTCTAGTTTGACGTGCGAGATAGAAGACTCTCACGCGCACCGGAACTACACGCGCTTCGTTTCAATGTAGATTTATGACAAAATGCTCTACTTACTTAAATATTTTTTTTAGCTTGGTAAGTTTTTAACATATTTGTATACGTATATACGACTTAAAGCAAATTTTTACTGTACAATAAGGAACTGTTTACATATAATCGTATAAAACAGAAAATAAACTGTGCCACTTTGGAATATTTTTCTATCAAAAAAACCTCAAGTAATCATGTTTCAGTTTTAGTACAGCAATAGACAAATAGAAAATCCAAATGGTTTAATCAATATACGTTTTGTTTTATAGAATAAAAAAAAAAATATCGATGTATCCCCCTTAAGTATATTTATTATTTAAATAAACAAAGAAACACGATATTCGCACTCCAGACATATCCGACTAAATATTTACACGATACAAATATTTACAAGTTTTAAATGTAAATAATCATGACTATTTCGGAAGTGACCTTATTATCGTGTCAAGTCGGTGTTTATACAAATATTTATATTTGTTTTTGTACTGTTAAGGCTGAGGCCTAACGAACATAATTTTTTTTGACGTGAAAACGTCTTTTCGCTCGGCGTACTGGTGGTGTTCAATATTTGTGACCGACAAAAACATGTAAGATTTCAACCGCCAATAACTACGAGACTTTTAATGCTACAGTAATAGTTGAGCATTCAAAAGATAGGTCATTTTTATAACATTTCTGAGGCCGGATATAACTTGCGTATGATGTCATACTACGACAGCACGCGCATGCGCGCGGCCCTCTACTTTTGTCAATGTGTCGAAATATCAATTCGTATAGCGCAATAACTTATTTAGCTAGATCAATGATTCTGGTGTCTCTGTCAAGAGTTGACAAAGCACTACAAGGCCTTGAAGAGAAACAACAGAAATATTGGCCAAAATAGGGTTAAAAATGAATATGAAGTTGACAATAGCAAAATAATGTCAGATGTCGTCTCATTCATATCGGCCCCAAATCTGCTCAGAAAAAAAACCCCTAATCGAAGAAAGCTTGCATCAAAAGGAATGAAATGAGCCTAAAAAGTGTAATGCCGAGCAAATACAATAGCTAATGCTGAGTCAGAAACCGTAAGAAAATCTGTTGCAAACGGCAAAAATGTTTAAGATGTCGTCTCATAACGGCCGTAAATCTGTTCAGAATTAAAAAATATCATAATCGGTGAAAGTTTACTTTATAAGGAATGCAATGAGTCTGCTAAGTCTAGTGTCGAGCAAATACAATGGCTGCGGCAGTATCGGAAACCGAAGTAAAATTTCAATCTGTTTTCATGAAAACAAACGGCGCGGACTCGAACTGCGCCTAGTAAACTTGTTTTGAGCTGTGAGTCGCGTAAAATGAGAGGAGCTTGTGGCTAAGTAGAGGAGCTTGTGGCTAAGTAATAACAGCCGCACGGGTCGATCCATCAGGTTAAGCTATGCTTGCCGGGGTTGGTTCGTAGATGGGTGACCATCTTTACATACCGAGACTCCTCCGTGCCTCGGAAAGCACGTTAAGCTGTTGGTCCCGGCTGTCATTTCGTGGATCTTTGACAGTCGTTACGGGTCGAAAGTCTGACAATCAGTCTTACCAAGGGGTATCGTATTACCCAATAACTGGGTTGTGGAGGTCAGATAGGCAGTCGCTCCATGTAAAATACTGGTATTCAGCTGCATCCGGTTAGACTGGAAGCCGACCCCAACATAGTTGGGAAAAGGCTAGGCAGATTGAGTCGCGTAAAATGAGTGTTTGTGCCACACAGCGAGGCAAAACGAGTTCATCTCATTTTGCGTCTCCGTGTGGCACAAATAGGACTTTAGTATGCAGCGTAAATTCCGCGACTCATGTTACGCGAGCTCAAAAAATTACGTTCATTTGGCCTCAGCCTTAGGTGGTACTGCGCAGACCGATCGAATTGGAAAGTTAAGCAACGTTACCGTGATCGTGTTTGGGATGGGGGACTGTTTTAGTAATCTAAATCTATCTACACCAGCTTCCGTCTGCCTACTTTGTTTTCGCTTAACGTTCTTTCTGACTTTTCAGGGTTCCGTACCTCAAAAGGAAAAGATGGAAATGCATTACAAACACTTTTCGCAGTTATGATAGAAGTCCCATGTTACTAATGTCCTGGGTTCGATTCCCAGGTCATTGTTTCATTAGGAATTTCATTAGGATTCGTGGACTTAGGCGAAAGCGTCATGGTAGCCGAAATAAAATTTTCTTACGTTTTTTGCAATTTACAAGTCAGTATTAGGTTGTACGTTGATCAAAATGTAATTCGCGGCCGTAACAAGTATGTATTTACATAATTATATTCAAATACAACTCTTTAAGACTAGTAATCCTAATGAATGACTATTTCATGAAATCTTGACATTTGAGGATTATACTAACTTATGGAGTTGTATTACTGATTCTAATAATTACAATTCTGTAATAACATATTTGTTACGACCGCGAATCATACTTTATTTAATACAACTTAATACTGACTTGCAAATTGCAAAAAAAAAACGTAAGAAAATTTGAATTTCGCGGGCTACCCTGACGCTTCCTCCTTAAAAATAACTGGGGAAATAAGGTTGTACATACCTACTAATAAATTACTACTTTGGGGAATTACAGGTGTGATGTTATGATATTATCGGGTAGAAAGAGAAACAGAGCGACCCTTTCCTATCAACGGTACCTACCACAGTTAAACACACACCTAATATAAAAAGGTGCCGCAACTAAAAAGTTAAGGCGAAGGCTCCCGGTAGCCCGCGAAATTCCAATTTTCTTACGTTTTTTTGCAATTTACAGGTCAGCATCAGGTTGTATGTTGACCTAAATATGATTCTCGACCGTAACAAGTATGTATTTATAGAATTATAAGCATTAAAATCATCAATCGCATTAGGATAACCTGTAATAATAGATTTAAGGTGTTATAATAAATAAATAAAAATCAATACAACTACGTTCATATAATCCTAAGTAATGACTATTTCTTGAAATCTTGACATTTAGGATTACACTAAGGAGCGGTATTATCTACTGATTCTAATGATTTTCGATTCCCATCCAGGACAAACATTTGTGTGCATGAACATGTCTGTTTGTCCTAAGTCTGGGTGTAATTATCTATATAAGTACACGTATGTATTTACAAAAAAAAAAGTAGTGTATGTAGTATATCAGTTATCTAGTTTCCATAGTACAAGCTCTGCTTAGTTTGGGATCAGATAACCGTGTGTGAAAAAAATGTCCCAGGATATTATTATTACAATTTTGTAAATACATTATATATGTTACGGTTGCGAATTATAAACATATTTTAATCAACATACAACCTAATACTGACTTGCAAATTGCAAAAAACGTAAGAAAATTTTATTTTCGCGGGCTACCCTGGAGCTTCCCCCTTAAGCAAATAATTTATGAAACTTGACCGTTCAGTTAGCACGTCAACTTAGTTATGTATATCGCGTATCGTGTTCGTTACTATCGATTGTAGCAAGTGGGTCAGGACTTTGAACTGACGATAATTATGACGTGGCGGAATTGATTTAATGTATTTATTTATTTTATTTATTTATACGTAAGATGCTTGTAATCCCCGAAGAGTTAGGCAGGGTGGTATCTATAGTACTTATTTCGCCAGTTATGTTTAAGTCCCATGTAATAGAAGTGAGCATCTTGCAATCAACCGGGCACAAATTCAGACTCCGGGTAGCTACCGAGGGTTGGAAAAAACCCAATAAAACTTTGCCTGGCCCGGGAATCGAACCCAGGACTTCATGCTCAGCAGTAGCGCTTGCGACCACTACACCAACAAGGCAATAATTTCTTTATTCGTTTTTGAATGAATGGTTTTGTCAATTGGTGGTGCATCAAATTTGGTTACATCCTCTATCCACTCATAACCAATTTGATCATCTCATAGTTGTTGAAACATATTTTCTTATTGAACTGGAATTTGCATTATGGTTTAAGACAGCGTTGCCAGTCAATCAGTACAGTAGTAAAAAAAAAATATTGTAGGTTCGAGAATCAGGCTGGAAATTCCAATACAGGCTCACTCAGCATCCTAATTGCGTAACACGCCATTGATCGGAATCTATTTCATTTTGACAGTTCAACAAGCAATGGATTAGCAATTTGCTTCAAAATGATTCAGATTCGGATTGCTAGTGAGTTACGCAATTAGGGCGTGCAGGTCTATATTGTCTGTAAATGACTCCTACGATAAGCATAATTTTAGTGTACCCTTATTTATAGGATCACTCGTGTGTCAGTCTGTCCGTCTGTCACAAACAATTTGCTCCGAAACTAAACGACCGATTAAGTTGAAATTTGGTATAAAAAAAATGTATTTTGAATATGGAAAAAAAAAAAGTTTCGCAAACTGTACCGTGTGTCATATTAAATGAAAGGCCTTGCTATGAAGATTTCAAATATATTTCTTTTATAATTTTAAAATAAATCATTTTAAAATTATTAAAGAAAATTGACCATTATCCCCCTTATCTCCGAAACTGCGGAGCCTAACATTAAAAAAATAAAATACGGAGAATAGTTCTATTCTTATAGATTACAGAAAAAAATAAGAAGTCTATGGTCTTAAACTAACATGGTAAGTCACTCAATATTATGCGTAGATACAAACTTACACTTGCAGTTGGAATGTATGGGGGAACAATGTTAAATTCATCCCGACTACGGAACCCTTCATCGTCCGACACGCACTTGGCCGGTTTTATTTTTATCTTTCTGTCTGTTACCTATTCACGCCTAAACCACTGAACGGATTAAAAAAAAATAGGGATAAGCAAGGGCAAAGCAAGGAGGCCGGTTTTTTTACCGGACTTCCAAGTAAGGGTTATTGTTTTTCGCGCGTATTTTTGTATATTTGTTTGTAAATTTATTACCTCGTATCTTCCAAACGGCTGGACGGTTTCGATGGATAAGGTCTCGTTATATTCGTCTTAAAAACCTAAGTGTCCTATAGGTGTTTGAAAAAAAAAAGAAATGGCGGATTTTTTTAGACAAGGACTTAACTGAAATATTTTTGGGTAGGAAATATGCAACCCAGATAAATGTTCTAAGTAATCTTTACTACAATCAAGAACTAACCAAAAGGTCCGATTTCCGTGAACCTGATTGTTTAATTTAGATAAAATATTAAAGCGACGTTATAAGGCGTGAAACATACTAGAGACTGAAGTCAGACAGTCTGAGAACCGACAGTTCCATGTCTGTCGGTGTGACCGTGTTGTTCTTCTAAACCACGCAAGGGATTTTGATACGCTTTTCCACATCATTTAGAGAATTTATTTCGGAGGGTTTAGGTGTATAGATAATGCATTTATGTTAAACTTACACATACCTACCTACTTAAAAAAGAAATGTCGATGTTTTGTCAATCCGTGCGAAAATTTTATCACACATCACTAAACGCGTTTAACATTAAACGAGTTTAAAACATCGCTCGATTTCTTTCCATCGTTTGAAGATGACAGAGATAGAATGATGTTTTAAACTCGTTTAGCGTTAAACGCGTTTAGTGATGTGCGGTGAAAATGAGCCTAAGCCGTTGGGTCTAGAAGCAATAAATTGTGTACAAGAGTTCCATACACTTATATAAAGATCGTAAGAACAAAGAAAGGATTTTTGAAAATTCATTCCCAAACTGGTTTAAATATTGGATGAAAGTTTGTATGGAAGGTCGCCATTTTTACGGATTGGAAATCGGCAAACAGCTCAATACTCAATATTCTTGTTGATCTCAGAAAGGTCCACACACTAGATAATTCTCACGACACCGCGGCACCGTCTTGAATACCCAACTAAAACCAGATACGATGAGCCCTATATCGATTCGAAATGTCTCTATTGTGTACTAGGCTTAATGAGATTAGGTATTGCTCAATTTATGATAAGAATCACTTAGCGGCTGTCGCAGCAGCAAATATTAGCTTTAGATTAGTTGATTATCTTATTATCAGAGTGGCTTCTTTCACTGAGGGGTGTATTAGCTTGTTTAGTATAAAAAATGGGCAAGGTGCTTAATAAAGATAAAATAAAGATACCGAAATACATGTTTTGCTTTGATTCACTCCCATTAGGGCTTCTGAGTACAGTCAACTGCTGAGCGTGTGGTCCTGGGTTCGATTCCCGGGTCAGGCAAAGTTGCATTTCCGACGTTTGGCTCCCAGACTGGAGCGGGCTGGGGCTGCCTTGAAGCGGCTCCTGCCCAATCTAGGTGGTCCAAACGCCTCCTGCCGAAGGCTTTACGCGGGGGTCGTGCGGTCCATGGCCCTTTACGGGGCACCGGTGTGGGCGCGTTCCCTGAGGCTGCGGCCAGTCCGCCGGTTGAACGCGTCCCAGAGGGTCATGGCCATTCGGCTAATCCGGGGTTACCGCACGGTCTCCGGTGAGGCGGCGAGCCTCCTTGCCGGATTGCCGCCGTGGGATCTGGAGGCGAAAGTCCTCGCGCACGTGTGGGAGTGGCGCGAGGAGGCGAAACGCCGGGGCGTAACTCCGCTGCCGCGAGAAATCACGGTACAGCGGACAGAGCTCCGGCGGGATCTCATGGCGACATGGAGAGTGCGACTGTCGCAGCCCAGCGCTGGGCACGCCACAATTGCGGCGATAAGTCCCCTCTTTGAGGAGTGGTTAGAGAGGCGCCACGGCGTCCTCACCTTCCGCCTGACGCAGGTCCTCACCGGACACGGTTGTTTCGGGAGGTTCCTGTTTCGCATAAGGCGGGAGGAAACGCCCGGGTGTCACCATTGTGTGGATCGCCCAGAGGACACGGTGGAGCATACAGTGGAGGTTTGCCCGGCTTGGGCAGAGCACCGCCGTGTTCTCACGGAGGCGATCGGCGGCGGCGATCTCTCGTGTCCGAGCCTGGTCCAGGCCATGGTGCGAAGCGAGAGTGCATGGGAGGCCGTCACCTCCTTCTGCGAAGCGGTAATGCTCGCGAAGGAGGAGGCAGAACGCGTGAGGGAGAGGCAGCCTCACGCCCTCAGTCGCCGCAGGAGACGCCCTGGGCAGCGGGAATCGATAGCCGATTCCCAGCCACCGTAGGCGCGGGCTTGCGGACGGTGAGTAGTGGGTAGCTCGCCGTCCGGTGAGGACCAGGCCCGGGTCGACGGCGCGTTGTGTTCCACGCGCGCCTCAAAGAGATGTCAGCAAAAGATGGGGTCCAATAGGGCCGATGCCGCTGGGGTCGCGGGTTGTTTGAAAAAGATACCGTGGCCCTGGCATAGGCAACTGAAGGAACACGGGTGGGTTTTAGTCAGTAAAAGTCTGACACGCCCTTCCGCTCCACCCAGAGCGGGAGAAGTTATTTGATGATTTCCCATCCAAAAAAAAAAAAAAAAAAAGGGTCAGGCAAAGTTTTATTCTTGGGTTTTCCCATTAGGAATGTCTTCGTAACTGCCCGGAGTTTGAAAATTGGCAGTGTGATACCCTCGTGCCTCGGCAAGCACGTTAAGTCGTTGGCCCTGCGCCATCGGATGCGTATCGGATTGCCGATCCATCGGACTATGGAAAAGTAAGTGTACGGCCCGAGTGAAAAAGCGTCCAGCGTGGCGTTCAGCGTTGCGTACAAGCGGCGAAGAGCGTTCACCGAGCGCTGCTCAGCCTTCACTCAGGACACTCGCGTATGTTTGCATGTGTTTAACACAAACGTCACACAATACATGCAAACACTCGCGAGTGTCCTGAGTGAAGGCCGAGCGGCGCTCGGTGAAGGCTCTTCGCCGCTGCACGCAACGCTGAACGCCCCGCTGGACGCTTTTTACTCGGGCCGTACATAATAACTGCCGCGCCGCAGGCTGGTCTCCTGTGAGATTAGTCGCCATGGCTGTAATTCAGTTTGGAGGACTGTTACGCTCAGTCTTTTATAGATGTATAGATCGACCACAATTAATTTGATTGTCTACAATTTGGGGTCCATAATATTGTATCAGTGTGAAAGTGTATTTATAATAATATGTTTTGTTTAGATTGGAACCCGGTTAGGTAGAATTATATGTTCTTTGTATTTCATAGACTCTCCTTTTTCTAGCATGATAAATAGAATTGTATTGCCGTGGAGTTTGTTGAACGAAACATTTTGGCGAATGTTAAAAAAAATAGGTCTATCGTACAGCTCACCATGAGATTGCATGACACAAAGACATACAGACAGATTTATATATAGAATAGCCAGCAGATATATATAGAGGTGTGGGCTTTATCTATAAACCTTGACCATGGAACGACCGAGGTAGAAACATAACTTGCCTGCCTACGTATAAATAACTATATGGGTCTCACTCACTCAGGTGACGGCGTGTGCTAAGAATGTAACTTAGATGGCTAGAGTTGGTCGTGTGTCGTCACGTACCTAGTATAATTATAGTTAAAGGTAAGTCGTATAATATGTACATAGGTATGTAGCTCATACCGTGACAAAAATATAGTGTTTTTTTTTAGAGACGGAGAACTTTAAATTAAAATAAAACACAGAAAAATGTTTTTAGCCGACTTCAAAAAAGGAGGACGTTTTCAGTTCGTCGGAAGCTTTTTATTTTTTATGTATGTTCCCCGATTACTCGAAGACGGCTGGACCAATTTGAACTTTTTTTGTTTTTGTTTGAAAGGGTATACTTTCTAGTTGGTCCCATTGTCGGTATCAGGTCAGGATCTAATGATGGAATCCTGGAGAAATCGACGGAACTCTTCAAATATTATAGGCACACCTATAGCGATTTGAGTATTTTTTATAGTAATCCGTGCATTTGTTCTTGGAAAGCACCATTTGGTCTAGTGGAGCTGATGATGATGACCACAGATGGCCACCGGAACTACTCAATAATAAGTATTTCACAGGTTGCAATTCGATTAGGTACTTTAATAATGGTTGCTAAGTAATTTATGCTCGTCACAATGCTTATGGCGATCACCAGGATGACCAGGAGTTCTCCTGGTACTTACTAAGAGAATTTCTCAAAAATTAACCTCCATGCATCGGGAAAAGAAATATTTTGTAAAAGGTGATGAGCAGTTAACATTAGGATATTGTAACTTAGATAAATTACAAACTGACCCACTAAAAAGTGAAAAATAAAAACTTTTTCCAAAAAAATAAAACCGTCTTCCTAAAAACCCCATAAAGTGAAAAATAACTTTAATTTCGGAAGTCAGTGGCAAAAAAGTAAAATACATATCCAAAGACGCCGATTTCCGAAATAAAAGTTATTTTTCACTTTGTGGGGCTTTTTGGAAATCGGTTTATTTTTTTTGGAAAAAAGCTTTTATTTTTAATATTCATGAAATGGGCTTTATTTAACAGATAACTTTATGGAATTAATTTTTTAATATAATTTCGGGCATGTGACCGCCGCGTCACATTCCCGAAATTATTTAAAAAAATTAATGCTTAATTTATTCAAATCAAATCAAATCAAATCATTTATTTGCTATAAATATGGTACAAAAGTTGTTATAGTAGCAGTTATAGACCGAGACATATTTCACCTAAGTTACAGGTATGCAAATATTAAAGAATATAATTATAGAAATACGAATTAATTAACATTGGTTAAAAATATACCTAGTTGAAGTTTACATTATTAATTATATTACAATGACATAATAGATTAAAATTAAACATGAAATAAAATTATGCATCCTTAAAGAAATTGTAGCAACATGAACTTTTCTTCAAAAAATCTTTTACTGAGTAAAAGCTTTCCTCAATCAACCAGTCCCGTAAAATACGACAGAACATGTTATATGGTAATTCAGAAATATGTTTGGGTAGGGAGTTGTAGATAAGTGGTGCCATATACGCACAGTTACGTCTAAACCGTTCTAATTTAGGGACCGGCATTTTGAGAGGTAATCGCGTTACCAACCGCTTATTTTTATTATCATTACCCTCGAAAAGGAAAGGATGGGCCTTAACAAATTTGGCAACTTCGTAGATATAAAAACTAGGTACAGTCAATAGCTTTTTTGCTTTGAATATCGGTTTACAGGAATCAAACCATTTCATACCATAAATTGCGCGAATACATTTTTTCTGCGCTATAAAAACCCGGTTTATCTCTGAAGAGTTTCCCCAGACTACAATGCCATAACGAACGAGGGAACAAACATAAGCATGATACACCATTAGAGATGTTTCTCTCGTTGTTACGTCTTTAACTTTTCGAAGAGCAAAAACGAATTTATTAATTTTCTTACAAATACTGTCAATATGATCCTTCCATGTGAGATGTGCGTCTAAAGTTATACCGAGAAATTTCGTATTTTGTATTTGTTCAACTTTATTATGGTTAAGGCTTATGTTAAACTGAAACTCTTTTCGGTTAGGCGTTTTGAAAAATATAAGTTTTGTCTTGTCAATATTTATTTTTAATTTGTTACGTTTCAACCATTCAACTATTGAATAAAGAGTTTGATTTACTTCAGATTCATAAGAATTTAGATTTTTACATTCAATGATGACAGTCGTATCATCTGCAAATAAGACACAGTTGTGTGATATCTCGAGGGGAAGATCATTTATGTATATAAGGAATAACAAAGGCCCCAAGATACTTCCTTGGGGTACGCCAAAATGGTTTGTACGATGCCGTGAGTCGTAGTTTTCTATGTAATGATTCTTTTTGTTGAATTTAGTTACCCTTGTAAACTGTTTTCGATTACTTAAATACGACTGGAACCACTGAGAAGCCAGACCTCTTATACCGTATCTGTCCAATTTTTCTAGGAGTATGGAATGATCTACAAAGTCGAATGCTTTGCTGAGGTCCAGAAAGAGGGCAGACGTTGGTGTTTTAGAATTAATACTGGAAACAATAGACTTTATCAACATAAAGGTAGCCAATTGAGTAGATTTATTCTTTCTGAAACCGTACTGTTCCTTAGCCAGTATATCATATTTATCAAGAAAGCTAAGGAGTCTTTTGTACATTACCCTTTCAAAAATTTTGGACAAAATAGGAGTTAATGCAATAGGTCTGTAATTATTCTTGTCAGACTTTGAATCTTTTTTATGTAAAGGTTTTATGATTGACAGTTTAAGTTTATCTGGAAAGCAACCTTGTTCAAAAGATAAGTTAATTATATAAGCCAATGGTTCTGCAATATAGAGTGCAATCCTTTTCAAGAGATCTGTATTAATGTTATCATAGCCGGCAGATTTGGTGGGTTTTAACGACTGAATTATCTGAAAGATTTCATGTGGAGTTGTGGGCTGTAGAAAGATACTAGAGTCATTAGTTTTCAATTTGTTATCGTCATAATTTGTCTTATTAGTTGCAGTATTATCCTTAGAATTATTCTGTATTATGTCAATAAAAAAATCATTAAATAAATTAGCTATGTCAAGTCCGGAAGAAAATGAGGTTCCTTTGTCAGCAATGTTATCAATATATTCTGTTGTCTTAGTTTTTCCCATGTTACCCTTAACGATATCCCATGTAGCTTTACCTTTATTTTTGGATTTAGTGATATGTCCCAAATTGAGTATGGACTGAAATTTATTGACACATTTCTTTAATAAAACGGAGTATTTTTTAAATTTTATCTTGTTACTATTAGTTTTGTCGAGATAGTATTTGTACCGTAATGAACGTTTAGTTTTACAACTAACCTTGATACCTTTTGTAACCCATGACAGGCGATTAGTTTTACAATTCGTTTTAATTCTAATAAGAGGAAAACATAGATCATAGAAAAGCGTAAGTTCATTATGAAAGGTAGAGAAGGCAATGTTGGTATCCGCTATTTCATAGATTTCAGAGAACGTTAGTCTACCAATACAATCTACAAACTTACTTATGTTTTCTTTACTGTGGTCATGTATCATCTTAAAGTAATGGTCTATGATGTTTCGTTTATTGAAAGACAATTTTTTATAGGCCCAATTTTCTGAAAGAAACATGTGACGAACGACTAATTTCACAAATGGTAAAATCATTGTTCGAACGAATTTGACGGTATTACAGTATTTTCTCTGGGGATACCTATGTAAAGTCGCATGTCTACGCCGATAGACCAGGAACAATTGAGCACTTTGAACATTCGACGCATTAATGCCCGATTTACTATGAACAGTGTGTAAAATTAAAATCATATCAAATCAAATTAAAACCACTTAAACTTAAAATCATATTATAGCCTAAAATAATTTTTAACCGAGAAATAAATAAATTAATATCGACTTGAGCACATTACACATACATAACTAGGTACTCTATAAAACACCAGTCCGCTATTACCTCATTCCTGTATTTTTTAGTGATTACTTTCTATTTTTTTTTATCTGAAAATGTGACATATTATAATGTAAAACTAATCTATTGACATTAAATTAACTGAGATAATAATGACATTTAGGCTCATTGCAAATGACATAAATTGTAGTAAGTATGAGATTATAATGTGAAAATGATTATTTATTTATTTTATTTAGTTTATAAGAATGACATAATGTATAATAATAATTAATAATTTTTAAATTAATCTATATTAACAAATTATATGAATAATGATAGCATGTTAAATTAATTAAAACCTATCGCCTATACATTGCTGTGCCCTAGCAGGGTTCATTGTTTGGAACTATCATAATGTAACAACCTGTAAACAACATGAAATGCAATAAATGAATGAATAAATGAAAATTTGACCTCCAGATTATGCCATGTAAACAATAGCCGCGGCGACCACATGCCCGAAATCATATTCAAACATTAATCTCATAAAACTATTTGTCGAATAAAGCTAACTTTAAGGATATTAAAAACATTTTTCAATTTAAAGTTTTCTGCCTCTAAATAAAGCACCCTTTATGAGCCAGTCAGCGAGTTGGTAGAGACAGCGTATGCCGGACGTACACATACCGCCCGTGTGGTGGCTATCCGTGATGCTACCACAATATTTGTAAGCTATCTACAAATGGTGAGTTCGTTATTGGCCTTTAGGAACTGGTCGTCTACGTTTTATCCACCAACACCTTCATTTTCACCATGAAAGGTGAGATTTATTTATCTTTCTATCTCATTTCTCATGCAAACTCATACCAATCAATTCCCACACATATAAGTAAACGATGTACCTACCTAATGTACATATAAGTGTAGGTATACAAAGCAGTGATCAGTAATATATGGGAGTGGACCAGCTTTGTATGTTCACCTTGACAATCGTATGGGACAGATTGGAGATTGCCAGGGCTGGTGAGTGCAACTTCTTTGTTAAAAAAATTTTAGATCGTATGCAAAATAATGAAGTTTTTTGACTTCAGTTTTTAACGCAAGATTGCATAACCTCGGTGACGGTCTGAAAATGGATATGGAATTCCAGGGCTGTAGCGTTTTGGAAATATGTTCGAGTACATATTTTGGATCTCGTTTTATGATGCCATACATTTTTGACGCCATGTTTATGCCTTTTTAATTTCGTGGCTCGCAACTTTTAACCTAGTTATAATATTCTTGTGTAGATATGGGCTAACCATTTACTCTTGGGAAACGTTCAGTTTACTTAAGATAAGCAGTATAAATTTAAGGTTTTTAATTAATTATATGCACAAGTAAAAATGTGTGTGTGTGTATGTGTGTGTGCACGCCGCTGCAAACACAATTGGACGAAGTGGAGGATTATCGACTCATACAACACGAAAAGCGCGGATGCGGTCTTTATGCGAACCATGCATAAAGATGCAAGTGAACGGAATGCCACTGATGCCGCAATCAACGTGGCCACCTGCTGGGCTTGAACAATATAAATACGTCAAGTCAACGTACCGCTGACACGAAAAGACGAAAAAGATTATGTAACAATCACTGTAAAACTCACCGAATTAAGGCGAGTATAGTCGTCGAAGACCTGAGCCTCGCCGCCCACGCACCGACCCGCTAATGAATATTTCTATGGCATGAAATAAAAGTTGCGTTTTAAATAATTATTATTTTATAATAAGAAATGCACTGTTGTAAGATATCGTTGTTGAAAACAATCAAATTTTTTTTTCATTTGCTCAAAATTGATGTACATATATGTAAATACATATATTATCAAAGTTTAATAAATATTTTTTTCTGGAATTTTCTGTAGGCTCATTTAAAAGCATTAGGCTCTCAAAAACGACCATTTCTCGACTACATTCGCCTTTAATCTCATCACAAAACATGGCATTTTTTATTTCATTTAATTTAGAAAGTATTTACTGTCTGGCAGCCCTACCGCATCAGACGCATAAAACGACTGTTCTATGTTAGTACTTAGTAGTGATTTATCTGTTTTTTTTTTACCGAGTCCAAGACATGCGAAGTACCAATTGACGACGTTTTAGTTCGTTTCATGTCCACTGACGAATACAGGCTGTGTCTGAATACGATTCGGTTTGGCTATAAATCGATTAAAACTTTTTCTGTGGAAAAAGTTTTAATGAAAGTTTGTTACCTATTAATTTATTTAATATTTTTTGCATCAAAATGTACAGAGCCGGATTTAATGCCATTAGGCATATTGGTATTTTCAGTATTCAATCAGTATTAGGTATCTGCTAGCTATACAGGGTGTAAGGGACAGCTCTCCGCAGACTGATAGGGTGAATTCAGTATTATCATACTAAGATGACCGGTACATGAAGTTATTTCAGGAACGTTATGGGAATCTAATAAACCTGATCTGTTTCTGTTTTTGTGCATAAATCGGAGCGTCTGTTACTGGTTGGGAGGGGTAGGTAATAGGTATGCGGTGAGTTCAATGAACTCTGTAGCTACGCAGAAAGTGAACAGCTGATTACACGAGTCGTTCGTTAGACTATATCAACATCCGTTGCTGATTTCTTTTTTATTTTAGCTGTTTTATTTACATTTTATAATGTAACCGCATCACTTCAAAACGGTTGCATCTGTTTGGCAAATTATTTTTTGTTTTGTATGTAAATGTCAGGACAAGGTTTGTATGACAGATTTATTTTTTGGAAAATTCACCAAAAATGATGGAAATTTGTATGAAAACAGACAAAACACAGCCTTAACCGCTAGAGATACCTAGTGAAGCCGGGCACGAAGAAGTAGTAAAAATAATTTAGTATTAATCTAGGTGTGTGTTTAGAATATTTGGGTGTTATATATATTTTCCGGAGTTTTCTATACCTAGTTTTATAAAAAGGGACATGTTCCGTCGATCCCATATAGATTGGGTTAGGGACAGGAGAATGATGATATATTTTCTACAGTATAAAAAAATAACCAAATATATTATTTTAACTAATTTTAGTCTCCATTTGCAGATAACGTTATGAATTATATGTAATAACGTCTAACTACAAAACTATGCCTCAATTCATCAGGTTAAGCTGCAAAGTAACAAAAATCCAAAACAGGTAAGCCATGTTACAGTATTTCGGAAATAGATCCAAAAATAGTCAATCTGCCTAGTCTTCTCCCAACTATGTTGGGGTCGGCTTCCAGTCTAACTGGATGCAGCTGAATACCAGTATTTTATATGGAGCGACTGCCTATTTGACCTCCACAACCCAGTTACTGGGTAATACGATACCCACTGGTAAGACTGGTTGTCAGACTTTCGGGCTTCTGACGACCCGTAACGACTGCCAAAGATCCACAAATGACAGCCGGGACCAACTTACAGCTCAACGTGCTTTCTGAGGCACGGGGGAGTCTCGATATGTAAAGATGGTCACCCATCTACGGACCAAGCCCGGCAAGCGTAGCTTAACCTGATGAATCGATCGACCCGTGTGGCTTTTATTACTTAGCCACGAGCTCCTATCCAAAAATAGCATTACAAGCTAAATAATCACTTATCTTATTGGCACACCCTGTACTTAACCTGACTTCATTCCTTTTATTTTATGTTGAATGTAATGACTACAATTTGACGAATTGCCTCATATGTTACGACGCGGACGCGAGAATGACTCGTAATAAATTATCTTTTTATTTCATTATTTTTTCATCCTATGAGATTGCGTTCTGAAAGCTTATTCTATTTTAATGACTGCGGCTGATATGATTAGTTGTTGCTATTGTTACCTACCAATCACGACAGTTTTAACGATAGACTAGGTCAGTTCTCAAGAAACTTGGATTCGTCTTAGAGGTCGAAAGTGGTGTAAATGTACTGTATACAGGGTCAAATTAAATTAGCTAGCGAAACTCCGCAGACACCTAACCTAAACATGATAAAACCAAAAGAAATTAAGTTGATTTTTTTTTGGGGTCATCAACCGCCGGCTGTATAGGTACTTACAATTTCAGTTTAAAAATATTATTTTTTGTGCAAACTTCACAGACGTGATGGGAATTGATATCTCAACACAACACGATAAAACCGATTTTATTAAGTCACACTTCAAGTAACAAAACTACCAACGGTTATTGACCCCAAAATCATCAACTTTAAAAAAATATATTTTATTGATATCTAATCACCACGTCTGCGGAGTTTCACTAGCTAATTTATTTTGACCCTGTATAGTACACCTACATTTCCATGTTTTTAAGCTAGATAAAAGAAAAATAAAATGTCAATAAATTATTCTCTCTTCACAATTTGCTTTAGGAATTAACATTGTTTGATATAATAGACCATTAACCCGCTACTTAGGTACATATCCCTTACCCGAGCAGCTAATCAGAATCTATCTCTATCTTATATAAGTACCTATATAAAAATGAATCGACGAAATGTATGTACGCGCATTACTTCAGAACGGTTGCACCTATTTGGCAATTTTTTTTTTTTGTTGTGTTTGTAATTGTCAGGACAAGATTTGTATGAAAGAAAATGTTTGAAAAGTTGCCGGGAAAATTGGAAAATTCAGGAAAACTGAAAGTGCATTTTCTATGGGAATTTTGTATGAATTATTGAAATTTTGACAGGACAACGTTCGTCGGGTCAGCTAGTTTCCTATAAAACTTAATAACAGTTTGCTTGACCCGGGGATCAAACTCAGGAACCCACGCCGTACTCAATAGCCAACAAAACACTACTAAAATATGAGATAAAATGTTTGCATCTACATTATGATAAGCTTATCTACATAAACAAGATAAGTCATTGCTCCTAACACAGTAACCTTCTCGTAGATACGATCAGACGTTTCAGTATTTGTTTGTTTTCAGATAGAGATCTCATACATCATCTCCCAACTATGTTGGAATCGGCTTCCAGTCTAAAGTTAATACCAGAATTTTACATGGAGCGACTGGATCTGACCTCCACAACCTAGTTACTGGCTAACTCGATACCCCTTGGTAGAACTGGTTGTCAGCCTTTTGAGCTTCTGACTACCTATAACAACAGTAACTGTTAAAGATCTACGAATGATAGGCACGGAGGGACTCAATATGTATATAATGGATGCTCACCCATCCACCAACCGACCCGTGCGGCTGTTATCATTTAGCCATGAGCTAGCAAAGAGATGTCATTGATGAATGATATTTATTTCATTCGTCTTTACATCGGCCGGGCCAGTTGGCGTGGTTGGTTAAGATACCGCCTATCATGCCGCTGGTCGTGGGTTCGATTCCCATCCAGGACAAACATTTGTGTGCATGAACATGTCTGTTTGTCCTGAGTCTGGGTGTAATTATCTATATAAGTATGTATTTACAAAAAAAAAAAAGTAGTGTATGTAGTATATCAGTTATCTGGTTTCCATAGTACAAGCTCTGCTTAGTTTGGGATCAGATGACCGTGTGTGAAAAATGTCCCAGGTTATTATTATATTATTATTATTATTATATTACATCGGTTTTTGAATAAAGGAGTTTCTTGCCCGTTCTTCTCCATAGGTATTTACTACGCTTCGGAATGGGCAACTAGCTTGACCCCTTGATATAATATATTGATATTCGGTTTATTAGAAACTAGCTGCTACTTGCGACTACGTCTGCGATCCAGGATGTATCCTATGTCCTTCTCCAGGTCATGGTCTACCCATGTGCCAAATTTCATCTAAGTCCGTTCAGCCGTTTTAACGTGAAAGCGTTATCAACAAACAAACACTTTCGCACTTATAATAGATGAAAAACCGGTCTATCGACACTCTAGGCTCACAAAATGTATATACCTATTCCTTTCCTCGGGAACAGTACTTCTATTCGGGATGCAATGTACTCTATGTCCGTTTCTGTACACGTGACAACGTATGTGCAAAATTTCAGGATGATCGGTTCAGTGGTTTAGGCGTGAAATGGTAACAAACCAACAAACAAACTTACTTTCGCATTTATAATATTAGAGGATAAATGTTTTGCGTTTGAGTGATGATGACTGATGAGTCATGTAGGATAACCCATATATGCCCAGAACTTTTTTGACACCGATTTTTGTAATTTTTACATATATGTTGATAATTAAGGAATAATTAAACCGAGTTGTCATTCAAGGCAGTTCTTTAGTCTTTTAAAAGATGGCGCTGTTATTAAATTTAATAGAGCAGCTCGTGCTCAGGATGCAATACAAGTGATGGAGTACTTTTGGGTCGTTATCGACCGGGCATATATGGGTTAAAATACGTTTGTTATCATTTCTGTTATACTCAAATGGTATATTTCCGGAGGAGAGCTGGGCTAGACTTATACATATTAGGTAGGTACTGTATTTTAGAGCCGTATCTTTTAATTTACCTAAAGTCAATGCTGATATAAATTCGATATTCCGCGCGTACAGCGCTTTTATTCCGTAGCAGTAAGAGCGGTTTTTGTAGTGCAAGTGTTGCCACAGACGTGTGGAATGACCCTATGACAAGTGATTCCTATCACCTAGAGCTGGCAAAACTGAGATTGTTCTATTATATTATTTTCCGGCCCTCACAATCGCAACACATTTTCAGTTCAAATTCAGTGAGCTAAAAGACTCCTTAGTGATTTAGCTCTCAGTATTAAATAATAAAAACATTAAAAATAAGTAGATACCTGCCTACTCTTCAAAATCTAAAAAACCCTCAATCTATCAATCTGCCTAGCCTTTTCCCAACTATGCTGGGGTCGGCTTCCAGTCTAACCGGATGCAGCTGAATACCAGTATAAATTTACATGAAGCGACTGCCTATCTGACCTCCACAACCCAGTTACTGGGTAAAACGATATCTCTTGGTAAGACTGATTGTCAGACTTTCGGGCGTCTGACGACCCGTAACGACTGTCAAAGATCCACAAATGACAGCCGGGACCAACGGCTTAACGTGCTTTCCGAGGCACGGAGGAGTCTCGGTATGAAAATATGGTCAATGGTTCGACCCGTGCGGCTGTTATTACTTAGCCACGAGCTCCTCTTTCTAAAAAATCTAAAAACCCTATTGACTTATAATGGGAACTAATATTAGCGTAACCGTATTTTACTTCAAACATACTCCAAAAAGATAATACATACTAATTACATATGCTCATAAAAACTATATTTTGCTATTATTTACTATGTCTGAATATACATAGGAGTAAATAATAGCAAACTATAGTTTTTACAACCTTGGTTGGTACCAATTAATTCATTTACATAACCACGATAACTATCACAGCTTCCTTTCCCATATTTTAAACTACGTACATAAATGATAATACTTATAATAAGGAACAACTTTTATTATTCGTAGGAAAAAATATAATAAATCACTGGCTTACATCCGATGAGTAGTAAGGTAGTAAATAAACATACTACACGTTTGTAAATATATCAAGCAGTTTTAAAACAACGCAAATGTTATACGCAACACATTCTCTGAAAAAAAAACAACCTTATCTTGACGTCTCAAAGCTGAATTTTCAATAAGAGATGTCATTTCTGAAAATCTTGAAGATACAATGTGAATTGAACTTTATCTTTTCTCATCTAAAGTGGAATTTCCAATGACAAAATACAACTGTACAATTCAACTGTATTTTTAGAGCCACAAAGTCGAATTTCGAACGAGCAAAGGTTTTTGTTTGCTCTAGTTTCACAAACGGAATAATCGGTTCTCGCGTTGCCTAGCAACGTGTAAACAAACAAGTCAAGTGTTTTCTATGTTTTTTGTTTAACTTTCAAATGTAATTTTATTCAAATCGTTTTCTCGTATTCCTTTGTTTTACAAAATAATTTGAAATGGTAAACAGTTTGAGATTACTTTTCTGTGTTGATTTTTGAATTTTAAAATATTAAGTAACTAAAAGCTTTTTCTAGAGAATTTCGGATATATTTATTTTTTTCATTCTATTATTGTCTTAGATCCGGTTCAGTGAACACTTTTGACCCTGCTCGTTTTCCCACGTCCATTTTTTGGCTCGACAGATATTTAGTATACCTTGAACCACTTTCATTTATAGACACTAGTTTTCCAAATTAATGTTCTTTTTAAAGAGTAACCATGGTGTACTCTAAATTCTATTTGGAAACTTTGTTCTTCTAAGAATAGGAAATCCTTATACACTTTCAAAAATGCTTGATATTTGTTAAATTGAAATAGCTAAATGATTTGACCTTTAATAATTGACACTAGAGCCATAGTAGAATTGTTATACTATGCTAGAGATTAGTTTTTCTGGCTTCACGGTTATTTAAAGATACTGTTTTCAAATCATCTTTGATTGGCAGAGCGAGCGAAGCGAGGACAGCTTCAAGTCTGGCAAAATTTGCTTTCCTCTGTCAGTTTGTTGGTACTCCTCTACAAGTCTTACGACTTTATAGATTTTTTTTTGTGGCGGGAAAAAATAAAAGTTTGTGCTCGCAAGGTCTACTGTTCGCAGAACTATTAGTTATATATTATATAACTCGGTCATCATCTTTTGTTCCTCGTCCTGACAGATTTGAAATACATTTTATGATAACTTTCATTTTTCGACACTTCTTTCACAAATTAATGTTCTTTATAAAGAGTAACTATAGTGTAAATTCTTTTAGCTAGGTAACTAACTTTGTTTTTCTACGAATAGGAAATCCTCTTTGACTTCCAAAAAGTGCCTCTTAATATTTTAATTGAACTGAATGAATGATTTGACTTTTAATTGACACTAGAGCATAGTTTTTCTGGCTATAGACTTCACGGTTATTTAAAGATAGGTACTGTTTGCAAACAAAGTCATCATCTTATTTACCTTATTCCAATCTCATCAATCAGTATTCATCCTCTTTATAGCCATATGATCTTTCACACAATCCATCGTTTCGTCGACCTTGCTTTTATAGCCATCCCCATTCTTACTCAAAACTTTCCTCACGACATGACATTCGACATTGTTGATTCCTCCGCATCACATGCTCATGGATACAACCACTTGATTACTAGTTACCGTGCTACTGACACATGCGTGCACTGACTGCACCTATCCACTCAAATCTGCGTGGTTCATTCCTTAAAAGGCCAATTCAGATACTAATCTACATAGTCCTCACATGATCTGATCAAGATAAAGTCTGAACTTTAAAAGACACTATGACGTCTGAGTTTGTTTCGGTGTTTATTCTCAAAGTAGGCGGATAAATGATAAATGATTTTATTTCTGTAAGTAGGTTTGTACAAACACTTTTACAAGTCAATCATGTTTTTTTTTTTAACTAGATGAGGTCGGCGTTTCCTATCTGACTACTCTGAGAAGAAAGGCCGAAACAAACTCAGAGGTCACAGAGGTCTCAGAGGTCATAGCAACGCATACAACCCTAATCTCTTCAAAGTGAGAGTGAACAGGATTCTTCTGGGTAAGCTAGAGCAAGAGCAAACCCAAATAAAAAAAAATAGGAAATACCGACTCCTTCTAGTTTTTAAAATATGTTGACGTGTAAATGTGTTTGTTAAAACCAATTTACGAAATAAACATCATTCATCATGACAACGGGTAGTTCAATAAAAGTAAGGCTTGGCATATACATAGAATGTGATCGAGCGAGTTATAATGACTCAAGCTCAGTTCAGTTCAGTGAATGCATCAGAGAACGCTTGACGTGTTCCTACTTCGATAGTCATTATGATAATGACGTAGGTTCTATGGAGTAGGGCTTGGAATAAATATTTTCAAGAAGTTAGGAGAGAATTGAAAATAATAAAAATAAAATAAAAATGTAATGGAACGACGCTTTTCAACACACTTATAAGAAACTTTTAAACACTTTATTAAAGAATGTTTCATACTTTAAAGATGATCGAAAGCGAAAGTGATGAAGTAGATCGGACGGTTAAGCACAAAATTAACTCTGGAAGGATGAAATGGCGGCAGGTCACGCGAACAAAACTTAAACTTAAGGGAAAAATATATAAAACAATGGCTAGACCGGCTGTCTTGTATGGATGAGAATGTTGGGCCACAAAAGGGATGAATGCAAGGCAATTGCATGCCGCTGTGACGCGGAGGAATGAGGAGAATGTCGTGAGGAAAGGTTTGAGTATGAATCTGGATAGCTATATGAGTAGGGGAAGACCAAAGAAACGATGGATGGATTGTGTGACAGATGATAGAAAGCGAGTGACTACAGAGGTGACGACTAATAGAGCAGTATGGAAAAAGGGACATATTGAGCAGATCCCAAATAGACGGGGCTAAAGGTAGGAGAATGATGATGAGTTTTTTAGTGAGAAATTAAAGTATCTTTGAGCTAAGGATTTTCGCTCCTTCTGCGTCAAAAGTTGGTTGGTTGGTTGGTTTCGTTTTGAAAACCCCGATAAACACAATGTCAATGAGATTCGACTTGACTGTCATGGAAACGCCATTATAATTGTGTGTGCACTCTTGTCAGTATCATGAACACTTCTTCACGTGACTTAGTACGCTGTGGGCACATCTAACGTTTTCAATCATTTTGAATGGAACTAAATCAAATTTAGTTCCATTCAAAATGGTTGAGCTGAATGGTGCTATCCATGCGTCAGTTTCGTGAACGGGCGCTCTCAGTAGGGACTGGTTATCTCTTAGCTGCCACGGCTTATTTTAATTTAATGTTATAATTGTTTTTTTTTTTTCAATCTTTTTATTTCTGACGCATTTATCATTCTGCATCGTTCTCACATGTATAATTTCAACATGAATGATATAAGTAACCACTATTTTGTAACCATATTTTGATTTAAAAGAGTGTCTGTCCGTGGGGTTTCTTGCCCGTTCTTGTCCTATGTATCTGCTACGCTTCGGAATGGGCAACAAGCTTCATCTTTCCGACTGACAATTCAAAAGTGCCTCTAATTGGTTTATTTGAAATGTTTTGAATATTTAGTTTGAGTTTGAGCATTTCCTGAAACATATATCGCGAATTCGCGACTAGTGAGCCGATTTGTACTTGTTGCAGTACTACAATTTGTTTCAAATGGCGATGTTGCCGACACACAATACTCGTAGCTAATGGAAGCTAATCGTGGAAGCCCACTCACTGTTGTTAATCTGATTACTTGTGGATGGTAAGGTTAAGGGTACTCACTAACGTAGCCTACATTTATTATTTCAGTTTAAGTTATACATAACATAATATAACAAAACATAGTTAGGCAGAAGTGTACCTATAATATACCCACGTTTAGCCAGCTATGTTTAAGTCCCATGTACTCGTAATAGGAGGCGAGCTTATTGCCGTCATCCAGGCACAAATCTAGACTTCGGGGCTGCAACTGGAAATATCCTGGGAATCGAACCCAGGACCGTATGAGACCGTACCATCGTATCGCATTAGGTAATGAAGCCTGTAATGATAGTTATAATGGGATAAATAAAGTAAACAGAAAAACATGAAGTTTAGGCCTCTTCTGACATCTGTAAGGTGTGTTTACAATCTACCGAGTTTCGTGATAGCCGTTCGTCAGGAATAGTCTGTAACAATTCATCAGTCAGTGAATCATGCTCGGCAGTGGCGCTTGCGCCCAGTATACCAACGAGGCATTCAGCTAAACTTATAGTTTTTCTAATTTCCTCCCTCAAGATCAGCCCTAAAGAAGACCCCATGATCTAATTTGTCAGTCAAGTGCATGCTTTAGAACTGACATCTTTCTAACAAACTGGAACACATCTTGACAATTATTAAGAAATATCTGCGTTTGCATTTGAGTTAGATAAAAACAGTCAACAAGGTAGATTGTCTAATCAACTAATAGCATTGTGTGTGCCAGATGTGCTTATCTAAATATAACCTGTACTTGTCACCTCAGAAGATCGCGGGGAAGACCTGGATGAGACTCGCACAGACCAGGGAAGCATGGCACAAAACGGAGGAGGCTATACTCAGCTGTGGGTGGACAATAGGTTGCTGATGATGACGCTGATGTGATGATGATCGTATATTGCGAATCGTACGAATGAAACTCGTTTGCTCAAACTCAATATGGTTTGAGTATTTCCTTGGACGACTCTTATTAACTTAACGAGGTAGGATGACAAACACCTTATCCAACTATTGTTTGAGTCATATAAATGAAAATACGTCACTGGACTATAATATATTGTCGTTGACTATAACTAATAATGGCGCCGATTTCCTTGTTCACAAACTAAACTTATTTTAAGTTCAGTGCATCTTTTTCTTTCTATTTCATTAAGAAAAGGTCAGACGATAAATATTAGTTTAGTCCTGTCAAATTAAGATACTCCATAGACAAGTTTAGACGTGATTAAAAAATTGGCTACTAAAAATACGTCAATTTACTTCAGGCACTGACTGATTTGACAGGACTAAACTAAAATTTATCTTCTGTCCATTTTTTAATGAAATAGAAAGAAAAAGATGCACTGAACTTAAATTTAGTTTAGTTTGTGAACAAGAGAACCGGCGCCATTGTATGTTAGTAGGTAACATTAATTGTTGTTGTCCTTATAGAAAAACGTTAATAAGAATATTAGTAAATTTACATACAACCATTGTGGCCATTATGTATTACGTCACAGGGTTTAATAAGACTATAAGAAATTTACATACAACTATAATGAAGAAGACACTCCGTTTTCAATGAAGTCATTTTCACCGATTTTATTTTATTTCTATTTATTGCAAGATTAGTTCTACGATAATTTATTTTACGAGAATACAGAAAACTTAGTATTAACCTAAACCTATTTTACCATTTAATCATAAGCAAGGAGAGTGCGTATAACTTTATTTCTAATCCACCAGTAATAAATAAAGAAAACTAAAGTTCAACTCCCGTTTGACTACTTTTCTCTGAACACTGTGTCATTGACTTTTAAATAAAAATAAATTTTGTTGTACTGCCAAGCGTTTCAAACAAAGGAGTTTTTATGTCCATGTGTGATATAATTCATATAATTGTAGACATTATCTAGTGAAGGGCGGTACGGAAGCGAAAGGCTTCGGGAATTACTCATAGACGGAGACAATTGACGTGTTTCTTGGCTAAGGAGTAATTTTTATGGGAATTTTTTATAATGTCTTGATTAAATTAAGAATCTCTTCAAATAGTAATGTCAGTTTTAGATTCCGGAAGGCTACATCAGTAGACGTAGCTAAAATCCGAACTATCCTAATCCCAACTATCCTAATCCTAACTAATATTATAAATGTGAAACTGAGTTTGTTTGTTTGTTTACGCTTTCACGCTAATACGGCTGTAAGGGAAATTTGGCAAATGGGTAGACCATGACTTGGATTAGAACATAGGATACTTTTTATCCCGGTAGTGCGTTTCCGTGGGATACTTATTCCACTATCCAAACAATGTAAGAAATAAAACATATAAGAAATAGAACCCTATCCAGACCGGGAGCCTCATTTACTAAAAAAATATATATATATATATATTTATGTATAAATAACTACATACGCTTTTTACATGTTTGTTTTTCTGTATACTATATACTAACCAACTTTATTTACATGAAGAAAGCAAGAAAATCACTAAAACATTGCCAATCATGGGGATTATTTTTAAATAAAAGTAATTTCAAATTTGTTTTTTCAATTAATGCCCTACCTAAGTTTTTTTTTTATCGACTTTTGGTTTTTTGCCTATAGATACATTTTGAGCATTTTCCTTTACTGATCAAATTAATAATAATTTAGCTACCAATAGACTGATTACTTCAAACATAACATTTCTACTACATTATGCATTTTAGTATGTCTATTTGTCTATGTATGTTTGTCATATTTAGAGGGTGACAAAGATAAGTAAGAGAGAACTCATTGCCGACAAACTGATTTGCAGTTTGGCAAATATTGATTACTGTATATTGTGTTTATTTTTTAACAAACAAACAAAAAACATAGCCATATTATTTAAAAAAGCTACACTTGTGGATATGTAATTAGTTTATTTACGTAGTTCTGCCCTAAACATGTGTTTATCTAAAAATTTTTGTATATAAAACATGCTTTCGTTTTCACAAAGTTTTATAAAATTGGTTTCATAACTTAACCATTGTGTTTGTTTGTGTTTGTTTTTTTTTTTTTTTTTAACCAACTTCAATTTGTGTTTCAAAAGTCAAAACTTATTAATTGTCTATGGTCTGCAAAAAAAAATAACCTGTTTGTATTGGACGTGACATTCAGTAAAATTATTTACATCACGTATCTAACCGCGTTGTATGTATATACGCTTGGATATTATGAAAACCGTACTTGACGTAAATATTAAATACCCTCCTTCAATAAGTCAGAAGTGGGAAACTGTTTACAAAATGTTTAGGCAGCTATACTGTGGCAAAACATGACACATGTCACAGTTACTGTCAATTTTCTCACACAAAATACATGTCTTAGTGCATTTTGTCTTGCAGTAGGTGTGTATAGTTTTCTTTTTTTTTTTTTAACAATCGGAAAGAAGGAAATTTAATTTTCTTTTTGATTTAACGGTTTTGGTGAGAGATCTAATTTTATCAGTAGATTTATTTAGTTTTTTTTTTTATTCTACTTATGGCATATAATAAATAATATAATAATATAATATAATTTCAGAATATGGGAAAAGTATGAAAGTTGGAAAAGAGAAATGAAAGATAATTAGATAAACTTAAAACATATTGTTTCAAATGATACTTCAATCTGGTTTACATTGTAATAAATTAAGAATAAGTAACATTTGGCTGCCTGCAAGATAGCTTACCTTGGCATTGGCTGAAAACGCTGATCATTGCCAAAAAATAAACAAAGAAAGTTATATGGCCAAAAAAGGAATCTTATTTTCTTTTGTAGTGTAGGGTTTTATTAGCAATATAATTTAATTTATGCTCTTAGTTTTAGCTAAATTACTAAATGGAATGGGAGGAAGCAATGGGCAACAAGCTTCGTCTTTCTGACTGACCAATAAATTGACAATTCAGAAGTGCCTGTAATAAATTGGTTTATTTTAAATAAATGCTTGAGTTTGAAAGTGAGTTCCAGTATAAAATAACTTATTTCTTAGCTGCTGCTGCCGTCTTATGGAAGACGTAAGTGACATTTTTTTCGAAATAGAGTTATTTACTTATATATTCGGAACCAGCAGAAAAAAAAACCGCATCTACCAGTATTTTTATATTGACGTAAACTTAACGAAAACCTAATAATTCTTACTATTAAATTATGACGCATCTGCTTTTGTATTTTAAAAAGGACAAATTATTTTCTTTTTTCTCCATTTAAATATTTCTGTAGAAACGTTCTGTTTCGTTATGATGGCAGTATAACAGCTATCACCTACTTATTTTAAATGAATAATTAAAGCTACTTTACTCTACAGCAGAATATTTTAACTACCGTATCAGAAATCTGTTAAAAATATTAAGTAATACTTACTTGGAATCATCGCACCGAACAGCGTATCCCGCCAAAAATATAATCAAAAAAGTTTTCATTTTCAGTCTTTTGCCACTAGAAACTCCATAAGTTATTTTCCATAAAACGAAACAAAAACAAATCGTTCACGCAATATTTGACAAACGTTTAACACAAAAAACATTTCCGAATTTAAACTTTATAAAAAAAAGTTACGAATTAAAAATAAAAATACGTTTCGCGCCAATTTTTGACGTGAGTAGTGATGCCTCGTCTGAGGCGCGCTCTCGACTCCACGTGCGCGTCGATTATGACAATATTAAATACTATAGTGCTCGATTCACGATTGTCGGTTGTAGTTTAAGAGCCAGATAATGATTTGCACGTTTCATCTGTCAGCATAATATTGTTGGAGTAACTAGTCGTTTTTCTGTTGTTTATGTTTATAAATTAATCGGAATATTTTTTATTCAGATAAAGAGGCATTGGAACAGAATAGATAGGAGAAAATTTCCAACTGATAACAAACAACATAAATAAATATTAGCAGCTGTGTAGAGAATCTTTTTAGATGTTTAATTTAATTTAATCAAAAGCAGTTTTTTTTTGTTTTTTTTTTTAATTCTTTGCTTTTTTTTAACATGAGCGTCAATTTTATTTCTGGGTTTAAAAATGATAGCTGACGGTGAAAAAATCCGCTCATAATATTGACCTAAGTTTTTCACTACATCTCCCAAAAAAAAAAAAAACACACTAACAAATAATTCGCGAAACAGTATGTGTAGGTATTTTACGTTGTATTTTTATGTGTGTGTATACTTACATAGCCCCAAAAGTTTTTTGCATTATTAAAACTATAACCCATTACAATGCGACGATACGACGTTTCATGATTTTAAAAAAAACTTTAATTAAACCCAATGACATAACCACTGTAAATAATTATTGGATTTTTCTCACAAAACATAGATATTATTCAACAATCAATTAAGTTTTTTGACAAACATATGGCGACAATATTTTGAACAACGAGTCTTTAATGGGTTATTTTATCTCTAAATTGTTTTTGGGAATATTGTGTAACACATGTTTATTTAATTAATTAATGAGAATTGCAAACATATGGCATAGTGGAATATTCGCTGGATAAGCGACAATTTGATAGATCAAGGTGAAGACGGGATTTACTGGACTCCCACCAGAGTACTGATACTCCTGCGGTGGACTATACAAACTAGAAAGGTTTGATCTGATTATGATGCGACACATTATAAACTAGAACTATTATCAGTCTCGCCTTTCCCAACTAAGTTAAGGTCGGGTTCCAGTCTAACCAGTATCAAACTATTGTCTTACAGCTGCCAGACAATAGCATGACCGAACGACTGGCGTCTCACCTAGGCTTCCAAATTGTTTAGGCGCAATATCGTTGAAATTCTGCTGGTAAAGAATTGAGATGTTTGGCTAAAATTTTGAAGACTAGAAGAATATCTTTATTTGCATAAAATCTAAATAGTAAAGGTCTTAAATATAAATAGTTCCACATATTTTGCTTGCATTTTTCAAAACACCTTAAAAATAATACTATAAACTGAGATCATGTAGTAAAAAAATATTTAAAAAAAAACAATTATATAAATTGCTAGTGAGAATAGTGAGATCTATGTATTAGTGTTAATTTAAATACCTTAGGTATCATAGGTATGGTACCTTAATTATTTTCAACTTAGCTTATAATTTAGGAATTCACTTATAGTGTAGAACACATTAATAGAGAGCCAAATAATTTAATGGTAGCTCTCTGATCTGTTTAGGTATTTGGTTATAGATTTTGACAGACATATTATAACAATTGTTTTGAAATGGTGTGCTTCTACATCTCGTGACTGTTATAGCTTTCGAGAAAAAAGTTGGTTGTGCTTGGTTTTGTTCGCATAAAAAATCCTTAATTTTTCATTATTTAATACATAAATCACGTTTATCTAATTATAGTTGATGGTTATTACGACTTGACGAAACATCGATATTTTATTAACATATGCAAGTTCAATAATATGAATATACTAAGTATACAAACTGTCGAAATAAATTCTATAAATGATGGTGACAACCGCATCAAATACCGTTGCGTAGTTTTAAAGAATAACTTCACACACAGGCCACACAGACTGACACGAAAAGCAACGCGTGATTAGGCTGAGTTCAGCATTGAAGACCTGTTGGTGTCTATAATTATACAGGGTGTCCGGTAAAGAATAGATAACCTTGAAATAGTATATAATTTTATGGCCATTCTAAAAAAAAAATACAAAACATATATACAGGGTTATTGGTAAAATACCAACCACCTCTTAAGGGGTCATTTTACTCATCATTATGAATAACTTTTACTATGAAACCAAACCTAAAATCGCGAAAAAAAATCAGCTGTTCAGTACATCTGGACAAATTATGCGAACATAAATGAACAGCTGATTTTTTTTTTAGCGATTTCAGGTTTGGTCAAATAGTAAAAATTGTTCATAATTATGAGTACAATGATCCCTTAAGAGGTTGTTGGTGTTTCACCAATAACCCTGTATATCCCAAGTAGTACCTAAGATACGATTTTTTGTTTTGAAAAAACTACTGTGCAATTTCTTGTCACACATAGTCAACGTACAATATTATAATAACAAAAACAACCGATGGAATTCGGTCGTGGTGAAGAGGAATGTAAACAAAGTTTAAAAAAAAATACGTACTTCCTGGGATATACAGGTGAATTTTTCAAGTGGGCGTGGAATAATAAATGGTCAAATCGGAGCCAATGAAGAATAGCGAGTAAAGTACTCAAACGAGTCTCGGGCTCGATTTTGACGAAACTAAAACTGCATTATGCATTATTGGATTTTTGAAAATACAATATTTCTAGCCACGAATCGAACCCGTTGATCTTAGTAAAAAAAAAAATCATCCAATACAACATCACACCATTTGACCACACACACCACACCATTCGATAGTGTCGCTAATAAGGATCGAATCCTGGGTAGTAATAATACACGGTAAACTAAAGGAAAGAGCTCATTTTTAACAAAATACTTTTTTATTTTTCTTATGTTTACCTATCTATTAAACCTTAACTGATTAATTGTTCAAAATGACCATTGCTTTATTCGATGTCTCATGGATTGTACTGCATTCAGCATTACAATATTATAGATTTTAATATAGAACCAGGCCATCCACGCTCATTTGAAAAATTCATTCTGTAGGTATATATTTTTTGTATGTTTTCTTAGAACGGCCTTAGGGTCTATATGTGTGTGGGCGCGTTCCCTGAGGCTGCGGCCAGTCCGCCGGTTGAACGCGTCCCAGAGGGTCATGGCCATTCGGCTAGTCCGGGGTTACCGCACGGTCTCCGGTGAGGCGGCGAGCCTCCTTGCCGGATTGCCGCCGTGGGATCTGGAGGCGAAAGTCCTCGCGCACGTGTGGGAGTGGCGCGAGGAGGCGAAACGCCAGGGCGTAACTCCGCTGCCGCGAGAAATCACGGTACAGCGGACAGAGCTCCGGCGGGATCTCATGGCGACATGGAGAGTGCGACTGTCGCAGCCCAGCGCTGGGCACGCCACAATTGCGGCGATAAGTCCCCTCTTTGAGGAGTGGTTAGAGAGGCTCCACGGCGTCCTCACCTTCCGCCTGACGCAGGTCCTCACCGGACACGGTTGTTTCGGGAGGTTCCTGTTTCGCATAAGGCGGGAGGAAACGCCCGGGTGTCACCATTGTGTGGATCGCCCAGAGGACACGGTGGAGCATACAGTGGAGGTCTGCCCGGCTTGGGCAGAACACCGCCGTGTTCTCACGGAGGCGATCGGCGGCGGCGATCTCTCGCGTCCGAGCCTGGTCCAGGCCATGGTGCGGAGCGAGAGTGCATGGGAGGCCGTCACCTCCTTCTGTGAAGCGGTAATGCTCGCGAAGGAGGAGGCGGAACGCGTGAGGGAGAGGCAGCCTCACGCCCTCAGTCGCCGCAGGAGACGCCCTGGGCGGCGGGAATCGATAGCCGATTCCCAGCCACCGTAGGCGCGGGCTTGCGGACGGTGAGTAGTGGGTAGCTCGCCGTCCGGTGAGGACCAGGCCCGGGTCGACGGCGCGTTGTGTTCCACGCGCGCCTCAAAGAGATGTCAGCAAAAGATGGGGTCCAATAGGGCCGATGCCGCTGGGGTCGCGGGTTGTTTGAAAAAGATACCGTGGCCCTGGCATAGGCAACTGAAGGAACACGGGTGGGTTTTAGTCAGTAAAAGTCTGACACGCCCTTCCGCTCCACCCAGAGCGGGAGAAGTTATTTGATGATTTCCCATCCACAAAAAAAAAAGGGTCTATATGTGTAATATGCTATTTCAAGGTTATCCATTCTTTACCGGACATTGTATATACGTATACAGGGTTTGTCATAATTAATAGATAACCCTGTATCTGTGGGTGGGGGACCCCAAACGGAATCGATAGGCGCTTGCCTATCGATTCCGTTTATTCCGCAATTTTTTATTTTATTGACTTCCTCGGCAACCGTGTTCACAAATGAAGGAATGTTCACTATCTAATGTGCAAAATATTCTTAAATTTACGTGCTATAAGATGTGTATTACAAGAGTACTTCATGTAATTGTCCTTATGACATTAGGTTTTTGAAACAAAATTGCACATGTTGGCTTAATTTTTTTCATTGTATCTTAATATCTCAGAGGATTGGCGCTGTTTGCCGAGATACAGGTTTACTCCTAGTTCGGCTGCAGATGCTCCCATTATGTATTGTTTTAAAATAGCCTACTAATAATTTATGAATATTTCTTTGTAACAAACTTATTATTAGTCTCAATAAAATTATTATTATTATTATTATTATTATTATGTAGTTTTTTTAAAAATCTTAAAGTGAAAAAATTGTGTTTCTGTAAATTGTTTTCCTAAGTTTGAGTTCGTCTGGCGTAAACAAAATGTATGGAAACCTAGCTGCCCATATTTTTTAAAACGTGTCCTCTTAATGCAGATTCCGAATTCGTAAGTTAATCAATATTCCACATCTTTTTCTAGATACAAAGTGGTCTTTTTTACAGAAACACAACTTTTTCATTTTATAATTTAAAAAAAAACCACATGAAGTACTCTAAAACTGTAATACACATCTTATAGCATGTTTATTTAAGAATATTATACAGATTAGATAGTGAAAATAACTTCATTTGTGAACACGGTGGCCGAGGAAGTGACCAAAGGTGGCAATTTTTCAAAATATAATTTAAAAAAAATATTACGCATACACATCGACACCGGGGTTTGACAACTTTTTATATTATAGGGCTTGGGGTCCCCCACCCGCACATACAGGATTATCAATTAAGCTACACCCTGTATATGTTTCGACAACATTTCTTCAGTACTCAGCCCAACTAAATGGCGTTCAAAGTTGAAATTGCTTTATCATGGTGCTTGGAAGACGGGCTAATAATATTGCAGTTGGTTAGTAATTGCAGAGGGGTAAGTACTGCTCTTGGTTAATCCTCATGGCGAAGACCTCCTTGATAAATTTCTCGATATTGTACAGCTCTATCTAGCAATCACAAATAAATGAAAAATGATGGTAAGGTCCTAACAAATAAACAATTTTGTACCTCTACTAACAAAGGAATCTCATAGCTTATAAAACAACAATACACAGTCAGCGAAAAAAAAACTCCGCACGACTGTAGTACGATCAACCACTCGTCAGAAGAGTACGAAGACAATCCTTAGTGCTACGAAATAAGGGATCTGTCAAAGTTAAACTTCTACCATGGACGTGCAGTTGACTGTACGACCGACGGTCTCGTCCCTCATTGTATTATTTTCTAGAACCCAACGTGACCAAAATACATGTTGATAAGGAATTCTTAGTAAGACGATGACAATAAAAAAAGCTGTATAGATGTACGTAGTACATTATAACTCAATGGTATAGACTGGGGCATCAGATCAAACCGTTGTTTGTCACTTTCTCTAAAATTTGATGTGTTTGTTGTGTTGTATGATTTGGGACATGTAAATGATCATCATCATTTCAGCCGAAAGACTTCCACTGCTGCAGGCTTAACTCGAGAACCGTAGAGAAGCGTCTTGTCGACGGAAGAGTAGACAAAAATGACGTTACCGTGTAGACAGTACGACGGCAACAAAGTAGAAAGAGTCAACAGCTCTTTTACGAAATTCACTTTTTTACATAATTTGACTCAGAATTCTTTGTTTTTTTATCAATTTCTACAAATATTAAGTCATGCCAATGATAAATATACAACTGCGGAGGCGAGCCCGTAGCACCGGAGAAGATACGATTCTCAACGTGTTTTATATGGAATTATTACCTACTTGTAGAGTTTTAGGAGTTAAGCGTTTTATAAACGCGCAGCGAACAATGATAGGCTTCATGGCATTGCTTTTTTAAATTAGTGATAAGTAACTATTTAGGAAAAATGAATCTTTATGTAAATAAAATAAAATAAATAAAGGGGGCAAAATTTTCATTATTTTTGCAATAGGACAAACCGTTTTCGAAATATAATCAAAAGAAGATAAAAAATATATTAGGTTGATCAGCGTTCGGAAAACTTCGTGAAATCTTCTAGTTGCCTATATTCCGCAGAAAAAGACTGAGGTCTTCAACCAGTGCGTCTTATCCGTTTGTGTGTGGACACTGACAGTCAGGCTGGTTGCTCAGCGCGCTGTGGAGCGGGCTATGCTCGAAGTTTCTTTGAAGGATAAAAACAGAAATGTAATTATCCGGAAAAGAACCAAAGCTAGCCCAATTCTTGAGGAAGGCTATAGGCTATTTAACATCACGCTAGAACCTTTAGGAGCCAAGCAAAAAGAAAAAAGTCAGAAAGAACAGAAGGGTTTGATTTAAATTTGATATGTGTCATGTTACCATTAATACAGTTACTAGTTTTTTTTCTATAGAAAGAGACTTTTGTGACACACTATTTATAGGAGCCGGGTAATGGTATTCATGAATAACTTATAACTTGATCAATATAAATAAATTAATAAAAACTTGACTAGATATTTCCCTTCCCAAAATCTGTAGGTACATCAGAATGATTATAATCTTATAAATTAGAACTATTTTATTTATTACTGGCTCGCGGACTAGAAAGGCAATTTTACATTCATTGTATAAATGCAGTAGATTTTTTTCACTAGGCTGTGTAGCAAGGGTTTTCTTAGCAACATAATACATTGAAGTGATATTTATTTTAACCCTCTGTAGCGCAAGATAACAAATTTTAAAAATAAGTAGTGAAAAATGTTCATCGACAGTAATAAAAATACACGTGTTTCTGGAAAAATCTATTTTTCTTTATTTAAGTGAAAAAAAACGGAATAAAAGGGAGTGTGACAGAAATGTCACACTGCATCAAAAGGGTAACTTAACTTAGGTGAAATAGTCTAAAACAGTTGTTGTGTTTATTGTAACAAAGAGCAACGCCACATTTCTCGCACATTGTCTGTGAGACACCAGAGCATTTAGGATATTTACAGCGTATCCTCTTTTCTGTCCAAACAGGCCAGTGTCCTGTCTGATCTTGCCTGATTGCCAGTTTTGGGAATTATCGTTGAAATGTATAAATTGACGAATCTTTTCAAACATCTTTACGGGCATTACCTCTTGAATTATAGGAGTTCCAATGGTGCCATTCCAATGACTGGTAACTCGAGGAAGATGAATCAAAGACATAATATAGACTATACCAATAAATTGCTGAATGTCTGTTGTGGAAACCCGAAAACTATTATTGGGATCCTTTTGCACAATATATAAATTAGTTTGTGTTGCAACAAAATCAATCAAATCCTTGGAAAACAAAAACAAGAAAATTTGGATCGGCGTGTCAAGCTCTAAAATATCCGTCGGTAAGTTTTCATTTCCTAGAAAACGCAACTGTTGCTCATTCAAATGCAGATTTTTCTTCTTCCATCGCAGGTTGAGTTTTTGTAGCTTTCCAGGACGTCCCGCTGATTGGGTTGGTTGCAATCCAGTTGGCACTGCCGTAGAAGAAGACGGATCAGGTTCACTGGTTTCTAAACTATGAATAATCTCATCAATATTCACTTCAGCATCTTCATTTTCATCGCTAGAAAACTGCACTTGCGCTGTCTCATTCTCACCTTGATAATCTGGATCTGCAACACTGTCATCGTCATCTTCCATGCCATCTTCACTGTCTTCGTAAATATTCAACATCTCAGCAATATCGCCATCTCGAAGAGGTCGAAAAGTCATTCTAAAAAGTAAAACAAATGAATCAGAAAATCAGCCTCTTTATAAAGGAAAACTTACCCACGTTAGGCAATGTGACATTTCTGGTACAAACACGACAGAAATTCAAACTCATGGAAGGTATTCAATAACATAAAAATCCACATTATATCAAAAAGTACATGTACTTACCTTGTTTATTTTCCAAAAACACACAGTATTTATCACGATTATCTATTTTTTACAGATTTTTCAAAATCACGTAGGTAGTTATACCTGATCAGTCGACAAACAGCGGCCGTTACGCGGCATAAGCGCCATCTACATTTTTTATACTTAACTAAGTCTATACATCAGTTTGTTACAGATAAGTTACATTGACACAAAATTGGTTTGAAATAATATTTGAACTTTGGTCGGCAGAGAATCTGTTTGTAACAGATATGTTACACCGCGCTACAGAGGGTTAATTTGTGTTTTGGGTACGATGTGAAAATGAATGACACGAATGATTAATTTGCACGTTTGCTTGCAGACAGACTACAACAACTTTTAGGCTTTTAGATCTTAATTTTTTAAACAATGTATTTTCTGGCAAATAAATATTTTGAATTTGTATTTTTGAATTTAGAATTATTTTATTTTCGCTTCACGGTGGCTACCTACATCTATTTTTAACGACTTTCCTATCGCAGGTATGCTGGATGAGATTTCTTTAGAAATAAGCATCACCTTTGTATGTATTTTTCGGTTCCTTTCTTCTTGTTTGTTTATAAGTGTATACATAAAAGGTTGAATAAAACAAAATAAATAAATATTATTAGCTATCCTTATCCTTATCTTTTTTTTCTTCAATAGGAACTTTGTCCTTGCCGGTAATGTACTGACGCCAGCAGGTCAAGCTACCCGAAACTGACAGATTTTCCCAATCAACCTTGAACCTAATGCTTTAGCGACAAAGTTGAAAATCTATTAAAGAAATTTGAGAGATTGTAGTAGCTTGATGTGCTGGTATCTGTACCTTTCTGTATTTATGTCCAGTGGGCTTATCATGACCACTTGTCTATCTCTACGAAGAGTAGACAAATAAATGTTTTCCTCGGGAACAGTACTTTTTTTCGGGATAAAAGATACCCTATGTCCATTTCTGTACACGTCACAACGTAAATGTAAAATTTCAGTATGATCGTTTCAGTGGTTTAGGTGTGAAAACGTAACAAACAAACAAACAAACTTACTTTCGCTGTCGCATTTATAATATTAGTTAGGATACATGAACGTGAATAAACTGTTTTTCTTTCTTTTCTTTCTTTCTTCTTCTTATGAATACCATTACCAGGCTCCTATAAATAGTGTGTCACAAAAGTCTCTTTGTATGGAAAAAGGCTAGTAACTGTATTAATGGTCACATGACACAAGTGACACATATAAAATTTTTACCCTTCTGTTTTTTTTTTTTGATGATCTTCGACTTCGTCCGCGTAAAGTTTCTTGTCACCTCGACCCTCCGCGTCGCATCGTTTAGCGTTCTTTCTGACCTTTTTCTTTTTGCTTGGCTCCTAAAGGTTCTAGCGTGATGTTATATAGTCTATAGCCTTCCTCAAGAATTGGGCTAGCTCTGGTTCTTTTCCGGATAATTACATTTCTGTTTGTATCCTTCAAAGAAACTCCGAGCATAGCCCGCTCCATAGCGCGCTGAGCGACCAGCCTGACTGTCAGTGTCCACACACAAGCGGACAAGGCGCACTGGTTGAAGACCTCAGTCTTTTTCTGCGGGATATAGGGGTCTAGAAGATTTTACAAAGTCTTCCGAACGCTGATCAACCTAAGCGGATCCTTCTGTCGTCGTCTTTCTGAAAGGTGTGTCTACCGAGTTGGATTACGTGCCCTAGGTAGACCGGCGAGACATCAAGCCTTTTGGAATTTAGGGATCCTATTAAGAATGTTCACTTTTACAGTTGGCGGTGCGATACCTCCGTGCATTGGTAACGAAATATGCGAAATACATACAAATCGACACCCTAACTTATAAGCGAAGCTTGATCTTCGCCAGTTATGTTTATAGTCCCATGTAATACAGGTGGGTCATACTGGGGACAAAGCCAGCCTGAGTTCCTACTGTAAAATTGTTAATAAAAAAAAAACCTAATGACATATCCCAATGAGAAATGACGCCCGAGTCTGGCACTGAACCAATAATCTCACTAGGTAGACCAACGAAGAATTCAGCAAAATGATTAAATACAAATCGCTATTACAATATAATAGGTTGGGGAAAAAGTTTCAACGCATTTTTTAAGAAAATTCAAAACATTTTTTAATATAGTTTATTTACATTTAACTAAAGTATGTAGGTACCATTTTCTTCGATAACTTTTTGCCATCTTGTAGGTAGGGACATGATCCCATTGCTATAGAAATTTTGGGACTTCTGGTCAAAATACCACGACAAGTGGTTTTGGCAGTCCTCTCGTGATGTTAACCTGACACTGCCTAAAGAATTCTGAAGAGACCGAAACAGGTGGAAATCTGAAGGTGCAAGGTCAGGACTATACGGCGGATGCATTAACACCTCCCAGCCAAACTCTCTTAATTTTTGCTGAGTGGCTAAAGATGTGTGAGGTCTAGCGTTATCATGATGAAAAACCACACCCCTTCTGTTGATTAATTCTGACCGCTTTCTCTAAACTTCTTGCTTTAATCTCATCAGTTGTTCGCAGTAGAGTTCAGAATCGATGGTCCTGCCTGGTGGTAACAGCTCATAATGAATAATGCCCTTCCAATCCCACCACACACACAGCATCACCTTGTTGCGAGTTAACCCGGGTTTCGCCACAGTCTGTGAAGCCTGACCGGCCTTTGACCACGACCTTTTTCGCGCGTTCTTGTCATACGTGACCCACTTTTCATCACCAGTTATCAGCTTCTTCAAAAATGGTTCGGTTTCATTACGTCGTAATAAAGAATCACAAATGAGTACACGGTTCATTAGGTTTCTTTCAGTGAGCTCGTGAGGTACCCAAATGTCGAGCTTTTTTGTGTACCCAGTTTTTTTCCAATGCGCCAAAACTGTTTTGTGGTCAATTTCCAGTTCTTCAGCTACGTCGTAACTACTGATATGCCGATCTTACTCCACTTTTTCAAAAATGGCATCCATTTTATCCGTAATAGGGCGACCAGAGCGACGTGCACCTTTGACATTAAAATTTCCGGATTGAAAACGCTTTTTAAACCGAATTTGTGCTACTCTCACAGACACTAAACTAGGTCCATAAACATCGCAAATTTTTTTCGCGGCTTGCGTTGCATTTTTACCTTTTTTGTAGTAAATGTTTAAAATGTATCGAATTTCTTCATTAGATTCACTCATCTTGACGATACGAAAAACAAATGAAAATCACATATTTTCCTAATTTGAATTTGGAATTATGTTCTTTAAAATTTAAACTTTCAATGATACCAAAACCAGCCAGATACAAATAGTATAGCCAAAGAGATTTTATTACAAGTTCATACATATGTACTATAATGCGAAAAGACTTTTTCCCCAACCTAATATTATTATAATCCATGGTTTTCTTTGAAAGGATGTTGTAAAACAAAACAATAGATAGATCGAATGGCTTTTATCTATATCCAATGCATATTTTCTGTAATCTGTTCCATATGTGCGTTTCAAAGAACATTGGCATTCATATTTATGTATTTGTTGATTTAAATATTATTGCAATCAATAATATACATATATGTTTAGTGATTTATAGCTAGAAACGATATAATGTTATCGTTTTTTTTCATTTTCAGATTTTATTTTTCAAAATAAATCAATCATCACATTTTTTAACCGACTGCTAAAGCGGATACTTAAAGTATGTTTTTTTTTTCTACATACATACAATTGTCTATGCAAAATACGGCGAACGCTATGTATTCTGCCGTCATAAGGAAAAAAGATGTATCTGACATTTATTTCGAAATAGAGTTATTTGCATAATTATTCGGAATCTACCTTACTTACACCTACTTTATTTTTATATTGACGTAAACTTAACGAAAACTTAATAATTCTTACTATTAATTATGACGCATCTGCTTTTGTATTTTGTATTTTAAAAAGGAAAAAATATTTGTTTTTCTCCAACATCCTTTTTCCTCATTGACGGTAGTAAGGTACCTGTAATAGGCGTACATACGAGCATTTATCATTTTATTTTTATGTTATACAAGTAAGTTTTATGTTATACAATTAACTACACTAGAGGCAAACGCCTCTAGTGTAGTGGTCCTGCCTTCGATACCCGGGTTGGCAAAGTGTTTAAAATTGAGTTTTCCCATCTTGAATTTCTCAATAGCAGCTGCCATCAACCGCGTGCATCTGGCTAACTCCAAGGCATTCCTCCAAGGTATTCAATCACAGCAAAAGAAGTGTTGTTTGTCTCTATGTTAGATGGGATTCAAAATTAAATAGAAGTACTTCATAAGGTGTGTTATTTTATTTTATAAGTTTGAAGCTTCATCCAGGCTGCTATTCATTGTGGGCATTGATAAAAGTGTTTCCAAAAGTCCACATAATAACTGCATAGACTTAGAAAATCTCCATGTGTATGAGCAGCTCATACTGTGTAAAATTTTGGACAGGTAGTTGAGAGGCTGATTACATAGGGTTCAACATGTTGGGCACGCCACAATTGCGGCGAAAAGTCCCACGTTCTTACGGAGGCGATCGGCGGCCCTGGTCCAGGTCATGGTACGAAGCGAGAGTGCACTGGAAGCCGTCACCTCCTTCTGCGAAACAGTAATGCTCGCGAAGGAGGAGGAGGAACGCATGAGAGAGAAGCAATCTTTGCGCCCTCACGCCCCTAGTCACCGCAGGAGACGCCCTGGGCGCCGGGAATCTACATCGTAGGCATGGGCTTGCGGATGGCGAGCAATGGGTAGCTCGCCGTCCGATGAGGACCAGGCCCGGGTCAACGGCGCGTTGTGTTCCACGTGCGCCTCAAAGTGATTTCAGCACTAATTGATGGGCTAGGGCCGATGCCCGCCAGGGTTGCGGGTTGTTTGGAAGAATAACCGCAGCCCTGGCACAGGCAACTGAAGGAACACGGGTGGGTTTTAGTCAGTAGAAGTCTGACACGCCCTTCGTTCCACCCGGAGAGGGAGAAGTTATTTGATAATTTCCCATCCAAAACAAAAAAAGGATTCAACATGTCTAATAACTTACATTAACTGTTCAAATGTATTTAAATTTTAAAAACCGGCCAAGTGCGTTAGGCATATGTTGTGAAGGGGCTCCACACTGACACTGTGTTTGGGATTGGTCTAGGACACCTCGTTAGGCCAGATTATTTCTACAGCGGCCAACCTGGGCCGCAATCGGTTAAGAGATTTCCAGATTGGCCGCTGCAGTTCACCTACTGTAACTCGAACCCGAGATATTGTATCCACAGTGAACTCTTTTATGATTAGTCTAAATATTTACATGTAACAGTTTCGTATGCGTCAGCACCCACGTCTGCGTACGTCACAGAGCATTCTGTTGTGAGCTTATCGCTTGTCCTGCACTTGGTAAGCCACTTGTTCCCACGAAGTGCACAATAGTATGTTATGGTTCAGGGAATTGATAGGAAGAAATGTCGCAGTTACAGCAGAACTGCGGTCGTCACTGCATGACTGCACGTCTTCATAAAAGGCACTACATTGCATATAAACACAGAGTCCCTGGGTAGCCCTGTGATTCAAATTCAGGCGAAATGTTTGATATACCACTTTGCCAACGCCTTTGGGAAATACAGAAGTGATTTTACGAGTATGTTATTTCTACTAATTATGAACTAAAATACCAGCTAAGTACGTGTCGGACCACGCGCAATGAAGGGTTCCGTAGTTAGGATGAATTTGCGGCTTGAGATCATTTATTCTCATAAGAATTACAATTCACTTACCTGAGAATATTTAGAGCTCGAAATATCACAAAATTTAACAAAAAACCGGCCAAGAGCGAATTGAACTCGCGCACCGAGGGTTCTGTACCACCGAAAAAAAGTATGCTATTTAGAGACATAATTTTATTTTTATAAACTTCTATCACTTAGAATAATTTCAGATTTTTCTCTATGCAAACTTCGGAGATAAGGGGGGGGGGGGGGGGGGTATTAAAAGGTTTGCTCTTTCATCTGCTACTCCACATATCCTAGTAGCCCTACTTCGGATTTTAAAGACCTCCTTTCAGTCCCTGTTGCAAAAAAAATATACATATTTTTATTTATTTTTTTATTTGCATAATAATTGAACAAACGTCATCTAAAACTATTCAAGATAACATTAGTAGCTCTTGAGACATCCAGCTGTGACAGATAGACAGACAGACTGAGTCGCACCGCACCATAAGGGATCCTTTTTACCACTTGGTAAGGAACCCCAAAACTACATGTTGGACGTAATACAAAAACTAAGCATCGGTTGTAATGTATTGAGGGTAGATTACAAAATAAATGAAAAAGTTCGATACACGGGTTCAACTGTCAAAATACGTAAACACCGATCACCGGTAACTGGATATGGCTCGACACTATTGTAGGGAAAGTGAGTTTTTTATTATAGTGTTTAAGTAGTTTATTAAAACTGGTTGTAGATTTAGATTCTTTGAGGTCTCTCGGTAATTTATTGAATAATTTAGATCCTTCATACATAATAGTTTTCCTGGTTCATAATAATTATTCCCAAGAACAAACTTAATATTGTAGTTGAAAAACATATTCTCCTAACTACAAATGTAACTTTTTACGCACAAAATTGGGAGACTTGATTAATTGAAAAAAAAAAAAAAAACACTACAAAGTGAAAAATAACTAATGTCGGAAGTCGGTGTCTTTGAATCTGTATTTTAGTTTTTTTTTCCACCGACTTCCGAAATGAAAGTTATTTTTCACTTTGTAGTGTTGTTAGGGTTCCGTACCTCAAAAGGAAAAAAAAAACGGAACCTTTATAGGATAACTCATGTGTCTGACTAAAATTGTGGTGTCCTCAACGTAAGGCAACGTTACATTCTGCAAACCGTTCTTCTCCAGCACTTCAAAACCCCTCTTACTACTGTTACGAAACAACGGAAAAATATAATTTGTACTGTTCCATAAACTCAGTTTAAGTATCACTAAGAGATGTATCTTATCTTGGCCCTTGCTTGCTTGTACAATAAAATTAACGCGTCCTTATATATCTATAATTTACCACACAGCAAATGCAAACTCGCCCTCCGTGCATTTCTCCTGAATAAAACCTATGACGAGACTGAAAAGTACTTATACAAAGTGTAACTTAAATGACGCACAACCTCTTAAGGGGTCATTGTACTCATCATTACGAACAACTTTTACTAAAGGACTAAACCTGAAAGCGCGAAAAAAATCAGCTGTTCAGTACATTTTGACGAATACACGCGTACATAAATGAACAGCTGATTTTTTTCGCGATTTCAGGTTTGGTCCGATAGTAAAAGTTGTTATTCAAATGCACTTACTCTCACATCATACACACACGCGTGTTCTCCTTCTAATTTTTTTTACTTAATTTTAAGATTTTGGTTTATTGTTTTGTTTTTTAATGTAAGCTCCAAAAGCATAACAAAACATGATTTTTGTGATATTCCAATTGGAAGTCGAAACTACCTCATCTAAATGCAGATTGCTCAGTGATCTGGCTAGGAGAGCAGCGATTCTCCCAACAATTCATTGTACCTACACCATGTAATTAATAATTAATGCATACTTTGTTAATCCCTCATGTACCACAACCTTTTTGTACTTATGTAAATTATTATTATTATATGATTATTATACTTACCATGTTATTTTAAGACCGTAGTCTTCTTATAGGTTTTCCTGTAATCTATGAATATATAAATATAGAACTATTTTCTATATTTTTGTTTTCAAAATTTTAGGCTCAGTAGGCTGAGAATCAGCACTTTTTGAACGTCAAAATTACATAAGACAGTCCCCCAAAACGCGGCGCAACAAACTCCCCAGCAGCACAGCTGTCTGTTCAGTTAAAAAAAATGAATCTATATAACACTGCGCATAATAATTTAGGTATATTACGCAACAAAAAACAATAAATTAAATTATTTGCTATAAGTAAGCTAGCACACGCTAATCTCGTACCAAAAAAAAAAAAAAACGAAAACTATACTCAAGCAGAAACAAAATACAAAACTAAAAACGTAAGCAGAACTTTATACCTAAATAAAAGCCTCCAGTAATAAAGGGCGTGCCCACTTACATATAGCCGTACATGTAGTCGTAACTCGAAGTCACAGAATGATGATAAACTAGGACCATCGAAGTAAAATAAACGACGAGTTAAGTTACTAATAACAAAACAAAACCGGTAGTTTCGGAGATTAGACGGGGATAGTCTTTTTTCATCTATTTTCTTAAATAACTTTAAAGTATTTAATTTAAAATTATAAAAAAATATATACTTGAGACCGACAATAGTCAGCCCTTTTATTTGCAGCGTGCAAAACTTTTTTATTCATTTTCATTTAAGTCTCCCAAAAGATACGATATAAATTAATTTATTTACGTAACACCGCCATGTTTTGGTCACAGATATAGATATAAGAAAGAAGGTCACAGACCTACCATTAGATTCAGAGCAAATTAGCTGTGACAGACGGACAGACACACGAGTGATAATATAAGGGTTTCGTTTTATCATTCCGACATACAGAACCCTAAAAAATGTCAGAAAACACTTTGACCTCGAGTTGGCCTAGCGTAGCACGGAATTTTAATAGAATAGGAGAACAGCATACTGGGTGTAATTTTAATCACTGTTATCCTCTTAAAGGGGTCATTGTCACTCATAATTATAAACAACTTTTACCATGGGACCAAACCGGAAATCGCCGAACAAAAATCTGCTGTTCCCTACTTTTTGAAGTCCGCGGGCTGTCCGTGTCGGGGTGACTGCTCCTTGAGTGGAATAGTGCATGGTTGGTAGTTTTAAGGTTAGTTTATTATTTTTATTGAACAAGCGCTTCTCGCCATCAAACTGGAAAGTATGGCGAGTAAAAAAAAAAAGAATTATGCGAGCATAAAAAATGCACTGAAGAGCTGATTTTTTTCCGCGATTTCAGTTTTGAGGATAACGGTGATTAAAATGACACCCAGTATATTTATATTGTTACCACAGACACTAACGTGCGGCCTTCCGTACTACATTTCATAAAAGCACAGAAACTCCCGGCCTTTTTCTTCAAACTCCGGCAAAACGTACACAGACCCTGTTTACCGACCTGAGAAATACAGGAGCGATGCTATGTTATCCTAACTAATATTAGAAATATACATGCGAAAGTGAGTTTACGAGTATTACACTTTCACAGTAAAACGGCTGAACGGATTTGGATGAAATTTGGCACATGGGTAGACCATGACCTGGAGAAAAACATAGGCTACATATTATCCTGGATCGCAGACGAAGTCACGGGCAACAGGTAGTTTCTAGAATGATGAACTAACAATTCCCTCAATAATTCGTTGTACCCTACGTCAGTTTTGTAAAAGGGTTACTTAGTTAAAAATGGCTGACTCAAACGAGTTGTAGAAAGAATGCAGACGAAGTGGACTCAGCCATATTGCAAGTTATTGTTTCGAAATATACTTATGTGATTACAGGTTTGAAAAACAATCTTATCAAATCTTACCTCGGAAACTCAACGTCATTAAAATTCTCCAGACGCTGCTCAAACAATAAGATTTATTTTTCAATAACATTGTATTTCTTACTTTGTTTATTTATTTATGTGCTTTGTTTCTTCTTTGTTTATATCTTGAGAGAAAGCCCTTTAGAATAGAATACAATATCATACAGGGTGTCTCAGATAGATGAGGTCAAAATTGAGAGTGCGTGCGGTACAGACCGTCAAACTGAACAACTTTCTCCATGGGACCAACATCGTAATCGTGACAAAATATAATCAGCTGACCCATACAAAACTTCAATACATACTCGACCCAAATGTATGGGACGACTGACAATTTTTTCGTGATTACGATGTTGGTCCCATGGAGGAAGTGGTTGAGTTTGTTGGTCTGTAACTAGAGATAGGCAGAGAGTTTAAACCCACGGAGCGGAAACGGGTTTCAACCGGGTTGTTTGGGTTTAAACCCGAGTAAAAACCTAGAATAAATGGGTTTTTGTTGGGTTTAAACCCAGTAAACGGGTATAAACCCGGTTGATTGCCCATCTCTATCTGTAACATACCCTTAATATTTACACGACTGTCCAAAAAAGAAATGTAATGTTTTTACCACACCTATCTGATACAGCCTGTATATTTCTGAGTATATGTATGTATGGAGCATAAGAACTTTTACATTTATTTTTCATATATACATATATATGAATATATATATATATATATATATATATATATATATATATATATATATATATATATATATATATATATATATAGCGGTGTAGAAATATTAAAAAGTCAAAGGTGTACATTTAGCAAATTCTTTATTAGCAAATTAAGTTTACATTCCAATTAATATTCCTAATAGGTTGGTAATCAATCTGCCTAACCTTTTCCCTACTATGTTGGGGTTGGCCTCCAGTCTAACCGGATGCAGTTGAATACCTGTATTTTATTTGGAGCGACGATCTGTTCTCCACAATCCAGTAACTGGGTATTACCTAGGTAAGATTGGTTGTCTTCGGGTCGACTGTCAAAGAGCCACGAATGACAGCCAGGACCAACGTCTTAACGTGCTTTCCGAGGCACGGAGGAGTCTCGGTATGTAAACATGGTCACCCATCCACGGACCAACCCCGGCAAGCGTAACTTAACCGGATGGATTGACGACTGTTATTACTTATATAGAAGTAGTAATACCTACATAAACTTCATAATAGGTAGTATTGTGTACAGTATGTATACATGAATTCCTTACATAGTTATACATAAAAAAACAATTAATGGTAAAGTATAAACTAAAGCTATTATCATACATAAAAAAAATGTATTAAAACTGTCTTAGCCACACTTAAAATAACCTGCACCGCCTAATAACTTTAACATGACTATAAATAAAACTTCACTATCTCCCAGACTACAACAAGGCTGAATTAATTGCCACAGTCAGCAATCAGTCCGGAAGTCAGTCTCGTCTAGAGGTGCACTCATCAATTACTATCGATTACTCATCCGCGTCCCGTGAATCATTTGACTCAATCGATCGACTCAGTTGCTGCGTTGCGTATGTAGGAGATTTATAATTTGTTATGATAATAAAATACAACAGAGGTCACGGATCAATTATCCATCAGGTTAAAGCTACGCTTGTCGGGGTTGGTCCCTGGATGGGTGACCATCTTTACATACCGAGCGGCTCGGCCCGAGCCTCCTCCGTACCTCTGAAAGTCCCGGCTATCGTCCGTGGTTCGTTGACAGATGTTACGGGTCGTTAGAAGCCCGAAAGTCTGACAACCAGTCTTACCAAAGGGTAGTACCCGGGTTGTGGAGGTTAGATAGGCAGTCGCTCCATGTAAAATACTTGTATTCAACTGCATCCGATTAGACTTGACGCCAACCCCAACATAGTTGGGAATGGGCTAGGCAGATAGAGTATTAGTTATGTGGACAACTAATATCTTCTGGAACTTTTCATCCGTGTGCTACTTGCCAGTTGTGATCGATCACCAACCAATGCAAGGGTGGTACCGTCAACATCACGCTTGCAAATTGTCCTTGCGTTGTAGAAAATTCAGCTGCCCTGTATACTGATGGTCAATATCTACCATCAGAATATACAGGGCACAAGGACCGTCTATTCATGAATAATCAATAATAAATCAATAATGATTTATAATAAGTAGAGAGAATGATTTTTTCTGTTAATGGAAACTATGTAGGAAGGTACCTATAGCTTACTATGTTTTAATTATTAACACTCCAAGATTAATACATTAGGCGCGGCAGACGCACATGCGCGTTTTTGGACGTTCACCAGGTGCTTGACGGCGCGTATGCGCGTCCATACAATTTATATAACTTTCTTCGAGTGCGGCGCGCCGCACCTGAGCGTTAGTTGTGCATATCTATTGTTTCGAAAACATCGTAAAATAAGGGTCGGTAAGGGTGTAGCATAAAGAAGCGTTTGCATAAAGAATTAAGCAGATAATGTGTTAACTCATAAAATAATAACGAAAAACTCAACATCAAACAGATAATATTTGGGTAGGTATGTGACATAACGCGTTCTTGTATTAACAAACGTGATAATGTAAAAATAAACAATATACAATGCTTATGTAAACAATAAACTTACCTATTACGCACAAGTTTAATTTTGCTGTGCTATTTGACAACACGATGTTTTCGTGACAGACTAAATAAAAACTATGTAAGATGATGATTATCATCAAGGAAAAAGAAGAACTTTGATCTATAGGTACTAAAACCCTGATTCGTAAATCTGCTACAGCAACTACTTAATTGTAAAATTTGAGAAAATATTTAAAACAGCACTAAACAACAAAATAACCACGTAATCATGAATATAACTCTACATTTCGGCATTGACACGAAAAGGGATTATTACAAAAGAGGCTATCCAAGACTTGTACATATACAAATATGAACTCTAAAAGTCATCATGTCAGTGAGTTCACTAAATAATAGGGATGGGCCGAAATTCGTTTCACGTTCGGTTTAACCGAACTTCGGCAGTTTGAACTGAACTTCGGCATTCGGCTGAAATTCGATACTAGAAAATATTAACAACTCAACTAAACTAAACCAGTAAAATAAATAGGTAATTGATATTTTTATTTTTATTGTTATTGTTAAATGTATTCTAAATATTATGAGAATTTTGACATCTAAACATTTAAATAATATTTAAAATTTACCAAGGGCAGGTTATGATGAAAAAATACGAAGGATTCTACGTTATCTGATAGGAGTCTGCTACGTTTTTGTTCATCGGTATACATTAGGAAATGTATACCTACGAACAAAAACGTCGCTCAGAATATACGGAGCTTCCCAGAAGCAATAAAAATATTCGTGCCAAAAACCTGTGCGGCGCGGTGAAAATAACTAAAGTTCGGCCGAACTTTTTATTTTCACTGAATGTTCGGCCGAAATTCGTATTCCGTTTTTGGCCTATCACTACTGTAACAATAAAAATAATTTAATCAATTTCCGTTTTTGGCCTATCACTACTGTAACAATAAAAATAATTTAATCAATTTCCGTTTTTGGCCTATCACTACTGTAACAATAAAAATAATTTAATCAATAGTGCTGTTGTCACTAGTTATCCCATTAAAAAAGTCTCATTTCTGTCCTTAAGATGCGTGACCCATATGGCAATAAAAAGGTAGCACAGTTATGCCTATAATTCACCCTAATTCCGTAACATACTTTCAATCATAGTCTGAGGATATTGATAAGTAATCCAACGCTTCATATGTTCGTAGTTTGCTCAATAATGTAAATAACGCAATGAATGTTGTTGAACTGTCAAAATGAAATCCATTGCTACTGTAAGTGTGTTGCAATTACCCCGATGGTAAGTAAACAACAAAATAAGATAATTTTCAAATAAAACTCCCTATCTCCTGTACTACATTTAGGAAGCATAAAATTTTCCTAATAGCCCTTTTGATAACGTGTGTCGGTGTTACTCAACGACCTACATAACTTGATACCTGCAATTCGGTACATTTACGATTTCCTTATCATCATTTCCGTACATTAATATAATTTGAGGGGTCAAGTCAAACTGGTTCGGTGTAATCTACTAAACGTTTGATAAGTTTTACAAAGTTATCCAGTAACGGGAATTTGTACTTTGGTGTATGAGAATAAAGATTGTTTTGGTAGTAAAAGTAAGTTGGTGGTTTCAGTTCGTTGTTGTTATTGCAAATAATTAAGTATTATCATTCATTAGGCACAGCTGAAACTAATGCAGTATGCCAAGGTTGTGCAAATATTTTTTTAAAGCTTTTTGTCTTAACAGAATAACATGTTATTGCGAAACGTTTATTAATGGAAATATTTTATTTTTTTCACATAAATGAGAATGCTCTATCTATTTTGAGTCACATTTTTGTCCCCAACTTCGGGGGGATAGAGCCATTTAATTTAAATATTGTTTTGTAACGTTATATCAGATTAAAAACCAGAAGGTTCCGCCTTTCGTTTTACGATGAGCCTAATAATTATTCCATATGAATTATTTTTAATATGTCTTTAAATTGATAAAAGTTACGGGTATTTCCCGAATAGTTTTGAACTCAAACAGTGCCATTGTTCATGGGTCTAATAAAATCAATAAAAAATCGACTATACGTTTTTCAGCGTCAGGCAATGCTTATGTTATATTGATCATTTTAATTGATAATTTAATAAATAATGTAAATCCGATTAAACATTCACAGATCTCGTGGTCTACACGACCTTCGGGTACATTGAAAATGCACTTAGGTAGGCTTTTCTTTTATCTATTTAGACCTAATAAATTTTGTATTGTCTTTGAAATAATAGAGCTCAAATGCACGAAGTAAAAAATTCGTAAGGTAAAAATTACGCCATGCAATTTTGAACTTTAATGAACTATTCATAAGACTATTTTTGAAAGAAAATATTTTTTTGGTGTAACACAGCAACAACGAAGTGATATAAAATGGTTATCAATATAGAAATAATAATTTTAGTCTCAAATATAAAGTTCTAATTAGTAATTTGAAGTATTCTCAAAGTATCGCAAAACAAAATAACTAAAAAATAATAATTAAAATTAAAATAAAATACGATAATAAATTTCACGATCAATTTCTTAAACACTCCCATAACAACTCAGCGACGCGACGCGCATTTAAGGAGCGCGCTCCTCGAAATTACGCCACACAAAGGGCACCCTCTTGCCTAGACTATTAGTGATAGACAGGGGTCCGGTTTTTTGGTTCCGTACCCAAAGGGTAAAACGGGGCCCTATTACTAAGACTCCGCTGTCCGTCTGTCTGTCTGTCTGTCACCAGACTGTATCTCATGAACCGTGATAGTTAGACAGTTGAAATTTTCACTGGTGATGTATTTCTGTTGCCGATATAACAAAAAATACTAAAAAACAGAATAACATGATTTTTTTGCCGTTTTTATAGATGTTGGTAAGGAACCCTTCGTGCGCGAGTCCGACTCGTACTTGGCCAGTTTTTTTTAATGTAGCCCAACTCAATACCCCGAGAACTTTTTTAACTTTTTCGATATTGCATTTAGTTTTTGAGATATAGTTGATTTTATGACCAAAAACCCTAAAAAATTGATCGAATTTTTCAAAGTTTTGCGATTTTCAAGAAAAGTTTTTGACTTTACACTTTTTTTTTTGCTAGCCTAGTTTGTGTCTCACTGCTGGGCAAAGGTCTCCCCTTTTTTTACTTTTACTGGAAACTACACACAAACACACTACAATTATTTTTTTTCACCATATTGTAGCCCTTATTGATACGCGTCTTTTGAGACCTCAACTATTCATGTAACTCTAAAACTCACGACACCAAGGCGATGTCACTCTGAGCGAAAATGGGGGCTATACTGAAGAATTAAAATTAAGCACCAGTTGAATAAAAAAAATAAAAGGACAATAAAATTATAGTCTTACTAAATTGTCGTACTGTTATTCATCATACTGTGACAAGTGACAATTACAGTAGTACTACAAAATAAAATGTTTTATCAATGGCGACAGAGCTACGTTTTCTGAAATGATAGGACATGCGAAGGAAACATTAATGAATTAATCGTCGATGCTGTAATAAAGTGATGTGTTCTGTGGTATTTTGTTAGTAACGATAATTGTTTTATTGTCTTTTATGGATAATTAGCCACCTATGAGTTTAGTTTTTATTTGAAGGTAAACCTACACAAAATTAGAACATCATGACTTTATTTCCCGAAGTAGATAGTGGACAGAAGCATACATAGTATTTACATATATATAGTTCATTCGCGTTAAGAATGCAGTGAGTCATCAGTGCAACTGCAAGATAAAAGTGTATTCACAGTGGTGTTAAATTCAAACAAATTATATTTTAAAAGATTAAGTTTAATGAATTTATAAAAATACACTTAAAAGTTTAAATTCAAACTTATATCATTAATATCATATTTTAAACACTATCACTAGTATCCTCGTTAGTATTTATAACAAAAGTATTTTCTCCAGCGCACAACCGTTGCGTTCGAAGCAATGCCATCAACTGTCATTGTGAACTTGACTTTGTAATTTGAAAAGATTTGATTGGTTAGGGGGCGGGGCTAGGCCGAGGGACAATGATGACTCACTGCATTCTTAACGCGAATGTACTATAGTAAACCCACATTTCTCCAGTTAAATCAAAATCAAAATCAAAATCAAAAGTCATTTATTCAAACTAGGCCGAGAATCAGCACTTTTTGAACGTCAAAATTACATAAGACAGTCCCCCAAAAACGCCCGCCCTTCACCACTTCCTAGTGCTTTAGCTGGGGAGAAGAAGTGGCGCAACAAACTCCCCAGCAGCACAGCTGTCTGTTCAGTTAAAAAAAATGATTCCATATAACACTGCGCATAATAATTTAGGTACATTACGCAACACAAAACATTAAATTAAATTATTTGCTATAAGTAAGCTAGCACACGCCAATATACCAAAACAAAAAACAAAAAAACGAAAACAATACTCAAGCAGAAACAAAATACAAAACTAAAAACGTAAGCAGAACTTTATACCTAAATAAAAGCCTCCAGTAATAAAGGGCGTGCCCACTTACATATAGCCGTACATGTAGTCGTAACTCAAAGTCACAGATAGGGATAAACTAGGACCATCGAAGTAAAATCAACAACGAGTTAAATTACTAATAACAAAACAAAACCAAGGTCAGCAAGACGACCTGTCACCACAAGCAGCACCCGTTCACGAGTATAACGCAAAGATCAGCCATTACCCCCCTCGCCATATTTGAGGGAAGGAGACAACCCGACCCCCGACGCTACCGCAAGCAGTGACATCTAAGGGAGCATGACGAACATGCTGCCGGTTGCTCGAGCAAGAAAAACTATGATCAATTGTCGAGGTCACTAGCTAACCACATATTGCAATACCACTCATAAAAAAATAAACATTGAAATGAGTAGATTATGTCAATAATAAATAAAAATAAAATTAAAATAAATTGACCTTGAGAGTCAAAGAAAATAAATAATTATATGAACTCATATAACCTGTCAGTAGCTATGCTAATTCTGGAGAAAGAACATAAACATTGTCTTAAGCTAAACACAGCGACCAACTATTCTTATCGTTTAAGTAATCGTTGATAGAATAGTATGCCTTTGAACAAAGGTTAGATTTTACTTTAGCTTTGAACGCACTAAAGGGCAAATCTAGCAAAGAAGAGGGCAGCTTGTTATAAAAAGTTATAACAAGCTGCCCTCTTCTTTGCTAGATTTGCCCTTTAGTGCGTTCAAAGCTAAAGTAAAATCTAACCTAAGTTACGGTTATGTGCTATATAATCGAGGGGTCAAGTATCAACCGGGCACAAAATCCAGACCCAGGTCTGTTACTGAGAAATCCCAAATTGGAAATACCCTGAAACACGGCACGGGGAATCTAACCCAGAGGGGCAACTCCCGTATTTTTAGGAAAGTTTGTATCTGAAAGTTTGTTTGATTTGGGCCACGACTGGTGCTGGGGCTCTGTCTCGCATAGAGTCGCAGCATTATGCTGGGTGATAGTGGATGTGACACACATTTCCCCACAGCTTGGTCTTTTTCGTGTTTATATTCTTTCTTTGCGTCAAGTTTACCGCAAATAAAGGTATTTTCTTTCTTTCTTTTGTCTTAATCTCACTTACCTACATTTTTGACAACTTTCTGAGGTTCAATGTCGCTGAGACGAGATTCAATTTGAATTTAACGTTTCTCAAGGGGGAAGCTACAGGTAGCCCGCAAAATTCAAATTTTCTTACTTTTTTGCAATTTGCAAGTCAGTATTAAGTTGTATGTTGATTAAAGTATGATTAAAGGACGTAAGAAAATTTAAGCTTAAGCCTTAAGTAGTAAATCGGTCTTTTCGAAATGTGGATCTCTCGCAACAAACAATTTAATATAGGTACTCAATACTTTATTGCATTCCAATATGCTTAGATGGTAAACACTAGCTTACCTAAAGACTAATCGCGGACCCTGTCGGGCACAGAAAAAGAAAATGTAGTAGGTAGAGGTGAGGACTTATCGTTTGTCTTATAATGTAACTTATTGTAAAAAACGTTCATTGTGTATTTTATATGATATGAATTATAGGGATTTATCATTTATATATTCGTTTACACTGTAATAACATTTACTTATAAATAACTTTTTAATTTATTCGTGAATATATGGAGTATTTTTTCGTATACTAAGTAGGTACTTACTTAAGTATTTAGCTATTCTGTAATCGACTAAAAATAGCTAACGGATCTAGGTCTCCCACGTACTTTCTTCCCATCAAATCTCCATATGGAAATAATATTGATACGATATACGCATAAATAATTTGACACAAAAAAGCAATGTGTGGAAAAATCGACTCTGGCGCCAGGTCAATGACCTATCGTTGTACAGATGTTGTTTTTATATAAATATTATTAAAACACGCATGTAACGGTGTTTTGGTTCCATTTGTTTATATACAGGATGTTTACAATTCAAAGAGAAAAGAATGGTAGGACAAATCGGACTTCTTTTGTCTGAGATGAAAATTCATTTTTAACCGACTTCAAAAAGGAGGAGGTTCGCAATTCGTATGTTTGTTTTTTTTTGTTTTTTGTATGTTTGTTACGCGATTACTCAAAGACGGATGGACCGATTTGGAAAATTATTTTTTTGTTTGAAAGGGTATATACTTAGTCTGGCCATAAATATTGTTACAATTAAAAATAAGAAAGATGTTACATTTGAATTTGGAATCTGTCATTTATATACGATTGTTCATTGAGTTTTTTAATTTTGGCGCCAATACATTGTACAATATTTTGCAATATTAAAATGGAGTGGGGTGATAAAGAGAACCGAATCGCTGTGATTGCATTACACAAAGTTGGTATGGAGCCAAATGCCATTTTAAAACTCTCCATACGCTTGGTATTAGTCAAATGTTTGTGTACCGGGCTATTAATGAGACCTCCTCTATTTGTGACAGAAAAAGATCTGGCCGTCCACGTAGTGTTCGTACGAAAAAGATGGTCAAAGCAGTAAGGGAAAGAGTTCGAAGAAATCCTGTCGGAAAGCAAAAGTTTTTATCTCGGGAGATGAAGATAGCACCCAGAACCATGTCGCGTATTTTAAAAGATGACTTAGGACTTGCAGCCTATAAGAGGCGCTGGTCATTTTTTAACTGATAATTTAAAAAAGAATAGGGTTTTTTTAACTGATAATTTAAAATCGAAACAACTACTGAAGCGGTACGCAAAGGGAGGTCACAGAAAAATTGTTTACGGATGAGAAAATCTTTACAAGCGAGCAACATTTTAACAAATAAAATGACCGTATTAAATACTCAAAGCTCTAAGGAGGCTTCCCAATTAGTCGACAGAGTGCAACGTGGGCATTATCCGACTTCAGTGATGGTTTGGTGGGGTGTTAGCTATGAAGGAGTGACTGAGCCATATTTTTGTGAAAAAGGTATCAAATTGTATCAAGATACCATTCTTGAGAAGGTAGTTAAGCCCCTTAACAACACCATGTTCAATAACCAAGTATGGTCCTTCCAACAAGACTCGGCGCCGGGTCATAAAGGTCCACACAGTCTTGGTTGGAAGTGAAAGCTGAAGACTGGCCGTCGTCTAGTCCCGATCTTAATCCGCTGGATTATGATTTATGGTCAGTTTTAGAGAGTACGGCTTGCTCTAAACGCCATGATAATTTGGAGTCCCTAAAACAATCCATACGATTGGCAGTGAAGAATTTTCCCATGGAAAGAGTGCGTGCTTCTATTGATAACTGGCCTCAACGTTTAAAGGACTGTATTGCAGCCAATGGAGACTTTTCGAATAAGCCACTTCGAATAAGCTTGATGATGAAGCTGTCGATGATGTTTTATTAACTTCTATTACTGCTATTTACATAGCAGATAGTGGTAATCGAATTTGTAAAAAAAAGTGAAAAATAAAATTTTTTTGGCAAAAAATAAAACCGACTTCCAAAACAAAACCCTACATAGTGAAAAATAACTTTAATTTCGGAAGTCGGTGGCAAAAAACGAAAATGCAAAACCAACGACACCGACTACAGAAATTAAAGTTATTTTTCACGATGTAGTGTTTTGTTTTGGAAGTAAAAAGTTTTTTTTTGTTTAAATACAATTTTAGCGGATGACGTTGATGTGGTCATTGTAAAGACGTAAGGTATATTTCGAGAAATAAAATACCACAAAAATGCTAATATTATTTATTAATTAAATAATCAATTCGTTAGAGTAGATAACAATAGTAATTTTTTTAGTTATAATAATAAGTACAACAAAAGTAATAAAATTTGATGTTAGTTCCAAGCACGGAACATAAAAAACAGTGGAAGTGCTAAGTAGGCGTGGCACGCGTGTCACAAATAAGCGCTGTATCGCTTGCTTGGTCCCCACAGATCTTAAACTATGGTCACAGTCGAGTTCTAACATCGCGTCGAGTTGCAGTCTCGCGACAAATTTATTTTTCCGTAGCTATGCCGTTTTGTTCCATTTTGGAGTGCAAAAATGATAGTAGGAAAAAACTCTTAAAAATGGAGGTGTTTCGTACCATCGCTAAGTAAGATTTAATTTGTTTTCTAATAAAATCTTAGTTAATTTCAATTTACGAATGAAGTAATAGAACCTCTAGTTAAAATCAACCTTATAGGATTAAAATACAGTTTCTTTTGGATTGATTGTATTCTCTGGTATTTCTTATTTCGTTCTCGAAAGTACTTCGCTACTCAATTAGTGATGTGGTCGGGTCGGATGTTAGTTTTATCGATAAAAGAAAATGGTGCCGATTCTCTTGTCACAAATGTCTCTACACTAGACTAAAAATCATCTAAATTTAGTTTATTCCTGTCACATGACGATGGACTAAAGTTACACAACTTAATTATTTTATTGTTAGACAGCACTAAGTTGGTCCTAAGCTATTTAATTTAGTGAAAATGGAAATTTTGCTATTCTGAATTTGATGTTTTTAACCTAAAATTTTGATTATCAAACTAAATGTCTTTTTTTAATCGCGATTAAAAGTTTTCATAATTTTTTCAATTAGGGCACACCGTTTTCGACATATAAGCAAAAGCTAAAAAATAAATGACACCTCAACTGGACGAACTTTTCACTTTTTGTATGGAAAATATGAAAAATTTCAAAATTTTTATTATTGAGTATTACCAACATGTAGAGTTTTAGGGAGTTATCAGTTGCAAAGTGGTGCAAAATTTTCATTATTTTTTCGATAGGACGCACCGTTTTCGAGATATAAGCAAAAGCAAAAAAAAATTACACCTCAAGTGGAGGAACTTTTCATTTTTTGTATGGAAAATATGAAAAATGTCAAAATTTCTATTATTGATTATTACCAATACGTAGAATTTTAGGGAGTTACGGGTAGCAAAGGGGGGCAAAATTTTCATTATTTTTTCGATAGGACACACCGTTTTCGAGATATAAGCAAAAGAAAAAAAAAACACTACTTCATTCTTCTTACAGTTTTACTTAACTCCCAACAATACTTATTTATTCGATTTAAACAAGAAATCGGGTATCTATCGATATCGATAATGTAATTCAAAATTCAGTGTGTTACTGCACTGGTGTGGCATTGATCGAGTAGCAATAGTTATCGACCTATCACGCGAATGTCAACCTTATAACTAACGCAATTAGACTTATAATTGCGATCACTGAGAATACTGCCATCTATGGTCAAGTAGCGGAATTTACTCGTCAATCGAATCTAGTTTGACTTGAGATTACAAAACGTTGTAAATACTTTCTGGACTAAAGCAAAATAAATCCTATTCATAATGCATGAAGGTTTATTTCTGGATGTAGGATCTGTGACTTACGCTAGTTTTGACTAAAATTAAAACGACAAATCAGACGAATTGTTTGTTTGTAGTGCATTATATGATTATCGGTTTATTTGTGTGAGTTTGGCGACAGCGGTTCCTATAGTAATTTTGTTGCATACCACTTCCACTGTTTTTTTATGTTCCGTGGTTCCAAGCGTTGCACTATTTCAACAGCGTACTTGACTCATTATATTTCGGTTTTAAGTACATAATGTTAATACTCGACCATAAATAATCTATCATAAGACTAGAAATAAAGTTATTGGTTTACTTATTTTGACTTTTAATTAATATGTAACTGTGTACATATAAAACTGAGCAAAATATCTTCTACAATACCATATCTATCCAAAATCTTCCAAACCTTTAGGTTAAAGCGTTCATAAATCCACATCCAAAGGTTGTCTGTAAAAGATCACTTATAGCGATAAGACCACCCATTGTATCAACCTATGTAAAATTTCTACATATTAATAAGTAATTTGTGGCCTCAAACTTACGACAAGTTCAAAAAAGCCTGGAATTATATTGGTGAGAGGCATTTCAATCCGCCATATGGCTGACACGAGCTTAATTCTACGAAAAATATATTTATACTTTATAATTAATATGGTAAATAAGTCTTTCACAATTAAACTATATTATAATAAATTATAATGCTATACAAAAACAAACAGGCGACCACCTGCTGGTGTGTCCGCCGTCGCCTGTGTACATTGACTAATACCACAAGTACTTCAGATGCTTTATCAATCAAGTTAGAGACAAAGCTGCAACATCTCATGTGCCTGTAGTAATATTGCAGCCAACTTGCCTTTCAGTAAACTGTGGCCTTCAACTAGCGGCCTGAATGATATTCAATTATAGGTTTACTTGGAACTGTGGCCGAGCCGAATTGGTCGCAGTAACTAAGCAGGGCATCTCGACAAATGGGTTAGGTTAGATTAGAACTGTGATGAAACGCGCGCGAGCCGAGCGAGCGAAGCGAGCGGATTTTCAACAATAATGCCGTACTCGTTGTTTTGAATTTAACTCTACTCCTTCTTCTCAAAAGTCCCGACATACTTCTCAGGCCTAAATCTTTTAAAATTCCACCCGAAACTCCTTTGCGTTCCCGCAGTTCTATTCAACGACGGCGAAGAAGGCAGAGAATCCTCGGGCCTAGAGAGAGTAGAAGAGTCTTCAGGAATAGAGAGATCCGTAGGAGACACAGACATGTTAGGAGTGAAGAGAACATTGGTGGATGCCTTCAGATCTTCTTCAAAGTCTTTCATATAACTCGCACTGCAGAGGGGAGTTTCAACTTGTTCTACTGTGTTTAAGTTGTCTTCGTCGATCTCGTAGGCTTCTTTCTTTTTGCTGTAGCTGTGGGAGAAGAAAAATAATTATTGAAAAAAAATGCTTCTGCACATGCGTAATTAGCCAGGAGCCTCGATCACTATCTGAGGAGGCTCTCGTCAGGCAGCTGGATCATGGACTTGGTTCAGAAAGCGATACTTCTTAGCGGTATTGTTTGGAGGTTCCTCTAAAATGGCCGCCCTGGTCTCTTGGGCCCGATACCGGTGGGCTATAATGTTTATGATTTGAAATAATTTTATATCACTACATATTATTATTACAATATAAAACAAAGTCCCAACGCTGCATCTGTCTGTCTAAGTGTACGAACCGAGTGAAAAGCGTCCAGCGGGGCGTTCAGCGTTGCGTGCATTAAGTTCACCGAGCGCCGCTCGGCCGCCACTCAGGACACTCGCGAGTGTTTAACACGAACGTCCCACGCCCCGCCCCGCCGTACGCTCGAGTCAAGCGTGCACTCAGGCCGTACCCTAAGCGCGATAAGCTCAAAAACTACCGAACGGAATTTCATACGGGTTTCACCAATGAACGGGGTGATTCATGAGGAAGTATTATAAGTTTATTCATTAATGTTTTGTGTAAATTAGATATGACGATATAAAATACTCTAAGTAGGATGAACATCACGGCGCAATCGGCTGATACGACAGAAAAAAATGTAGACTGTAATATACTCTGCTACCCGAGAGAAGCCGGGGCGGATTGCTAGTAAAAATATATAAAAACAATATTTATAGTTTATAAAATTAATTATGTAAATAGGGAGAGGAAAAGTATTGATGGATGAGTTGTGTGAAAGACTGATAGATGATAAAGAAAAGATGGAGTTGAACGAAAAAAGCAGATAAAATCAGACAGTCAGACATAATACCCCCAATAAATTGGTTAACCCAATTTATTAGGCAAGAGGAAGATGATGGCTTTATAGAATGATATGTATGTAGACACAAATGTGTGACGTAGGTAATTAAAATATTATATTAGGTTGGGGAAAAAGTCTTTTCGCATTATAGTATGTATGAACTTGTAATAAAATCTCTTTGGCTATACTATTTGTATCTGGCTGGTTTTGGTATCATTGAAAGTTTAAATTTTAAAGAACATAATTCCAAATTCAAATTAGGAAAATGTGTGATTTTCATTTGTTTGTCGTACCGTCAAGATGAGTGAATCTAATGAAGAAATTCGATACATTTTAAAATTTTACTACAAAAAAGGTAAAAATGCAACGCAAGCCGCGAAAAAAATTTGCGATGTTTATGGACCTAGTGTAGTGTCTGTGAGAGTAGCACAAATTTGGTTTAAGCGTTTTCAATCCGGAAATTTTGATGTCAAAGATGCACGTCGCTCTGGTCGCCCTATTACGGATAAAATGGATGCCATTTTTGAAAAAGTGGAGTTATTGAGAGTTATCAGTAGTTACAACGTAGCTGAAGAACTGGAAATTGACCACAAAACAGTTTTGGCGCATTTGAAAAAAACTGGGTACACAAAAAAGCTCGACATTTGGGTACCTCACGAGCTCACTGAAAGAAACTCATTTGTGATTCTTTATTACGACGTAATGAAACCGAACCATTTTTGAAGAAGCTGATAACTGGTGATGAAAAGTGGATCACGTATGACAAGAACGTGCGAAAAAGGTCGTGGTCAAAGGCTGGTCAGGCTTCACAGACTGTGGCGAAACCCGGGTTAACTCGCAACAAGGTGATGCTGTGTGTGTGATGGGATTGGAAGGGCATTATTCATTATGAGCTGTTACCACCATGCAGGACCATCGATTCTGAACTCTACTGTGAACTACTGATGAGATTAAAGCAAGAAGTTGAGAGAAAGCGGCCGGAATTAAGGGACAGAAGGGGTGTGGTTTTTCATCATGATAACGCTACACTTCACACATCTTTAGCCACTCAGCAAAAATTAAGAGAGTTTGGCTGGGAGGTGTTAATGCATCCGCCGTATAGTCCTGACCTTGCACCTTCATATTTCCACCTGTTTCGGTCTCTTCAGAATTCTTTAGGCAGTGTCAGGTTAACATCACGAGAGGACTGCCAAAACCACTTGTCGTGGTATTTTGACCAGAAGTCCCAAAATTTCTATAGCAATGGGATCATGTCCCTACCTACAAGATGGCAAAAAGTTATCGAACAAAATGGTACCTACATACTTTAGTTAAATGTAAATAAACTATATTAAAAAATGTTTTGAATTTTCTTAAAAAATGCGAAGAAACTTTTTCCCCAACCTATTATAATGGGTTACTGAATTAATGCACATTATATCCTATCCCAAAAATAATTAAAACTACGTAAATTACAGTCAAGACAAACCAAAATAGACGAAGTACCTGCTATGCTAGACCAAATGCGTGCATGCGTAGATTTGTAATAGCACGCCCCGATGACATACAATGGAGTAAAACAACCACCATGAGGGCAGGCCCAAAAGGAAAACGAAAACAAGGACGACCCTGAGAAATATGGGTCGACGAGATCGAAAGGGTGGCGAGCCAGAATTTGCCTGCCGCAGCACAGGACAGAAAAGAGTGGCAAGAAAGGGAGGAGGCCTTTACCCAAAAAAAAATACTATTTATTGTAAAGTCATATTCCTAAGTTTATAAGTAGGGTTCGGGGAATTCAAAGGTATTTATTCACCTACCTAAATACCTAGATTTCTGCTGATAATAAATCCAGGGCTCGTAAAGGCGCCGGAGACGCAGGGCGTGTAGGAGGGAGAGCACGCGCTTAGCGGCGGGCGCTCTATAGATGAAGAATATAACCATCAACCATTAAATTAACTACTATTTTCAATTAATAAATTTATTGATATTTTTATTTATCAATTAACTATTAACTAATAAAAAAATTCAACCAATATTCTCATCTCTACCCCCGCTGCGATTAGCAAAACATTTTTTTAATGATCTTAACCTATGACCGCGCACGGACGTATTTGTTATTGCGTCTCCCCACCCTTCACCTGTTCGTAACACTGGTGTTTCACTGTAGACGTCCACATCCCCTACAATATTCTTAGATCATAGGCTCCAGCAGAATGTCGCGACGCGACTCTAGTAGAACAATTTCTGTGAAACTTCATGGAAATTGTTCTACCATAATCATGCCGCACCGTCGTGTCGCGCCTGTCTGCGGAAGCCTTAAGTAATTATTGAAGTGAACCAGTCTATTGTAAGCATTCTAAATTCAGGGATTGGAATGAGGAAAATGTCGTGAGGAAAGTTTTGAGTATGAATGTCAATGGCTAGAATAATGTCCATGGAAGAGTAGGGGAAGACCAAAGAAACGATGGATGGACTGTGCGAAAGATGATATGGATAGAAAGAGAGTGACTACCGAGATGACGACTAATAGAGGAGTTTGGAAAAAAGGGACATGTTGCGCCGACCCCAATTAAATTGGGACAAGGGCAGGAGAATGATGAAATGATGAGGATCAAATACTTACTGCACAACATTCTTAAACCGGTATCCCCAGATGATCTCCTTGGAGAGGTACGAGGTTCTACTCTGTGTGGTGGTGCCCATGTTCTTTGACGCGCCGGTCAGGCAGACCACGATCTCGAACCTAGAACAGATGGATATTGACACTGTTTAGTACTAGTAGTTCTGTGAACAAAAAAGTTTGTCTACGTCTCGAGCACAAACTGTTTTGTAAGAATTAATATACCTATACCCTGAGTCTCCAATTCAGATATTACTAGATATTATTAGATATCATACCTACCAAAAAAATATCTTCTTAATGGTAATTCTCAAATAATGGCGGAAAAGATGTTTAGATTTTCTTATATGTACTGATTTTAGAAATAATTATTTAAAAATTATCACACCGTAAATATTTTTAGAAATTTTCGGTTTTAAACAAAGTTATTAATAAGTGAAGATTTTCTGGTATGAACAATTTTATGATACTGGTAAGAATGCAGGAGCTCCTAACATTTTTAAATTTCGTTTGACAGTACGTCAAAGTTGCGTCTTTTCCCGTTGTATTTTAAATTTATTCATTTTCTTTTCCCCGATAAAGTTTTTCGCTGCGTGTTTGTTAATTTTGATGTGTTGTTGTATTTTCATCATCGTGTTACTTGTTCATCTTGTTGTTTCATTGTTTTTGTTGTGTTAAATTTTATGATAAAAGGTTTTGTACCACTGTCCTGTCATTTTGACAGTGACATTTCTTGACGTTTCTATGACTAGTTACTTTAGTACTGAAAATAATCATTTCAGTTGACAATCCTATATTTACCTACCTACCAACCTATACACCTATACCTATCAAACTTAAAAAAAACCGTAACCTTATTGTAAAACTAACATTAACTTTTTAACGGTTTTATAGCCTCGTTTTAGACAATTCTGAAAATCATTTTCAAAATACTCTAGTTTTGTGATAAGAAGGTGGTCTCAGCTGCTTTAACAATTCCCTACTTAGTAGGTAAAGGGCCGATTCGTTTTAAGGTATTATTGTTCTCATTACGCCGAAGATCCTCATCTAATCTTAACAAAAATTTTATGAGATCAACATAAACTTACCTTTACCTTAACCTTACCTTTCAAATAAAATTTTAAAAAATACTATTGAAATCGGAACTCATAAGGCTGAGATATCCAGAAGCCCCCTTTTTGCCCCTTTTTGGAGGAAGTTCCAACCAAAAATCCCCGAGGACAAAAACATCTATATAGTCACAAAACATGTAGGTAAAAACATGTAGGTACCAAATTTCGTCTAGATCGGTTGTAAAATACGACCTGTGGAGCAGTACCAACAAACAGACAGAGGAAAGCAAATTTTGCCAGACTTGAAACAGAGACGCTTCGCTCACTTTGTTCGCTTGGTCAATTATTGCTTTATATTTTCGATTACGTACTTTAGGTATGTGTAATCCTAAAGCAAGTAATCAAAAATCATGACGAAACGTTTAATGTTTGACAAAACTGCGAGAGTGACAAATAAAAACTGGTGGCAGCAGAATCAATCAAAATCAATCTGCCTAGCCTTTTCCGAACTATGTTGGGGTTGGCTTTAAGTCTAACCGAATTCAGGTGAAATATTTTACGTGGAGTGACTGCCTATCTGACCTCCAGCACTCAGTAACTGGGTAATACGATACCCCTTGGTACGACTAGTTGTCAGACTTTCGGGCTTCTAACAACCCGTAACGACTGTCAAAGTTCCACCACGAATAACAGCCGGGAACAACGGCTTAACGTGCTTTTCGAGGCACGGAAGACTCTCGGTATGTAAAGATGACCATCTTTCGATGGGTGACCACCCATCCATGGCACATTCACGAAAGCGTAAAGCTTAACCTGATGGTTCGTACCGTGCGTATTTACTTAGACATGACTTCCTCAATATACACTATAGTGTCTGATGATTTTGGTAATAGTATAGCAAAAATGACAAACTAAACTTTAGAAAAAAGGAAACATAAACCAACAATACCTACCTATAATCCATCATATCTTGCGCAGAGAAGTCATAAAGCGGACTCTCAGCATTGATAACATGGACGACAGTGATGGGCCACAGGAGTAACGCACGAGATTCCTTCAGCTCCAGCTGGTGCATGTAGTTGTGGACTAGCTCGCCTTCCAAGGTCCTGGAATGTTAAGATAATGAGATTTTTTAAGAGGGGATGATAAATTTTAATCGTAAAATGGGCCAGTTTCTAGATTTTTTTGGGTTATTCCACAAATCCCCATTATGATTTCTATGAAATGTCACTAGCGATTTGTGGACAAAAAGTCCACAAAAATCCCCATCAGTTTAAAAATAAAATACAAACAACATATTATGTAATCAATCTTTATTTCTTATGGACGTAAGTACTCATTCATTATTTTAAAAGTTGTTCTATATAAGATTATTTGTAGTTAAGTTTAGACTGTGATTTCATTGTTTTTGCAAAAATATTTAATCCTAAAGCTGTATATGTATTTATTTGATTAGGTATAAAATTAATCAATTAGTTTTTACCTCCATAAAAAAACAAAACATTTGAAATCCATATTTGTAAAGACTTGTGTTTATTAATATGTTGTTTGTATTTTAATTTTAAACCGATGGGGATTTGTGTCCACAAATGACACAGACGTCTAATATAATGGGTATTTGTGGAATAACCCATTTTATTCGTTACTAATACTAGTTTTAAGCAATCAAACATCTGAAAAGTTTGGCTATTTTATAAATATTCATTTCGAGATCCATTATCATTGTTGAGCTATGTTCACAAACAAAAGATGGTATAACACAGGACCAAGTATGCTGCCCTGCGGCACACCTTTAAATGTTACTTTTTCTAATACTACTTAAATAGGTTTACCTATGAATAAAACGTACCTGATAGGCTTGAGCATATAAGCAGTGACAGTGCTTCCAATGAGGTGGACATTCATCAAATCCCATACTCTGAACTGAAGACAAAGCTCACCATCGCGACGACAGACCTGGAAAGAGTGGCTTAGTTGTTTTTTAACCGACGAAAAAAAGGAGGAGGTTCTCAAGTCGACACTTATGTATACAGGATGTAAGTGTAAACAGTGTCAATTTGTTAAGAGGTCATCATTATTACTTTTACTATGGGACCAAACCTGAAATCGCGAAAATAAATCAGCTGTTCCCTACATTTTGACGAATTATGCGAACATAAATGTACTTAAGAGCTGATTTTTTACTTACATCCTGTATATTTTTTTGTATGGCCATGCGTAACTTTTTGCACAGTAGTCCGATTTGAAATATTCTTGTTTTATTTGGGAGAATAGACCTCGAAATTGGTCCCATGTAAAATGTTTTTTGTCCCTAATAAATAAAATAAAAAAAGTTATTTTTCAATTTGTAGTGTTTTTTTGGAAGTCCGTTGTTTGTTTTTGTAAAAAAGTTTTTTAAATATAATAATAGGTTGGGGAAAAAGTTTCTTCGCATTTTTTTTTTTAAGAAAATTCAAAACATATTTTAATATAGTTTATTTACATTTAACTAAAGTATGTAGGTACCATTCTCGGGGGAGCCTGGGTCGTCTCAACGCTTATGTAAAGGTACATCAGCGGTGAGACGACCCGGACTGCCAGGCACTTCTTCTCTTGCAACCGAGCGGGTGGGCAGGTTGCGGATAGCCCAACTCCGGGGGCGGGATCGGCGGATAACATCGACCCCGCGCCCGGAGCATCTCGTTAGAGATCCCGGACAAGAGAAGTTCCCGAAGGCCAAAACCCAGGCTTAGGGTAACCCATGAACCTTTTCCCATGTATCCATGATCCAAATAAGCCGTTCCCTTCCTATCCTTATTATCCCGTAGTTCCTAAATCCCAGGCCAATTCCCAGACCTGGGTAACCTTTCAAAACCCTGGACCTTATCCACAAGACATCTTCCCTCCCATCCCTATATCCCGTCGTTCCCAGAGGAGGGGCAACCTCTACTCCAAAAAAGCCCACCACCTTATCACCATGAAGCAGCAGGACAAAGTTTTTACCCAGGTGGGTCCCGGCCAAGCCGGGGAATCCCACATCGCTTCGGCGGTCAGCCCCCAACGTAATCTGGGGGGGGCACCCCACTGCAAATTGGTGCCGCGCTCTTCAGCGCGGCCGGCTGCTGAACAAGCGCCAACAACCCAGGCTGCTGAACAAGCGCCAATAACCCAGACCACGGCTGCGACTACCGCGCCAAAAGACCCTACTCCGGCTGCGACTCACGCGCCGTCCACGAGCCTCTGGCAACAGAGTATCGTGAGGAAGAGTGTTACTTATAACCCTGACAATGACCAAGACCAAGCACCCATTACGAGCCTGGACAGCGAGCTTCGCACGTTGGCATCCCAACGTGAGAGGATCGAGGTCAGGCTAGACGACCTAACACACGCACAGAAAGGGTCGGGGAAGGAGGACGAGCCTGGCAGCTCTACCACGCTCCCGACTGATGAAGTACGCCTGCTGCGACAAAAGCGCGAAAAAATCAGGGCCCGGGAGAGAGAATTAGGCGACCGAAAGCGCAAAATCTGCGTAGGCACTAGCCGGCGCGGAGCGCGATCGGACGCCGAAGGGGAAGTACGCGACCAGCCGCAAGTACGCGAAGGGGACACCCAGCGCGAAAAGCGGCCGGACGCGGAAACATGTGGGCGGGGACAAGTCCGTGTAGGGAATACCCGGCGCGAAAAGTCCCCGATGACAGAGCATGCCGGGGTAGCCAGCCGACCTCAGGACCCTGACAGAACCCAAGACCGAACTCGACCCAGACACAGGAGGAAAAGGCGGGCTGGAGCCTCGCATAGGAGCTTTTTGGCAGCCAACACCTTGCCAAGCACCTCAAAGCCGCAGCCAGGACCAAGTGGTCCGGGGCCGGTAAAGAGGGAGCGCCCCGACGACACGGCTTCTCCGAGCACGATCCAAGGGGACGCAAAACGTGCGAGGGTCCACTCTGCTCAGGGAGAGCGGAGAACCTACGCGCGGGCCACGAAGGATATCCCTGCGAGGCTAGCCGTAGCAATCTGCTTTCCTCCCCCCTCCAAAGACCTGACAAAAGAGGAAGCCGAGTACATTAAGACCAACCTCGAGAACATGCTGATGGACACTGACGCGACCACACCACTCCCGGCCTTTCGCGGATACCCACGGGTAGCGGAGGGCACGGTGCAGATGTGGTGTGAGGACGACAATGCCCTAGCATGGCTGACCCAGAATGTACCCAAGATTAGACTACCTGACACTGACCTTACATTGACAGTACTGAAACAGTCTGACGTACCCACTCGTGCCCGAGCCTCGCTTTTCGTCCCTCGATACCGAGGTGACGTAGCTCGACTCCAGAATATTCTGGTTCGCCAGAATACCTGGTACGACATCGCCAGATGGTCACTCTACAGGGCAACAGCCGTCGGTGGTGACAACTATGGGACATTTTTGACCCTGGGTGTGCCACCGGAGGAGGTTGAAAGGGTTTTGGCCCGGGAGCGACGAATATCGTACCTACTCGGGTCGATATACGTTCGCTTCTGGCCCACGGCCCAACCCTCTGACACCCAGACTGACAGCACGGACACACAGACGCCACAACCGACGACACAGACGAATGACGCGGCCATTGCCCAACTTGAGGAGGACATGGCCAGAGCGGCAATGGCCGACATAGACCCCACACCGACTGCATCACCCGACTGGAGCGAGCAGCTCTTAGCCTCGTCGCCGGGTGACCCACATGAAGACCAGAACAGGGTAGAGTTAGAGGGAAAATCGTCCGATGGATCCAGCTCCGACTAACTCTACCCCACCGCCGTCATCACCCCTCAACTTCATTCAAACCAACCTCCAGCACAGCCAAACTGCCACAGCTAGCTTACGCAGGGCACTGGAGGTAAAGCCCCAAACCATTGCACTGATCCAGGAGCCATGGATCAGGAACAACAGAATATGTGGCCTCGGTAACATCGGAGGTAAGCTAATCCTCAACACACACGGCTCAGACAAACCAAGAACATGCGCATACATACCCAAACATATTCCCAGCACACCACTCACCCAATTCTGTTCCAGAGACTTGACGGCTGTCAGGCTCCAGACTGCAGGTGACATCCCAGACATAGTACTGGCCTCGGTATACATGCCGGGGGAGGACGCAGACTGCCCTCCGAAGGAGATGGCCGACCTGGTGCAGCACTGCGAGCACGCCAAACTTGACCTAATCATCTGCACTGACTCGAACGCCCATCACCCGCTCTGGGGCAGCGACGCACCGAACCCCAGAGGAGAGGTATTATCCACATATTTATTCTCTACTAACCTTAACATTGTTAACCGCGGCTCAGAACCCACTTGGGTCACAGTTCGAGGTCAAACAATCATAGACCTGACACTTGCTACAGAAAACGCGACTAACCTTATCACAAATTGGCACGTATCAGACGAGCCCTCTTGCTCAGACCATAGAAGGATCCGATTTACACTAACAGCCAACACAAGGAAACCAGAACCGAGACGCAACCCACGGCGCACCAATGTCCCAGGGTATAAACGCCTACTAGCCTCACTACTAGCTAGGCACCTATCACAAATAACCATAAAAGACCAAGCACAATTAGAATATACCGTGACAAAATTATCAGAATATCTAACCGAAGCTTACTATGCATGCTGCAAGCTAAGAGCGCCACAACTCAAGGGCGAGAGAAACCCTTGGTGGAACGCTGAACTTAGCAAACTCAGAAATGCACTACGTAAGCAATTCAACAGAGCTAAAAACACTAGACTCCCGGATGACTGGGAAATATATAAAGAAACCCAATACACATACAAAAAGCAGATCAGAACCGCCAGAAGAACTGCGTGGCGTAAATTCTGCGAATCCATTGAGACGAACAACGAAGCTGCGAGGGTAAGGAAGATCCTATCAACCGATCAGGACCGAACCCTCGGCGCGCTGAAAAAACCCGATAATTCATATACTTTAACCGACCAAGAAACCAGTAAGGTCCTTCTGGAGACTCACTTCCCAAACTGTAAGCTCTTGGAGGACAGGACGTGGGGGGCTGAACCAGAATGGACCCCAACGGATCACGATTGGACTAGAGCCCACAATATAGTAACAAAAGACCGAATAAAGTGGGCCATAAATACCTTCCAGCCATACAAGTCCGCAGGACTGGATGGCATCTTCCCAGCCTTACTGCAGTGGGGGGTAGATCATCTGATGCCATGGCTGGTGGAAATCTACCGCGCCTGCTTGGCATTTAGATATATACCCCTCGCATGGCGCGAAGTGAAGGTCATTTTCATACCCAAACCTGGAAAGACTGACTATACACAACCCAAGTCTTACAGACCTATAAGCCTCACATCCTTCCTACTGAAGACCCTCGAGAGACTATGTGATAGATACATCCGAGATGGACCTCTTAGGATAAAACCACTACATAAACAACAGCATGCGTACTCCACTGGCAGATCAACGGAATCTGCACTACACACTGTGGTTTCCAAGATTGAGTGCGCAGTGGACCACAAATGCTCAGCACTGGCCGCCTTCATTGACATTGAGGGTGCCTTCGACAAGACCATGTTCAACAGTATTGGCATGGCACTAGATAGACACGGCATAGACTCAACCCTGAGTGGCTGGATCACAAACATGCTCAAACTGAGAGCTGTACAAGTGACAGTGAACGACACTACAAGGGCCATTGTAGCAAAGGGCTGCCCGCAAGGGGGCGTCCTTTCTCCGATGCTATGGAACCTGGTCGTAGACAGCCTTATTAAGACACTCAATGATAAAGGATATTTCACTGTTGGCTACGCTGATGACATAGCCATAATAATAAACGGCACCCACGAAAACACTCTATGTAATCTCATGCGTCAGGCCTTGAAGATAGTAGAGGACTGGTGCAATAAACATACACTATCAGTGAACCCTACCAAAACCGAGCTGATTCTTTTTACAAAAAAGAGGAAGCTGACAACACTACAACTACCACGATTCTTTGGAACTACCCTAAGCCTATCGACTGAAACCAAATACCTGGGCATCTTTTTGGACAAACAGTTGAACTGGGCTAGACATACTAATTACATCACCACAAAAGCCAGCATAGCCCTGTGGCAGTGTAAGAGACTGCTTGGCAGGAACTGGGGGATTAACCCCAAGGTCACTTACTGGCTATACACCGCAGTTATCAGACCGATCATTACTTATGGCTCACTAGTCTGGTGGCCCAGGACAGACCTGAGCACAACCCGGAAAGATCTCGAAAAACTACAGCGATTAGCCTGTGTGGCAATCACTGGCTGCATGAGAACCGCACCTACGGCCGCACTACAAGCAATGCTTGGACTGCCTCCACTACATCTCATTGTGAGGGAGGAGGCAGCCTTGGCCGCCTTTAGGCTCAATATAACCGGAACCCTGAGCAAAGACTCCAGGGTTAAACACATACGCATTAGGGAGGATGCGATCAAAAAACGGCCAATGATGGCATCAGCCTGCGACAGAGCCCCGAAACAGCATTATTTTAAAAAACATTACAACATAATACTCACGGAAGAACAGCGTGACCACTCGGGCCCGAACGAGCTGAGGGTTTACACTGACGGGTCAAAGACCGACTCCGGAACCGGTGCCGGAGTTTTCTCGCACGACCTCAACATAAACATATCCAGCCCGCTGGGAATGTTCAACACTGTCTACCAGGCAGAATGTGTGGGCATTATTCAAGCGGCGTATGCCATAGAGGCCAGGAGAGTTACGGACACCCATATACGTATACTCTCCGACAGTGCCTCAGTACTCCAAACCTTAGAAAAAAATATATATTACTTCAAGATTAATACTAGAATGTCACAATGCGTTAGAACGAGCAACGGTACCTAACCGCAACACAGTGACACTGCAATGGATAAAAGGACACAGTGGGTCTTTGGGTAACGACGCAGCGGACGAACTTGCTAGGAGGGCATCCAGTGCGTCAGTCTATGGGCCCGAACCAATCATACCCATCCCCTTCAACCAATTACGCAGATGGCTGCAAGAGATCACCCAAACAAAAGCAGAGGAGTGGTGGTCCTCGGCACCAGGGTGCAGGCAGTCCAGGGAGGCTATGCCAAGCCTGGATGGCAAACTGACCAGGCGACTCTTACGCCTGGATAGGAACGGCCTGCGCCTGATGACGGGGACCATCACAGGACACTGCTCGCTGAACAAACACTTTTACACAATGGGCATAACGGACAGCCCTCTGTGCAGAGCTTGCATGGAGGCTGAGGAAACCGTTCCGCATGTGCTCTTCGAGTGCACAGGCGTTGCCCAGATTAGAACAGAAACCCTCGGGACACCCAAATCTTTAACAGATGTTCTGAACAGACCAGAAGCCGTGACCAACTTCTGGAGGGAGGTGGGCTGGTTGGAATAAACTCCGACGGCCGCTATGGCTCACGCACAATGGTCCACTTGAAGGATTAAGTGCGGAAACCAAACCCAATAACATAGTAGGTACCATTTTGTTCGATAACTTTTTGCCATCTTGTAGGTAGGGACATGATCCCATTGCTATAGAAATTTTGGGACTTCTGGTCAAAATACCGCGACAAGTGGTTTTGGCAGTCCTCTCGTGATGTTAACCTGACACTGCCTAAAGAATTCTAAAGAGACCGAAACAGGTGGAAATCTGAAAGTGCAAGGTCAGGACTATACGGCGGATGCATTAACACCTCCTAGCCAAACTCTCTTAATTTTTGCTGAGTGGCTAAAGATGTGTGAAGTCTAGCGTTATCATGATGAAAAACCACACCCCTTCTGTTGATTAATTCCGGCCGCTTTCTCTCAACTTCTTGCTTTAATCTCATCAGTTGTTCGCAGTAGAGTTCAGGATCGATGGTCCTGCCTGGTGGTAACAGCTCATAATGAATAATGCCCTTCCAATCCCACCACACACACAGTATCACCATGTTGCGAGTTAACCCGGGTTTCGCCACAGTCTGTGAAGCCTGACCGGCCTTTGACCACGACCTTTTTCGCACGTTCTTGTCATACGTGATCCACTTTTCATCACCAGTTATCAGCTTCTTCAAAAATGGTTCGGTTTCATTACGTCGTAATAAAGAATCACAAATGAGTACACGGTTCATTAGGTTTCTTTCAGTAAGCTCGTGAGGTACCCAAATGTCGAGCTTTTTTGTGTACCCAGTTTTTTTCAAATGCGCCAAAACTGTTTTGTGGTCAATTTCCAGTTCTTCAGCTACGTCGTAACTACTGATATGATCTTGCTCCACTTTTTCAAAAATGGCATCCATTTTGTCCATAATAGGGCGACCAGAGCGATGTGCACCTTTGGCATCAAAATTTCCGGATTGAAAACGCTTAAACCAAATTTGTGCTACTCTCACAGACACTACACTAGGTCCATAAACATCGCAAATTTTTTTCGCGGCTTGCGTTGCATTTTTACCTTTTTTGTAGTAAAATTTTGAAATGTATCGAATTTCTTCATTAGATTCACTCATCTTGACGTTACGAAAAACAAATGAAAATCACACATTTTCCTAATTTGAATTTGGAATTATGTTCTTTAAAATTTAAACTTTCAATGATACCAAAACCAGCCAGATACAAATAGTATAGCCAAAGAGATTTTATTACAAGTTCATACATGCTATAATGCGACAAGACTTTTTTCCCCAACCTAATATTAAAAAATTGCTACCGCCATCTAAAATAGTGTATTGCCGGCGAGTTGCCGACTTTAGAAAAGAGTAGGTAGATATGATTTGATTTGCGGGCCCGTAATTTTAATGGCTCCCATGCCCTTCAATCCTTTCCAGCTCTACTGTTACAGTAATGCTATATTCTAATAGGCATTTTATACTCACTGCAGCCTTTCTACTGAATCCAACAGAGTTGACATGTCGGTTTGGCCTGATGAGCTTGGTGAACAGCAAACTTGACAACCCACCCGAGAGAGCAGTGCCAGCTACAATCTGAAATATTATATTTGTCTATTAGTTTAATTTTGAATAATCTTTAAACATCACTTTTATCCATAATAAAATAATTAAGGTAAAAATATAATATCCTAACCTAACTAAAATGATTAAAAAACTAAACAAAACGGTGTCTAATAATTCCTCTACATCGCAGTCTACTGGTAATGTGTCCAAAAGACTGGCAGCATTGCCACGTTGTATGACAATGCTTAGCCTCTGGCCAAGGTTAAAGTCAGCCCTTGGGTCACGGGAAGTGTCATTCAGCTGTTTGGAGATATCGTTGAACAAACCATGAACATTACTTCGAAATATTTATAAAATTTTTAGGCGTAAAACACTAAAACCACGTGAATGTACTATAATAAAAACACATGAATTCGCTTGCGAATTGTACGAGGTTCAAAGTAAACATTGCAGAATATAAATACACAGTCTAGCCATAAATACTGTTACAATTAAAAATAAGAAAGATATTACATTTGAATTTGGAATCTGTCATTTTTATACGATTGTTCATTGAGTTTTCTAATTTTGGCGCCAATACATTTTACAATATTTTGCAATATTAAAATGGAGTGGGGTGATAAAGAGAACCGAATCGCTATGATTGCATTACACTAAGTTGGTATGAAGCCAAATGCAATTTTTAAACTCTCCATACGCTTGGTATTAGTCAAATGTTTGTGTACCGGGCTATTAATGAGACCTCCTCTATTTGTGACAGAAAAAGATCTGGCCGTCCACGTAGTGTTCGTACGAAAAAGGTGATCAAAGCAGTAAGGGAAAGAGTTCGAAGAAATCCTGTCGGAAAGCAAAAGTTTTATCTCGGGAGATGAAGATAGCACTCAGAACCATGTCGCGTATTTTAAAAGATGACTTAGGACTTGCAGCCTATAAGAGACGCACTGGTCATTTTTAACTGATAATTAAAAAAAGAATAGGGTGGTAAAATCGAAACAACTACTGAAGCGGTACGCAAGAGGAGGTCACAGAAAAAATTTGTTTACGGATGAGAAAATCTTTACAATTGAGCACCATTTTAACAAACAAAATGACCGTATTTATGCTCAAAGCTCTAAGGAAGCTTCGCAATTTAGTCGACAGAGTGCAACGTGGGCATTATCCGACTTCAGTGATGGTTTAGTGGGGTGTTAGCTATGAAGGAGTAACAGCCATATTTTTGTGAAATAGGTATCAAAACATCGGCACAAGTGTATCAAGATACCATTCTTGAGAAGGTAGTTAAGCCCCTTAACAAAACCATGTTCAATAACCAAGTATGGTCCTTCCAACAAGACTCGGCGCCGGGTCATAAAGCTCGGTCCACGCAGTCTTGGTTGGAAGTGTGCGTTTCGGACTTCATCAGAGCTGAAGACTGGCCGTCGTCTAGTCCCGATCTTAATCCACTGGATTATGATTTATGGTCAGTTTTAGAGAGTACGGCTTGCTCTAAACGCCATGATAATTTGGAGTCCCTAAAACAATCCATACGATTGGCAGTAAAGAATTTTCCCATGGAAAGAGTGCGTGCTTCTATTGATAACTGGCCTCAACGTTTAAAGGACTGTATTGCAGCCAATGGAGATCACTTCGATTAAGCTTTTTATATTTTAAATTGTTTTATATGTATGTATTACACTAACACACTGTAAAAGTAATAAATATTATTAGAAATAAAAAAAAAATTTTCTTCGTGACAATATTTATGGCAAGACTAGGTATTATTCCTTCAACTTATTTTGTTGATATATAAAAATATATAGCTTACCTCTAATACCATGATAATGATAGCTTCAGGACATTCTTCGTTTGGGAATCTGGTACCGTATCCTATAGTCATCTGTAAGAGAAACCATGTCTTATAAGAAACAAACAAAGACTTTGGATCCGTGTCATAGCAGAAGCTTGAATTCAAAATATGTGCTGAATATTTATACGTTAATTTTATTGAGATTTTTTTTAAACAACGTTTTATCCGTAGACGGAAAAAATCAGAATACTTTATTTCTATCATCGGAGTAGCTGATGGCGTTCTGTAGTTTCTGCCCACACCTATGCAAAAATAAAAACCGGTCAAGAGTGAGTTGGACTCGCGCACCGAGGGTTCCGTACCATCCTACTTATCCTAATAATATTATAAATACGAGAGTTTGTGAGGATGGATGGATGTTTTTTACTCTTTCACGCAAAAACTACTAAACGGATATTCGTGATATTTGGTACACAGTTTATAACTTGGATTAACACATAGGATACTTTTTATTCCGATATTCTTACGGGTTCGAGACTTATGCGGGTGAAACCATGGGGCGCTGCTAGTCTTATACAGGGTGTGTCGTAAATAGTGGTCCAGAGTAAAGGAGTCGATACACTGTATTCTTATGTATCACATACCGAAATTTTAACCATATTCAGTTAAGGGTCTCCGAAAAAAAAAAAAAATTTTTTTGTTCTGTAAAAACATATTTTTTTTCTGTAAAAACATTAATTTGTTTTGTAAAAAACATTGTAATGAATAATTCATTGTTCGACTTAATTTTAAGTTTGAGTTAAAAATACCAATACTTAAAGGCATTTACTGTTTTAAGGTTTATCTTTTCGTATTGTTTCGTTTCAAGTAGTATTGTTTTAGTATTAAAATTGCTGCGCCCTATCTGGGTTCAATGCTGTACCTGTACTGTGCCTGTACTGTCAACAACTTTTGTGCAATGACGATTGAGTATTGATTATTTTAATAAATGGTTAATTTGATAAAAATGTTTTATTTTAAAAAGCCAATCAAAGAACTTACAATAAAATACTTATTGGTTTAATCCTTAACAGTTTGCAATACTTGTAATTTACTTAACCGAAAAAAATGTTTTGAGCAAATTTAGCTGTCTTTCGTTTTGAATGCTAATAACTTTTTTTTCTGAAGTCTTACCACTTAATATTTTACCATTTTGTAATCTGCATTTAATGAGGTATTTTAAAACTAATGGGCACTAACAGTGCAGTATATTTTTTTTACACAATATGCCCCTAAAGTCATATGATTTGCTGGAGATGAGTATTGAAATTGGAAACAAATTAATTTCTTTGAGTACCTTTGACTTTAAAATAGAAAAAAGGGCTTGGATATGATAGTACACATATTCAAGAGTAATAATAAAAAACAGATTTTTTTTTTTGATATTTGTTGAAATTACAGCCAATCTCGTGAAGCAAGGTACAGAAATTTTAAAAAACAATCTTTTTTTTTTCGGAGACCCTTAACTGAATATGGTTAAAATTTCGGTATGTGATACATAAGAGTACAGTGTATCGACTCCTTTACTCTGGACCACTATTTACGACACACCCTGTATAAAAAAGTGTGCTATTTACAGACATCGTTTTATTTTTTCTGTAATCTTTACATAAACTTCTATCACACAAAATAATTTCAGATTTTTCTCTATGTAAACTTCGGAGATAAGGAGGGGAAAGATATTTTTATTTACATTTTTCATCAAAAGTCGAAAATTATGCGGTCTAAAAAAATGTTTGAGAATGCGCAAACAGCGCTCTTTCATATGATACCCCACATGCCCTAGTAGCCCCACTTCGAATTTTTAAGACCTCCTTTCAGTCCCTGTTTCTTCGCATTTTTTTAAGAAAAATCAAAACATTTTTTGATATAGTTTATTTACATTTAACTAAAGTATGTTGGTACCATTTTGTTCGATAACTTTTTGCCACCTTGTAGGTAGGGACATGATCCCATTATTCCCATTGCTATAGAAATTTTGGGACTTCTGGTCAAAATACCGCGACAAGTGGTTTTGGCAGTCCTCTCGTGATGATAACCTGACACTGCTTAAAGAATTCTGAAGAGACCGAAACAGGTGGAAATCTGAAGGTGCAAGGTCAGGACTATACGGCGGATGCATTAACACCTCCTAGCCAAACTCTCTTAATTTTTGCTGAGTGGCTAAAGATGTGTGAAGTCTAGCGTTATCATGATGAAAAACCACACCCCTTCTGTTGATTAATTCCGGCCGCTTTCTCTCAACTTCTTGCTTTAATCTCATCAGTTGTTCGCAGTAGAGTTCAGAATCGATGGTCCTACCTGGTGGTAACAGCTCATAATGAATAATGCCCTTCCGATCCCACCACACACACAGCATCACCTTGTTGCGAGTTAACCCGGGTTTCGCCACAGTCTGTGAAGCCTGACCGGCCTTTGACCACGACCTTTTTCGCACGTTCTTGTCATACGTGATCCACTTTTCATCACCAGTTATCAGTTTCTTCAAAAATGGTTCGGTTTCATTACGTCGTAATAAAGAATCACAAATAAGTACACGGTTCATTAGGTTTCTTTCAGTGAGCTCGTGAGGTACCCAAATGTCGAGCTTTTTTGTGTACCCAGTTTTTTTCAAATGCGCCAAAACTGTTTTGTGGTCAATTTCCAGTTCTTCAGCTACGTCGTAACTAGTGATATGCCGATCTTGCTCCACTTTTTCAAAAATGGCATCCATTTTATCCGTAATAGGGCGACCAGAGCGACGTGCATCTTTGACATCAAAATTTCCGGATTGAAAACGCTTAAACCAAATTTATGCTACTCTCACAGACACTACACTAGGTCCATAAACATCGCAAATTTTTTTCGCGGCTTGCGTTGCCTTTTTACCTTATTTGTAGTAAAATTTTAAAATGTATCGAATTTCTTCATTAGATTCACTCATCTTGACGGTACGAAAAACAAATGAAAATCACACATTTTCCTAATTTGAATTTGGAATTATGTTCTTTAAAATTTAAACTTTCAATGATACCAAAACCAGCCAGATACAAATAGTATAGCCAAAGAGATTTTATTACAAGTTCATACATACTATAATGCGAAAAAACTTTTTCCCCAACCTAATATATATATATATATATATCTAGTTGTGACTGACAGACAGGCTGAGTCGCACCATAAGGGTTCCTTTTTACCATTTTGGTACAGAACCCTAAAAGCGTCTTTATTTTTGTGAGTAAGATTTTTACCTCCATCTATCCATCCTTAAAGCCAGGAAGAGACTACACATACCTGAGTTTCCACAGACATCATGAGCAGACCCGCAAACGACGAGGTTCCTGTCACACAGTGCTCCTTCCCATCGCCTATGTCGTCCTGGTACGAAGAGGATACGGCATACCAGATGGAGGCGAAGACGAACCAGAAGATGAAGTGGGCAGCCACCATCATTAGGAGAATGAAACGCCATTTGCTATTGATCTGAGGAGTGAAGTTCAAAGAGTGAGTAGATAAGTCTGTGTCTTCACTACTCACTCATGTTCTCAATTAATTTAAATACTTTGTGGTTAATGAATCTCTTTTTACTCAAAGTTTAAAAAAAAAATCACGTAATGAGAAACATAATAATAATAATAATATTTGGTCAGGCAGGGGACGGGTCATTCAATAAATACTTAGCCTACAAAAAGTAAACGAAAATTTTGGAAAAGTGGCAATTTATTTTTCGACATAGTCTCCTTTTAGTTCGATACACTTAGACCAGCGATGCTTCAACTTTTTTAACCCGTCCGAAAAATAGTTTTTGTCAAACTCTGCAAAATAGGCCTCCGTGGCGGCGATGACCTCCTCATTTGATCCATATCTATTCCCGGTGAGTGATTTTTTCAGATTAGGAAACAGAAAGAAGTCACAAGGGGCCAAATCTGGAGAATACGGTGGATGGGGCAGCAATTCGTAGCGTAATTCGACCAATTTGACCATGGCAACGGCAGACGTGTGAACCGGTGCGTTGTCGTGGTGAAACAGCACTTTTTTCTTCGCCAGATGGGGTCGTCTTTTCTTTAATTCGGCGTCGAATCGGCCCAATAAATCGGCATAGTAAAGCCCTGTAATTGTTTTACCCTTCTCGAGGTAATCGATGTAGACCTTGTGAATCCCAGAAAACGGTGGCCATAACTTTTCCGGCCGATTTTACAGTTTTCGCCTTCTTTGGAGCACGTTCCCCGGTCTGGATCCATTGTTTTGATTGCTCCTTGGGCTCTGGTGTGTACCAGTGGATCCAGGTTTCATCGACGGTCACAAAACGACGCAAAAACTCCGCTGGATTCCGCTTAAACAGCGCCAAACACGTCTCCGATGTGGTCTCACGGTTGCGCTTGTTTTCTGGTGTGAGTAAACGCGGCACCCATCGCGCCGACAGCTTTCTCATGCCGAGTTCCTCGTGAAGAATATGATGCACTGTTCGTTCTGAAATGCCTACGGTCTCAGCTAGCTCCCGAACCTTCAATCGGCGATCTGCCAATACGAGATCATGGATTTTTTAAATGTTTTCCTCCGTAGCAGATGTTTTCGGTGCACCTGGACGTGGTTCATGAAAAACCGACATACGGCCACGTGCAAACTCGTTGAACCAATTCTTGACGGTGGCCATCGATGGAGAAGAGTCACCGTACACAGCATCCAAGCGCTCTTTGATTTCGATGCGCGTTTTCCCTTCCAAAAATAGGAATCGAATCACCGAACGATATTGCTCTTTTTCCATTTTTGTAAAACCGATCGACACGTTCGCTTCCATAAGTTGTCAAATTAAAACAAATGAAGGGATTGGAATGAAAATTTGAAAAAAGAATTAAAAAAGAATGTGCTACACTGTGGTAAAACTCTTTTGAAACTACAGCGCCCTCTGGCGATGAGGCTTATTGAATGCACCTCGTAGTTCTTCCATAGTTCAAATTACCTAATGCACTTTAGCCACCCAAGCCAATAGCCCAATATGTTTTGTTTCCACGTAAAACAACAGTCCTGCACCAACCGGGGGTTGTCCTTGAGTGCAATTGCATAGTGCATACAGGGATAATAGCCGGTTGGTGCCTCCTCATCATTTAAAATTATTTAAGGGGCCTCTGCAAGTTGCCTTCAGTTCCCCGTACGCCTTCCAAAGGTCCGGGACCCCAGGGTCCCGAGAAAAAAGAAAAAAATAAATATTAGCGAGCAGATGTTTACAGTATTAGGTTATAGCAAATACATACACACTCAAGAAAAGATAGAAAAAAGAGTCATTGCTCGGTTTCGGTGTGGATTCGTGGATAAACTGCAATTTAAAGAATTGAACATACAGTTGACCTTGAAAAAATAGAGGGCGTCTTGCTAATGGTTTGCTAGCCTTCACTATTTAAAAAGGCACGAGAACAAAAAGGATACCATTTTTTGTAGTGTAAGTTTTACTCACAGAATTTATTTCGATTTATGCTTTTGGTTTGCTTAAAGCAGTCACTTAGGTCTTTCAAATCGCACGCCACTTGCTAGACTACTTTCTAGGTTACTGTCATCTGGCTAAGGTATATCACGATTGAATCGTATACTAAAAGGAGTTTTGAGATATTGAATGAAGTGCATCACTCTGCGACATCTAAACAAACCACGAGGAGATACACTGAATAGAGTTCCCAAAAAGGTAATACTTACAACAGTGGTAACAATATCCCTCATGTACTTGATAGACTTGGCTGATATATTGCTCCTCACTGGAACATTCTCTTCACCAGATTTGAGCACCACTCGTCTAGAACGCTTGGGTCTACCGTGCCTTTGTCTGAAATAAAATAATTTGTCTTCATAGAAAAATAATATTGACAATTGGGTAGTGCGAAGGGAGTAGGTAAAAGCGTCGTTAATGTTGTCAGTTTATTCTTTTACTCTTTTTACGGCCCGAACGATAAAATATTAGTTTTGGCCGTGTATAAGAATTAGCGAAAGACCATGAGTCATGACTCATGGTCTTTAAGGCTGTTGGCAAGAAGTGTCCAGGAAGTGTCTACTTTTAAAAAATTAACGATGTCTCGATTAGTCTGGTACATCAGTCCAAATATATTGGACCCGTCGTTGCTGACGACTTAAAGACGATGCAGATGTTAAGTGGGAACGTAGAGCATTGGCGGTGCGGGCGAATATGCTGGCTCGTAAGTTCGCGCGATGTACAGATTCGGTCAAAATCACGCTTTTTAAAGAATACTGCATATCCATGTACTCGAGCGCTCTATGGATCAAAAGTGCTAAACGGGCCGTCAACGCACTTTTAGGGCGCTGTTGCGACCGCCACCTTATTGCAGCGCAGCTGCTGTGTTTGCTCGAGCCAGAGTAGATAGCTTCTCAGCTGTAGTGCGGAAAAATGTTGCATCTCTTCTCACAAGATTGCGGGACAGTAGCAACAGCCTCCTGAAGCCCATAATGAGGGACCTTATAAAACCGCCTTGTCGGTTGTAGAATGTAAGTAATATAGCAAATTAGTTGAATTGTTTATTAACATCTACAATTATAAGTATTTTTGTAATTGGATATAGTTGTCTGTTGAATAAATAAATGTTTATGTCCTTTATTTATTTTCATATATTTATTAAATACATTTTTAAATATTTATAATAAAAAACTAGCTTTTGTCAGCAGCTTCGCCCGCGTGGATGTTGAAAATTATACCACGAAATCATTTTACATATTACAGGTACATTTTACCGGACTACATATTATCCTATGTGCTTTTCCAGACTATAATCTATCTCTGTGTCAAATTTTATCTAGATCCGTTCAGCCGATCTGGCGTGATTGAGTAACAAACATACAAACTTTCGGAGATTAAAAAACATTTAAAAATATAAAAAATAGTGATCCGCCGGTATCGGGAGCAGGGTCCAAGCTACCGGTGGTTAGGGCTACAGAGACAGGAATCTCCTCCCAAATGCGAGTCGTATCGAGAAGTACTGCCTTCTGAATCTGACCCTTGATCCAACCGCCTAACGAGAGCGTCGAGATATGTTGTTGGAAGCTTTCGGCCATCAGGCTATTGGCCGTTACTACAATCGGCACAATGATAGCCGAGCTCGCGTTCCACATGTCAACAACCTCGTGTGCTACGTCGAGATATTTCATTTGTTTCTCTTTCTCAGCTTTCAAGAGGTTTTCATCATGTGGAATGGTAACATCATTGCGCGGTGCGCTAATTGATCTATCACCATTATATCAAGCTTATTGGCTACAATAGTCATGTCAGTAATGATAGACCAATCCCAGTACAACGTGAAATGGTCATTTTCGAGAACTGGATCGGGCACATACTTGTAATAAGTTATCTCAGAATTCACAAAAACAAGTTGTTGGTGAATACTTGGCCACTTGCTTATGCATGTGCAAGTACTCGCCGTTAGCCAGACGAGAATAACCAGAGATAACATGTCTGATGGTCTCACCCGGACGGTGGCATGCCCAACACATATCAACCGTCCCGTCCTTCATAATGTCACCGTCAAGATAGCTTCGTCCATAATTGTACAAATAAAACCTTTAGTTTCCTCGAAAAGGTCACCGAAAGGTGGCCAGGATACGGACGCTAAGAAATCTACACCGGGCTCATGAAAAGCCCGATAGAAGCGGCCGTAAAGCTCCTTCCTTGCTTTGCTTTACCTTCTTGCGGTCAGCGGTAGTATCGGTGGTTTGCGCTTGATCTCTTAAGCCCATTGTCTACTGTGACCACAACACGGTGCATACCCACTTTGGCTTTTAAAAATTATTCCCTGAGAATGCAAACTTCGAGGTTGTGGAGGGTTTTCGCATTTAAAAAGCCCCGATCCCCGCACTTGTACAGTCTCATCACCGATGATCGTGGGTGATGCATCCGGTTTGCGGTCAACAGTGTACAGCCCATCCTATCCAGGGTCATAGCCAGGGCATCGAGTTCGGTTGAGTTTATTTAAGTATGCCGAATCGAAACCGGCATGACCCTACCGTTGAAGGCGCTTCTTGTTTCCCCCTGTAAGATGACTCATTAATACCTTCTTCAGGCGACCAAAGAAGCGCTCCTTCAACGATTGCTTCATGTAAGTAATGTTGATGCCTAACGCTTCCGACATACCCAAATAAGCTTTCGAATGAGGAGAGGGATACTCTAAGATGTATGGAATACGTAAGTTGAATTCCCTCGGATTCCATAATTTACAGCATGACTGCACATTTATCCACTCCAAATTCCATCCTGATGACGCTACTGAAAGTTTCAGTTACCTTCAGTAGCTCCATCAGTCGCAGTTTGTTGAGGGCTAAGAGTTTCAAGTCATCTATGTAGAGGAGGTGAGATATAATCTGACCACCTCTCCTCAACCGATAGCCTAGACCTGAATGCCCAGCAATGTGCTTAGAGGATTCAGGGCTAAGCAGAACCCAAGCGGACTCAATCTGTCGCCCTGAAGTATTCCCCGTTTAATCCACACATGCTCAATATTCTCCTGGATCTGTCGACACCCAGGATAGCGAAGGACCGTCCTCTATTGCCCCATACATGACTCAAGGAAGGTGCGTAGAGTGGCATCTATCTCGTACAACCCCAGCACCCTCATGAGCCACGTATGTGGCACTAAGTCATAGGCCTTCTTACAATATATCCAGCATATTGACAGATCCTTGCGGGATCGACGAACCTGTTGGCTAATGGCCATGTCGTGTCAATGTGCGTATTAATTTTCGTTCTCAAAATGGATGTAAGAAGTTTATAGACTGTAGACAAACTCGTGATCGGTCTATAATTCTTGGGTTCCGTGGGACTGCCTGACTTATTGAGCAGGTGGGTAACGCCTGTTGTTAGAAACTGTGATAGCGACCCAGACTCTAAGGATGACTGAAACTGAGATGCCAGGCAAGTGTGGGGGACTGCTTCAATTTCTGGTATTGTTCCACACACACGCTCGACATCCTGCATCAGCCAGTCTCGGCATGACAGACAGGCACCAACCTTTCTAATAAAATAAAAAACTGCGTCTAAAATTAATAAAACTATGAAAATTATGAAATCAAACTTCACACGTGTTGACATTAGTGTTGCTAGCTTATTATTATTAAAAAATGTCTTTGACATCTCGGGACCCTGTGGTCCCGGACCTTTGGAAGGCGTACGAGGGGCTGAACTATTATTATTATTATTATTGTGGTAGTAGGGTTGGGTGTGACCCAAGGTGCGCCAGACGTATGCTTTGCACATTTATATATTATGTTAATTGTGGAGGCTATTTGACCCATAATTATTTATCTGCTAACCATGGTTACAATAGAAGTTTCTCGATGGATTATTTACTGTAGTTGGAATTGGGAGGAATATGTTTAACATTGAACAGTTATCAACCGATATGACAAACGTAAACCAATGATTCAATCATTAGCAATTTTTTTCCAATACATTTTGGTAATCTTAGAAATACGAATATTATCTTATCTTAATTCGTGGTACACCTTAAAATCGACATACTGCGACATGTTTCTGGGCTGACATATTAAGTGACTGTTATTTTGCATATGAATAACGACGAAATCGTGAGACGTTGACTATGATTGTGTTATGTTTGTATCGATTTGGGCGGAGTAGAGAAATTAAATTATAACATTAACTAGCACTGACCACTACATATCCCTGAGAGCGGTGGGTACTGCGGTTAGGACTGACGAGGGATTGCTAAGGTTCAGTTAGATATCCCAGCGGTAGGCTAGGTTTGAATAGAAGGCTTTTATTAGCTCGATAAAGATAGAGAACACGTTCTAAACTGTTAACTCCTTTGTTATATGAACATGTATTTTAATATTAATTGTAGACTAACAATTATCTATAGACTTGAAAGCATTGATTGAGCTGATTGATAATAATAATAATATTTAGTTTGTAATTATGTCCTCCATTTCTTTTTTACCCAAAAATATTAAATATTTTTTTTTATATATAAACAAAATAAAGAAAAAAGGTTAAAAAAAAAAAAATTTGTAGCCCCTGGTGGGCTACTAATTTTTTTTTTTTAATCTATCTATCGGTAACAGGGTCCAAGCTACCGACGCTCAGGGAGAGAGTATACTGCCGTAATACTGTCTTCTGAATTAAGCTCTTGACCCAGCCACGCAATGAGAGCTGCCTGAGGTGTTGGTCGAGGCTCTCCGCTGTTAGGCCATTAACCGTAACGATTATCGGTACAATGATTGCAGAGTCTACGTCCTCCATATCGACAATCTAGTTAGTAATACTTGATTTTTATGTTTCTCAGCTTCCACGAGATTCTCGTCATGAGGGACAGCGATATCAACAATCATTGCACGGCGCTCTTGTCGATCTATCACCATAATATCAGGCTTATTGGCTGCAATAGTCATGTCAGTAATGATAGATCGATCCCAGTACAATGTGGCGTGACCATCCTCGAGAACTGGGTCTGGCACATACCTGTAATATGGTATCTTCGGACTCTACAAGTTTGTATTTATTTTATTTAGTTTGTAATTATTGTAAGTGCATGTGATTGTTGTGGTCGATCCTCCAGAATGTGATTATACATATAACTTGCATCTTATGCTATTGACCAAGTGAGTGGTATGGATCTTCTGAAACCGAAATTGTAAGAAGACTTGTGTCTTCTTACAATTTCGTGCTATAAAATCTTAGTCAAAATGAATATATTCTTACCTATGAGTCATCCTCTTCTTCCTTCTACTATAAGGAGTAGAATACCCATGAGCTGACGGTCCATAAGCAGTGTCCCTTCCATCAAACATGCTGTCAGGGGTTTCGATACCTTCAGCCGTCTCAATACTATCATAAATATGGTCTGTGTTAGTATCAACACTTGAACTTGCAATAGGTAAAGTTGATCGCTCCGACAATGGCTTTGTAGCATCAGAATCTTTGGGACTGGTACTAATATCACCAACGTCTATTGTCATAACCAAACCTCGATCAGTTTGCTCATCCTCACTCGAGTATATAGAAGAATCTTGCGAAGCCTCATCTATAGGGATTCTTAGATAATTCTTTGTATCTACGTTAGTTACTCCTGATGGGAAAGCAATTTCTTTTCCTTCAACGTATGTTTGTGAAATTCTGTAGTGTTTCTTTAACTCTTCGTTGGCGTAAACGTCTGTGTCAACGATGTTAGGGATTTCTATTGAGGATCTGCCTGAGCCGTTTCCTATGGCTTCGGAGTAGCTGAGGGACCTTTCTAAGGCTCTGCTTCGACTACCTCGTCTTGATTCACTTTCTACCGCTCTAGTCCGACTGCCTCGTCGCGAATCACTCTCATTGAAGTTCATTTTGTTCACCTCGAAGTTCTGCATTCTGAATGGTGATACTAGTTTAATTAGCTTTTAGGTAGGTGAACATTTTGAATGGAGAATATTTTGGGTTTTCTTTAGTAGTATTACAGGTAATACAGTAATAGGTAATACGGCCTGGTGTCTGCAACTCCACATCAAAGCACGTGTTTTGCCTACGAAGCTATGAGTGTTATTTGCAGATACTGATTTTGTAAATAAGAATGTTTACGGAAACACCCATTAAGGAATATAGGAAGGTATTTGAAAATCTGAATCCAAAATTATTTATATTTGCTTTCATGCTAAATTTTACGTCGCAATACCATTTTTCAGTCCTTATAATATCACAGCAATAAAGATGTTCCTGTCAGATAAAGAAAAATAAGTAGGTAGTATTTGTAGTTATCACGTATTACTTACATTCCAATTTCACTATCATTTTTCTTGCAAACCCATAGCTTTTTCCCCCTCTCACATGTTCCAACATCAATTTTTAACACAGAATTAATTACATTACACTTTTCTTGAATACGTCAAAATTAATACTTTTATTACACCAAAATATTGACTTGATTTGGAATGACTTACACTTGTGCTGTACAAAGCTAAAGGTATGGTACTGCTCGGTACAATATTTATCTTTTGAGATAAGACGCACACCTTTAGCGAAGATAAGAAACAAATATATTTGTACTAGTTGTTTTGATCTAATTATGGCCTAGAAAACTTTATGGGGCGTTGACTGGAATGTATTACAGTAAGCAAATAAATAAATAGTACAGTTGTGAAGAACTGATTCCAGCTTCGAATATTATATTCAGAACAAGAAAGGAGGCTTTGCACAAGGTGATTATTATTTTATAAATTATTTAGTTTATTGTGAGAGTGCATGCTTCACGGTGAAAAGGAGAAACACAAACAGGAATCTGAGACTAGTATCAGATCCCTGTGTGGGTGTCTAGACACCCACTACCTAGCGCACACCTAAAAGTGGCACGCATCGGCTAAAAAGCAGGCACAGGTTCCTAAAATCGACAGTGCCCATGTGCTGGTTTGGTCCCTGGGGTAGTCACGGCGTGCAATGTGTTCTGGTGTGCCGGTAATGGAGAGTACTCCCTAGAGTAGGATCCGGTGACGGACAGCGGCGGCGGGATCGCTGATGAGTGCTTACGCGTGCCCATGTTCCCGCCACAAGCGGCAGAGGAGGACACCGTGGAGTTTTACTGGGTTGGAGTCCCACATAAGTGTAATATCTCCCCGTGATAGTGCAGTATACGTGAGTAGTGCTTCCTAAAATCGCCAGCGTCTCCACCAGCCGACGCCCGTGGCAAATCGTGACAGGATACTCTTCCTCCTCCTACTTACTATCAATCATCAAAGGAACATCTCCCTGCGGGGTGTAACCTTTCGTGGTCTACTCGGAAGTCCCTGAACCGTCTCCGACACGAGTAGGAAGATCTAACATCAACCTGGTAAATTGGGGCTACCTCGACGGAATGGCAGCAGGGTGTAGATGTGGAGCTATGTCGCAAACTATGTTCCACCGCCTATCCTACCCTCTGTGTACTAAAACTTGCAGCCAAAGCGACCTCTGCGCTGCCACGGACGATACCTTGGAAGTGGCGAAGTTTTTTGCCAATATGGTCTAAATTACAATCGTGCCAGCGACACGAAGAAGATGGTCACAAATATACTTGTTCTGTTCTCCGTTTTGATTCACAGGGTAGGTATAGTCAATATCGTAACTGATTAGTTTTAAAACGACGAGGCCTATTTCTCTATGTGTGGTCTATCACCCTATTGAGGATGCCCAGTTTCTTGGCCGCAGTTTAGGCCTTGTATTCGATGGTGGCGCCGAAGTTGAGACCAGATGTCAACTCCATGCCTAGGAGCTCAATTCGATCAGTTACAGGAACAGATGCACCTCGAAAAGTAGGAGTTTGGACAAAACGACTCTTTTTAGCGGTAAAAAGACACGCCTGTGTTTTGGTGGTGTTAAAAGAGACCAGATTATCATCACCCCACTGGGAGACAAAGCTTAAGGTCAAATCTGTCCGCTCTACCATGGCCTCTCTCAAGGAACGAACTTCGGCCCCGCTGGTTTTTGCACTGGACAAGTATCTCTCTGAAACTGTACTGTCATCTGCGTGCCCATCAATACCAGGCCGAAGCAGGTCATTGATGTGCAGCAGGAAAAAAGTTGCAGAGAGAACAGACCCCTGAGGTACTCCGGCATCAATAGCCATAATGTCGGAAGAGCAGCCGTCAACAACTACTCTGATCGACCCTTCACTAAGGAAATCTGATATCCAGCTACAAAAATCAGCTGGGATGCCATAAACAGGAAGCTTGCTGAGCAGAGCAGCGTGCCAGACCCTGTCAAAGGCCTTCGAGATGTCAAGCGATACAGCCAGTGCTTCACCATGTTTCTCGATGGCTTCGCCACAGCAGTGCGTGACATACACATCAACTCAGCCTATCGCAGTCCACTGCTGGACATAGCCCCTCCTAGGCTGTGCCTCAACACCCTGTTCTCCACCTTCCGCATCCAGTTTATCCCACCCACCTTTTTGAGGTCGTCGGTCCATCTAGCTGGGGAGCGTTCCACACTACGCTTGCCGATACGCGGTCTCCACTCCAGGACAGGCCATGTTTGTCGAAGCACCGGTCCTCGGTACTTCGACAAACATGGCCAGCCCACTGCCACTTCAGCTTACATACTCTGAAAGCTGTGTCGGTAACTCCTTGTCCTATGTCGGTTTCTGATTGTATTGTTCAAAGAAACTCCGAGCATAGCCCGCTCCATAGCGCGCTGCACTTACCTGCTGCAATATGATTCAAACTCAAATTAAATTGAAACTACATTGTAATATGAAAACATATATAATTTCAGCAACTTCGACACTTCGTACTACTATGATTTTAGCAATAACACTGATAAGTTATGTTTTAATAAAATATGTTTCTATCCAGATGACAACTTTAAACATTCAAATACACAAATTCGCCATTACCGTACCCTATAGCTTTGTTATTGACCCTTACTATACACTAGTGACCGCTCTAAAGCACTTCAAATAATATTAGGTCTGTTTTCAATCTTACCATTGATACCGTAACTTGTGATATTTTTTCATCTACCCACATTACAATAACTTAAACTTTATAAACTCTTTTAATAATTTCTAATATACAAAATATCTTCAATTATACAATCCTTCCATGTTTTCTCAGGACTTATTATCATTAGTTTTTTTCCTAAAAGACGAAGATCTTTCAAGATGGAAGCCTGTCACTGTCTCGCTGAAATTGCCTGGAGTACCAGGAGTAGGAGGTGGGTCCATCTTTACTGGGGAAGAACTGGAATAACAAAGATATAACATGCTTTTAATTATATTAAATCAATGAGGATATAATAATTAAGAATGTGAACGAAGCAAAAGGAGTATGAGTAAGGATCGTAGCGTTCTGTAGTTTCTGCCTACGCCGGTGGGAAAAGGCATTAGTTTATGTATAAATTATAATAAAGAAGTTGAAGTAAAGAGCACAGGCAGATTTAATGATTCGACCATAAATTCGTTGGAGTTTCGGGAAACTAAGTTTCAAACACCTATTATTATAGTCATTTCTAAAATTATCTGATGAAAGTGTAAACAAATCCTGTTGAGGTTAAATTTTGTAAGCAGTCACCCCCTAAAGGGAATGAGTAAAAACAAACCTCTGTACATAGAAGGTTTCAGCTATATATTCGCACCACTTTCACAAATGTTGTCTGAATAACAATATAAAACTGTAATTGCATAATCGTCAACGAAAATTGAGGTTATAAAATTAACCGCAATTGACAATTTAAAAACATCTCTATGATGATTTAAAATCAGAATTTCGGGATTCAGTTTTCAAAATAATCAAATCAAAGCACTCAACTATTAAGTGGCACTACAAATTGGCCTAAACAGGTACTATTAATGATATACTTTTGGAACAGACCATAGACATAGACTAGCTGTAAGGCTTGATATAGATAGAGTATGTTGATTGAAGAAGATCTCAGTTAATTACTACGACATTACAATTAGAATACGACATTAAACATAACGCTCACGTTCTATAAACATCTCTGGCGCAGCAGAATGGAGTATCGACAGGTTCCAGCAGATCCAGCTTCTTGTGCTCAATCACGTACTTTTGCTTGTGTGAATCATACCTGAAAACTCTTTACGTATAGGTACTATTTACAAATTCTGGGGACTGGATAAGTGATACCTACACTCTGTGAGCGATATACCTGCAGTATGCCATACAATCATCCTCATTCTCCTGCCCTCACCCCAATCTATTTGGGGTCGGCGGAACATGTCCCTTTTTAGGGTTCCGGACCCAAAGGGTAAAACGGGACCCTATTACTAAGACTCCGCTCTCCGTCTGTCAGTCCGTCTGTCACCAGGCTGTATCTCATGAACCGTGATAGTTAGACAGTTGAAATTTTCACAGATTATGGATTTCTGTTGCCGGTATAACAACAAATACTAAAAAATCAGAATAAAATAAATATTTAAGGGAGCTCCCATACAACATACATGATTTTTTTTTGCTGTTTTTATCCACATTCCACATTCCAGTTACTGGACCCGATACCCCTTGGTAAGACTGATTGTCAGACTTTCGGGCTTCTGACTACCTGTAAAGACTGTCAAAGTTCCACGAATGACAGCCAGGACCAACGACATAACGTGCTTTCCGACGCACGGAGGAGTCTCGGTATGTAATGATGGTCACCCATCCACGGACCAACCGCGGCAAGCTTAGAACCTGATCGATCGACCCGTGCTGCTGTTATTACTTAACCACGAGCCCCTCTGTACTTAAACAAGTATGCATTTGTAATAGCTCCAACTTCCATATAGCAATTTGTTTTTATTTATATTTTTTCAGATTGGAATTAGAATTTCGATGAACGTTTGGAAAACATTAGTGTTTTTTTTAAATTATAGGCACATGAGATGATGAGATACATTTCTGCTTTGTGTCTAAAGAAAGAAACTATTTGTTGTTACTGGAACTGCTTTTCATCACGTGAGGCAATGGCCACTCCATTCATAATCAGCCTACATAGTCCAATACTCAAAAAAGCTCCAATTCAACCTATTTATCAGATCAAACCTCACTCACTTTACGACCGGAGGGAACCGGTAGCCCCATGCCACCTCTTTGGGCAGGTACGACGTCTGGCTCTGAGTGAACGTGCCCATGGATGCTGAGGCGCCTTTCAGACTTACTGTGATCTCGTAACTGCGGAATATTTAAAATGTTTAGTAATTTACATTTAATATTTTAAGAGTTGCTGTGCCCTTCAGGGTTCATGTCAGGCGCTGGACCCTACCTTTTTTACCAGATGACAGCAATAAATATTTTAATTTGAAAGGTTTTTTGCTTTAGACACATATACAACGTTAGGGTCGGCTTCCAGTCTAACCGGATGCAGCTGAATACCAGATTACCAGATAGCTGATAGACATTCCGCAATAATACTGAACACATGAATCAAGACTCATTGCCTTCTTTTTTAAAAAGGAAAAGGTGATCCAAAGATATAGGTATTAATCTTTAATCGTTTGATGTGTCAACATTGCTGATTTGGAGGAAGCAGACGTTTTGAGTAATGATGGTTTGTTGTTTTATAAAAGTGGCTTTGCCTTACAGAGAGACGTAATAATAATAAAAGTAATAAAACGACTATGTTGGCAGAGATACACCAAGTGTCGCTTTATACCGCACAGGTTCATGTCAATGTGTGCTCGAATGTCAATCGAACCTCATAGGTTCACAACTATTGTAAGCCCGCGGTCGCCATTGGACGATGGTAGTTTACGTTTATAATAGGTTGGGGAAAAAGTTTCTTCGCATTTTTTAAGAAAATTCAAAACATTTTTTTAATATAGTTTATTTACATTTAAATAAAGTATGTAGGTACCATTTTATTCGATAACTTTTTGCCATCTTGTAGGTAGGGACATGATCCCATTGCTATAGAAATTTCGGGACTTCTGGTCAAAATACCGCGACAAGTGGTTTTGGCAGTCCTCTCGTGATGTTAACCTGACACTGCCTAAAGAATTCTGAAGAGACCGAAACAGGTGGAAATCTGAAGGTGCAAGGTCAGGACTATACGGCGGATGCATTAACACCTCCCAGCCAAACTCTCTTAATTTTTGCTGAGTGGCTAAAGATGTGTGAGGTCTAGCGTTATCATGATAAAAAAACCACACCCCTTCTGTTGATTAATTCCGGCCGCTTTCTCTCAACTTCTTGCTTTAATCTCATCAGTTGTTCGCAGTAGAGTTCAGAATCGATGGTCCTGCCTGGTGGTAACAGCTCGTAATGAATAATGCCCTTCCAATCACACCACACACACAGCATCACCTTGTTGCGAGTTAACCCGGGTTTCGCCACAGTCTGTGAAGCCTGACCGGCCTTTGACCACGACCTTTTTCGCACGTTCTTGTCATACGTGATCCACTTTTCATCACCAGTTATCAGCTTCTTCAAAAATGGTTCGGTTTCATTACGTCGTAATAAAGAATCACAAATGAGTACACGGTTCATTAGGTTTCTTTCAGTGAGCTCGTGAGGTACCCAAATGTCGAGCTTTTTTGTGTACCCAGTTTTTTTCAAATGCGCCAAAACTGTTTTGTGGTCAATTTCCAGTTCTTCAGCTACGTGGTAACTACTGATATGCCGATCTTGCTCCACTTTTTCAAAAATGGCATCCATTTTATCCGTAATAGGGCGACCAGAGCGACGTGCATCTTTGACATCAAAATTTCCGGATTGAAAACGCTTAAACCAAATTTGTGCTTCTCTCACAGACACTACACTAGGTCCATAAACATCGCAATTTTTTTTCGCGGCTTGCGTTGCATTTTTACCTTTTTTGTAGTAAAATTTTAAAATGTATCGAATTTCTTCATTAGATTCACTCATCTTGACGGTACGAAAAACAAATGAAAATCACACATTTTCCTAATTAGAATTTGGAATTATGTTCTTTAAAATTTAAACTTTCAATGATACCAAAACCAGCCAGATACAAATAGTATAGCCAAAGAGATTTTATTACAAGTTCATACATACTATAATGCGAAAAGACTTTTTCCCCAACCTAATATGTGGTCTAAGTAAGACGGAAACTGAGCGGCCCAAAAATTTAAGACAGCTGGACCATTTTTTTTTTTAAATATCCAATATAAACATAACATATACGTTGTCTACTCTATACAATATTCGATAAAAAAAAAAAAATACGTACATAATTATGTTCTTAATTACAGTATATACCCTGAGTCTCTAATTCAGATATTTTTTGTAAACCAAGAAACGTCAAGAATTGTCACTGTCATAATGACAGGACAGGGGTACAAAACATTTTATCATAAAATTTAACACAACAAAAACAAGGAAACAACAAGATGAACAAGCAACACAATGATAATAACATAACACAACAAAATTAACAAACACGCAGCGAAAATCTTGATCGGGGAAAAGAAAACGAATGAATTGAAAATACCACGGGAAAAGACGCGCCAACTTAGACGCACTGTCAACCGAAATTTGAAAATGTTAGGAACTCCTGCAGTGTTACCAGTATCATAAAATATTTCATACCAGAAAATCTCCACTTTGTTTAAAACCGAAAATTTCTATAAATAATTACGGTTTAATAATTTTTAAACTATTATTTCTAAAATCAGTATTTAAAAGAAAATCTAACCTTTTTTCCGCCATTTTTTGGGAATTACCAATCAATCTGCCTAGCCTTTTCCCAACTATGTTGGGATCGGCTTCCAGTCTAACCGGATGCAGCTGAATACCAGTATTTTACATGGAGCGACTGCCTATCAGACCCCCACAACCCAGTTACTGGGTAATATGATACCCCTTGGTAAGACTGGTTGTCGGGCTTCTGACGACCCGTAACGACTGCCAAAGATCCACGAATGACACCCGGGACCAACGGCTTAACGTGCTTTCGGAGGCACGGAGGAGTCTCGGTATGTAAAGATGGTCACCCATCTACAGACCAACCCCGGCAAGCGTAGCTTAACCTGATGGATCAACCCGTGTGGCTGTTATTACTTAGCCACGAGCTCCTTTTGGGAATTACCATTAAGAATATATTTTTTGGTCTGCTATCATCTTTGTTTACAAAAATGATCTGAATTAGAGACTCAAGGTATAGTATTATGTGAAATTCCGAAGACATGTCACCCACCAACTCGCAATGTGCCCGCGAGGTGGATTACGACCCACTCCCACTCACCGAGAGGAGGCCTCTCAGCAGTGGGAACATTATACGCTGATTATGATTTTGGTATTAGATAAAAGGCACTCTAACCTGTTGTGAGCGATCAAATCTGGTGTATACCCGAACAGCGGGCTGGTGGCATCGATGACGTGTACTAGCGTCACCGGCCAGAGCAGGAACTGACGCTGTTGGAGAGTTAAACTGCGCGCGTAGTAGCGGATCACTTCGCCTTCCTTGGTTCTGGAACGGCAATGGATATATCTATATTAATAACACAGCTGGAGTATTTGTTTTTTTTTTTTTTTAAACACGCTTATCTCTGGAACTAGCAGTCTGATTTTAAAAATTCTTTTTGAATTTGATAGCCCAATTCTTGAGGAAGGCTATAGGCTATTTAACATCACACTAGGGCCTTTAGAAGCTGAGCAAAAAGAAAAAAAAGTCAGAAAGAATGCCAACAAAAACGAAGAAATAGCATGGGCAGGCAATGCGATGCGACGAGGTGGGTCGGTGATTCAAGAAATTTCACGCGGATGATGTCACGGGTAGAAGCTAGTATTATGTAATGTGTTCAAAGTAATCAGAACAGAAACTAACGTTTATTTTTCCCATTCTGTAACAGCAGTATTGATTGAGCGTCAAATATAGAACAGAAACAGTTTTTATAGGTGAATCGAAATCGATATTTTTGTCCTTGATCTTTTGTCACTTGTCTTCATAACCATCAAGCCTGTGGGTGAATAGTGGCTTGACAGCAGTACCAAATTCTATACAGACATATTCATATATTATTCTAACTAGTATTATCAATGCCAAAATGAGTTTGTTTGTTTGTTACGCTTTCACGCTAAAACGGCTGAATGGATTTGGATGAAGTTTGACACATGGGTAGAGCATGACCTGGAACAGGACATAGCTACTTAGCTACTTTTGATCCTGGCAACATCTAGTAATTATATACGTTCACCTTAAAATTCATTTACCCATCGAAATGGTTGCAACAGTTAACAATACTCAGTGGTGGCCATTTCATACGATTGACAAAGAAAGTCAATTTGCATAGAAATCGAGTTCCCTGACTTCTCAAGGGCATTATTGTGTCTGTTGAAACCTAATAAACATTTATAAGAAACCAAATTATCACCTGTAAGTATTAACGAAGTGTGCCGTGAACTCGGAGCTGATGATGTGGTCATAGTTTAGGTCCCACGCCCTCAGCATCAGGCAGAGACGACCGTCACGCATGCTGATCTGAAAGATACAGGAATAAGAATGGCAAAAAGGATTGCTGGGGTGGGTTGTGGATCATTATTTAGTAACGACTGAATGCCAGATGGCGTGGTTGGTTAAGATACCGCCTATCACGCCGCAGGTTGTGGGTTCAATTCCCATCCAGGACAAACATTTGTGTGCATGAACATGTCTGTTTGTCCTGAGTCTGGGTGTAATTATATATATAGGTATGTATTAGGTTGGGGAAAAAGTCTTTTCGCATTATAGTATGTATGAACTTGTAATAAAATCTCTTTGGCTATACTATTTGTATCTGGCTGGTTTTGGTATCACTGAAAGTTTAAATTTTAAAGAACATAATTCCAAATTCAAATTAGGAAAATGTGTGATTTTCATTTGTTTTTCGTACCGTCAAGATGAGTGAATCTAATGAAGAAATTAGATACATTTTAAAATTTTACTACAAAAAAGGTAAAAATGCAACGCAAGCCGCGAAAAAAATTTGCGATGTTTATGGACCTAGTGTGGTGTCTGTGAGAGTAGCACAAATTTGGTTTAAGCGTTTTCAATCCGGAAATTTTGATGTCAAAGATGCACGTCGCTCTGGTCGCCCTATTACGGATAAAATGGATGCCATTTTTGAAAAAGTGGAGCAAGATCGGCATATCAGTAGTTACGACGTAGCTGAAGAACTGGAAATTGACCACAAAACAGTTTTGGTGCATTTGAAAAAAACTGGGTACACAAAAAAGCTCGACATTTGGGTACCTCACGAGCTCACTGAAAGAAACCTAATGAACCGTGTACTCATTTGTGATTCGTTATTACGACGTAATGAAACCGAACCATTTTTGAAGAAGCTGATAACTGGTGATGAAAAGTGGATCACGTATGACAAGAACGTGCGAAAAAGGTCGTGGTCAAAGGCCGGTCAGGCTTCACAGACTGTGGCGAAACCCGGGTTAACTCGCAACAAGGTGATGCTGTGTGTGTGGTGGGATTGGAAGGGCATTATTCATTATGAGCTGTTACCACCAGGCAGGACCATCGATTCTGAACTCTACTGCGAACAACTGATGGTATTAAAGCAAGAAGTTGAGAGAAAGCGGCCGGAATTAATCAACAGAAGGGGTGTGGTTTTTCATCATGATAACGCTAGACCTCACACATCTTTAGCCACTCAGCAAAAATTAAGAGAGTTTGGCTGGGAGGTGTTAATGCATCCGCCGTATAGTTCTGACCTTGCACCTTCAGATTTCCACCTGTTTTGGTCTCTTCAGAATTCTTTAGGCAGTGTCAGGTTAACATCACGAGAGGACTGCCAAAACCACTTGTCGCGGTATTTTGACCAGAAGTCCCAAAATTTCTATAGCAATGGGATCATGTCCCTACCTACAAGATGGCAAAAAGTTATCGAACAAAATGGTACCTACATACTTTAGTTAAATGTAAATAAACTATATTAAAAAATGTTTTGAATTTTCTTAAAAAATACGAAGAAACTTTTTCCCCAACCTATTATTTACAAAAAAAGTAGTATATGTAGTTATATATGTAGTTATATATCAGTTATAGTTATCTGGTTTCCATAGTACAAGCTCTGCTTAGTTTGGGATCAGATGACCGTGTGTGAAATGTCCCAGGTTATTATTATTAATAACCCGGTATCTGATGTGAGACAAAATTTCGATTGTTTTGGTTTTTCGACTGTTCCTTTAGGTAAACCACCCCAGTATTGAGACGCATTAAACAAAAAAAAAAAAAAAAAAATCAAATCGGTCGAGCTATTTACGTGTTACATAGACTAGCATAGCAACTGATGTTTATATACATAATATGCATGGATATAGACGAAAAGTTACCACCCACACTTTAGTCTTGTTTCGTGATCACTATAGTCAGATGTTAGGAAGTGGTAGGTAACCGATTAGATGTAGGATCTACGAGGTCTGACGCCATGTTATAATTCAGTTGCATCTGGTGATACTGGAAGCCGAACGCAATGATATAGGAAGAGGTAAGCAGATAATTAATGAGATAGGTGAAGTGCGCGCGCAAGTGCTAGTCTTCCCCTGAGGTATGAGCGTGGTGAGATGGGGGAGGTCGATGATGGTCAAGCTAACTCAGTCTGCCAATCTTGTCAATCGCGCTTGACTTAAGAACTAAAAACGTTGTAGTTGTCAAGTATCTTATTATGTGCGCGCGCAAGCGCTGTCAGTCAATGGGTTCTATTGATATCAGACATGAGATCAACTAGGATTCAGTGGCAATCACAACATTAGGTAATGTTATTCATTGGTTTATCAATTTTACCACAGCCTTCTTGCTAAATCCGACACCATCTCTAGACAGTTTCTCTGGTCTCGTTAATTTAGCGTAGACCACACAAGTCAGCACGCCCGAGAGACCGGTACCCAGGATCAACTGAAATAATAAAACAGTTCATTAAAATACCAATGGAATAAGTAGGTAAGTAAGTAAGTACCATTCTTTGCAAAAAGTGGAAGATCATTAGGTATCGTACTTATTTCATCACCCCTTGTGCCTTTGCATGTTTGACCCTTAATAAAATTAAATTCAAGCAAATACTTCTGATCTAGCCCTTCTGTTAAGTTTTCTAGGGCACAGGGTTCCTATTCACATCATAATAGCAGACATTGGCCATAGTTTGGTACAACTAGCGCCATCTAGTACCACAACATTGTCATGCACATTCACACTTTGTGTTATTATTCTAGAGGGCGCTGCTTGCAATATAATTAAATACAAACCGTAATTATTTACAAGTCGTTACAAAGTGACATAAATACATGATTTCTATTATTCTAGTTAACAATGAGCGACCTTCACTAATGTAAATAAATATTCATGTAATGCATGACATGCTATTAGGTAAATAGTTGTTTAATTCTGAAAATTTTTACCTACCACTGTCCATACTTACAAAGTCATTAGTTATACTTTTATGCAATAATGAACTTAGATAGATAAAAATAATGTGTTATTCCCAGATCATAGCATTCCCTGACCACCCATTCGTCTTACAAAAAGGCATCTTAGATATTATTTTAAGAGGTCCAATATACATACAAGGAACCACATAGGATCATGTCAATGTCTGCTCGAATGTCAACCAAAACTCATAAGTTTCACAACTACTGTAAGCCCGCGGTCGCCATTACATGATGTTTTCTTTACGTTTATATGTATACTAGCTTTTGCCCGCGGCTTCGCTCGCGTGGTTGTCGGAAATTATCCCACGGGAACGTACTACCGGAATCAAAAGTATCCTATGTCCTTATCCAGGTGATAGTCTACTCATGTGCCAAATTTCATTCAAATCCGTTCAGCGGTTTTAGCGTGAAAGCGTAACAAACAAACTATCGTATCGGCACTCTAGAAGTCTAGACTCACAAAATGTATTAGGTACTTAAATAAAAAAGAAAACAACACACTACTACGTAGTATTATATTATCTGTGACACTACTAAAGTTTCTGTAATAATATAATTCAATCATAATTCGAAAGACACGTGGCGCCATCTATTATCATAAGAACGGTATTGTTGTTTTTCTCGGGTACCGTAGGTACTTTTTTTTCGGGATGAAAGGTACCCTATTCCGTTTCTGTACACGTGATACGTATATGCAAAATTTCAGGATGATCGGTTCAGTGGTTTAGGCGTCAATAGATAACAAACAAACAAACTTACTTTCGCATTTATAATATTAAGTTAGGATGATATACGTTTATATACATATTACATAAAGATATTTTCTTATGCACACATGGTGTGCAATCGACGTTCAAAGGGTTAAACCGAAGTGTCCTTCTGTCTTAAACGAACAACAAACTTTACCTGCATGATGAACAGGAATATTGACTCCGGACATTCTTCATCTATTGCTCGATCACCAAATCCAATCGTAGTCTGCAAAAGATAAAACAAAATTATGAACCCACGACATTTCATCACGCCTGTAACCCTTGGGGGGTTAGGCAGAGGCATACGTAATAGTGCACCCGCATGTCGCCAGGTATGTTTAAGTCCCGAGTAATAATATTGGGTTGGCTAATAAGTAATGAGCGACATACAACTATTTTATTTGTATTTATTTATTAAATGAATAATTGTTAAACATTAATAATATATTCACCGTCGTTTTCTACTACCATTCGCCATCGATCTGGCAAAGAGTGAATGGCGTCCGCATAGAACTTCGTTGGTTTTGAATTGAAGAAGTCATCTATGTATTGTTTCAAGTGTGGTTCATCGTCAAAGCTTTATTTATTTATTTGTTAGGGACAAAAACAGTTACATGCCAAGCTTAACTAGAGATTCTTAAATTAGTACCTACAATACTTAGAAATACATTTATACACAATCATTCCATATTTATGTTACTACACATGTAACCCACAACATTGTCCACAAATTCACAAAAAAAAAAGTTAAATAAAACAGACAATTAGTGTGCATCGTAAAAGACTAGTATCTAAGAAGAAGAAAATTTCTTCCCGTAAATTATTACTAAGTGATCGGAACAAGCTGAAATCAGTTGGTGCTAAGTCCGGCGAATATGGAGGGTGGGGTATTATTTCCCAATTAAGCTCCAATAGTTTTAGCCTGGTACTCTTAGCAATATGCGGCCGGGCATTGTCGTACAGGAAAAATATTTTGTCGTGTTGTGGACGTTTGCGATGGATCTCAAGCTGTAATCGTAGTATTAGTAGGAAGGAATTCCCAGCTTATTACTCCATGTATATCCCACCAGACAGAAAGCATTACCTTGCGAGGATAAAGATCACCTTTTGACGTTGGTTTTCCCTGTTCTTTACATCCCAGCCACTAGCGCTTGCGTGTGTGATTAACATAGAGAACCCACTTTTCATCTCCAGTGACAAGATGATCTAACCAATTAAATGTGCGGCGGAAATATAAAAGTTGTACACAAATCTCAGCTCGATAGGTCAGCTGATCTTTACTTAATTGATGGGGTACCCAAACACTATATTTGTAAGTCTTTCCCAAAACATGTAAATGATTTTCTATGGTGCCATGAGAGCACTCGAGCTGAACAGCCAAATCGCGTGTAGGTAGTTCTTCGAGGATCTTCTTCGATTAATAGTTTTAATTTATCGATATCTATTTCCACGGGGCGCCCAGACCCTAGTTGATCGGTTAAGGAAACATCGTTATTGCGGAACCGTTGGAACCAGCGCTTTGCTTTTGCTGCGGAGACTGCATCGTGAGCTATCCTTTGACATATATTACGTGTAGCTTCTGCAGCAGAATGCCCAGATTGAAACTCATATAATAAACAATGTCGTACGTGGGTTTTAATATCACTCATTTCTTTGTGAACTTTAACGCACTAACAGCCAAACTTTCAATAACGCGCATGAGCGCGACTCGCTCTTTATATACCCTCTGCTACAGAACGTTCTCGAACCTTTCCGAAAATTCTAGAAATTATAAACTAAAACGCTCATTACTTATTAGCCAACCCGATAGTTGGCGAGCCTGTTGCCAACAACCGGGTACAAAAGTCAGACTCCGGTCTGCTACTAAGATATTCCAGATGGGGAAACCCAATTACACCTTACCCGACCCGGGAATCGAACCCAGGGGCACTGCACTTGCAGTCCCGACATAGATAGCGATCGTTTTTCGACCAAATTCGACCCAGACGAACAAATTTGCTTAAGGGGACTACAGTACCTAAACGCAACTAAATGCAAATTTTATAAAGCCTAAAAGTATATGATCTACTGCAGTAAACAAAATCTGAAAATATATGATATCCTTCGGGATATATATGCTAGTTAGATAGTGTGTTGAATACATAATACAACTAATTTATTTGACAATTATGATACAAAAAACAATCACGAAAATACCCTTAAAAATTTCGTTTAACCATACTAACATACATGCAAACATTATAATTGCTTCTCATGTTATTCTACAAGCAACATAAAGTAACGTAAAAGTGTTTTAATTTTTTAATCCAATCAATAGATTTCTTGTAAATAGATAATTGCTTCATATTTTGCGGTAAATTTTGTGACCGAATTCAGTCGTAAAGCGATAGCTATCTATTTCGAGAGTGCAGCCCCCGCGGGACCTCGCGCTCAGTAGTAGCGCTAGCCTCCACTAGACCGACGAGGCAGTTAAAACAGAATTATTACAGATAAAACCACTTATTTTCAACTTGTACCTAAACATAACGTACGACGCTTTTATTTAGTTTGCCATCGACACGCTAAGTGCGGATTTCAGCAACGAAACTGAACGCGATCAGTTGAACATCATCAGACGAGTTCAAGAGCTGTCAGTGTCAATATTCCAAAGGAAATAATGACAGCTCTAAAACGTGGTTTGCGGGCTGATCGCGTTCAGTTTCAATTGGTGATACCATAACGCAAACACACCTAACATCATGCCTGTAGCAGGCGCGGATAGAAAGTAGGTGCGAAAGATTCATTCCTTCTCCTCCCAGCGAGAAATATTTGCCCCCTTTGAACGAAAACCTAGATCCGTGTCTGGCCTGTCCTCCCCAAAATTAGGCAGAGGTGGTAATTCCATCCACAGAAGAGTTAACAAATAAAATAAAAATATCAATGATACTCTGTCTAATAGCAACCACACGGGCTGATCTTCAATGTTAAGCAACGCTTGCCGAGGTGACCGTCCATTTACATGCCGAGATCCCTTCGTGCTTTGGAAAGTACAGTAGATCTTTGAGAGTCGCCACGGCTCACGCGTAGTCAGAAGCCCGAAACTGACCACCAGTAGTGGCCAGGAGTTTCGTGTTACCCAGTAACTGAGTTGTGGAAGTCGGATTACCTGAGAAAGATAAAAAATCAAGTAATTAGCACACGAGGTTGTCGACATGACATGTGGGATAAATAAATGATACTTAAATGATTTTATTTCTGTCTAAGTAGGTTTATACAAACACTTTTACAAGGCAATCATGTTTTTTTTTAAACTAGATGAGGTCGGCGTTTCCTATCTGACTACTCTGAGAATAAAGGCTGAAACAAACTCAGAGGTCACGGGACGTAGACTCTGCAATCATTGAACCAATAGGTAATCGTTATGGTTAGTGATCTAATAGCGACAGAGCCTCAACCAACACCCCAAGACACTCTCATTGGGCGGCTGGATCAAGAGCTTGATTCAGAAGGCAGTAGATACTCCTGGACACGGCACGCGTAGTGAGAATGTTCTTCTTTCTGGAGCCCTGCACCGGCAACATAGACAGTATTCCTGAAGCTCATCGGCTACTATGTTTTTTTATTTTTTTGTATAAAAATATTTAATTATTATCAAGTACCTTTTTAATTAATTATTTAAGCATGGCATAGGTATGTTAGTCCTCTATTTTAATTGGAACGAACAATGTTTTCAACGAAAATGTTTAGCAAAAGTAAGATCATAAAGTTATCCACAAGCTCGATAGATGGCGTTAGTGGAAAAATTAGAAGTCGCTATGGTTTCGTTACCGCGCGGTGTATAAGTAACTTCCGCTAAGGAAATAAGATTTTTCTTGTAAGGGAGCTGATTGGCCAGTCTGGTCAGCGCCCTCAGAAGCTTATTAATTATTGGGTAAAAAATAGTAAATGCCAATGGGTCATGTTGTGCGGACACTGCGGACCGTAGACATGGGTCGGATTAGGTAAAAACGATACCTAATCCACCTAATCCTAGTATTTAAAAATACCTAATCCGTTTACCTAATCCGAATATTTATTGGATAATATTTTTGTGTTCACCAAAAATCTAAAGGTACATCTATGTATGCATTTCTAAAATATTGATCTTAAACCCGTTTAATTGTTTTACTATAATTAAACTACACACATTACACTCGGCCAACAAAATATGTTACATCAAACAAATTCCAAATTAACACCAAGACATAACACTTTTTTATTGTAGTGCGCTGCAAATATTCTATTGTAACAATAACTATTTTATTCTTCCCCGAAAAATACTGATCGTGCATCAAATATTCCTGAATGTTACACAAAATATTTGGATAATGTGTTCATTTTTTATTAATAAAGCTACATTGGACATTAATTGGTGTTTGATTCAAATACATTTTGCAGTGCATTATCTGAAGTAAAACTAAAAAAATAAATGCTTGTTTTTAAAATTAGGTGTATTACTATTTTTACAAATTTGCAACAGTTGTTAAATAGATGCTCGTTATGACATATTTTAATGAACATATTGTGGTGCACATTCAGTATATTTGGTGGAACACAGGCAAAATTAGGTAAATGAAATGGGAATAAATTGAAGTACCTACTTTTAAATACCATCCATATTTATTCAATAAAGCCGCTGGCCTGTTACCGATAGTATCGTATGTGGATTGGGTAAGAAATATTCGGCATGGAGTATGGACATTCCGTTTCTGATATAATATTGTGGAACGGATTATATTTAGGTTTTATGGGCAAACGGTACTTAAAGTCAAAAATATAGTTTAAACCGGGGATCCAAGAACATGCATAGTGAAAAAGTGCGGCTTCGGTCCAAATTCTGGAACCGCCTACCGTTATAATCCACCTAATACTAGGATTAGGTGGATTAGGTATCGTTTTTACCTAATCCGACCCATGTCTATTGCTAGAGCATTAACTAGTTCAGTGGTATTCTACATAGATGGCGCTGGCAGCAGTGCTAATTAAACTTGAAACTTATTCCTCACACATTAAGGTACGGAATATCTTCTGTGTAGACTGTGTATGAATATTTTGTGCCATACCTAATCCTCGAAGCTTTGTATTAGGTACGGACTCGCATCGAAAAATACCTAATCAACATACCTAATCCAATATTTATGCCTCACGTCTAGCGGACCGACTGTGCGTGTGGTAATGAAAGTACCTACCGAACCGACCGACCGCAGGCCACGCCCACCTGCGAGCGTATGCGCAATATAATATTGCGCATACGCTTGCATAATTAATAATAATATAATAATATCCTGGGACATTTTCACACACGGTCATCTGGTCCCAAACTAAGCAGAGCTTGTACTATGGAAACCAGATAACTGATATACTACATACACTACTTTTTTTTTGTAAATACATACTTATATAGATAATTACACCCAGACTCAGGACAAACAGACATGTTCATGCACACAAATGTCTGTCCTGGATGGGAATCGAACCCACGACCAGCGACATGATAGGTGGTATCTTAACCAACCACGCCAACTGGCCCGTCTTATGTGCATATTGCCGATAATTGGCAAAATGCGCATTCTTTGATGTGCGCTACCGCCACTCACTGTTGTTAGTTGTGTATGTGTGAAGTTAATTAGGGTTCCGTACCAAAATAGTAAAAAGGAACGCTTATGGTACGACCGAGTCTGTCTGTCACAGCTGAATGTATCAAGAACTACTAATACTACTAGTCGCCACATGTAAAAACTGTTATTCAGCTGCATCCGTATAGACTGGAAGCCGACCCCATCATGAGAAAAGGCTAAGCAGATAATGACATGAGTAAACTGGATATGAGTGAAGATGTTCTTGCAACAATGTTAAAGTTACTCGTACTGATTACCAGTTACCAGTAACGACAGGTAAATAGAACCAGTCCTCCTTCCGATTACACACAAAGGCATCCCAATTTCGCGATCAACGCTCTCTGCAGCTAATTCCCGTAAAGAGGATGCGCCACTCAATAGTTCTTGGTTGCCACAATTTAGTCTTTGGCGGTAAAAGATTGGACTAATTGGATCTTGTCTGTGATGTGTTCAATTATCTGATTGAGATCCCTAAAATAGGGTTGAGCTACACGATGGCTGATGCATGCATGCGGTCTGTTGGGAGTGTTGGGACATGTCAACTCAAAGCTGCTATGGCTCTTTCTTCAAAAGGCATGCTTCCAGACATGCCCCTGCATTGTTGGTCTCATATAAAATTCTAATAATATAATATTTGGACTTTAAAAGAGTTTTTTTTCGGCATTTCAGGGATCAGTCAGCTAGGAAACGCCGGCGCCTTCTTTTTTTAAAATATTGACGTGTAAAAAGTATTTACAGAAATAAACATTTCTTTCATTTCTGATGTTTGAGGGATGTCGACCTCTTTGCGAATTATGGTACTTTTGAAGATTATTCGGCACCTAGGACCGAGCCAGGACACAGATAAGAATAATGTGTCCCATATATATAAATAAGGCAGAAAATAGATGCTCTGGAAATGTGGTGCTGGAGAAGAATGCTTGGGGTTTCGTGGACCGAGTTTCGCACGAACGTCTCGATACTTCGAGAACTCGGTATCAGGCAGCGTCTGTTCTCGACAGTACAATCTCGCATCCTGACATTTTTCGGACATGTTTCCCGGCGTGATAATCAGTCCATAGAACGCCTTGTCGTCCAAGGGAAAGTAGAAGGCACTAGACCGCGCGGAAGGTCACCCACGCGTTGGACTGACCAGATTAAGTCTGCCATTGGGGGTTCAGTTAACGAATGCAGTAGGATGACCTCTAACAGGCAGCGGTGGCGAAATGTCGTGAAGTGCATCACGTCTGCCCCTTACAATACTGCTACGAGTACTTAACGATCACGACCGCTCTGTCAAGAGCGTACCGGATAAGAAGAGAAGAGATATATAAATGTACTCTGCGGAATAATGTTATCTGATCCAACATGACGTAACAGAACTTATCTAGGTTAGACAGTGTTGTGCAGTTACGTTAGTTTTATCTGTAACCGAATACAATGTCAAAAAGAAGAAAGGGCTCTCTAGTGGACGCATTTATAGTGACGAATTCCAACAGCCATTATGGAACCAGATTTCAGCGTCATCTTCATTGTCAGTGGTGTTAATATGGTACCCATCCTAATCTAGTATTATTTCTAGCTGTGAATATAATACGATTTTCCAAGAGCTGGAGTGGGTGTACCACTTGTACACCCACTCCAACACTTTGGTGATTCGTTTCCTAGGACCAAGAGTAATCATGGTCTATTCCTAGCTAACGGCAGACACCTTGAGACAATTGTAGGGACTTCCTCATTTCATGCTGTTTGGGAATTAATAACGAATCTATTTGTGCGTGATTGCTTTGTAGATAGATTAGTTAGCGCTCACGTTTGTCTAATACACTGTAGGGTCGAAGAGCGATTTTAGGCAAGACAAATATTAAAGTTTTCAAACATTTTGTCAATAACGTCATACTTGTCGGTTATTATATATATATAACTCTGACTTGCCATATTAGTAAGATAGAATCAGGTCGTAACTGCTAACTCAATCTTGAATTCCACGATATTCATAGCATCATGCAGTCGCTCCATGTAAAATACTGGTAATCAGCTGCATCCGGTTAGACTGGAAGCCGACCCCAACATAGAGATGTTATGATGGTTATACGGCTGCTCCATTTTAAAACCTAGTAAGAACTTAAAACGAAATTTTACAGGAGAGCGCAAAACCGTATAGTGGTCACGGGGAGGTGAATGGGGCTACTAGGTTTCGATGCTTAAATATATCTGCTTATTTGTGAGTTTTTAATTGTATTTGGTAGGGACTTAATAGGTAAGCAAGACTATGCAATAAAACGATTTTTGTAAAAAGTGTCCCTTACTAGGTTTTGAAATGGGGTAGGGGAAAGGGAGGCATTGTTCGTCTACATTTCGGAAGATACGTTGAAGTCACACTTTGACGCATTTTATTAAAATTAAATAAGTGTAAATCTTTTAAAAAGGTTCTGGGTTTATTATCAAGAAAAAATGAATTAATAAAACAATAAATTGTCCAATGATGATGATGATGATGATGCGAGTACCTAGTTCAAAGACATTATATTAAACTGTCAAAAAGAAAGCTAGTTCTGCGAAAAATATAAACGCGCGAGCCGGTTGCCGTTCCAAAAACAAAAAATGCTGTTCCATACATTTTGACCGCGTAGGTACTAGTAGGTAGGTATTCCATTTTTGTAGGAATCAACAGATTTTTTTTCATAACCGGGGAAAAATTTCATCGCAGGTTCAGAGTCCATGGTAACAGGATGTGCGGCGATGTCCCTGCCACCATGTATGTCCTTCTAGGGCATTCAGGAGTACAAGGCAGATTAGAGTGGAAGGTTTCCAGCCTAATCTGCCTTGTAACTGCCTTTTGTTAGGGGCCTTCCATTCATCCACTCAATATTAAAGAAATTATATTTTTACATGTTAGACCATGTAAAAGATGATTGTTTTGTTAGTATGACTTATATCCACGGATATAAGTCACCAAAGAAATATATGGCTATACCACGGTATAGCCATAGATTTCTTTGGTTTCGAAGGCATACCTTCGTTCTTTGGCCCTAAATGTAGTTTATGTTCTGATGTCATGTCATTTCAAGTCGCAGTTCTTTTCCATATCAAGTACAAAGTCATTGTCTGGTCGGCGGCACGCTTCGACCAGTTAGTTTTGTGAACTAATCGACACAAATTATACCGTTTACACTACAAAAGACTAACTTGCACTGCATGCCGTTTACTGAGTAGTATTCAGCTAAGAATAGGACAATCTTGAACTCTTTTCATAAGTGTTTTGAGTTGTAAGTCGTTTAAGGTCAATGTTAGGAGGTCTAGTTTCATGCAACAAGGTATTCTATCCCAGCTTCGTTTACTAGATTTATTTTTTTGTCTGAGATCAAAAGAAAGGTGAATTAGGAGGTAATAATATCGAACTAAAAAAGTAACGTAATCGCAAACGTTAAAATAAAACAGAAGAAAATGTGTTGACTTCATCATAATTCCTTCGTCCTTGCGCAAAGGAGGCCCGCGAAATTCAAAAGAGGCCCGCGAAATTCAAAGGAGGCCCGCGAAATTCAAATTTTTTCACGTTTTTTGCAAGAACACTCATCAGTATCCATAGATTACATTCACCGTTGCAAGAGGTAGGTACCATTTTCTGCCATTGGATCGTAGGCGAATCATTAATGATGTATGTTTTTTGATCAGCATAGCGAATGGCTCGATTGACTGCCCTGAACTGTTAGCAAAGTTAGCATTTCGCACCAACACCATTGGATTACGTAAAAGGCCGCTTCTAGGTATGCCTTCTGCCACTACTAATTATAGGCGTAATACTTTTCTTATAAGAAGCGCTCGAAGCTTTAATGATGTATCTTCAGAACATGATGTTGACTTATTTTGTACTAAGATAAGCACAGTAAGGACGCTCTTAGCCAAATCATTTTTTGTGAATGATGCGCCGGCTAGTCGTTCTTCAACTCATATGTAGCAACTCAGATCATAAATACAATTAAGCTATTTACGTGTGTACACAATGAACATTAACTGTTCGACTTTAAGTAATTGATATGTTATATATCTGTGGAGGCTTGTTATTAGCAAATTGATAATGTGTTGTTGTTACCTATTTTATTTGTAATTAGTAGTACATCTCTCTAAATTACATTTGTTCTAAAATGTCTAAATTTCCAATCTGAATTCCGCGGGCTACCTTTGCACATCCACCTTAAGCTTGCGTACCTATTATGCCCTCGCATATTCAAGAATACCTATTGCTGTTCTTTTCTAGCCTGTGATATCTCACTGCCAGACAAAATTCTTGATTTCCAAACTTTATTACAGTTCTGTGCAAAACTACGAATATATTTATCATATTTGCTTCTTGCAACGTGTGACTGGTCCATCCCGGCCCTTATGATCTGATTTACACTGCAGTGGGCGACTTGAATAAAACCAGTTAACGCAATAACTGGCAATCTCCACTAATTTGATCGTGTGTCTGTCTGTCTGTCGTTTGAGAACGAGGGCAATTGTTGTTGTCCCTAATATAATAATACTATTGTTGTTTCACGTCTTGACTGTTTCCTGTGCTGGTCTTGTTTAAATGGAAACTTACAATGATCTAAATACTTACTTACACAGAAATAGATATAATTTAATTTCATCATCTTAATATTTTCCTTCGTATTTATACCAAACTTCCTTAATACAGTAGTTTTTCATGTCGTGATGAAAATATTAGCCAATTTGTAATACAAGTCGTTGTTAATTGATGATAATATTGTAGTGAAATATTGATAAGAATAATATTATGCGCCTTTAGCCAATAAGTGTGATGTGACTACCGTTCGGTCAATGCCAGTGACATTGACCTCTGTTCGTATTTATAAATGCCAATATAAAATGCGTGATGCATCCATATTCATGAGAGGTATCTATCTATGCTATGCTTACTAATTCCAGCTTCTTAAAAGCAGATCTACATCTAAGGTTGACTGGTAGAAAATGCCTCAGGCATTAAGTCCGCCTTTGTACGGTATTTGTTTTTTTTTACTTGTGCATAAAGTTTTAATAAATAAATAAAACCTTAATCTCGAGACTAAGACAATTAGAAATTAATCAGTCCTAATTTTACTAACCTGAGCCTCGACAGAAGCCAAGAATATCGTCACAAAGTCCTTGCCACCGGTAACACAGGTCCTCTTAGGCGGGTCAGGTTCGAAGTCATAGTGGGCCAGAGCAGTGATGTACCAAAACACAGCGAAGACCAACCAGATTGCGAAGTGGACCACAATGGTGCCGATGACGATCCAGCGCCAGCGTAAGTTGATCTGGAAAGAGGAGAGAGAGAAGTCGGGTTGGAGATCTTACATGAATGTTTGGTGGTGAAGGAATATTAAAAGATGCTTTTTAAGGCTGGTAATGTGGTAAACAAAAAGTCGTATATAGGCAGCTAACTTGTTACAACTATAAATCAAACTTGGGCGTGTGTTGAGGAGCCACATCTTCGCTTTTTCCAGGCTGATATGATGACCATACTTTTTAGTTGACTGAACTGTTTCCTATCCATTTGCTGCTATTGTGATAGTTCATAATCTAGACAACAAAGAAGTAAGTAGTATTGTTTAATCTGAAAATATTTGTTTGATTTGTGATAGAAATTAAATAAACAGTAACTCCCAGAACAAGGAAAAATATAAGGAAACCTTGTTAATACACGTGAGTCATTGATATTTCAAACAAAATAAACCCTATTTAATTAGCTCGCCCCTTAAACGTAACATTGTAAGGTGTAACCACAGTAACACCCTAGGACCATGCTGTACAAAGGTACAAATTAGCCACATTATACATGAAGGTACTAATTATTATATTATAAATTATCTGATAATAAATGCACTTTCTACTTTGCGGGCAATTTTAATTACCCCTAATTATACAGTGACGACTGGCACACCCCTCAGATAGATACAAATTACCTAGGTAGTAAGGAGGGTCTAAAAGGGGTTAAATACTATAATTAGTATCACACACAAGTTAGGAATTCCAGCTATATTTTGATCATAAAGCTCCGTTTACATGGTGCAAGTTTTTGGAAATAATCGCATGCCACAAAGCTTAAGCATCAAGTGTTTACACGCGTGCCATTCCATAAAATGGCATACAATAATTGAATGTAAGTTTTGCCATTCAATAAAGTCGCATGCGACTTACACCAGGCAATAAAAATGCAAGGCGATTATTGCATGCAAGTGTTGCAGTTGCCTCGTCTAAACACAGACTTGTACGTCCTTCTTCAATAGATTCAAGTATTACCCGCATTTGCGCTGCCAAATATTTTATTTTATTCCGTCCGCTTGTGTTTGAATGATAGAAAATTTTCATGCCAGAATTGAATGCGATTTTATTGTACTGCAACTTTATTGTATGTGTTATTTACACCTATACCAGTTTTGAACGGCAACTAATTTGCCTGTATCATGCAACAATATTGCACGTGTTGTTTAGTCGGTGCCCTTCAATTCTGTCAATGCCACAGGCAATAAACTTACGCCGTGTAAATGGAGCTTTAGTTTCAGTTTTAGTTGACGTTGTTGCATTGGAAGTCTTGTAGGACGCAGCTATGGTACAATTGACTAATTGACTTTCTGTAAAACGTTGCTAGCAAAACCCGCTGTGTTATCTGCGGTATGGTTTGAGTTTAGAAAACATATTTTATTTATTTTCTAAACTAATTTCTAGTCTATTTCTAGAATGCTGCAATAGTTCGCTAGTGCCCATCTTCAAGAATAAAGGTGACGTACAGAACTGCAACAACTATCGAGGGATAAAACGTATGTCACATAGTATGAAGGTAGGGAGAAAGTAATAGAGAAAAGACTGTGAGAGGAGAATGAGATTACCCCGAACCAGTTTCGGTTTATGCTAGGTCGAGGAACTATGGACGCCACTTTTTCAGTCTGTCTATTGTGCGAGAAGTATAGACGCAAACAAAAACATGCACATGGTGTTCATTAATCTGGAGAAATCGTATGATAGGGTACCTCGGGATTACTTGTGGTGGGCCTTGAAAGAGAAAGATTCGCGCGGGAAGTATGTAGAGTTAATTCGTGTTATGTACAGCCAATCTTGTACCTACGTCCGGTCGGCTGCTGGCAACACCGACGAGTTCAGTGTGGCGGTAGGTTGCACCAAGGGTCGGCTCTACGTCCTTACCTCTTCCTGTTGACTATGGACGCTCTGACGGCGAACATACAGGAAGAGGCTCCCTGGTGCATGCTGTTTGCCGATGACATTGTTCTTGTCGGTGAAGATGAACCTGAGATCCAGTGCAGATTGGAGAAATGGCAAAAGAAGATGGAGAATATTGGCTTGAAAATCAGCAGAACCAAAACTGAATATACGTTCTGCGATTTCGGCGGTATCTCCAGTTCTGGAGCCATATTGCTTGATGGCGCGCTTTTCCCAGTTTGCTCCTACATTCGGTATCTTGATCACTCGTGCAAAGCGATGGCGAAGTAGATCGGACGGTTAAAGCACAGAATTAACACTCGATAGATGAAATGGTGGCAGGTGATGGGAAAAATCTGCAACTCCCGCATTCTCCTTAAACTTAAAGGAAAGATATATAAAACAATGGTTAGACCTGGTGTCTTGTATGGATAATAATGTTGGGCCACAAAACGAATGAATGAAAGGCAATCGCATGCAGCTGAGATGAGAATGCTAAGAGGGATGGATGGAATGGATGTGTTACACGAATGGATACAGTAAGAAATAAGTACATAGGAGGAAAGTTTTGAGTATGAATGTCGATGAGTACAAGAGTAGGGGAAGACCAAACAAAAACGATGGATGAACTGTGTGAAAGATGATATGGCTAGAAAAGGGGTGACTACCGAGATGACGACTAATAGAGCATTATGGAAATAAGGGCCATGTTGCGCCGACCCCTAATAAATTGGGATAAGGGCAGGAGAATGATGATTTTATTTATTTTCTTATTATTGTACTCCCTAGAGGTATCTTGCAGATACTTTTTTTTTATTTTGAGCAACTTTGTAGCAGCAATAAAAAAACTACACATATATTCTATTATATTTTTTTTTTTACCTGAAATTCCATTTTCTTTCGTCTTCTGTAGTAATTCCTACCTACGGTACTTATATCACACACATCGCATCTTACACCATCCGAGGTTTTTTAGCTATTCATAATCATAAAGATTAATTAACCTAATCACTTACCAAAGTATGAAAGGTATCGTTCAACAGCCGTATACTCTCGAAGGGCACGTTGGATATCAGCGCCACATTCTCCATGCCAGTCTTGGAGACCAGACGCTTTGGGTGGTCGCCGTATCCTGGGCGAGTGCGGTGCGGGTGTCTGAAACCACTTGGAAACAAATGAATCTTATAACGCAAAATTCTTGTAGTAATATTTTCAATATGAACCGAGTTTGTCCTTTGTCTTATTCATTCCAGACAGAGTTACCTGCTGTGTTATTGCCAGTTTTGTTATAGGACGCCCTCTATCAAATACCTGTCCGGGAGAGTGATAAAGCGCAATCTGGTTAGCTCAGTTCAATTTTGGATTTTCAATATTGGGATGCATTTTGAACCACGCTGCAAGATAGATTAGAATTATTTCTTCATCTGGGTACATTACCAGACGACAGCGATGCGGATGAATTTTTCGACGCCATATTTTAGTTTTTTTTTTTTTTTACAGCTTTAGTTGGTTAGGATATTATTTTTGTAACTTTATTTTAGTGTTAGTTTAAGTTAATTTTAAAATATTTTTAAGTCCTAAATAAATATTTGAACCCCCATTTCCTCATCTATCGAACCATTATTTCTTATATTGACTCACATTTCAATATTCTCAAGGATGTTTCTAATTACTATGACCATTATGTTAGATTTACTATATTAGATACGTTCTAAATGTGGATTACCTAGTGACAACGACCTTAACACAAATCTGACATAATCCTCGTATGCCTAATAAGATAAACTATGCAAACAAAGCCGCGCGTTAGCCATTGAACTAAACTGTTAGCCATTGAGGAAACCTTGTTACGGTCAAAAATAGGAACTATTTTTAGACGTCAACTACGTCAACCAAAGAATGTTACCAACTTTTCAATTCTACCTGAAGTAAGGTAATTATTTTATCTGTATCCTAATGTAATTTATTACCATTATGGTGGAACTTATCTACATTATAATCTCTACGGAGTACAAATTATTTTACTTGTTAATTCATCTATCACAGCTTCGTTGGTGTAGTGGTTGCAAGCGCTACTGCTGAGCATGAGGTCCTGGTTTCTAATCCCGGGTTTGGCAAAGTGTTGTTGGGTTTTTCCATCTGGAATTTCTCAGTAGCAGTCCGGGGTCTCATTCAGCATCGGCAAACCGCCGGTTTTGCCGTTATGAATGTGAGTCTTACTGACCATGAAATAAGGACTATTTTGCATTTGGCAGTGTTATAAACCAGTATTATCAAAATTTTGGTTTGTGCGGGTATTCATGCAAAGCAGCGATGTGTGTTATGTTTAAATACTAATATTTCCATCTGCTTTTCCTGCCTTTCTACAGTAACCGGCCGCAAATATTGCACATGTAATTTTTAGAAAATATTAGGATTTGTAGAGTCGTCTTCGTCACTAGTCTACACTAACTTCATGTCATATTAGGTACTTGTTTCATGTGCTTTTCAATCTATTCAAGAGTGCGTCATGTGAGAGCATCATAATTAATGCAAACCAAACGTTTCTGTTTACATAAACGAAGATAACAACATCACTACTGTAAGTAATAACATAATACTTATTTAATAACATAAGCTCTCCCCAGATTTCAAGATCAATTTATCTTTTTCAACATATCTAGGTAATTATCTAATGTAAGAAAGGAAAAATACTGTTATAACGTCAAATGATTCTCCTACGCCCACTGCAGTTACAGATTTTGCTGATTAGAATGGTTTTTGGGCGACATGAGGGGTGCTGCCTACCCTCTTCAAGTAACATAACTCAAAACCTTAGGACTGCCAGGTTTAGGGATACAAAAAAAATACAAAGAACATACTTACTTATTAGGCATAATTTTCTTCTTTTCCGGAGGAACGTGATTGAAAGGCTTCATGACTTTAGGTGTCCTACGATCCATGGTCGACATACTTATTTCGTTTTTCGACATAACTCGATCAACTTGCATCATATTCTTGTCATTCGTCGACAAGTTTCGATCAACTTTCGACACGTTATGATGATGATGATGATTGATAAATGGCATGCTAAGATCGCTTTTAGGTAGATGTCGATCGATCCTTGGTAATACGCGATCGCTTTTTGACTTTTCACTGCGTAAAGGCACCAATTTCATGTCTTCTTTCTTAAAGTCTAAACTCGTTGTACTTTGAGTTATAATAATTTTTGGTAATTGCTTCGATAGTTTCCTTAGTCTCTCTGAACGTGGTTCTGATCTGATTGAATCCAGACTTTCGGTGGACTTTTCATTTTCAAGTTTATAAACTGTTTTTGCTTCCATTTTATTCTCAATTTGGTCTTCAACTTTGTCATTAATAATATCATAGTCAGGATCTTCAATAGAATTTGAATTGTCTTCGATGAAATTATTGCTGTCTTTTAAATAGTTAAGACATTCATCATATAGCTGGTTTATTTGTTCGTATTCAATGTCAATAGTTTCAATTTCCATTTTTTTAAAGTCGAAGTTACTTATTTCGCAATTATTTAGCTATTCTTAATTAATTTTTAGCAAACGAAAATATATACTCACTTTTTTCACATTATTCTCTACAAAGCTCCAAACATTAATACAACAAAACAAGTATCCCACATTTTAGAACCAATTCACACACTCACACAATAAAAGAATCAAACTCACAACTCAAAAAAGAATCGAACTCATTTGAAAAATTCAAATTCTGAATCGCGCTACTCAAAGACCACTTTCACGTATTTTTTCTCAGAAAACTCTCCAGAGTTTCATAACGTTATCTCGCTGATATCACGTTATCTTGTGTTAATTGTGATGCGCGCGCTCTAAGCCCAAGATTTGATGTGACCTTGCTCGGTGTATGTACAAGTACGTGGTTAATTCTGCAATGAGTTGTTGTCTTTTTCTCTCTCGCTTATTATTTTCTTTGTTACTGCTGTGAAATAAATTGTGTTGTAAATATTTTTTTTTTATTAAGTTTTGTTTATATTTGAATGGGTTCTTACACAGATATTTTAAATGGTTAAGATTACTATAAAAAAATAAGTAGACAACTTTTTATTAAAAAGCAAATCTGTTAAGTATCTGTCAGATATTTTTGTGTAACCAAATACATAATATATAATCTACAGCGTGTCGATGCCTGAGGCGGAGGCGCTGCCTCTCCACGGCCTCGCCCGCCTCGTGAGCCATTGCGAGAGATTAGGGTTTCAAGTTGTCATAGGGCCGACGCCAATGCTCACCACCAACTGTGGGGTTTGGACACGCAAACTGAGAGGAGTAAGGCCTTGGTTGACTATTTATTTTCGACTAACCTATCCTTACTGGTTCCGAACCTTCTTTCGTAACCAGGCGAAGCCGCACAATCATAGAACTCGCTCTGGTGACAGAGGGCGCGGCGGAAAATACCACTGGGTGGCAGCCCTGCCACCACCTAGGTCACAACAGTTTCTATCAGATATTTTTGTGTGGCCCTAAAATATTATATAAAATCTACGAGTTAAAAAAATAGTTCCTACTTATTGAACATTTTGTTTTAATAGAAAGTAAATCTGTTAGGTTTTTGTCAGATATTCTTTTGTAGCCCTAACATGTCGAAATCTACGAGTAATGTTTAAATTTGGTTATCTTTATTGGCTAATTATGTTATTGTTCATTTAGGTTCCTAAATCAGTTGATATGATCTACTCTTACAATTTATAGTGGGTGTGTCCTTATAGTACGAGTAAATTGATATAATAATAATATCATTTATTTCAGGCGACACAGGCCCATATATTATTATTATTATTTTAAAAATATCTTTGACATATCTCGGGACCCCAGGGTGAGGGACCTTTGGAAGGCGTACGAGGGGCCAAAGCCAACTGGCAGTGGCAGAGGCAGACAATTTTAAATGGAATGAGGCACAATTATTATTATTATTATTTATTTAATACCAAAACACTTAGCCTATTTTGAAGTTCTGTTTTAGCCGCACAATCAAAACATCTCAGGGTTTATCTGCGTACCTACTGGTGAGTGATATATATAACCTAAATATACGTATTTTTATTTTATTCAAAACTTTTTTTTAATTTTTTATTTGTGATGGGTTTCCTCTTGGCTCTAGTCTAGGTCAGAGGTGACAGAGACAAAGTCGACGATGGACTGAGCTTACCGAGAAGAACCCTGTTGACTCTCACTTTGAAGAGATTAGGGTTGTATGCGCTCGGAAACATAGACGCAGGTAGTGAGTTCCACTCCTTTGCTGTGCGCATTATAAAAGACATTTGGAAGCGCTTAGTGCGAATTCGTGGAATAGCAACCAGGTAGGGATGGTAACTGGCAGTGCGTCTAGATGTCCGATAGTAGAAGGGGGCCGGTGGAATGAGGTCGTGGAGTTCTCGGGCACACTCTTCGAAGTACAATCTATAGAAGATCGACAAGCAGGCAACCTTGCGGCGATGAGCCAAGCTATGAAGCTTGGCATCCACCAGTTTTACGTCGCCAATGAGCCTCTTAGCTCTGCGTTCCACCGGCTAGTTGATACTTAGCTGATCCATCTCAAAGGTTACTGCAATACTCCATGCAGCATCGGACTTACGCTTTGTAAAGGGATAAAAGCTGTCCAGGCATAAAGTATCGCTTCACCCTATTTAGGATGCCCAGTTTCTTGGCCGCAGTTTGGGCCTTATACTCGATGGTGGCGCCGAAGTTGAGACCAGATGTCAACTCCATGCCTAGGAGCTCAAGTCGATCAGTTACAGGAACAGGTGTACCACGAAAGTAGGAGTTTGGGCGAAACGACTCTTTTTAGCGGTAAAAAGACACGCCTGTGCTAAAAGAGACCAGATTATCATCACCCTACTGGGAGGCAAAGCTTAAGGTCAAATCTGTCTGCTCTACCTTGGCCTCTCTTAAGGAACGAACTTGTGTTAATAAATAGTATACATACTTCACTTTGCACTGCTGTTTCTTAGCATAGGTATAGGCTTCCTTTTTCAATGCCTACTGTTTCAGAATGACCCAACACGGTAACAATACGAAAACCGTCTAAATTCAGAGTGACAACGTCCAAAGATAGTTATCATTGTTATTTGACATGAGTGTGAAGTGTGTTTACATTATTTTGTCAAAGTGTGCTGTGCAAAAAGCAGCAACCTGCTTTTTGCAGATTAAAACATATTAGTTGTGTTTACTCATTGGCGTGAAGTAAAAGGATAATATTTAACGGCTCACGACTATTAGCTACTGCAGGGGTATCGTTTTTGGAATGAAGTTTTTTTTTTGTGTATGGCATATCGTAGTTGACCTAGAGAGGTCGTGACTACGAGCAAGGGACGGGGGGGAGGACGATTATTACGGGGTCGTCGCGAGGGACCTCGGCGGCGAGGTCGAAATGTCGATTTGTGTTTGTTCCTACGGTCCCTACTGCTCTCCTGGAGAAGAGTTATGGGGTCGTCGGGAAGACAAGCCAAGGGCGGCGGACCTTACTAATACGAGAGGGGACATAGCTAGCCGCCTCGACAACCAGAGGGTTGCGATGGTTGGTGGCTGAGTCGAAGAAACGCTTGGAATTGCATTTCAAGAACTGGGAGATGGTGGGAATGTCGAGATCTACGTGGAGGATTTCGTTCCGAACGAACCAAGGGGCTCCCGTTGCCTTTCGGAGGAAACGGTTTTGGAGGGCCTGCATCCTATGAATTAGGTGAGGTTTTGCGTGTGCAAACATTGAACCCGCATAGGTCATGATGGGGCGAATGCACGCTGTATAAATGCGCAATTTGCACCTAAGTGACAATTTGCTACGTGCATTTAGAACGGAGTGGAGTCTACCGAGAGCGAAAGCGGCGCGCGAACGCACCTGCTTTATGTGCTCAGCGAAGGAGAAGTGGTGGCGAGGCTTGCCGAACATGGTGATCCTTATCGCACGATATAAATACTCAGCACACTTGGCGAATGTGAGCTGGACCGAAAAAAAGTGTAACAATTTGACCGCCACGACACGTTTGTTAGATACGAAACAAAAGTTTGCATTGCAAAAGCGAAAGAAACTTCGTTCCAACCGGGTGTACCATTGCAGGCCACGATATCTCTGGTTTTAATATGCTTATCAGTATTCGCTACTGCGGGGGTATCGTATTCGAGAAGCAATCTTTGCGCCCTAGTCCCCTAGCCCTAGTCGCTGCGCCCTGGGCGTCGGGAATTGAGAACCGATTCCCAGCCACCGTAGGCGCGGGCTTGCGGACGGCGAGCAATGGGTAGCTCGCCGCCCGGTAAGGACCAGGCCCGGGTCGACGCCGACGGCGCATTGTGTTCCACGTGCGGTGCGCCTCAAAGGGATGTCAGCATTAACCAATATAAAAATAGTACTCTTCGGCACTAACTGATAGGGCCTGCTAGTTACCGTAGATTTCCCACCCAAAAAAAGGGGGTATCGTATTCAACTGTTTTACTGCTAATCATGTTTGTTAACGTTATGAACAACAGTTAGTGGAGCAATGTGGAGCAGCATTGTTCCGTATTGCTCGATGCCTGATGATTGTAGTATTTCTTAAGTTCTTCGTGAATTATTATTGCTCCACCACGCCTGGAAATAATTGCTGAAAAATTTGCTCATGTAGCATAGGTTTGTCATTGTAGATTGTAGCATTTGGCGTTCAGTAGTTTCTGCCTACCCCAACGGTATCCTAAGTGTCCACAAAGTCATAACATTATTTTATAATTAACTATAATAATAAAATAATAGGTTTATTGCTGTTGGGTTATTAAACGAAAACTAATAGTCACCAGAAACATAAATGATAGAAACATTTAATAGACAAAACTGTATTATTGCCTGTTAATAATTATATTTCACATTACATTTCATGTATAATTTGGTGTTCATTGTCACACACACACACACACACACACACACACACACACACACACACTTGCGTAAAACTATTTTTTTCAATTATTGTAGTTTATAAAACTGTTGCATTATGAGGGATATTAAAACAAGAGATCACACCAGTGTTTTAATACTTAGTTATGTGCAGTTTCATACACTACTTTATCTACTCTCGTTGCTTACTTATTGAACCTAAATATAAATTTTCCAACGAAATTCAGTACAACAAAACGTATGAATGGCGCGAAACCTAGCACATCACCGCGCATGCGCTAAAGCGGTCGCTGCCACAGACAATTAGTAAAAAATTGGAATCAAAAACTTTTTTGTAATGCTATAGAAATGGCACGCCCGCAGCTTTCCATTAGAATAAGAAAATTGATGGAAACTCCTTAGTGATATTAACTTCTTGGTTTTGCCCTGTATCATCATGGTAAAAATATTGTTTTAAAACATTATTTTGTTAGTGTTTTAGTATTATTCTATTTTTAAATTTCGGTATTGTGTTTATAAAGTATGTCAATATAAACTTGTATGCTCGTTTTGAAGTTTATAATTCGAATTTTACGATATGAAAGTAGATAAAATATTTTACGGGACATTTCATATCTACGTTATTCACGTAAAATAAGGATGTTCGTTTTTTTTTTCATAAATATAATATATTATATTTAATAAATATTTGCGAAGCATTACCTCATTGTGAAATTAAGTGAGAAGCATCCTGCTTCGATTTTTGAATATTGTTTTTTTTTCGCACAGTATATTATAGTTTTGAACTTTGGCTTCATAATATGTAAATAATTACCGTAAGGGCGGGTTACTTTGACTCTAGGGCATAACTTTGGCACAAATCGAGACAACTGTTTATACTGGCCGAAGTGTTGCGACCACACAACCGAACGTCATATCGAGGGTTCACGGGCTATTTGTATTAAGCGACATTTTTGGAACTTTACAGGAGAGCATTTCAAAGTTTCATTATTCGGAAAAAGAACATTGTAAAAAATGTATCAATATTTTTTAAGAAAAAGTGGCCTATCGAAAGTTAAGAATCAATAGTGTCTATCTTAGTTTATAGATAGATTATAACCATATTATAACTCAATATCAGCCAGGATGTCGCTTAATACAAATAGCCCGTGAACCCTCGATATTATGTCCTTCGGTATCTAATAGATGGCGGCATAGACTCGTACTTGCGGAGATTTGTGTTGACTGTCTAGATTTGGGCCAAAGTTATACCCTAGAGTCAAAGTAACCTGCCCTTACTGTATGTATATCAACCCAAAGAAAACCTTGGTTGTTTTTGCTTGAATATAATTTCATATTTAAAAATAAGAAGTAATATGCAGACAGAAGTAAATGTCAATAAATATATAAAGACTTAAATAGTTTACAATAATAATTTTATAGCTAAACTAAACATTTAATAGATTTTATAATACATTATTAAGTTATTAAATTCTATTAAGAACATCGCGAACACAGAATTAGATGACATTACATAAGTATTCTAATTTATTAGCTAGAGAAGGAAGAAAGACAAATAATGTAGTCTATTTAATAACAACTTTTTATATATTATTTTAAAAGAGCTTAAATATTAATACCAGATTTTCCCCATTTGCGTAGACAGTAAAATTTTTATTCAGATACCTGAATCGTTTTAATAATACTTACCCTTCATTTTTTTCCGTAAGTTAATCATTTTGTATCATAAATATGTACCACCTTTAAAGTAACTAGGGAAACAACTTTTTTGACGTTAAATATAAATATATTGCATAACATTGTTACGTCATTATACAGGGTTATTGGTAAAACACCAGCAACTTAAGTGGTCATTGTACTCATCATTATGAACAACTTTTACTATGGGACCAAATATGAAATCGCAAAAATAAAACAGGTGTTCAGTACATTTTGACGAATTATGCGAACATAAATGTACTGAACAGCTGATTTTTTTTTCCCGATTTCAGGTTTGGTCCCATCGTAAAAGTTGTTCATAATGATGAGTACAATGACCCCTTAAGAGATTGCTGGTGTTTTACCAATAACCCTGTATATTCTTACTTTTACAAGAATCTTCTACCCACCGTTAAAATAATAACACATTTCGAGGTTTATATCGAATTTGGCATAAAAATTGACATCAACGTATATTATAATTTGGCAATAATTTTAATGTACTAAATACACAGAATAGATAATATAGTTACAGTGTAGTATAGTTTAGTATTTTTGTATGTGTGTGTGTGTGTGTGTGTGTGTGTTGTGTATGCATGTTGTGTTTGTATGTGTGTTTGGTGTGTTTTGTTTTAGAAATTATTTTATGAATTTAATTATTTTTACTAAATAATTAAATATTAATGTGGGGGCTTGTGGCTAAACTATAACAGCCGCACGGGTCACTCGTTCAGGTTAAGTCACGCTTGCTGCGGTTGGTCAGTGGATGGGTGACCATCTTTACATACCAAGACCCCTCCGTGTCTTGGAAAGCACGCTAAGCCGTTGGTCCCGGCTGTCATTCGTGGATATTTGACCATTGTTACGGGTGGTCAGAAGCCCGAATGTCTGACAATCAGAACCCGTCTTACCAAGGGATATCGTATTACCCAGTAACTGGGTTGTGGAAGTCAGATAGGCAGTCGCTCCATGTAAAATACTGGTATTCAGCTGCATCCGGTTAGACTGGGAGCCGTCCCCAACAAATTTGTGAAAAGGCTAAGCAGATGATGAATGAAATATTAATTTAGGTACACTTATCGCCAAATGTTTTCCAGTCATTTTTAGGAAACAGTGCCTGACAGTTTCCTTTGGAAAAAACTCATTTATATATTTCATTTTTTTTCGGTTTTGTTTCTTAACATTTGGTATTCAAATATTCTGAATAAGTTATTATTATGTTACACATTATTACATATTATTACAGTTTACATGGACATCTCATATACGTAGAATTTAAATTAAATATCATCTATCTAAGATATAATTATCTAAGGAACTATATTTACTTCAGGTATCGAGGTGACCACATATCTACATTTATACTTTTTTTTTTTTTGTTAATTTCGCCCATAATATAGGGTGTAGGACATCGACGTGTTTTCATGAACTCAGTGCATTACATGATTGATCAACCAGAAATATTTTTTTTCCTGTTACTAAAAAAAAAAAAAATGCTGTTTCATGCGAACGTGCAATACATATACGGTAATTTTCACCCTACACGGTCAAAATGTATGGAACAGGTGAATTTGTTTTAAAATTATTGTGCTGAATTCATATTTACAGTTTGCACGTCGATGTCCCTTACACCCTGTCTACAGGGTGTTATTTTAATCACTGTTATCCTCTAAAGTTGGTTATTGTACGTATTCATCATTTTAAACAACTTTTACTATGGGACCAAACCTGAAATCGCGAAAAAAAATCAGCTGTTCAGGACATTTATGTTCGCATAATTCGTCAAAATGTAGGGAACAGCAGATTTTTTTTTCGCGATTGCAGGTTTGGTCCCATAACAAAAGTTGTTCATAATGATGATCCCTTTAAGAGGATAACGGTGATTAATATTACACCCAGTGTATAGGTCACAATACACGCTAATACAATATCAATATACGTTTAATGAGATCGGTTGAATTCTCTTTTATTGAAAAATATTCAGTAGGTGAAGCTCGCTTTGTTATAATATTGTTGATGTTCTGTCTCTTTTTAGCATTGAATCGTGGTCTCTCTTTCGTTTGAAGAGAGACGTCGTGTTGCTTTGGTAATAGGTTTTGTAGCTACACATTGATACAGTATTATAGGAAAAAAAATTTAGAAGATAATTAAAATAATTCTTGTCAACGTATATGTCGCAGCCAAATTGTATAATAGGGCGTAATACAAAACGTCCAGCCAAGAAACATAAAGGCGCTGTTTTCTATTACGGCTGTTTGACGTCGAGCCAAAATGTCGTAATTGCAAACAGATCAAAGTATAGGGTAACCAAGCCAAAATTGTGACCAACTTGGAAGTAGCGTTCGCCGGTCGCTGTCACGGCACCGCCCGCTTGGTTGTCACAGTTCTAACTTAACCATGTTGGAACTAAAAACTACAAAGCGACGACGCGCCAAATTGTATTATGGCGGAGCGTTGATCAGCCGCATTGTAGAACGTAAACCGGTATCACAATACGGCGTACTTCTACTTAGCTGAATACATTTTGGCTGAACGTCAATCAGCCGTAATAGCAAAAAGCGCCTTTATGTATTTCGACTAGACGTTATGTATTACGCCGACATCTCAGCGTCGACATATACATATTATTGTTGAGGCTTTTGTGCAAAATATTATCATTAAGATTCATGACAAATATGTTCTCAATATTTTTATTATTTGTACTACACTCGACGCTAACAAAGATAATTATCTTAACTGGCTGAAAATTTTTCATAATCTCATTTTTCTTATAATTTATTATTTTCATCTTGCCGCTTATATTTGCTACTTTTTGGCAAGAATCGCAAATTAATGTTATATATTTATGTACTATACTTATATTATAGGTACGTTATAGCACGAATAGATATAAATAATTATAAATTTGGATAAAATGCTTCAAACTCAATAGAAGAGTGAATATTTGGAAAATTCTATATCTAAGGAATGGTAACGTGTCACAACCCTATCATAAACTCTGAAAACACAACCCTAGGCAACATAAACCATGATTTCTTTACATTTAACTTTTTTAAAATAATGAATCTATTATACATTATTTTTATTCTACTAACTAGTTTACTCGATTATACTTCATTTTAATTTATTTTCTCCATTACTTTTGAAATGTTAAGAATTATAAAACATAGATACACCAGTAAAAAAAATAAAAAACACAAAATAAAAAATAACCATTTATTTGTAAATAAAATTGAAAACAAAAAGAAATATAAAATAAAAATAATTTACAAGAGACGTTAAGGACGTTTTTATAAAAAATAATAAAACCACAACGCGCTTTATTATGTACTTACAATATGTATATAAATGTATATTGATATATTTATTAAGTATACATCGGTATAATATCTATTTATTACATTATAATCATACTTTGAGTATACTGCCACTAAAAATATAACAAGGTGATTAGTATTCACGATCAAACAAAAATTGTAATATCAATAAGTATAAAATGGAATGAAAAATAGATTTATTAAAATTAAAGTATATACATATGAAACATAGACCAAACAGTATTATATTGCTGTAATACATGTTTAAATGCATTTAATTTGATTTATTTTAGAAATATTTACATAATTATTTTATGCAACATATATTTTTTATATTATTATTTTGTTACATGAAAACTATTCACCACACTATTATTTTATAGACAGTATCCACAAACAACTAACATTATTTAAAATCACATAAAATCAACAGTTAAAACTTACAGCCTACACTAACTACGTTATTTTAATTCAAACTAATCCTTATCGATATCGATAAACTCTCAAAATAACATCAAACTAATCAAAATAACACTCACAATGTGTTTAAAGCGATATGTTGACGAATTTACAAAACGCCGATAAAATTGATAAATTCAATTCATTTATCGATATCGATAAATTTTGGAATATCCTTACGTACACCTCTTACGCGTCATTGTAGTCCCTCGGCCTGATAGCGCCTTTCCTGAAAAATGGCAAAAATAAGGAAAAGATAAGAAAATATCTTTTGATAACCACTTGACAGTCCGTGCACGAAATAATAACTACTCTCAACAGTCCGCGCCTAAGAGAAATGATAGCGACCCGGCCTGGACGCCCTCGCGATAAATAAATGCTTATATTTCGCAAATCATGATTTCATAAGCAATTTGAAAATGTTAACATAAAATATTTTTAAAATATCCAAGAGTATTATTATTCATACTGATGATAACAAAAATACATTTTTGGCTATCGCAGAGAATAATGAGGCCAATCAATTCTGAACAAAGAATGGCATGGTCTAGCAACTAGTCAGAAAGCCAGAGAAAAATTCAAAGGGAGTTAGACTCATGCAATGATAAGCACGCCCTAACTCCTACTTTTCGAGGTACATCTGTTCCTGTAACTGATCGACTTGAGCTCCTAGGCATGGAGTTGACATCTGGTCTCAACTTCGGCGCCACCATCGAGTACAAGGCCCAAACTGCGGCCAAGAAACTGGGCATCCTAAATAGGGTGAAGCGATACTTTACGCCTGGACAGCTTTTAACCCTTTACAAAGCGCAAGTCCGATCCTGCATGGAGTATTGCAGTCACCTTTGGGATGGATCAGCTAAGTACCAACTAGCCGCGCTTGACTCGGTGGAACGCAGAGCTAAGAGGCTCATTGGCGACGTAAAACTGGTGGATGCCAAGCTTCATTGCTTGGCTCATCGCCGCAAGGTTGCCTGCTTGTCGGTCTTCTACAGATTGTACTTCGGAGAGTGTGCCCGAGAACTCCACGACCTCATTCCACCGGCCCCCTTCTACCACCGGACATCTAGACGCACTGCCAGTTACCATCCCTACCTGGTTGCTATTCCACCAATTCGCACTAAGCGCTTCCAAATGTCTTTTATAATGCGCACAGCAAAAGAGTGGAACTCACTACCTGCGTCTGTGTTTCCGAACGTATACAACCCTAATCTCTTTAAAGTGAGAGTGAACAGGCTTCTTCTGGGTAAGCTCACTCCATCGTCGACTTTGTCTCTGTCACCTCTGACCTAGACTAGAGTCAAGAGCAAACCCATCACAAATAAAAAAAAAAAAAAAAAAAAAAAAGCACAATGAGAAGTATGGAAGAAGAAGTCGTGCTGCACCGACTCCAAACGAATTGAATGAGTGTTGATAATTGTAGGTAAATGTTATTTGTAAAGGTAGTCAGTACTTTTATTTAAAACATTACTTTATTTGAAAGTTTACTTAATGAATTATAACTAAGGAAAAGGGAAAAGTGGTGAATAATGATGATAAAGAATGAAATAGTGGAGGTAAACTATTAACATTATTGGTAACATCGACATCTTTGCCAACACTTTTTGCCAATTCCATAAAAAAACTTATGATTCCCAACCATTCATAACATTTTGATCACCTTTACTGCAGTCGTCTTATCACACCAAAATTAAACTAAGGATCTAGTATTTATTAATTAATTACGTATTGGGTTGGCTATGAATAATGAGTATAATAATTTCTAATGAGCGACATACAACTATTTTATTTGTATTTATTTATTAAATGAATAATTGTTAATCATTAATAATATATTCACTGTCGTTTTCTACTACCATTCGCCATCGATCTGGCAAAGAGTGAATGGCGTCCGCATAGAACTTCGTTGGTTTTGAATTGAAGAATTCATCTATGTATTGTTTCAAGTGTGGTTCATCGTCAAAGCTTTTTCCCGTAAATTATTACTAAGTGATCGGAACAAGCTGAAATCAGTTGGTGCTAAGTCCGGCGAATATGGAGGGTGGGGTATTATTTCCCAATTAAGCTCCAATAGTTTTAGCCTGGTACTCTTAGCAACATGCGGCCGGGCATTGTCGTGCAGGAAAAATATTTTATCGTGTTGTGGACGTTTGCGATGGATGTCAAGCTTCAGTTTTTCGAGTTGATCACAATATACTGTTGCTGTAATCGTAGTATTAGTAGGAAGGAATTCCCAGCTTATTACTCCATGTATATCCCACCAGACAGAAAGCATTACCTTGCGAGGATGATGATCACCTTTTGACGTTAGTTTTCCCTGTTCTTTACATCCCAGCCACTGGCGCTTGCGTGTGTGATTAACATAGAGAACCCACTTTTCATCTGCAGTGACAAGATGATCTAACCAATTACGAGTAAATGTGCGGCGGAAAGATAAAAGTTGTACACAAATCTGAGCTCGGTAGGTCAGCTGATCTTTACTTAATTGATGGGGTAGCCAAACACTATATTTGTAAGTCTTTCCCAAACCATGTAAATGATTTTCTATGGTGCCATGAGAGCACTCGAGCTGAACAGCCAAATCGCGTGTAGTTCTTCGAGGATCTTCTTCGATTAATAGTTTTAATTTATCGATATCTATTTCCACGGGGCACCCAGACCTTGGTTGATTGGTTAAGGAAAAATCGTTATTGTGGAACCGTTGGAACCAGCGCTTTGCTGTTGCTTCGGAGACTGCATCGTGAGCTATCCTTTGACATATATTATGTATAGCTTCTGCATCAGAATGCCCAGATTGTAACTCATATAATAAACAATGTCGTACTTGGGTTTTAATATCACTCATTTCTTTGTGAACTTTAACGCACTAACAGCCAAACTATCAATAACGCGCATGAGCGCGACTCGCTCTTTATATACCCTCTGCTACAGAACGTTCTCGAACCTTTCCGAAAATTCTAGAAATTATAAACTAAAACGCTCATTACTTATTAGCCAACCCGATAAATCCGACGTTGTATTGTCTTTTGTATTATTGTCTTCCTATGTTATGTGTAGCTCTTAATTATCCTCAATGTAACAAACAATAAGTTAGTTTATTTTAAATCACTTTAAGCTAATTGTCATAATTTTGCATGTATTTTCTATTTATGTTTAAACTGTGTACCTACTTGTTTAAGTGACAAATTCACCATACAATAAGTTCTTTTATGTAATATGTTATTAGTGAATGAGTTGTTGGAGTACCTATATATAAATTAATAAATAAAAATACTGAAATAAGGTACAGGGAAAATAATTATGTTTTGGGAAATTAAATGAGGAAAGAATAACACGCGAGTTTTAGTTCAAGGTTGTGCAGAAAAACAGTTGTGGATATATGACTGATTATTGAAATGAGGAACCATGGTGGTAAGCTAATATGAATGTAGTTTAAACATAACAACAAAGACAATATTAATAACGGATAAATAACGGATATGAATGCTAAAATAAATGAAGTGTTAGTAAATTCCGTACCATTGTGTACAAGCGCTGGTGCGGTTCTGTGCTGGCTACACGTTAGTTGTGTACCTGTAAGGTTAGTGGTTATAGCAGAGATAGGTTAGTTACATACAGCAGAGTTAGACACATCGAGGTTAGTAGAGTTAAGAGGTGATTTGCTTGTCATGGAAAAATAGATTTGAAAGACTCTAGACGAAATTGATTTAAAATATATTCACGAATGTTATAAATAAATATACAAGCTAACAAAAAAGTATACACACAGAATAAAAAAAAATGTAGTACAGGTCTTGTATATAATATATTAAAATAAAAAAGGGGAAGAGCTCATTGGGCATAAAAAGTTCGTCAGCATCGCTGGCAATGGTGTAGTGTGTAACATGGGACAAGTGCCCAAAAGGCTGCAGCATTGCCAAGGTGGACGGCAATCACGAATGTGTATCTTTTGATTCACGAATAGTTGAGTGATATAATATCTTCATTATCAGAGTTTATCAGTGCTTGAAGTCATCTTTAGAACAATATTAGACAAAATAGCATTTTGAGCTCTTGAGAGATAAGTTTAGTATTTATTGAGTTTAGTAATATTCAATGTATACCTACTAGCCCTAGAGAAGGACTTGAAATGATCAAGCACTATACAAATATCCATTTAGATACCAGTATTTGACTTTCTATTCTTATTGTTAGTTTCTATGACAAGCAAATCTAATCAATTTTGAAACTTATGCCATCACCATAAGTACCTACCTGTCACGTGGGGTGATCACATCCTCGTCCGACTCAAGGTCGAAGAGCTCGTCCCGGATGTAGTTCCTGTTGGCGAAGCCTCCCATGTCCACTGGAATTAGAGAAAAATAATGTTAAACATTATAATGACAAGTAAACCAATCAAAGATTCACAAGAAACTTAAATAAATTTAATGGTAAATTATCAAACGCTGGAGAGAACCTAAAATATACATGCAAGCTGAATATTTATTAAATCAAATTGATGATCGCCAAAACAAGAGTATATTTCTATAAAATGTTTCGTAGCACGGTTAGCGGTAAAACTGTCAGCCATTTTTCCGCCGCTAAGCAGGATTGCTGTGTTCAGTGTAGAAGAGTGTTGAGAGTGGTGGCATTATAATTACAGGAACATGAGCCGATGTATGAATCTCGATGGCTATAAGAGTAGGGGAAGTACCAAAAAAACGATGAATGGACTGCGTGAAAGTTGATATGGGTTGAAAGGGGGTGACTACCCAGATAATAATAATAATAATAATAATAATGTTTATTTTTTCTTCCACAAATAATACTTATAAACTAAACATGCAATTTGATTGAAAGTGATCACTATGTTTATTTGTGGGAGACTGGTGCCTAAACTAAGCCTAAACTTGTATTTCAGGACACCAGGGACTCCCCCCTACAGGCAAAAATTACATTCTTCATTGGTTATTAAAATAACTAGGTGTACTGGTGTCTAGTTATTGTAATTATAGGTATACAGATATGGATATTTGATGGAAAGAACAAAACAGTATAATTTAATAGCAAAATAATAATAATAGAACCTTAAATTTGTGTGAAGTGTAGTGAAGACAAGATGTGGAGAATAAGGTGCGTATGGGATGTAGGTGTGTTTAATAGGTTTGTCTGTATCTGTGTGTGTGTGTGTGTGTGTGTGTGTGTGTGTGTGTGTGTGTGTGCCTGGTGTATTTGTCTGTATGTCTGTGTGCGTGTATTTTTGTCTGTATTGGTATGTGTGATAAAGTATAGTTAGGATGAGAGGGTATAATTTGAGTGGGTATAACTAGATGTATGGTATATGAAGGGATATTTCTTTTTGATTCCTGTTAAATTTTTATGACTAGTAACTCTTCTGTTTTAGTGTAGTTCAATTTTAGTAGCCAGTTTGTTAGTACCCGTTTACATTTAGATTTACTGTAATTAAAAATACCTGTTTCTTTGTTTAACTTATTGTACAGCTCAGGGCCTCTGAAAATATAAAATTTTTGGGCAAAACGTGATTTCGTTTTAATGGTATTACATATTGCATACTGCCTTCTCGTTGTTAATTTTGAGAGATCAAAAGAAGATGAATCCGAATGTTGTCTCAGAGTAGTGGAGAGGATGTATATTTGTCGTACTGTTAAAACCTCGGCTTCCTGATACAATGCGGCAGTGGGGAAGAGTCGTGGTTTTGAGAGGCCTACTTTCAGAATCAATCTTTGAGCTCTTTCTATTTCCAACATTTTTGTTTTACCGGCACCTCCCCAAGTTGTTACACAATATGTCAGTATGGATTGAACAAGTGCAAAGTATACCATTTTAAGTGTTTTACCATTTGCAACCTGTCTAAGCTGTTTAAAAATATAAGTAAGTTTCCGCACTCTATTACATAAGTTGTGAATGTGTTCATCAAAAGATAATCTTCTATCAATGACAATACCCAGATAACGAATACTCTGTGTTGGCTGTACATTCGAGCAGCTGCATTGATTCAAGGGAGGAAAGCAACACCGATGCACAAATAGGGGGGGTTTATTTTCGAAGAAGTTTTTAGTGCTCCTGATTGAAAATGGAATATATTTAGTTTTATCAGCATTAAGTGTGAGCGAGTTTGCAGCAAGCCAGTGGCAAACCGTATTTAGACCTAGTTGAGCTAGTGAATATACCTCCTCCCAAGAATCACCAATGAAAGTTAGAGTTGTGTCGTCTGCGTATGATATTATTTTGCAATTTTTTAGTTTAAGTTGACATAGCTCATTTATGTAACATAGAAACAGAGTAGGGCCAAGAATACTGCCCTGTGGCACGCCGTGCTCAATAGGAAGTTCCTCACTCAAATGGTTCCCGATTTTAACGCGCTGTGTACGATCTGACAAATAATTGGACATTAATTTCAATTCATTTCCCCGTATTCCCATGTTAGCTAGTTTCCGAATTAGGGTGGGGATAGAGACTGTGTCAAAAGCTTTGGCAAGATCGAGAAATATTGTTAAGCATTTTTTGTTATTGTCCATGTTTCTTACCACGAAGTCAGTAAAAGTGTGAACGGCCTCATCCGTGGACTTGCGGGCTCGAAATCCGTATTGTGTTTCTGCAAGGATTTTATTTGATTCTAAGAAATTTATTAATCTATGATTAATAGTACGCTCGAAAACTTTCGATAGTGAAGAAAGGATAGAGATGGGCCTATAGTTGTTGACACAGCCTGTATCCCCAGCCTTATATATGGGGATAAGGATTGATTTTTTCAGTGCTTTAGGAAACACACCTGTGTCAAAGCAACGATTTATGAGATAAGTGATAACAGGAGCTACCAACTCCACAACATGTTGTAGTAGCATAGATGAGATTGTGTCCCATCCAGGCGAGCATTCTCTCTTTAAATTCAGGATTACAGTTTTAACTTCTTCAGTATCCACTTTGAGTAGTGCGAATGAGTTGCTAGGGGAGGTATCTATAACTACGGAGGTGTTATTGAAACGTGGAACATTCGAGGGTATGCGTTGTGCCAATATCTTACCCACAGTAGAAAAGAAGGTATTAACATGATTGATAGATGATTGAGGGCTGTGATGTGTGTGTAATAGTTCTTCAGGAGGTTTATGACATTTATTAGAATTCGTTATAGATTTAATAGCATCCCATAGCATTTTGGAGTTACCTTGAGCCATTTTCAGTTGGTTTTCTTCATACTGTCGTTTTAATTTTTTAAGGAGATTGTTGCAATAGTTTCTATATCGTTTATATGTTATATTTAGTATTTCATTACTTGGTTCTTTTTTAGTTTTAATATGCATGTTGTCCCTATTTTTAATACATTTTAGTAGCCCTGGCGTAATCCAGGGTTTTAAATTAGTTTTATTTCGTGGCATCCTAACGATCGACATATGTTGTAGTGTTAAATTAGATAATAATTCAATGAATTTATCGGTTGCCAGGTTTAAGTCGTTTTCAGCATAGACTTGACTAAAATCTAATTTTGAGCAGTCAGTGACGATCCCGGTCCAGTCTAACTTTCTGACTTCTCCACTATTTATGGGTTTTTTTGAGGCCCCATGCTTGAGACAAAATAGAACAGCGTCATGATCAGTAACCGAAGTTTGAAGATTAAATGTATAGGACTGTAATTTGCTCTTGACCAAAACATGATCCAGGCAACTATTACCTCTAGTCGGTGAGTAATGTGCCGGAAGTAGACCGTAAAATGAGGCAATATCTAGATATGACGTGGCATTGGAGTCCGCATTTAATATATTTACATTAATGTCACCCACTACGATTATATTTTGAAATGATTTTAACTGCTCAAGAATGTTGTGGAAGGATTGCAGAAATGGATCTAAGCATCTAAAAGACGGTGGCCTGTAGATTGCCACAACAACTGTGTTAGTCCCAAATTTAACTAACATACAGTTGCATTCACAAAGAAGTGGTTCTTCTATTGTGTAATAATGTTCATTACGGACCATGACTACTACTCCATCATTCTGATTCAAAGTTCGGCTCGTTTTATAGGAATTATATCCGTTTATAACAGGAAGATTAGATACCTGACGGAGCCAGCACTCCGAAAATACTATAACGTCGCATTTGAAGCTCAATCTAGACAAAAGCACTGAAAATTCATCGAAATTACGATTGATACTTCTTATATTTTGTTGTAAAATTTTGATATAGTTGCTAGCGGTTGGTATGTATTTGGAGCACTGTTCTGGCTCACAACTAAGAGAGACAGAAGCATTAAATTGGTCCAAGTTATTTAATAAGTCATTTACCGTACCGAATGTTGTTATTTATAACACTCGTAGGACAATTTGAGAAGGACATAGGAAGTTTAAGATTACTCTCCACATTGTATACTATTAAGATTAAGATGCAGAAATCAAAAATAGTGCACGAATATAGCATGCCTAAACAAGCATTCAGCCAGCCTGGCGTGCAGATATGGCACATGTGTAATATTGATTTATCTCCAGGGAACCAAAACCTGATTTTTTGTAAGAATTGGTGTGTGTGTGTGTGTTGTTTGTTTAAGTGTGATGTTAAGAATAGGCAAAAAGATGTGGAGTGTATCATGTCCAGTGTATTGACATGTTTCCTTATACAAAATCTAAAAACATGTTTTCTTGTACAAAATATAAAAAATCTAAAAACATGTTTTCTTATACAAAAACTAAAAAATCTAAAAAAATGTTTTCTTATACAAAATCTAAAAACAATATTAAACAGTTTATCTGATAACATGAAGAGTCATATAATCTTATCTAAATCCTCCGAATTTTTAATTTGAATGGGTGAGTCACCTTCGTTCCTCCGTATATAAATTCTTCCAAAAGAAGTCCAGCACCCATGAAAACCTTGTCTTTTAGTAAGTTGTCTGGATAAGTAGAACAGCTGTTGTGTCTTTGCTGTCAGAGAATCAGATACATAAATGTTTTGGGGGACTCCTTTAATCTTAATGTCATTAGTATTTAATGGCAGCCCTTTTTTTAATTTTTGTGATTTATTGTATTTGATTACCGCACCAATAATATCAGACTTTCTTGCAACAGTTGTAAAGTCAACTACAACCGCTTCAGTTTTACCTTTTGTTCTATATATGTCGCGTATTTCCGTTGTGTTTACATTTAAATTAAGTGGAATCGCCGCTCCAAGTTCCACAACCATCCCCATAAGTTGTTGCTTTGTTTCCGATTCCGTCTTAGGAATATTTCGTATTTCGAGGGTCGTCGCTTTAGAGGCCTTTTCATGATATTCTAATTTTTGTTCCAAGAAAGAAATTTGTTTTTTTGAGGTTTTGTTTTCTTGTTGGAGTTGCTCAATCTTCATTAATGATTCATCATATTTTGCATTCACAAATTCAACTGACTGTTTTAGTTCATAGTGCAATTCTTTGATCACGTGTAGTGACTGATTCAGAATATCAAATTTCTGGTTCTGTTGATCTTGAAATGAAGTAAACATTAACTTCATTTGTGACGTAAGATTTTTGATACATTCGGAATGTTCGTAATCGTGTCTTCGTTTGAACCTTCTAGTAACATTCTCCTCTTCTTCAACATTGTCGGGGAGGTTCAATGCCGAGTCCGAGTATGATTGCGACTTATTTAATTCGATAAAGTTTGGAGGTGTCCGCTGCTGTTCCATTTTGGTATTCTTATACTGATAGAAAACCAGAACGAACAATTTAAAGATTCACAAAAAGTGCTGTAGGAACCAAGGCTCGAACCACCGCCACAGTGTGTCTCAGTCGAGGTATTTCACACGAGACCACCCGGTATTTAATTTACAAGTGTGAAATAATGATGCACTTGCGAGCAACGTTCGTGTACTTGTTCTATTGGATGTGTGACGTTTTTTCGCAGGGTCCAAAGGTCAGTTCTTTGTTTAATTGACAATCACATGCCACATGTTTGTTTCTTTAGAAATATACACTTTTTAGTTTTATTTACTTAATATACACTGTTCAATAGATTTCAGAGTAAGGTTTTATTTATTACAAATACTTATTCTGCGAGTTTTTGCCGGTTTATACTTTATATGCAGTGTTTTCAACCAACTAGACACTTTCTAGGCACTGTTTTAAAAAAGTTAAGTTTTTAGCTTTCACTACACGAGTTAGCTTTTGTCCACACTTGCACTGTTTCCTGGATGACTTATAAAAACTTTAGTCCTTTTTTCACTGTAAAATACTGCCGCTTTGATTTAATACAACAAAAAAGACACGGAGCTAACGTTCGCGTGCGCGCCTCAGGGGGGGAGAGAATAAAATCAATGATGACTGATGACGACTAATAGAGAAATATTCAAGAAAGCCCCAAATAAATTGGGATAAGGGCAGGAGAATGTTGATTAGCCAATTCAGCTTTGTGTCTGGGATGGCAGGCATCTGCGGTGCCTTTGGTATTGCAAACGTTAATAAGTGGAGGAGACCCCTTACCCTCCAACTTTTTTGCCATCTAACAATATAATAATACTTTATTAGTTACCAACCTCTGGTCGAGTCGTCGTACTTGTCATCAGCCCACTTGTAGTCGGTCTCGGAGTAGAGCGGCGGGAGCGTCTGGTGGGGTGTGGGGTACAGGTCCAGGTTACGCTTCTCGTTCTGTATGCTGTCTGTGTCGCTATACGTTTGCATTCTGGAAGGGTTGAGAGGTTCTTTAGTATGTAGAACTTGAGATGATGATTGTGTAAACTAACAAAAAAGGATTGAGAGTTAAGTTCGTGGACTACTGTAGGTTTACAGATCTTGTTATGATTCAGAAGCCTCAAATGAAATAATTGAACCTTGAGGTACTAAAGACCTTTCAGATACCATTGCATTGATTTTGAGTTTGTCAAAGCTAGTAGTCATATTCTGTGTACCAATATATTGTTTTAATTATTGTAATACAATATCATTAAATATGAAAGTGTTTATGTCTCTATTGCCATTTAGGTTAATTAGATAACGTATTCACTATTTGGAAACAAATCAGACGTTCCTTCTCTGTTATAATCAGTACCACTCCAAAACTTTTTGATCTTCATTATTAGGGAACTAACTCACCCAATCTAGCTTTAATTTTATCGCGTCAAAGTTACATTTTATTCAGCTCACCTAGTATAATCCTCGAAGCAGCTGAACCGCCAGAGCGCGAAGGCGAGCATGGCCATGGAGATCAGTACCCCGGCGGCGATCACCAGCCACACCATTAGCACGGTGCGGTCGTTGGGGATGGCGTACTCCTGGAAGATACAGAGTAAGAGATCAAGGAATGGAAAATACAAAAATGTGGCGAAAAATGAACCAACCACTTCGAAATTCGAACAGTGGCGAGTTGTGAATCTGCAGCACAACAGAGGCCCTAACATGAACGCGTGAAGTAAACGTCACGTAAATTAAAACTATGTTTTAATCAAAAATACCTAACATCCTATAGTATTTTGGTTTAAAAGAATGTGGCAAGCATAATTAAATTCGAAAAAGGCCCACGGAAGGAGGACTGTGTTGAAAGTCAAATTAATAAAGAAAAGACATAAGGTAAATAGGAGAAGAAGTAAGTAATACTGTTAGGTAGTTAAAGTCGTATCAGCACATCATCTTAGCAGAAGATTTAAAGATACTAAGGGAAGATACTCGTAAGTATGATGATCGATACACAAAATAATATGGTAAAATGGTAATGTACCATATTGGTAATGTTTTGTATGGTATCCCACTGCTGAGACACAGGCCTCCTCTCGTGAGAGGGAGTGGGCCCAGTGCGGGTTGGTAGATGTCACACGTCTTCGAATTTTTGGTTCTAGGACATACCGGTTTCCTCACGATATTTTCCTTCACCGTTTTGAGAGCTGTGGTGATGAAACCAAAATCGAATCTACAACCTACAACTCGTAAGTCTCGGCCGTTACTACTTCCCCTGCTCTACTGGATAACTTTTTTTACAGTCTTGAAAAAAATAGGGTATAATAGGTGTATGGAGTAGAAGCCTATGGCGTACCTTGTATATATATTCTTAATAAAAAATATCTTTAAAAATATCGAGATATTTTTAACGATCTATAAAGTTTTTTCAAAATTTCTGTTTTTATTTTTCTAGTTTACTTCAAATGTGTAGTGTTATGATAGAGTAATTTCTATCCAAGCTATTGAAAAAACAAAAAAAAAAAAAAAAAAAAACAAGGAAAACTAGGTATGCCATAGGCTACTACGAGTACTCCGTTCACCTATTAATTATACTCCATTTTTTTTAAAGACGGTAAAATAAATCATCCTGTATATTCACAACTGGAGATTCCTGACTATATTCACACGAATAAACGGGAGAGAGACCGAATGAATGAACCTCAAACCCATGTACACATATTTGAACCAAAATAAATTATTTATTTATTCATCATGCCAATAGAAAAATATAACTCACCGTGATACCCAACGAACGCAGTCTCTCAGAGAACTCCTCCTTGATAATATAGCTAGTCCACATATCGTCCAGGTCTTGGGTGTTAAGTCTCGGCTCTTCTGGCTCCTCCTCATAGTGGAGGGGAACCCCGAAGGACAGCTCCACGCAGTTCTCATACTGAGGCCACTGGATGTTGCAGACAGCTGTCCTGGTGATCTGCGTCACTTCCAACCTGGAAATGATGATAAAAGGCTTTAGAAAAATGTATAAAGAATTTAGTTTTTCAGGATTTTAAAAGTCGGCAATAAATGCCCTGACTTTGACAGATTAATTATAATTACACTTAGATCAGTAGAGGATTATATTTTGGAACAAAGAAACAAAATGGTTTTAGTAAAGATAACACAGCTTAGTTTCATGAATAATTATTATTTTAGCCTTGGACTACGACAAAACGGACGCCTTTACTCCTTAAACTTGATTTTTGTATACACTGATTCTTTGAAAAACCCTGCCCCTATGGTCTTTTGTTTTACTTTGCCATAAGTACAGTTGCAGCTTGCAAGCAACATTGTTTCAAAATTGGAAAGGCGTAGCTTTTGTCGATCGTACATGTACAGACGCCAGTACTTCAAGCTATACTATAATCTGTCAAATTTCTTTTAATAGATTTACAACTTTATTGCTAAAGAATTAGGTTCAATTTGACAGTTGACAGTTTCGGGTAGGTTGACCTGCTGGCGTCTGTACATATTAATTTAGTCGCAGCAAATATCTTAACTATTTTGTAAAACAATGGAAGTTTAGTTTTAGTAGAAGGACGCTTTTTCAATAAGACAAATAAATACAGGAAACATCGTAAAAAATCAAAATAAACACCAGAATTTGACAGGACGTAGTTTGCTGGCATAAAAAGGGACGCTTAACCCCAGCAGATGTATTTTGGATGCTAAATATAACGAAGATATTGTTATTATTCAAAATAACATAAACAAAGTCACAAGTAAAAGCAAGAGAAAATATCAAATGTGTTCTATAAATTGATGGCGTGCTGAACATAAACAAAATCTTCGATAAACATGCTCATCCGATCTTATAATAGATCAGTGTTTATCTCCTGTTTGAAGGTCATGTGCTAGGATTTATGTTTCTTATACATCTTCCGGTATTACGTCTTTGAAAATATCATCTAGCTTGAAATTACCGGTAAACTTAAAGTTATGTCAGGGATACACACCAGGACAGCAATTTGCACAAAGGTATAGAAATAGTTTTCATGCCATTGTGCAATAATAAACTTCTGATTGGTGATAACATGTAACTAACATTAATAATTAACAACTACCACAAAGTGAAAGTTCGACGGCTCATCTCGCTGTGCTGCCGTTACCACATGACGCTGGCAGAATAGTCGACACCGGCTCAGTTGCCAAAGAAGAAAAAAAAAAAAAAACATGGATATTTCACAATGACATCCAATTCCTTGCATACTTTTGTGCAAGTTACTGAGTTTCCTACGAGAGCGGTGACCGCCAACGGCCGCAGTGACAGCTGTCATGAAAATCAGAGCAGCGGGGTTCGACTTTACGGTGTCAAAAAGTGCTCTCTAGGGAAACACAAACTTACTTTTATAAATAACCGTAAATTGCGGACGCTATGTGGCGGCCACCGCAGTCTTAGGGTCAGTTTCCACCAAACGGAAAAATACTCGCGGGTTCACGAGCACTTTTCAAATTTCACTGAATAAGTAACTGTATCAATATTGACATTAAGTATACAATTCGATGCAGACATCCAGCGCTTATCAAGTATGATGTCTGCGTCGAATTTTATACGACTTACAAGTTAATATTGATACTGTTACTTATAAAGTGAAATTTAGAAAGTGCTCGAGCATGCGCGAGGATTATTCAGTTTGGTAGAGTCTGACCCTTAGGAAACCCTAGCTGTAGCCTCTAAACCATCACTTCGAAATTTGAACTATGTTGTCGACAACGATTTACATATAAACTTTATACATTAAAAAAAAACAACCGACTTCCATAAAAAACTACAAAATGAAAAAAAAACTTTAATTTTGGAAGTCGGTTGTTTCTTTTTTGTAAAAAGGTTTTTTTAACTTTTTAGTGGGTCAGTTTGTAATTTAGCTAAGTTAAAATAGCCTAATGTGTTCATCACCTTTTACAAAATATTGCTTCTCCCGATGCAGGGACATTAATTGTTGAGGAGTTCTCCTGGTAAGAACCAGGAGAATTGGAGTTGATGGTGAATTCACCATCACGACATGCATTGAGACAAGCATAAGTTGCTTAGCAACCATATTAAAGTAATCGAATCGCAACCCGTGAATAGGTATAATTGAGTAGTTCCGATGGCCATCTGTGGTCTTTGTTGTTTTTGCTTTGAAGGTGCTTTCCGAGAGCAAATGCACGAGTTACTATAAAACATACCCAAATTGCTATAGGTGTGCCTATAAAATTTGAGAGTTTCCCTCGATTTCCATGGGATCCCCACATCAGATTCTGACTCGGTGGCAATGGGACTACCTCGAGAGCATAAAAAAAAGAATTTTGCAAATATATATGACTGAGTTATGCCCCTCCTCCTTTTGGAAGTCGGTTAAAAAACAAATGAGTTCGCTTTCGTATATGTGCTGTCACTTGAGGTTGGAAGTGAACTGTACAGAATAGGAATGCTACTATCACCAAGATGACAATATCTCCTATAACTATATATTGTAGCGGTCAGGGAGAGGTCCATGTATAGCAAACATTTACATATGATAAGATTATAACTGTCAATTTTCTAGTCAATACCCTTCCTTACATTTCACCAGTTATGTTATAAATGTCATGTATCATGTAATAGAACAGTGTTTTTTGATGTTATCCGGACACATATCGGTACTCCGGGCTTGCTAACGCCAATTTCTCTTAAGGTAATAGTCGTCGACCCAGAGTTCCATACAGTCGTCGCACGGACTCGCTAGCGAATATTTCTAAATTTCCGCTGTTATATACGTAGTTCTGTTTTGTGAAAATTAATTATTATTTATATATTAAATAAAAATGCACAGTTGTAAGATAGCTGATTTACCAATATTGTCGTCGCTAAGCCGTGAAAATATAACTTGTAGTTTAGAAGCAGTAGCGGATTTAAAGTTGCAAACAACATCATTTCTTTTTGTATGGTATTTAATGTTGCTTAAATTTTTCAAATGCTCAGATTGAAGTATACATATCAAAATTTGATATATATTTTTTCTGGAATTTTCTGTAGGCTCATTTAAAAGCATTAGGCTTTCAAAACAATAATTTCACGACTATATTCGCCTTAAAATCGTACTCAGTACCTCACGCTCAGCAATTTTTTCGATCAAGTTTTCTAGCCAGATACCAATTTCAATTAAAAAACATTTTTAAGCCAAAAATATATTGACGTATAGTGTTTTCCTGTGTTTCTGCTCATTTAACCTGACCAGTGATATTTAATATAATAATAGACACAATAAAATCGCGGCCAGTAAATATCTATCGACATGGATACATAGTCTCTAATTGTGTAACAGTGGCAAGTAATTAAGTGACGGTAGACTGCGTATAAATCTAAAGATATTTTCATGCACAATGACGCACAGAGACATAATTAAAATTAATTCTTATTCTAAGTAAGTGAACTGGTATAATGTTTATCTTAGCCTCTGTCAATTCGAATGCGATCAAATACTACATTCTTGAGAGAAGAAACATAAATAATTTTATGCCGGTGATTCACTTGGTACTTTGTGTGTATGTTCTTCTTAATCGCTTTCTCACTGCTGAGAATCGTGACTTCGTTTCAAATTATATTGTCAATGGTCTTTCTCCAGTTCTTACGAGCAGTGGGTTGGTGCAGTGCGGTGCTGATAGGTATCTCTAGTTATTCGGATATTTGATCCAACCACCGTTTCGATCTCAAGGTCTTTTACCCTCTGTATTCCCTGTCATTAGAATTTAGCCATTCTACTTTATGTATTCTTTTTGTTTCTATAAATATCAATGAATATCTTAGCAAAATCGATTATTATCTATCAACACATGACGTCGTCGTTTGGAAGATAAATAACTGATCCAGTTTAAATCAAAATTATTGTCTTACAAATAATTTCCTTTCAAAAACGCGTCACATTTTTATGTCTCCAAGTTATTGTATTAGCGCTAAAGCTCCTAGCTTTACCTTTACCCACGAGATGTATAAAGTAGGTCAATTCTTTGTTAGCTGCTTTACATGGTCTATACTGAATTTTGATTATACCCGAAAATTGATGACGCCAAAATGTTATCAGTAGACGTGCAATAACATGTTATTTATCAAACAAAGTCACTCAAAATGTCTTTCACTAATACACGTTCTCTATTCCTATTGTTTATCGCAGACCAGTTTATCAATAACTTCTTATCATTCTACTGGTGCTTATCAATTCAATGACATGAATATACAATAAAATTACTTTACGACATTGTTTTCCACTGTTTTGTGAGAAATTGTCTAGATATTTCGGGTTGAAGAGGCTTATGGAAAAATTCCAACAAGATTTTGACACATGTCAATTTAGCAGTGCCTATGACTTCATTCGTAGTAGCTAATAGGTACTAAAATCTAACCAGAGAAAATACCTACAAATTGAAGTAAGAATCACTTAAATCGAATAAGTGGTTCTCAAGCTATAAGTGCATTTACAGATAGACAGAAAAACCTTCTGATTTATAATACGCAGCTTTGACATTGACTTACAAACCTATGGACTTGCCATACCTACAAAATTAGCGTGCATACCTACATAAATCGGGCACTCAACATGGCCGCCTTTCGTAGGTTTGTTACTGCGAGTGCAAGCGAGAGAGCAAGCAACCGTTTGACAGCACATCTACCACGAAACTCGGCACTCAACATGGCGACCGGTCACGCATAGACTTGATTTTGACGTCACACAAGTGTTGTCAAATTTAGTAAATTTTGTAAATTTAGTCCTTGACAAACATTTAGATGTCTCTCTTTTCATACGCAGCTCTTGATTAGTTAAAAAGAAACAAAGCGCTTTTTGACATGTATGTGTCGATATGACAGATATTTGTATAACTATTCTTCCTATAGTAGAATATGCCATCTCAATGTTTTTCTATCTCAATGCAGCTTTGTACCACCACCATACGCATTTCTGCCGCAACGCAGTATTGATGTGTTTAAGTTCGAAAGGGCACAAGTGGCAGTTAAAATTCTGGAACTTAAGACTTTTCTAATATATCTCTGAGTCATGGACGCAATGCGATATCACGTATATCAAGGCACGTTCATGTAACGCGAATGTGACTTTAAATATATAACAGTTAACATTAGTTTAACATAACAACATTATTTACCTGTATATGTATGTGTATATACATATATTAGACAGTAAGCTTCCAGAAGGATAAATAAATAATAAACAGAACGGGGTGTTGTGGCGCAACGTGGGAAGGGTCTATATCCAGCAGGGGATTTTGATAGACTGAGTTAAAAATGGCTTATCCGCAGGTAGATCATCTACCACTTTTACAAATATTTAAATATATAAAAGTACTAATAAAGAAGCAGAATGTACTGCTTTCACAATAACAAACTGCAATAAATAAGTTTACCTAAACGAAGTCGTTATTAGTAATGCGCTGTTTCATGTGACAGATAAGAAATACGTCGTATGTTTGCTAATTGCACTCTAAATCGGTGAAGATAAGGCTGAAACATAAAATATAAAGCATTCGATAAAGAAAAAGCAAATGAACAGAGTGCTCTGATTTTGATTTTTGTGGAAGAGGTGGAATTAGAAATTCATGCGAATAAGTTTCATACACTCACCGATAACATACTCTTCTAGATCCTTAATTCATAGTTTATATTTAATTCTTATATCTGTAAATCTAACATTTATACTAAATGAGACGGATTCCATCTATGGTATGAGGACTTTACACTTATCACATCTAAATTGTCTCTCTGATACATTTGTTACTCTGTGGCCAGTCTTAACATCCATCGCGATATGTCCATGTAGGCTTCAAGTATCGATGCCAGAATCTACACAATCTAAAATGTACAGAGTAAAAAGTTGACTCCCAATCTCATACAAGCTTTTCTTCTGTAAATTTAACCGGTTGGTTCACTACTTCAATGGCATTGTCAGTCGTTACGTCAACCTTAGCTGTATCATTATTATTGTAATTATCTTTCTTTATATCTACTACTACCTCTTCTGGAGTCGATTCATTATTATTATCTACTTTAGGCTCTTGGAGATTCAAGTCAGTTTTCTTCTTGGCACTCTTAGTGCTATGTAACTTCAGTTCATTATTAGATACTTGAGGATAGTGATGCAATATCGCAGTCGTGTTAAAAGTAATCTTACCATATTTAACTATCTCTGTAGGTCGTTTTGCATAACTAGTACTAGGCACAGCTAGGTCTATGCTCTTTGCAATATCATTATCAGGTGTGTTCGCAGCGCTATAATCCCTCGTCTCTTCTATAAGTCCTAAGGCTATATGTTTAGTTTTCTTTATATTTTCCATATATCTATTGTGAAGGTTCATATCTACAGTGTTATTGTGTTTGAGTGGCAACGAGTTTGGCAGCCGGTGTTGTCTGTCCTCGGCTGTGTATCACAATTGTTTCTGATTAGGGCTCTTGATTATTTGGTCGTTAGCCGCGGCGAGGTCGCGCGCGGCGTTTGTTAGCTATGTCTGAGACTGAACCATAGAGATGCTGGTTGTCTCAGTCACGATGGTTGGCGCCGGGAACTCATCAGTAGTCGAGTCATAGATCGGGAACTCGCAACACATGACGAACTTCAAGAACCTCGGGACTTCTACGTAAATTGCCGGTGGTATAGGTATCAAGGGCGAAGTTGATGCCTTATAATACAAATAATCAGGGTTATCTCTGTATTTTTCGTCCGACGATCGTTCGAGCAGTGGTATGCCAGATAAGAACAGTATGATTGCTGTCGTAAATAATGGTGATAGTATCGCGATCCATTCGACGCCGTTAATCACGTTTAAAGATATTATGAAAATTCCCCACCAGAGAACCACTTCTCCAAAATAGTTGGGATGTCTTGACAGTCCCCAGAGTCCATCGTTGCACCATTTTCCTTGGTTCGCTGGTTCCTGTCTAAAAGCAAACTTCTGTAGATCAGCATATGTTTCGATCAACAGTCCAATGACAAAAATCCCTGCGCCAGCCGAATCCAAAGTCGTCATCGTCTTCGGCGACTTAGGGAAAGAGTGATGTGGCGAATTCATGATAATAACTGGCAAACTCACAATATACACCCACACTGCCTGAAACGTATAGAACACTGCGAACCTTAGGGTATTGCTCTTACGGTCTTCAAACTGTTTATCTCTTCCTATATGGTAGATTCTATATATGAGGTAGCCAGAGAGTCTGACGCCCCAGAGGCATACGAAGGCAGTGACCATCAGCTGCCTGCTGTCATAGCTCTTGAGATGGGAGCCGCCTTGCCCGAGAAAAAAGGTAAGCAAGGCTATAATAATAAAGTTAGCCCCACCAGTGAAGTCAGTCACTTTATCATTCTGGAACAGCGAGGCTATAGTAAAGAATAATATCTGCATAGCCACCGTCACCATCGCGCTAATGGCGAAGTTGTTCCTGTCTATCAAAGGCTCCATTCTGTATATTTGACACTAACTTCTGTATTTGGCATCAGGGAACGTTCGAATCGATTCGTCGCAATGCTGCATTTTGGAATATCACTCTTATTCTTAACATGTTAAAGTCTTTTTTGTGCACATTGTACACGTTTACCACTTCAATCACGCACTGTTATCTCTTTAGTGTATTTACAATTAGTTTTTGTATATTATTTCGTTTAAAAGCGGTTTTATAAGCTCGTCTCCTAAGCTTTACTGAAATAGATTTGACGTTTGTACCGCGCTTGCGTGAAGCTCCGTTTCACGCATGCGTACCTTGAACCTCTCGAACAAGAATTTCGAATCACTGAATTGTCTGTACTTTTATTTCATTTTTTTCTACGTATATTGTTAAAATATTTTTGTGTCTTTTTAGATTTTCTTTAATACATTTCGTCCGGTGAATAGGTATTGTTATTCAAATTAATACGTAACTGGGTCAGTGTGACGCAAAGAGACGAGAATAGAAATACTCTTGTCCGTATGTATATTATATTATGTTACGTATGTATGTATAGTTCAACTTTGTATGCGACAATGTTGACAGTTCCGCATTAAGAAATAAGAATAGTTAGTTTATTTTAACTTAACACTTCCAGGGTTTTAAAAGAACTTTGAGCTGAATTAAAATTTTGAATATTTTTATCCGACTTCCAAAAAGGATAGGAAGGAAGGAGGAAGAAACTGATTTTTTTTTTCGAGATTTCATGTTTGGTCCCGTAGTAAAAGTTGTTCATAATGATGAGTACAATGACCCCTTAAGAGGTTGTGCGTTTTTTAAGTTACACCTTGTATAGACAATAGATAGCTACACCTACTAGCTTTTGCCTGCGGCTTCGCCCGCGTGGATGTTGGAAATTATCCCACGGGAACCGTACATTTTTCCGGAATAAAAAGTATTCTATGTGCTATTCCAGACTATAATCTATCTCTGTGCTAAATTTCATCCAGATCCGTTCAGCCGTTCTGGCGTGTTTGAGTAACAAACATCCTCACAAACTTTCACATTTATAATATTAGTAGGATTACTGTCCATCACCACACTGCTTCATCGTGGACCGGTCATTTCAGACTTATATTAATTAAAGCCCAGGTTTCTTCACGATGTTTTCTTCACCGATGTCAGTGATGTCCAAGATAAAACTTAAGAGAGTATAATATATGAAATAAAAAACCGACATTAGTATTTGCCCGGATTTGAACCCACAACCTCGTGTTTGAGAGGTAAGCCCATAACCACTGGGCCATCACGATTCACGACGCAATTAATTTTAATAAGTACCGCCAATCATATTTTGATACCAAATTACGCAGAAACCTAAGCCAACGAAACAAATGAATTTTAGAGTCAGATAGCAACATTGTTTTGTCACTTTGATATCTTTATTAATGTTTCCTTTCTTCTAAGAAATACGAAAAAATTACTAATGTGTTCTTTTTAATTTATAGTAACTAAAACGATGCGTTAGTATTTTATAGGAGCTGTCCTTACGGATATTTGTGGATATAATAGATTTTCGAATACAGAAACTTATTGACGAGCTTTTAATTATATCGTCGGCGGGTCGGCTTTCAGTCTAACCGAACACAGCTGAATACCCGTATTTTACATGAAGTGTCCGCCAATCTGACCTCCACAACCCAGTTATTGGAAACACGATACCCCTTGGTAAGACTGATAGTCAGACTTATGGGCTTCTGACGATCCGAAACGACTGTCAAAGATCTGAGAATGGTAGCCGGGACCAACGGCTTAACGTGCTTTCCGAGGCACGAAGGGGTCTCGGTATGTTATGGATGGCCACCCATCCACGGACCGACCTCGGCAAGCGTTGTTTAACCTTGCCGACGTTGTTATAGGTAATAGGAAACAAATTCAGCAAAAAATGTTCTGAACGCTAATTATGCTTTGAAGCGTGCTAAGTTACGAGACAGTTATTTTTAACCATTAACGGTCGGTTAGTATTACAGGAATAAATAACACAATGACGACGTTCATAGGGGGACAAATGTCAGGGGCCACGTGTTCCTAAAGAGGGCTTGTCATTGCGCCAATATTATGCTCACAGGAAAAAACAAATGAACAAACTGTGAGTACTCGTATAGTCGGTACATAATCACGAACGCATGTATTCACCAAAGGGTATCGTATTACCTAGTAACTGGATTATGCAGGTCAGATAGACAGTCGCTTCATGTAAAATCCTGGTATTCAGCTGCATCCGGTTAGACCGGAAGCCGACCCCAACATAATTGGGAAAAGGCTCGGCAGATGATGTTCATCATCATAGACGAAAAAATGCAATACTTCATAGCAGTTATGAAGTTCCTTATTTATTGACAGAAACTAGCCATGCCAACCATAGACGAAAAAATGCAATACTTCATGGCAGTTATGAAGTTCCTTATTTATTGACAGAAACTAGCCATGCCAACCATAGACGAAAAAATGCAATACTTCATGGCAGTTATGAAGTTCCTTATTTATTGACAGGAACTAGCCATGCCAACCATAGACGAAAAAATGCAATACTTCATGGCAGTTATGAAGTTCCTTATTTATTGACAGAAACTAGCCATGCCAACCATAGACGAAAAAATGCAATACTTCATGGCAGTTATGAAGTTCCTTATTTATTGACAGGAACTAGCCATGCCAACCATAGACGAAAAAATGCAATACTTCATGGCAGTTATGAAGTTCCTTATTTATTGACAGGAACTAGCCATGCCAACCATAGACGAAAAAATGCAATACTTCATGGCAGTTATGAAGTTCCTTATTTATTGACAGGAACTAGCCATGCCAACCATAGACGAAAAAATGCAATACTTCATGGCAGTTATGAAGTTCCTTATTTATTGACAGAAACTAGCCATGCCAACCATAGACGAAAAAATGCAATACTTCATGGCAGTTATGAAGTTCCTTATTTATTGACAGAAACTAGCCATGCCAACCATAGACGAAAAAATGCAATACTTCATGGCAGTTATGAAGTTCCTTATTTATTGACAGAAACTAGCCATGCCAACCATAGACGAAAAAATGCAATACTTCATGGCAGTTATGAAGTTCCTTATTTATTGACAGGAACTAGCCATGCCAACCATAGACGAAAAAATGCAATACTTCATGGCAGTTATGAAGTTCCTTATTTATTGACAGGAACTAGCCATGCCAACCATAGACGAAAAAATGCAATACTTCATGGCAGTTATGAAGTTCCTTATTTATTGACAGGAACTAGCCATGCCAACCATAGACGAAAAAATGCAATACTTCATGGCAGTTATGAAGTTCCTTATTTATTGACAGAAACTAGCCATGCCAACCATAGACGAAAAAATGCAATACTTCATGGCAGTTATGAAGTTCCTTATTTATTGACAGAAACTAGCCATGCCAACCATAGACGAAAAAATGCAATACTTCATGGCAGTTATGAAGTTCCTTATTTATTGACAGAAACTAGCCATGCCAACCATAGACGAAAAAATGCAATACTTCATGGCAGTTATGAAGTTCCTTATTTATTGACAGGAACTAGCCATGCCAACCATAGACGAAAAAATGCAATACTTCATGGCAGTTATGAAGTTCCTTATTTATTGACAGGAACTAGCCATGCCAACCATAGACGAAAAAATGCAATACTTCATGGCAGTTATGAAGTTCCTTATTTATTGACAGGAACTAGCCATGCCAACCATAGACGAAAAAATGCAATACTTCATGGACGCTATGAAGTTCTTTATTTATTGACAGGAAACCAACCATGCCAACAATAGACGAAAAAATGTAATACTTCATGGAGGCTTAAGTAAAATAAATGGTTGGAAAGATTTAAATAATAGCAGAGGTTGAGAGTTTGTGAAGAAGTACCTACTGTCGCCATAGCTTTGTTGCCACCGCAACGTTGCTGTGATCCAGTTTGAAGGTTGGGATGTGGATGTCGTATTTTTATTCATATAAATGATAAAGTAGTAGTTCTACGAAAAGGTAGACCTCGCCAGCACAATTTTTTTTGCAACAATTATATACCTATCTCTAAAGTTATTTTAAAACGGGATATTTACCATGTTTATTTTTTTTTAATCAGATCTTTTTAGCAGTATATAATTTGCGTCATACTGCGAGTGCACGCGCATGCGCGCAACCCTCTACTTTTCACTATGTGTCGAAATATCAATTCGTATAGCCCAAACACGTGTTTAGCTAGATCAGTTATTCTGGTGTCTTTGTCAAGATTTGACAAAGTACTACCAGGACCTAAAGAGAAACAACAGAAATATTGACCAAAATAAGGTTAAAAATTAATATGAATCCAATAGCAAAATAATATCAGATGTCGTCTCACATCGGCCGTAAATCTGGTCAGAAATGAAAAAAAAAAAACGCAATCGAAGAAAGTTTGCATCAAAAAGAATGCACTGAGCCTAAAAAGTGTCAGACATCGTAAGAAAATCTGCAGCAAGTAGCAAATAAGTTAAAGATGTGGTCTCATTTTGGACGTAAACCTGCTCAGAACTGAAAAGCTTACTTTACAAGGAGTGCAATGAGCCTACTGAGTCTAGTGTCGAGCAAACACAATGGCTACGCCACTATCGAAAACCGAAGTAAAAGTTCAATCTGTTTTCACGAAAATAAACGGCATGGACTCGAACTGCGTCTACTAATTTTACTTATTGTTGTTTGTCAATTATAGGGCCGCCATACACGGACTGCTCGAGCAGTTAGTCAATGATCGACATACACGGACCGCTCTTGCAGTCATAGGTAACCGCTTGAAGCTGCCATTGTTAACTGCTGGAGCAGTTGATACCAACTGCTCGTCATTCAAATCAGTAGCAACATAGGTAATTCCAAATAAGTTCTTGCGATTTAATTGCACTGATTAGTGCGTCACAATCTACGTCGTTTATTTTGCTCAAGAAACAAAGCAAGAAGCGTGCGGGCGGGAAGCGCGTGCGATGTGGAATGAAGAGCGCGGGCGGAGGTAACTGCGCGAGAGCAGTCGACAGCTCGAGCAGTAATTGCGACTGCTCGAGAGGTTTCGTGTATGTGTGTACGTAGAAGACTGTAGTTCGCTATGCAGTAGCAGCTTGAAGCAGTCCATTCTGACTGCTTCAAGCAGTCCGTGTATGGTGGCCCATAGTCACACTAATCTGACAGGATTTCACAAAAATGTACTTTAGTAAGTTACCAAGAATTTTATGTCATTGATTTCTTGTTTCGATAATGATACCTGTATTTGTACGTATATCAGTTAGATCTAACCAAAACACGATTTTAATTAATTACAGATTATGATTATGATCGTTATAATAATTTAAAATGTAGGAATGTGAATTATGATGGCGGATCATAATTAAATAGAATATTACTTCGTTAACTAACAATATTATAGTGTATTACAGTTCGCATCACGTAAGTTTGCCGCTCTGAAACCATGCTTCCCGATGCGCATGGCATGGCGCGTTGCTAGTTTAGTATAGATATTTACTACTGCCACAGATTAATACAGATGGGACACTCCGCAAAATCATTTAAATAAAAAGGGACTCTTGCTACGACACAATAAAGTGCACCTACTAGTTGCCTCTCTTTCTAACGTGTAAATCTTACACCTTTTGACCGCGGCAGTCCTACTGATTTCGCTCAGTGAGATACACCCGCCGCGTACTTGTCGCTTCATACCTAAACTGCGGAGTGTTCCATCTGTATTAATCTGTGCTACTGCGCAGTCATTTCTAGCCTACTACAAAGTAACAAACTTACACGACGCGAACTAATCCAATCCTATTTCTAAGTGCGTTGATTAGAACTCGATAATGATTTCGATGAAGGTTGTTCATTCAGGAGATGATAACTTTCAGCTATGTTAATCAAACCAATGCTTTTTAACAGATTTCATAAGAAGTAAGAGGTTTTGTTTACAGCTAGGCTACACCGATTTCTCTGTGATTACGTGATTCTTTTTTCTTTGGTAGAGAAAGCCTAAGTACCCCAAGTAAAAAGTGAAAAATAATATTCTTAACAAAACCAAAAAGAAAAAAAACAACCGCCTTCCTAAAATAACACTACAAAGTGAAAAATAATTTTAATTTCCGTAGACGGTAGCAAAAAAAGAAAACAGCAAACGGCAGACACCGACTTCCGAAATTATGTGTATAGTTATTTTTTTTACCTAGTAGTGTTTTTTTTTGGAAGTTGGTTGTTTTTTTTTTGCAAACAAGATTTTTCTATGAGTCACGATTATGACGACGCCTATAATTAATCACCTATCTAATCTGATGTAAATTCTTCATTGGACGTTTTAGGATTTCGGTGTCTCCACCGAAATCCTAAAACGTCCAATGAAGAATTTACATCAGATTAGATGACCGGATGTCAACCATTTTGAATATAAATATTTTGTTAGACGTTGATAGATTGGAATTGCACAAGCAGTAAAATGCACAAACATTAGAATAACCTCAATTTACAAGTTTTGTGACATAAATAGCTCCCTTGTCTTTGTGCACCACCTATAAAACGTTAATCCGTCTGATTCCATCTTTGTGACACTTAAATGAATCCCTAAATAAAAGTGCGCTGTTGGATTTTCAACGCTAGGCGCAGCACCGAGAGTTGAAAATAAAACAGTGCAATAATGTTTAGGGATTTTTTGTCACTTAGGTTGGTGAAAACGGGCATTACACCTTAGTAAAGCTACGGTTTATTAGGAGAGCGGCCGTCATGAAGATCTGTCATGTTTACCAGTATTTGTCGTTAAGGTGTCAAAAATCGCTCTGTATTTGGACAGCCGTTGTTCTTTCTTAGGAAATTACAGCTTTAAGGTAGCTATAGGTAATCAGCTACGTATTTTATTTTATATGTGAAGAAAATAATATGTGACCATAGTTCTATGTACCTATGCTGTTGCAATCAAATGTAGATTTAGGCTCTTATTTTATATACCTAAATACACTCACAAATATTAACTTTCATAATAATATGCATGACCACCAATATCAATTGAACCCAGATTCTAAATAAGTAACCAAAGGTCAACGTATATTGGTTAAACAAATATTATTATCAACAAAAGTTTCAACGTTTATTATAGTTTTACCGATACTTTGTTTCGTCTTCCGTTCGATAATCTTGTGATAAGTTATCTACTTTGAGTTATCGACGAACTTGAAACACTATTCTGTATTTTCGTGGCCTGAAAAACAATCAATCGACTACGGGCCCAAGTAGGCCGCTGCAAGCACAATCTAGCAAAATGAGGGATTATAGATCCTACCGATACCAAGTGCGAATGCGGTGCTCCTGGCCAAACCTGCACTTCTGAGGAGATATAGCACGCCACTGACGCCGCGATTGTCAAAGGCATCTACTGGCACCAACTAATTTAACCATGGACTCGGAACAAGAAGATACAATTATCTACTTTATATTGTTATTGAGGTCAGGAGACAAGACTGTGATATTAGTTTTAGTGACAAACAAGCTGTCTGTTCCAGGGTGATAGTTTAGAGGCACACGGCATCACCCTGCGGGGAAACAAGGCGTGATCATGTGCAGAAACATCAACGTTATTGACAAGCACAGCTCCTAATTATATCTCAGAGATGGTTCGATATAACGTAAAACTTCCTATAACGTAGAAATTATTTCAATGTGGTTGGTTTACCTTAAAACCCGTACACTCTTTATAGCGCAACAGTCATTTTCTATTACGAAGAAATACGTACTTTTCATGTTATCAGTTTACAAAGATTCTTTGAGATGTAGGAATTTGTAATGCCGTGTTTCGACGGCCTGTCGAGGCCCGTCGCGGCTTGTGCCGAGTATTCCACGGATTATTCCATACATGCGATAGGACGGGCGACGATAGGCCCCCGCAGGCCGACTGTTGCGATCTGGCCTGTGTGACAGCGGGCCGTGGGGCCGCGGCATTAGAAACACATCTGGGCGTGCAGTATCGACATAAATAGCGATCGCTTTACGACCGAATTCGGTCGCAAAATCCTAGTGGAGTACCTAGACTGTCAAATAGCTTGAAAGGCATGTGATTTTTTGGTGTTTGTTAAGCAATTTTGACCGTCTAGGGACGCCACTAGGACTTTGCGACCGAATTCGGTCGTAAAGCGATCGCTATCTATGTCGAGACTGCAGGCCCTGAGGTCGTAGACAGCCGCCTTGCTTTTGTTATTTTTTTTATAATTACCTAGAACACGTGTGACATTACTCTTGGATGTCATTGTCTTTAGGAATGATGACCCCAGTTACTAAATACACTTTATTCCATTTGAATTAAGATTAGACGTTTAAATAAACCTTTTCTACAATCCGTTCAACCGATTTTGACTTCTATTGCGTTGGTCACATAACAAACGGTAGCTGCAGTAAACAATTGATATTGTAATCACGTTTTTGCTTTTAATGCCATCTTTGTGCCTACGGAATAGAAGTCAAAATCGATAAAACTGTAAAAAAGATTTAATTAAATGTCTAATCTTACTTCAAACGCAGTATATGTACCTCTCCTGTTATCAGTCGTAAACCAATAAATAATAACAACATTTAAAAGTATTGTGATTAGTATTTGTTTGTTTGTCTTTACTTAGGTACATAACGAAATCTCTCTATGAAAAATGCTCGATCCCTTGAGTTTACATTGTATCTCTTGTAATTTCACTGAGTCGGCACCCACGTACAAATTTGCTTTTAATAATATACCAGTAAACTAATAAGAAACATTAATTTATTCGTGCTAACTACGCATTTAACAGAACTTGAATCACAACAAAAATTCACGTTTTTCAGTAATTGTTTACAGTAAAGTACAGTAAAGTAGACAAGGACATACGGTTAGTACATATTCCTTAGCTGAAGATACGGTCTAAAAATCTATAAATAAGGTGAGGCAAGGCTAAGGTATACTACATCTGTCATTTATGTGTCATGAACTCATGATGCTAATACCTACAGTGTTTATTTAAGGCGAAAGCTCCAGCAGCCCGCGAAAATTTTCTTACGTTTTTTGCAATTTGCAGATCAGTATCAGGTAAAATCAGGTTGTATGTTGATCTGAATATGATTTGCGACCGTAACATATCTGTATTTATAGAATTGTAATCAATAAAATCATGAACACAACTCTCTAAGTTAATATAATCCTAATGAATCATGAAATCTTGATATTTAGTATTATACTAACTTAAGGAGTTGTATGACTGATTGTAATGATTATAATTTTTTAAATACATATATGCTATGGTCGCGAATCATACTTTCATCAACATACAACCTAATACTGACTTGCAAAAAAAGTAAGACAATTTTTATTTCGCGGATTACCTGGAGCTTCCCCCTTAACTGCTCTTATTAGTTATGCAAAGGTCGGCTGTTCACCATTGTAAGCCATTTCACCTTACAATGTATAATAAGTACTTTACGACGTAATAAAATATGTGTACATATTTAATTACTTAATCTATGCAGGTAACTAGCTGATAATTATCTGGGGAAGATTGTTATCAGACTTAAGGAGGAAACGTCAGGGTAGCCCGCGAAATTCAAATTTTCTTACGTTTCTTGCAATTTGCAAGTCAGTATTAAGTTGTATGTTAAATAAAGTATGATTCGCGACCGTAACAAATATGTTTTTACAGAATTATATACAATAGAATCAGTAATAAAACTCCTTAAGTTAGTATAATCCTAAAATGTCTTAAAGAGTTGTATGGATCACTTTAATGATTCTAATTATGTAAATAGATACTTGTTACGACCGCAAATTATAATTTGATCAACGTACAATGTAATACCGACTTGTAAATTGCAAAAAACGTAAGAAAATTTGAATTTCGCAGGCTACCCTGACGCTTCCCCCTTAAAGTAAAGGAGCCTCTATCTACGGCTGATGAATTAATGTTACTATCCCAGCTGACTGATTTATTTTATATGACATCTATACATGTAATGAAAGTGTAACTGATCGCTGTCTGTACATGGAAGATATTTGAGAAAAACTATTATCTTTATTAACGATAACACAATAGAACCCAAAACAATGATTTTTAGAATGTTTGTCTGTTTGTCTGTTCGTTTGTGCAAGCTAATCACAGAAACGGCGTAACCGATTTTAGTGCGGTCACTAATGCTAAGCACAAGCAAAGCTAAGCTTCACTTAACATTTACTGTTTACTTTATTTCAATCGGTTCATAAATAAAAAAGTTATGTCAGTACGGAAAACTGGAAAAAAATTAAGCTATACCTAGTAAGTCGGAAAGAAATACCTCTGTTACCTAAGTGTGTGTCGGACCACGCACAATGAAGGGTTCCGTAGTTGGGATGAATTTATCCCAAGCACAAACTTAACATTGTAGTCGAAAAACGAGAACATGTTTTTACATACATTGTAAGTTTGTACGCACAATAATGAGAGATTTACTTTTTACTGCTTATAAATTTTCCCTCACAGTAAGCTCTTTCATTTCCTACGTCAAAATTTACCCCCATATTCAAAATTCACTTTTTACGCTACACGTCCGTGTTTGGGTCACGGAAATTCATATGTGTACCAAATTTCTAGTTAATCGGTCCATTAGATCCGGAGCAAATTGGCTGCGACAGACGGACAGACAGACAGACAGACACATGAGTGATCCTTTAGGGGTTCCGTTTTTTCCTTTTAAGGTACGGAACCCTAAAAAGTACTAGGATTGCATTAATTCAAGTATCGAATCAAGACACGACACATTGTGCAAAGTTCCTTAGCAGTAAACCTACCTAAAAGTACTAGGCTTGCATTAATTAACGATAATATTTTAATCATTAGTATTATACTTCTAATAGGATTTTAATAGGAAATTTGGCACACAGTTTATAACATGGATACTCACCTCGTAAGATACTTTTTATCCCGGTACTACTTTTCCGTTGTGAATTTTACCGAATCAAGAGAACAAGAAAAACAAAAAAACTCACGTAGTATTCAATCCCAGTGTGATGTTATTGTCCTTAATATACTCCTTCGCCATATCAGCAAGCAGTTCTAGGAACTGCTCCCTGACCTCGTTGAATTTCGGCAGCGTCAGGCCAGCTAGGTAGAGGGTCAGGGTCTCTTCGGGAAGGCTCGCTACTGCCTCGGCTTCTGGCTCCTCGTCACCGAATGTTGAGAGTGGCCCTGGAAGAGGTGGGTTGAGAATTTGAACCATTTCATAAATTATTTCTGAAAGTAAAATATTATTATTTCTGCATAAGTAATTTTTTTTCTAAGACTAAGATAATCAGGCCCAACAGCCAAGGAAACGTCGCAGATTAAAGTCGTTTTATTTTATTTCATTTGCTTTAATTTATATCACTTCCATGTTTTCTATCGTTAATTTAATAAAACGAGATAAAATAGTTGTCATTTATTATTTAAAAACACAAAGAAACGTTTTTATGACTTGGCAGTATGAAGTACCCAAGTCGAATGACACATGTTGACATTAAAAAAAAAGTTTCAAAAAGTTTCGTGGCGGGAATTCGCTATTCGTTTCTTCAATATTGCAACATTTTTGAACAGTGGAAAGTGATTTTATGCCTGTTTCATTTTCTCGCAATCGAAGTGAAAAGCAGAGTGTACTCGGGCATAAACGCCCATTTTACTCATATCCACCCTCGCCGGCGTAAAATGGCTATTGTGCACTAGTTGTCTGCTATTACACGTCAAATGAAATAGTAATATTTTTAAAACGAGATGAAGTCAGTGTTTGATAACCAACTAACCTGGGTTAGATTTTTATTTTATCTTTATTTAAGTCAGAGGCTTTTGATCATACATACATAACCATGTCACATCATGTCTTATACACAGGATACAATAAACACTTTACTACTATAAAACTACTAATAATGTAATAATAATGCTAATAGCTACAGTGTTACCATGGGTTTACTATGAGACCTTGAAAAGCACCCAGATCTAGCCTTTCAGCCATCAACATATCTGTGATGCACATCCTCCACACTCACGCACTGTTCACAATGGACTAGGTATTCACTTTTTTCATTAGAAAGCCAAATTTGTTGAGTGGCATGTGTCCTGTCCTTAACCTATGTGCTGTATTATATTTTCGACCGATTCTCAGATCGGCAAACCAGGGAATATGAGAAGGTTGGATTGGACATGTTGTGTCAGTAGGTAGGTTGGATCATTAAATCGATTGTATGTTAAGTCCCATGTAATAGGGGCGAGCCTATTCTCATTTTCAAGCCATATAACAAAATCTCTAAAGCCAACTGCAACTGTTCCAACTATTGTAAACAAAACACTACCAACCTCTTCTAACTAATCAGAAAGAACAAATATATACTTACAGATCAATTTAACACTGAAAGAGAAGCCTTTCTGGAACTGCCAGCCAGGCTTGGCTTCGAATCTGACGAACATACGGTTGACGTCAGTGAACCTGTACTTTCTTACTGAAGTCAGGTGATGGGAGAAGATCAGGCCTTCTGTGCCGGACGCGTCGAGACCACCTGAGAATAGTCCAAGGATATAGAACAGCGGATCTAATCTGTAGAAATCTCATCATGAAAACTTAGGTGGAGTGAGCTTGAATTGAGCCACTTAATGAAAAGGATGGACACTATTGACTACTGACATGCATTTCACCTAAGTTTTCATGTATTTACAGAATAGATCGGCATGAACATAGTGAACTGCGTATTCACTCAAACTTTTTGCAATTTTCATATAGTTGCTGTGTTCAACATTAACGATTCAATTTAAATTTTATTCCTTGATATAGCTATACAACATGCGTTGACTCCTGGTTCAAATGATTCGATTAAATGTGCTGCCAATTCATGCGTCATTTATAATATTATTGGTAGTTTAAAAAAGCTTTTATATTCTGCAGATTTTTATAGGGGACTAGATCAGCCTTTTAGAACGTATGTCTGTAAAAAATACAGCTACAAAAAAAGTGGCCAAGTGCGAGTCAGACTTGTATACGAAGGATTCCGTACCACCGTCCTTTATAGTGCTAAATATTTTAACACTATAATATATTTATTATTTGTTGTAATAGCTGCCACAGTAGTATTCAAGTGTCTCCCTATTACGGTACAAAAAATACAGTCCTGTGACAGACGAGCGAACGGACGCAGAAATTAAAATCTGGTTTAGTTACTTTAGAATAGGCATTTAACTATTGATGAGATATCAATGTCTATAAAGTTGAAAACAAAACATGAATCATTGAATTAACTGTGAACCAAAGTATGTTTATTACTTATTCAAGTTCATGAATAGGTCGAAATATTGAAAATAATTACAAGAGTACTAAAGCTGATTCATCTGTTTAAAATGACTAAAGTGACTTGTCGTTTGATTGACCTGTTTTATGCCTCCTCATCATCTGCCAAGCCTATTCCCAACTATGTTGATGTCGGCTTCCAGTCTTATGTACCCGATGCAACTGAATACCAGTTATTTTACATGGAGCGACTGCCTATCTGCACAACCCAGTTCCTGGGTAACACGTTACCCTATTACCTGAACTATTTTATGTCTACGCTTCAGTAAAATCATAACATTTACCTGGTTTCACAAGCAGATAGTCCCCGAGAGCACCGTTGACAGCAAAGCTGGTAATGTTCAATTCGATGCCCATACCAGGTCCATCGAATACCCAATCAATAATATTGTTTGTAGGGTAGGGCTCGGGATAATCCGGTGAAGTGACAACTGTGGGTTCATCAACAGATAGAGTGATATGAATAGGCTTTACGTGCTTTGCGAAATTTTCAGAGTTTACGTCGAAGTCTTCTTTATGAGCGGCAACAAACTGGGTCATGACATCACTAAGCTCAGCACTGTTTAGATCATCAATCATCGCTGTCTTTTGTTTGGTGTCCTCTTCAGCGCTGGTGGTTTGCATTTGGACTCCCTCAAATTCTTCAGCATTCTCTTCTTTAGTTTGCTTCTCGTCAACCAAAGCATCGTTTCCATATGACTGGGGCTCTTTGACATCATTAGCAAATATTTGTTTGATTGCGCTATCAAGGTCATCGTCAGCGTTAGGTTCGACGTCTCTAGGCTCGTCGTAGTTAACAGCATAATCGAAAGCTTCTCTTACTCCATCAGTTTTCTCTAGTAAAGTAGCGGTACTTTCTGTCACATTATCTTCATCGTTAACGTCTAATTCAACGAGTTCTTGTTCATCTTTTTCAGCATTCTCGTTTGAAGCATTGGCATTTTCAGCGAAAATTTGAGATAGATTGCTATCATCTACATTCACATAGTCATCATCATCTGCTTCTTCGTCCGAGACAACATTCTCGTCTGCTGCTTCACCATTATTGTCATCATTAGTTTCGTCATTTTGTTTCGAGCTTTCTGGCTCTATGGCATCGACTTCCGCGTTTCGCCATGAGAGAGCGACGTCTTCTCTGTATGGCTTGCCGTATTTTTCTTCATAGTCCTGGATGTCGTCCGCTACTTCCTTATCAGTGTCTGCATTTTCATCAGAGTTGTCATCACTCAATTTGCCTAGAGTTTCAAATAATTTGTCTAAGTCATCATTCAGATCGGCGTATACTTTTGCAGGCGTATCTTCTTCATTTTCATCATCATTTTCACTGAACACGTCTTCATCGCTCTTTTCCTGTTCATCAGAGTTATCATAATCGTTTGCATCAAAAGCGTCATCACTTTCTGCCAAAAGCTTGTTTGTTTCATCAATTATTTTTTCCATATCCTTATCCTTATCATTACCAACTGGCACCTGATCTATTTCGTCCAAATAATCTTGATCTTTGTTCAAAATGTCTTTGGTTTCCTCAAAAATGTTATCGTTGTTATCATCTGTCTCCGGTACAGGTAGAGGAGCGATGCCATCAACCGGCTCACCCCACATGCCATTATCAAGTCCAAGTTCTTGCAAGTCTTCATTACTTTGTTCTGGCTCTTCTAATGGTAAGACTCTATGTTCTTCGGCTTGCTCACTTGCTGGAGATTCTTCAGCTACCACCGCTTCAGCCGTCACCTCTTTATTTTCCTCAACTTGCTCTTTCTCTGTCGAATCTGATCTGTTATCTTCAATTTGATAATCATCGAATTTATCGCTTTCTGGTTCTGTTTGTGCTTCGGTGGGTTCTGGCACATCTTGTACTTCAGCTTGTGTGGTCTCTGCTTGTTTTACGTCTGTGTTTTCGTTGCTATATTCAATCCCATCATTGTAGTTGTCATAGTTTACGTAGTCATTTTGCCAATAGTCTTGGTAGTCCTGTTGCGCTGAAACCAAAACAATAATTTAAGGCTTATATACACACACATGTTACTGTCGCTGCACCGTCGCCTTCAGGGAAACAGGCAGGATGTTTTGTTACATTTGTGACAACCACAGCAACGCCTACCCGTTTTAATTATTGAAGAAGTCAAATTACAAGAGGTTGTTTTATTTCCTAATCTTAAAGTACAAATTTATTTATTTATCACATGAATTTGATCGGTAAAGTACCCGAATTATCTATTGCTGTGCCATTACGTCTAGATTATTGACATTTAATTGTTATTCTGTTTTGTGAAAAAATCAGTGATTACCTTTTATATTAATGTTTATTCATAGCGATTGTGTTAACTCCTAAATAATAAAACGTTTACATAATTTAAACAAATGTAAAATGATACATTATTAATGAGATCATTATAATTATGATTCATTCATCAATGAATTACTTCTATTAATTAATACAATGCTATGTTGTTCTCGTACCTATTAATTCATTGGTCTTGTCACAAGTGGTTGCAAGTAAATCAATCAGCCTAGCTTTTTCTCAACTATGCTGTGGTCGGCTTCCAGTCTAACCGGATGCAGGTTATAGGCTATTTAACATCACGCTTCGACCCATAGGAGCTGAGCCGAATAAGGAAAAAGAGTAACTAATATTGCTGATAGCGAAATAAATCATACTAGACTTTTCTCAACTATGTTAGGGTCAACTTCCAGTCATAGCGGATGAAGCTGAATACCAGTATTTTACATGGAGCGACTGCCAATCTGACCTCCACAACCCAGTTTTTGGGTAATACGATATCCCTTGGTAAGACTGGTCGTCAGATGTCAAAGATGCACGAATGACAGCCTGGAGCAATGCCTTAACGTGCTTTCCGAGGCACGGAGGAGTCTCGGTATGTAAAGATGGACCCATCTACGGACCAACCCCGGAAAGCATAGCTTAACCTGATTGATCGACCTGTGCGGCTGTTATTACTTAGCCACAAGCTCCTCTCCACTAGTGGTTGCAAGCGTGTTTGTTAAACGTGAGGTTCTCTGTCTACCCCTTCGGAAAACACAAGTGTAATGAAGCTGATATTTTTATTATATAAAAAAATAATAATAACAAAGTCTTAACATCCTACAGATACCTTACTCACACATTTTATATGCTCCAAAAAGCCTTCATTCATAACGCATGTCGCATCACTCGGAAGTTCCTGACTTTTTCAACATTGTCGTCCACCGTTTCTTAACCTCTCTTAAATGAGAAGAAACATAAAAAACCGAAAATAGTAATAATAATAAGTGTGTGTGCGAGTCACCCCCTGACATTTTATCCGTGTATTGGTCAGGCAGGGGACATAGTTCTTCCATAGTTCAAGTTACCCAATCCACTTTAGCCACCCAGACCCATAGCCCAATATGTTTTGTTTCCACGTACAACAATAGTCCTGCACCTTTAAGATTATTTGATGGGCCTCTGCGAGTTGGCTTCGGCTCCTCGTACGCCTTCCAAAGGTCCGGGACCCCAGAGGCCCGAGAAATGTAAATAATAATAATAAAACAATACGTTTATTTTCTCGACACAAGTACACTTAATTTACTTTGCTTTTACTAAACGTTTCTTTTACTACCTTGGGCCATTTCTATATAACAGAATTAACAAAACTATCCCTGTACATCAATCTTCTTACGAAATGTGTAAAAAACAGATCACACTCTTTCACATTACACCAGTTCAAACTACACTGAATATCTGCTTACTTCACCATCGTGATGACTTCTCTAACACTCCGTATCTAAAGTCAACCTCTTTCCCTTCCGTTTACATACACACATCACACTACATCATAATACACACTCACATCACCCCTACATCACAAAACACACCTCACACACATACTAATACTTCACACACTCACACACTAGTATAAGTTAACATAAGTTTCCACCTTAAAGTCCTAAGCAGTCTCAAAAAATTTTTATTCCTTCTGTGGGAACCTGGGCTGGCGAACCTTAATACAGGTTACCATGTGTAACCTAGCTAGGACGCCAGATTCATCTCTGTTAATGCTAATATTTGACAGTAGTGTACGAACAAGGAGCTAACTTTGTGAGAGACTGGTGCCTGAAGTAGGTTTATACAAAAACCTGTATTACTGGTCACCAGGGCCCCCGCAGCTAGATGCCTGTGATTTGGGCCATCATAACAATGCAATATACTTAACTAAGGTTGAATTAAGAAACAAAATATGAAAGAAAAAATACAAAAGGTTCGTGGAAATACCAGTGTGTGAGTATCCGGAGAAAATGTATAACAGATATGTGAAAGTGTATGTGAGAGGGTGCTTGAGTGAGTGTGGTACGGGCATGATTGATGGTACGTAGAAGCAGCGGAGAGGATGAATAGTAAGTAGAGATAGTCTATCTGAGAGGGATCAACAAATTCTCAGTTCCCTGATAGTCAAGACTCTAGAGTTTTCAAATATGAAGTGACTGAAATTTTACATTTGTTTTTAGTTTAAGGATAACTATTAAGGATTTTATTTATGTTATTATACAGGGATATTACGCGAGTTTGCAGAACTAAAAGGCTGTGTGTTGGCACACTCTGCCTTTTCGGCGCTTATCCCTATACAGATTCGCATCGCATTGCAACAAGGGTAAAAATATAGGGAATATTAATTATTTTACGTGTATCCGGTAAGCGTTGTGGTTTTGAACAGGCTTCTAGAATTCCACAAAAATAAAACTTTGATTTTTGTGGATTTCTAGAAGCCTGTTCAATTAAAACTGTTGTCGAGTCTCATTTGGTTGTTTATTTTGGTCAGCAAATCACAACACGTTTGAACAAAAAACCGGCCAAGTGCGTGTCGGACTACGGATAATGAAAGGGTTCCGTATGGGGCATCCAATCCCGCAGGTTATTTGTAATCTCGGAATTTGCAGGATCGATGATTTTTGATCTCGCGAAATCTCGGTATTTGCGAGATCCAATATGATATAAATGCCGCATGTTCTACTGTGTGAGACTGGATATAGAAGCAGTCTTTAAAACAGTCTCATATTATGTGAGTGTGTTTTAAAGACAATGTAATTTGGTGAAACATTACTTTTATTTACGAGAACATATTTACTTAGCCATTTTTTGCTGAAATATTTTCGGAGAACAAATAACATGTGCATGGTGTTGTCTGCCAGACTGCATCTAATAAGTATGGGATGCTACATAGCCGGCAGCAGGTAAAGCACTTTCAGCTTCCTCAATAGGGGTGGAATAGACTTGAGGGCATTAAATGTGAATTCATACGAAGTCATTTCTAAAATCACGAGTATTCACGAGAGAATAGATGCATGCAACTTGACAAATCAAAACATAAACAATGGCGGCCGGTACCCTGCCACCCACGCGCGCTCCCCTCAACGGCTTGACGAACAAACCCTAGCCGCAAGCGCAGCGTTGTTATTGATACGGCAATTGCCGTATTATACGGCATTCCACGATTTTTTTTTGTAAATATACGGTATACGGCAGGCTTCTCATTGCCGTATCACAAAATACGGCAATTGGCTAGGGGTGAAACTAAACGTTTTTTCACTAATAATATTCTAAATAAGGCAACACTATAAGAAACCTGTAACAAAATTCCTCGCACCATGTCCAATATGGCCATTCAACGACTTGTACACAAAATGTTTCTATGCACTGATAGTAAACTAATTACTGTTATAGTGGGTAGACCAGGCTAGATTACACAAGTTGTTTTAGGACTTTAAATGACTTTTTATTTAAGAAGCAAATATATAAAAAAAAACATAAAACTCGTATTATTTCAAAATCTAAAGCAATGATCCCATGGTTTTTTTTACCTGAAATTAAGTCCTATTCATTAAGTATACAATGGCATCATAATATAAACATTTTTTTAAAATAAATAATGTAATATGGCAATTTAGTATTTTTTCCCTTAAATACGGCAAACCAGACTGTGACATACGGCAGCTCAGATTTTTACGATAACAACACTGCGCATGCGCCTCAGTTCTCAGTTTGAGTTCTGCGCCGCAGCACTCCTCATGCCACTACGACTATTATTAGTCATACTACTAGTTACTCTTAGTGGAGTAATAGTGTGCTATGCCTCATGTGCTAGCGCCTAAGGAAGGACGTCTTTAGATGCCGCTCCCCAATCCCGCAGAATCCCGCAGATCCCGCACACGTAATCTCGCACCTTGCAGGAGTAGGGTACAGTACCCTAAATTGCGTAACGCAAGGCCGATTAAATATAACTACTGTGACATATTTGCCGGCAGTTTATTATTTAGGCCTCTGGCCCCTCTGGGGACCGAATCCAAGACCTCATGCTGCATGGGTCCAGTTCAGATAGCCAGTCAGGTATTTGCTGACAATTATCTAAAACTAGCTTTTCCCAGCGGCTTCGCCCGCGTGGATTTTGGATGCTATCCCACGGGAACCGTAGACTTTTCCGGGATAAAAGTATTATATGTGCTATTCCAGCCTATAACCTGTCTCTGTGCCAAATTTTATCCAGATTCATTCAGCCGTTCTGGCGTGATTGAGTAACAAACATCCACCCATCCATCCAAACTTTCGTATTTTTAATACATATTAGTAAGATGATAAGGGAGGATACGTATCTACTATGTCTGCGCACCAATTGTCCGCGCATCAGTTTTGTTTTCGTACAAATGACTACCACAACAAAGCAGGTGCGCGAGGCACAGTTGATGTGCGAACATAGTGTGATAGTGTGAGTACCTAGCTTTACACTTTGTATGTAACTAATAACTATTAAATAACATTCTATACTGCCAGTATTTTTTCCGTCGTAAAACATTACTAATAAAACATATGACGATAATTCCATACTTTAAATACTTATGTAATAAAAAAATAAAATAAATGGAGCTGTTTATGTTCATGATTCATTCGCTGTATTTGCATTCAGTAAATAGAACAGGCTTGCGGTCGCATATGTATGAAAAGACCTCATTAATACAGAATATATTTTTAATTAGAATAACCACATTATTTATTAAAGTTTATTCGTTTAACTGTAAATGTAATTTTGATATTGTTACACAGAATGACACGATGTTGTTCGTAGTAGCATTCATCATCGTTCTGCTATTTCCTAACTTTGTTGCGATTTGAGCTGTCAAAATGGCACTGTCGTAGCTAGTTCCCAAAACAGCTAATCATTTTTGCGAAAATGACTCGTTGGACCCGTTGTTGTGTTCCTAAATACTCCGAAATTGGAGTCCACCATTCTCCGTAAGACTCTAAATTTAGAAGATTGTGCCTGAAAGCTATTCGTAGAGATAATTTTGAAGGAAGTGATTACGAGGACATATGCAATATTTAAGAGGCGGGCGGCGCATTTGTAGTTCAAACAAACCAAATACCAAAATAATTTGTAAATGAAATACGAGTATCTATATTCTTAAGTTAGTGTGCATTCAGATTGGATTACAGAATTCAGAGTTCAGAGACTTTGAAAGGACACTGTTTTAAAGACTAAACTCTGCTGCCTAAAGACTAAAAACTGCTTACGCGATGCAGGATTTTGCGTGACGTGACGTCAGTGTGATGCGTAGTTTGCATGTGGCCATGTAGATGCCGCCACAATGTGAATATTAGATTTGAATCGGTAATATAATTGTACTCGCTGGATATGTCGCAGCACCACTGGCTTCGCTCGCTCGGCTCGCGCGTGTTTGGTTAGTACATTTCCAACTGGCAACCTATACTTGAATATCATTCAGGCCGCTAGTAGAAAGACGCCGTTTAGTTAAAAGGCTAGGCTAATGAAGCTAGTTGGCTAGTTGGCAGAGGTAGGTTGAAGACATTACTCATATTTTTGTATGATAACTAAATGGTTAGGTATAGGGCTATTTTCAAACGACCATTGATAACCACGCTTGCTCATTGCCTATTGACAAATTCAGGTCATTTTCCTCACGTTTTCCTACAGGGTGAATCATTTGTCTCACATGGCATCTATACTAATAAAATAAAGCTGAATAGACAAGTTTGTTTTTTTTTTTTTGTTTGAGCTCTGGTAGGTATTCTTGAGGAAGGTTATAGACTATTTAACATCACGCTACGACCCATAGAAGCTGAGCCGAATAAGAAAGAAGAGTAACTAATATTGCTGATAGCGAAATAAATCATCCATCTGCCTAGACTTTTCTCAAGTATGTTAGGGTCAGCTTCCAGTCATAGTGGATGAAGCTGAATACCAGTATTTTACATGGAGCGACTGCCTATCTGACCTCCACAACCTAGTTACTGGGTAACAGGATACCCCTTGGTAAGACTGGTCAGACTTTCGGGCTTCCGACTACCTGTAACGACTGTCATAGATCTACAAAAGACAGCCAGGACTAATGGCTTAACGTGCTTGCCGAGGCATGGAGGGTTCTTGATATGTAAAGATGGTCACCCATCCACGGATCAACCGCGGCGAATGCGGAATAAATATGATAAGAAATGACCTTTACTCGTCTGTTGATTAATCGGAATTAAATTGTTATTTAGTCTCGTTGAAGATGTAAGTGATAAATAAACTAATTGGAACAAACGTGTAGCTTTGATAACCTTGGTATTCTGGTGAAATTTCCTAACCATAGACACGACGTAGACGTTTCAAATAATATCTACTAATTATATACTAATTGCTTACTTACACAAATTATTTTATTAAATTATAAAATATGTATCTTACTCACACACACGGCGCTCAAACTTGGGCAGTGACAGTTCAGCAGAGGTTCAAGCTTGAGCTTTGCCAGCGAGCAATGGAGCGCAACATTCTTGAAGTCAGATTATCGGACCGTATAACCCGCAGGCTTATTACGTATCTTGCAGAATAGGGACGATGACTAAAAAATATTTTTTTGTCCGTCATGTAGATTATTAAAATATATTGGACATGTATTTTTTCTTTTTCTACGTAATCAAAAGATTACGGCGATACATTGATTTAAAATGTGGCAAGACGTCACGTCTTGGTAGATTTTATACGTAGAAGTGACGTAGCAAGCCCCCACTCCCGAACTTTAATGAGAGTTATCTAAGTCATTTTTTATTAATATGATAAAGCAAAAAATACGTGTCTAATATTTTTTTATTTTCTGACTGACGGACTAAATAGAATTTCTTTTTTTTTACCCAGGCATCATCCCTTATCACCCATCCATCCAGTCGCCAGCTGGCACGGTGGAGCATACCGGGATTTTTCGCGAATTGGCGGGGCAGCCTTTGGCACGTGGCTGGCGTGCTACTTGGGCCCCCTACTGACTGCGGTCGGCCAACGGCTGGCACCGTGCTTCGGATCCCGCTACCCTCCAAAATGAGTTACCCGGCTAGCTGACTGACCACGACCCGTTCCAAACAGCGCAACTGACAATCTCCTTCTTCCCCAAAGGCACTGTTACTCCCACGCACCGACGGAACACAGCAAGCTGCTTGGCGCCGGACTCCGGTGGGATGGTGGTCGCGAGCCAGGCGGCCCCTTGCGGAGCCTACCACCGCTAAGTGGGATCGTTCGGCCGCACCACAGGCAAGCCTGTGGTGCCGTTGCCCGGGATGGACCGCTAGGAGCTAGGATCTACCCCAAAACTACGATGTAATATTTCTTTTTAGTCACCCAAATAATGATTGCCTCGGTCACTCACTACTTCGCTACCGAATCCATATTGTTTGTATTACTAATCATGCCACATTCTAGCAGTTTCCTTTTTTTTTCTGAGAAACATTTAATTAATACATACAATATTCAATGGGCACTTTAATTTTATTGCTAGCAGGTAAGTTCCTATTGTACTGTTGTTTTTCAAAAACATTTTCCTTAGAGCAAGACCGATGAAGTATGTCTGTATCAGTATGTCAATATCAAATACTGACTGTATTTGATATTGTTTGATATAAATTAATTATTTTTACAATGTATTTTATTTAAGACGTTTTATGTTAGTAAACAAACCAACAGGCAACGTGATCAAAAGTTATCACCATCCATAGACAATCGTCTTCTTCAATATGCCACTCACCGCACAGACTACATTCACTCTTCCTACTTCATTTTGTCTACTTCTCTGTGGAATGCGCTCCCTCAGGAAATCAGAGAGCCGATTCTACTAACAAAATTGTTAAAAAATCGCAATTGAATCGCAGCTGAACCACGGCTTTTGAGCGTTTTCGCATTCCACTAATGTAACAACGATCCAACTGCGGTTACGTTTCAGTTCAGTTACCGATCGATCGAAACAATCTCAAAAGCTATTCTGCTAACAAAACCGAACATGAGCGTGACGTTTAGTCGCATCATTATCTTTTTGCCATAATTGTAACGTTTCGTTTCACAGATTTCGCAAGCTGGCGCCGAAAACGAAACGTTCTTCTGAGTTTTTATTATTTATAAAGTTGAAATGTTACAAAAAAATATACAGGCTAAAAATATAAGTATGGTCTAGATATGTTTTTGTATTAAAAATACTTTTAGTAGCACTTATTCGTATTTAGTAATATTATTAGATTCAACTTTTTTTTCTGTGGTATTATTAAAACATACTATTTGGAATGTTGGTCACACAGGTTACCCGCTGTTACGTTCCCTTTACGATTCGGTTTAAGTTTAGTTTCCAGTTTGCTTATAGAATAGTAGAATGACTTTTTTGGTACCTAACTATCACACGGCGATCGAAACTGAACTGCTGTTAAAACAGAATTGAACATGTAATGTTGCAAATTAGTAGAATCGGCCCCCAGGATGGCAACCAACCGATTATCCAGCACATTCGCAAGAAGCTGGCAGTATCATCACAACGTGTTTTTCCATTGTTTGTCTTGTTTTAGTATATTTATGTGTGTTTATATTTATATATAATCAGGTGTATATATTATGTTTTAACAGGTTTCTTTATATTTAAATAAAAGTGTATTTCTCATCTCTCACTATTGCACCGACCCCTGCTTGTCTCTGCATCACCTAAAGGTTGACTGGTAGAAAATGCCTGGCATTAAATCCCTCTCTGTACAATATGTTGTGTGCTTAAAGTATTAATTAAAAAAATATTTTTTACAAAATGTTTTTGTTTCACTTTAGTGGGTCAGTCTGTAATTTATTTAAGTTACAATAGCGTCATGTCAACTGCTCATCACCTTTTACTAAATATTGGTAGTCTCGATGTAGGGATGTTAATTGTTGAGTTCTCCTAGTAAGAACGAGGAGAACTGGAGCTGATGGTAAAGTCACTATTAGCTCCATTTCACCATATGCAGTGTAACGAGCATAAACTGTTTAGCAACCACATTAAAGAATCAAAATACTTATTATTGAGTATTTTCCCTATCTGTGGTCTTCATCATCAGTTCCACTTCACTAAATGGTGCTTTTCGAGAGTAAATGCACGAGCTACTATAAAAAATATCTAAATTTCTATAGGTGTGCCTATAAAATGCCCTCGATTTCCATGGGATCCCCATATCAAATTCTGACTTGGTGACAATGGGACCACCTCGAGAGAGAATTATCGAAATCGATCCACAATTGACGGAGAAATCGGTATACATACATACAATAAAAAAACAATATTATATACGAGACGAATTGAGAACCTCCTCCTTTTTTTGAAAGTCGGTTAATAAATAGACAGCTGTAATACTAAGAGCGAATTTCATCAATGAAACTGAACGTGCGCGGTCAGCACATCGAAACCACGTTCAACAGCTGGCGGTGTCGCAATTGTTGTGGAATATTGATACTGACAGCTCGTGAACGCGGTTTATATGTGCTGGTGATTGCGTTCAGATTTAATGGTGAAACATTGCCGAGCTAAGAGAGAAATTTATCTTCTACTCACGGTGAAATGGGTCTCAAAGAAGACATTTTGACGCATTTCAGCTGCACGCAAAATCAATTTTTGCCCTCAAAACTACAAATTTGCCTGAAGTATTCTTTTTCATGATTATACAAAATTAAGATTTTATTTTATATTTAGTAAATTATATGGGTCAAAACACGATTGACAAAATTTGGCTCATTACAAAAAAATCGCAGTTTCCTCAAAATTTGCAATTTTTATGTGAATAAACTGTTTTATTCAATTGTAATTTAAATAAAATTTCGTCTACACGTTCACCGTTAAAGACATGAGGGGATTATGAGTTTATTTTAATGTAACAGATCATAATTATAGAATTTCAAAAACAAATATTTTTAAAATTCTATATGCTCCGTTTGGCCACACCGCAGCTCCAACTCCTCGTACCGGGGGGTACGATACCAAAAATCTTAAATTCACTGACAGACAAACCGCACAGTCTAAGCCACTGAGTCTAGAAGCGTGAAATGTTGCGCACGAGATCCTTACGTAACGAAGTTTAGCACTAAAGAAGAATTTTTGAAAATTCATCCTCAAAAGGGGTTAAACGGGGATGTTGTATGGAAGTTCGTCATCTGTGTCGATGGATGAATAGTTGAATAGATCCCGCCAATACTTACCTACTTATCCATATTCATATTCTTTATTGTGAATCATAGGTAGGTACAAAAATACAGATGGCCTTATAATAAAAACATCAGCTATGATCAGCCGTATAGGCGTATAATATCAACAAGAAACAATTTATCAATGGAAAATTAAAATCATAACAATAAAACAATTAAATAATGGCAGGAAAATTAAACAATGTCGGAAAATGAAGTGTCATAAAGTAATATATTATAAATTAAATAATGGAAAATCCATCTCGGAGACAATACTGAAATGTGCTTTAAAGTCTACTTTCCTGAATAAACTCGTTTCGAAATGAACAGTTATTTTGTCGTATACCGGGAGTACAAGTTGAGGGGCCAAGTAATAACAGCCGCACGGGTGGATCGATCAGGTTAAGCTACGCCTGCCGCGGTTGGTCCGTAGATGGGTAGACCATCTTCACATACCGAGACCCCTCTGTGCCTCGGAAAGCACGTCCCGGCTGTCATTCGTTGATTTTTAACAGTCGTTACGGATCGTCAGAAGCACGAAAGTCAGACAACCAGTCTTACCAAAGGCAGACGTTCCATGTAAAATACTGGAAGCCGAACCCAACATAGTTGGGAAAAGGCTAAATGGTGATGACCTGGGCTAGGGTACAAGTTACTATTTCCCCAAACGTCAAATTCCGTTCGATAGTTTAGTAATTAAAACAAGCTAAACAAATAGGCTTATTTTCTCGCTATAATTGATAATATTACTGTGGGTACATAGTCTTATAATAAATATGTATTTATTCGTTTTATCAATGATAACTAGGAGCTACGTGTGATACCGGTGTTGTCAGATTATAAGTTGATAGCATAGTTGCCGTTTGTCGATAGCTGTCATAATGTACCTAATATAAGTAGCGTACTAGAACATTACCTGTATGCCCCTCCTACACAATATTACTAGAACATAACCTGTATGCCCCTCCTACACAATATTACTAGAACATTACCTGTATGCCCCTCCTACACAATATTACTAGAACATAACCTGTATGCCCCTCCTACACAATATTACTAGAACATAACCTGTATGCCCCTCCTACACAATATTACTAGAACATTACCTGTATGCCCCTCCTACACAATATTACTAGAACATAACCTGTATGCCCCTCCTACACAATATTACTAGAACATTACCTGTATGCCCCTCCTACACAATATTACTAGAACATTACCTGTATGCCCCTCCTACACAATATTACTAGAACATAACCTGTATGCCCCTCCTACACAATATTACTAGAACATAACCTGTATGCCCCTCCTACACAATATTACTAGAACATAACCTGTATGCCCCTCCTACACAATATTACTAGAACATTACCTGTATGCCCCTCCTACACAATATTACTAGAACATTACCTGTATGCCCCTCCTACACAATATTACTAGAACATAACCTGTATGCCCCTCCTACACAATATTACTAGAACATAACCTGTATGCCCCTCCTACACAATATTACTAGAACATAACCTGTATGCCCCTCCTACACAATATTACTAGAACATTACCTGTATGCCCCTCCTACACAATATTACTAGAACATAACCTGTATGCCCCTCCTACACAATATTACTAGAACATAACCTGTATGCCCCTCCTACACAATATTACTAGAACATAACCTGTATGCCCCTCCTACACAATATTACTAGAACATTACCTGTATGCCCCTCCTACACAATATTACTAGAACATAACCTGTATGCCCCTCCTACACAATATTACTAGAACATAACCTGTATGCCCCTCCTACACAATATTACTAGAACATAACCTGTATGCCCCTCCTACACAATATTACTAGAACATTACCTGTATGCCCCTCCTACACAATATTACTAGAACATAACCTGTATGCCCCTCCTACACAATATTACTAGAACATTACCTGTATGCCCCTCCTACACAATATTACTAGAACATAACCTGTATGCCCCTCCTACACAATATTACTAGAACATTACCTGTATGCCCCTCCTACACAATATTACTAGAACATAACCTGTATGCCCCTCCTACACAATATTACTAGAACATAACCTGTATGCCCCTCCTACACAATATTACTAGAACATAACCTGTATGCCCCTCCTACACAATATTACTAGAACATTACCTGTATGCCCCTCCTACACAATATTACTAGAACATAACCTGTATGCCCCTCCTACACAATATTACTAGAACATAACCTGTATGCCCCTCCTACACAATATTACTAGAACATAACCTGTATGCCCCTCCTACACAATATTACTAGAACATAACCTGTATGCCCCTCCTACACAATATTACTAGAACATAACCTGTATGCCCCTCCTACACAATATTACTAGAACATAACCTGTATGCCCCTCCTACACAATATTACTAGAACATTACCTGTATGCCCCTCCTACACAATATTACTAGAACATTACCTGTATGCCCCTCCTACACAATATTACTAGAACATTACCTGTATGCCCCTCCTACACAATATTACTAGAACATAACCTGTATGCCCCTCCTACACAATATTACTAGAACATTACCTGTATGCCCCTCCTACACAATATTACTAGAACATTACCTGTATGCCCCTCCTACAGCAGCCTCTGGCGCAGCTGTGGGAACGTTATGACTGATCATGCTACTAAGCACGATGAGAAGAGGGTGTCATCCTAATGTGGGACACAGGCCAGTAAAGCGGGGTAGCGAGCGGTGTTAGTGCCGGTAATGGGTTTCCCATAGTACGAGTACATATTTGCAACCGATTGTTCAAATATTACCTACAGATTCCAGGAACTACAACATAAAGGATAAATAATTGTATCATATAATATAAATAATTGTATAATTGTAATAATTGTATATAATAATTGTAATCTGCCGTCATAAGGAAAAAAGCCGTATCTGACATTTTTTCGAAAACCAGTATTTTTATATTAGCGTACCTAAACTTAACGAAAACCTAATAATTCTTAGTATTAATTATGACGCATCTGCTTTTGTATTTTGTGTTTTAAAAAGGACAAAATATTTTGTTTTTCTCCATTTCAATATTTCTGTATTAACGTCGTTTTTCCTTATGACGATGACGGATGTAATACACCTCCCTACTTTCGGGGAAAAGCCGACCGTGAGAATAACTTATGTATTTTTTTTTATTTCATTAGTTTGTTCCTTGAATCACAATTTAACAAAGGGCTGGGACAAAAAAAATATCTATATAATATAATATCCTGGGACATTTCACACACGGTCATCTGATCCCAAACTAAGCAGAGCTTGTACTATGGAAACCAGATAACTGATATACTACATACACTACGTTTTTTTTTTTTTTTTTTTAAACATACTTATATAGATAATTACACCAAGACTCAGGACAAACAGACATGTTCATGCACACAAATGTTTGTCCTGGGTGGGAATCGAACCCACGACCTGCGACATGATATGTGGTATCTTAACCAACCACGCCAGCTGGCCTGTCACATCACAGCCCTCCCAAGAAAACCAGATAACAATAGAATCGCTTCATGATTAGGTACCAATTCGGCCTCTTTTTAAAAGGGTTTTTCTTGCTTCAAGTGGCTTCAACAGAATTCAAGGTCAGTGTTTACGGGCTCAATGTCACGTAAGCGCATTCGCAGTATATTTTTCGCAATGGTTGCTGGCAATATTCTGCTGGATGCGGGTAGCACAGGAGAGTGACTGCCTATTTGCCCAGCACAGCCTCGTTACTCCTTGGTAAGACTGGTTTCAGACTTTTGGGCTACCCGCAACACGACTGCCAAAGATCTACGAATGAGAGCCGTGACCACAGGCCGCTACCAACGGCTTCACGTGCTTTTGATGGATCGTCACCTATCCACAGTCCGGATGGTCTTTAGGAGGAATAACGATGATGACTTTTTGAGTGACTAGTCACTACCCACATTTCACAATTTCTTCTCAAACAGAATTGTATAGAAAGGATTTTCAGCGTCAATATGTAAAGTAGCAGTGTTTGGCTTTTAAAGTAAAGATCATCGCCACAGGAGTGAGTCAACAAGACTTAACACATTTAAAGGTAGTTCCTGATAAGAGCCGTGATGTAAATAAAATCACAAAGAAAATAATTATAGAACAAGAGAGAAAAGTTACACTGAAAATGACGTTTACCGTCCGCCATTTTTAATTGTCTGTGACGTCATCTTGTAGCACACACAGTTTCAGGGGTAAAAAAATCCAATGAGACCTTATTTGTGAAAATGAGGAAGAAAACTGTCAATTAGTTCCGCGTAGATGGCGCTGAGTGTTTATTACAAATGAACTGTCAAACTCCATAGAAATTAAACAATGTTTTGTGTTTTTGTGACTTTTATCAATATAATGGGTCGTCGTGTAGCCTTTGGATGCAAAGAAATAGGCGTTGACAAATTCCCAAGTCATTTTTGCATGAATAGAAAGTGGGAAAAGGCACTGGAATTTAAAAAAAAACTTCAAACCCAGTGATTTTTCGAGGTTGTGTGGGAAACATTTTAAAGAAACAGACTACGAGACCACTTCTAAGCCGACACGTTGGTACCATACCTATTGTTATTAATTATGTCTTTTTATTAATAATAGTAAAAAAGCTTACAACCTATGAAAAAAAAATGGTTTCCTATCAAATAACCATACATTTTGTAAAAAAAACTTTATATCTTGTTTATCATTAAAAAGAAAATAAGTAATGAATTAAGTTTATTTTATAATAATTTATAAAACCATAATATTGTCCAGAATACGACGGCTAAAAGTCGATAACATCTTAAATATAATAACGTACCTTACGACAGGTTTGACTTTCCTTCCTTATTGCGATACTCCACTTTTTTTCAACTTCTCCTTCAACTGGGCGATACGCCAGGTAGAATACATTGTGAACCAACACAAATAGATGAAAAAAAAACACGCAAATACTTTAAAAAGCAAAAAACATAAAGGCATTGCTATTTTAAATCTTCAAAATACTGTTTCAAAGAATAGAATATTGTTGTCTTTATAATGGACCAGACGCGTCTATTGTGTAAAAATCTCATCGTGGAAACCTAGGTGAAGTGAGCTGTCATTTCACCCGATGCCAGGGATTGACACTTGACAGCTCACTTCAAGCTCATTAAACCTAAGTTTTCAAAGTGAGGTTTTTTACAGTTCCGTACCTCTAAAGGAAAAACGGAACCCTTATAGGATCACTCGTGTCAGCAACAAAAGTCAGTTAACACTTTTTTCTAAATCTTAATTTTGAGCATAGGAAAAAGGGTAAAAATTAAAAAAAAATAGCTCTTAGCCGTTACTGCTAAACAGCAGATTATATAATCGTTTTGTGACAATTTACTTATGATGTTTTCTTTAAATAATGTAATTTTGTGTCAATTATGTACTTTGCCTGGCGTGTTTGGTCTCACATTCCCCGGCTTAGTAGAAGTGTTTAGGAACTCGGAGGGCAGATGCCTTACTTTGTAGCTGTCGGAGGACAGACGCACATACTTTGTAGCTGTCAGAGGGCAGGCGCACATACCTTGTAGCTGTCTGAGGGCAGACGCACATACCTTGTAGCTGTCGGAGGACAGACGCACATACCTTGTAGCTGTCGGAGGACAGACGCACATACCTTGTAGCTGTCGGAGGACAGACGCACATACCTTGTAGCAGTCAGAGGGCAGACGCACATACCTTGTAGCTGTCGGAGGACAGACGCACATACCTTGTAGCAGTCAGAGGGCAGACGCACATACCTTGTAGCTGTCGGAGGACAGACGCACATACCTTGTAGCAGTCAGAGGGCAGACGCACATACCTTGTAGCTGTCGGAGGACAGACGCACATACCTTGTAGCAGTCAGAGGGCAGACGCACATACCTTGTAGCTGTCGGAGGACAGACGCACATACCTTGTAGCTGTCGGAGGACAGACGCACATACCTTGTAGCTGTCGGAGGACAGACGCACATACCTTGTAGCTGTCGGAGGACAGACGCACATACCTTGTAGCAGTCAGACGGCAGACGCACATACCTTGTAGCAGTCACAGGGCAGACGCACATACCTTGTAGCAGTCAGAGGGCAGACGCACATACCTTGTAGCTGTCGGAGGACAGACGCACATACCTTGTAGCTGTCGGAGGACAGACGCACATACCTTGTAGCTGTCAGAGGGCAGACGCACATACCTTGTAGCTGTCGGAGGACATAGAAGCTGTAATTTTATGAACTAAGCTGTTTACTGTAGTGGTCATCATTATTATTGTTGTTGCTAGTCATGTTGTGCGATTACGCTTTGGGTGATAATCAGGTCGAAACCTATAATGTAAATTTAGTGGTAAACTGTAATTATTACCTGTTGTAGTTGCCTTGTGAATAAATAAATATGAAGACAGTTGAGCAGTACTGACAGACACCGTGTCCGCATCAGTCAGCACCTCCAGTCATAGGTCATTGAACTGTCTCGCAAACTAGCCTCTTGTCCAACCAGCACTCTAATTGCGTAACGCACTATCGATCGGAATCTGTTTCATTTTGACAGTTCAACAACATTCATTGCGTTATTTACGTTGTCGAGCAGATACATTTTTCGAACATATGAAGCAATGGATTAGCAATTTGTTTCAAAATGATTCAGATTCCGATCTATGGTGTGTTACGCAATTAGGGTGCTCACCACGAGTAACCATAAAAATAAAGTGATATCAGAAAGCGGAAATAATGTCATTCCGAAACTTTCAGTAGTCAAATATTCTTACGAGTTCAATTAGAGATGACATCACGTTTTCATTGTGACCCCATTCCAAACAAAACATTATTAAGTAGGTATTGAACTATTGATACAAAACAACTGTGTTTGCGACAAACGCAGATATATGCCGACGGCCTTGAGTGGTCGAGCTCACGCAACGTGTCGTACGTCCACCCAGAGACTAAGACTCGCACTTCAAGGAGCGCTGTCCCAAAATAGACGCATTATTAATTTATTATATAAAAAACATAAGGTATTTTATTAAAACACGTATACTAAAAGATAAATAATTAAATTATCTTTAAAATGGTGTAGGTTTCATAAAAATACGTGATTCTTGGTTTTTTTATCCGCGTTAGACATAACTTTACAAATTAATTACACTATGTAATATTTAAACATAGTCTAAAATATATTCACATATGAAGTTTTTAAGAACATGCTCTAATTTAACATATATTTTTTCCAAATCATTAACACTATTCGTTTAGACGTGATCTTGCAACTGTAGTATAACAAGGGGTATTAAAACACGAGTGTGGGTTTATTACACGAGGCGAAGCCGATTGTGATTATAGTATCACATGAGTGTGAAATGTACAGTTTAACAAGACTATCTACATTCATGATATGAATCCTCTATTAAAAGGTTCTGAAACCATAGGGTGTTCTACAGTGTTGTAAGAACTCCATGTAAATTCATGGAAAGTTTAATTGCTGACGATCTAATACAAACCAACTATGCAGAAGTTTTTTTTTTTAAATTACGGCGCTATTAGTAGTAAATCGCGCGTGCATGACAATGTTCTTTTTTTTAATTCATAAAGCACCACGAATTGAGTAGTGAGAATGTGGCTGTTTGATGAGTAAGAAAGGGATCGAAAAAGCAAAGGAGTTGCCTATATAGGGTGGCTGGTAATTAGTGACCGATACTTAAACACGTGATTGTACTCATGATAACAAACAACTTTTACTATGGGACCAAACCTGAAAACGAGAAAAAAATCAGCTGTTCCCTACGTTTATGTTCGCATAACTCATGATAACTAATAACTTTCATAGTTAAAGTTGTTTGTTATCATGAGTACAATCATGTGTTTAAGTATCGGTCACTAATCAGCAGTCACCCTTTATATAAAAGAGTACTCTGTGGGAGTTGCATAACGAAATTCAGTACAACATTATACCACTCGTTTGGGTGATATTATGGTTACAATGACACTGGCTGTTTTAATGTTGGCAATAAGCTAACTGTTGCAGAAACTTTTGTAGAGGATTTATACTGCCGTCGTAAGCAAAAAGGGCACAACTAACATTAAAAAAATAATTGAGTTACATACATATTTAGAATCAGAAAAAAAAGGCTAATCTGCTCAATTTTTTGTAGATTTTTTTTTTAAATGTTAGTTGTGCCCTTTTTTCTTACGACGGCAGTATAGCATGGGTGTAGATAAAATCATTAAAATTCATCTATCAGCGCCTTAGAAACATAGCTGAGCAACGTAACATCATGCCAGTATTCTATGAAGGGGTCGGCAGAGATACTTAGTGCAACCACGATTCACCATTATGTTGATTCTGCAATGAAGTAGACACAGATCAATGCCAGGGTTGCGGGTTGTTTGAAAGAGTTACCGCGGCCGTGATACAGGCAACTGAAGGAACACGGCTAGGTTTTAGTCGCTAAAAGTCTGACACGCCCTGGAAATCATCAAATAACTTCTCCCGATACCTGATGATTTCCCACCAAAAAAAAAAAAAATGAAAAAAAAAAAACACCCCAACCTGCTGCTAAGAATTACGCGTCAGTGAAATCCTGTTACTTAGTCTCTAGAATAGTATAGACGTATAGACTAGATAGATATTGATTGTGTAGTTGTATTAGTTATTTATGTCTCAACGGGGCTGGCATGTTCTTTGAATAAAAGTCCCTAAAATAAAAGATAAAAAAAAAAAAAAGAATTTCTTAATGGAGAAACCCTGTAACAGTTTGCCTAGCCAGGAGGTCGAACCCAGAACCCACGGTGTATTTACTCTTTTGTTTATTTATATACTCTTAGGAGATGATATTATTATCAATCAATCAATCAATTTTATTTCGGAAATCATCCATATTGTTTTAGTACTAGAACTTACAAGCTATGTCAGTGTCTAAATCAAAATCAACATTAGAATTACAAATAAAATTAAAATTTGAATCAAAACCACAATAAAAATTCAATCAAATTTAAATTAAAAATTAAAATCTAATCAAAATAACATTAATTAAAACAAAATTAAATTAAAAACAAAAATCAGTCAAAATTAAAATCATTAAATCGAGAACCTAAGTATTTATTAAATCTGGTTAGCAGGTTAGCACCTAGCCTGTGCCTCGTTGGCCTACTGGTCGCAAGCGCTACGGCTGAGCATGAGATCGGTTTCGATTCCTAGGTCTGGCAGTGTTGTTGTGTTTTACCCCCTCTGAGTCTGGAATTTGTGCCGGTTGATGAATAGACTGGCCCCCTGTTACATGCGACTTAGCCATAACTGGCGAAATGTGGGTGGTGAGGTAGACACATGTCTGCCCAAGTCTTTGTGAAATCAACGAGAGATTTTATATTGTGATGTATAAGATATATCTCTTATCAAGTAACGGTAGTACTTAACTGTGTATTGACATTCGCTGGTTGGGTAAAACCACCGCGTTTGTAATCCACATTGAATATACCCGACTTCGAAAAAGGAGGTTCTCTATTTGACCCGTATGTATGTATGTATGTTTGTATTTCCACGATTTTCTTAAAGACGAATGAACCAATTTTGATAATTCGTTCACTGACATGATCTACATACTTTCAGGAAGGTTTAAGTATATAATACTAATTATTCTTATGTACGAAGTTGTATGCATAAATCTACTGCATCTCCGGCATTTCTATGCGAATATTGATCATTCTTCTTCTTTTCGTTCGTCTTGGGCTTATTAAACGACTTTAAAAAGGAGATTCGGTATTTGCCCGTATGTATGTATGTAAGTTTGTATGTCCGCGATTTTCTCAAAAACGAATGAACCATTTTTGACGATTCTTTCACAAACGTGATCTACATATTTTCATGAAGGTTTTAGTATATAATACCTTAGGTAATTATTCTTATGTACGAAGTTATATGTATAAATGTACTGTATTACTGACATTTCTAAGCGGATTTTGATGATTCTTCGTTTCGTCTGTCTAGACCTTGTAATTGTATAGGCATTCAACTAAAAAATGAAAAATAAATTTACTTAAAAAAAAGTAAAAACCGACTTCAAAATCCTAAAATGAATAAAATAACTTTCACAAGAAAACTTATCAGCTTCTGAAGTCGGTGTCTTCAATTCTTCAATTCACCTTAGCTTGACACTAACTTCAGAAGCTGATGAAGTTTTATTATGAAAGTTATTTTATTCGTTTTTGGTTTATGAAGTCGGTTTTTACTTTTTTTTAAGTAAATTTATTATAAAAACAGAAGACACAAACACAGAAATGCGAAGCCAATTGTCCAAAAGCAGCGTTGCTGTTTTCGATTTGCCGCTGACAATATGTACGAGTACGTGTTGAAAACTTTACTAATGCCTTGGTAACATCGCATCAAATTGTGAGAAGGATTAAGTTAGGCCATTCCTTACAATTGAGGGCTGAACTATTTATACCTATATAAACTTACTAGATACCAGACATCATTCTCCTGCGCTTGACCCAATTTATTGGCTCAACATATCTTTTTCTTCCATACTTCTTCTCTATTAGTCGTCATCTCGGTAGTCACTCCCTTTCTAGTCTTATCATCTTTCACACAGTTCATCCATCGATTCTTTGGTCTTTCGATCCCTACTCTCACTAAGTCATAACCATCCACATTCCAACTAAAAACATACCTTCATACAAGATACTATGATACCTACATATGTTTGAACTCAAATGAAATTCATAAATGCGATATACCTTGATAAAAAATTGATACCAAAATATTATTTAGTATATTTATCCTAGATAAGTGCGCACGGACAGTTTACTTAAAGATAACAATATGAAATATTGATGCAATGGTCATAGTATGATAACATCACTAACACGTCACCATAAACGTTCTTCATTTGTTATTCACATCGATGAAAATTTGTTAATATCAGGAACGCTTTAGCAAGTTTAATCAAGACAGCTCTGACTCACAATTAAGGAAAACACTGCATTAAAATCGCGCCTGTAAATACACTTGTGTACTGAAAAGAGAAAAACAAGCACTAAAATCCATAGAATTTTGGTATTGCAGGCGGGACAAACCAAATAACCTGAAATATGGTGTAAGTTTTGTTGACCCCGCCTGCGATTTGAATGCTTGTTTTTCTCTGCAGTTGTCTTTTGGCAGGCGGGATTTAGTTTTTTTTTTTTAATAATTTGTTTTATTTTTTAAGCTTTTTAGTTTTATTATACCGTACCTACTTAGTGATGTCTTACAAAGATTTTTGAGGAAGCTTAAGGTTTGTCCTCCCGTAAAATCGTGGACACTGTGGGACTGCATAGAAAAGAAAGAGAAGCGCGATGACACAACGCTGGTAATTTATTGCAAAATATGAAGCAATTATAATAAAGTAATGACATGAAATCATTCCTTATTATTTTGTAGAGAACTGTATAAATTTATGAACACTTTTAATGAAAATTGTACGAGTTACTTGTTAAAAACTAGAAAAAATAACCTAGATTTGTTTTTTTTTCTTTAGTTCTGTAAACTAAAATAGATTTCAGGGCAAATGAAATCATTTATTAGGTTCTAGCTTTTGCCAGCGGCTTCGCCCGCGTGGATGTTGAAACTATCCCACGGGAACCGTACATTTTTCTGGGATAAAAGTATCCTATGTGCTATTACAGACTATAATCTATATCTGCGTTAATTTTTTTATAAGGCACGGGCATGATGTCTTAAACAATGAAACTTTACACAAAAGTTCTTGATATTAAAACGAAAGTGAGCACTGAGGAAGGATTTAGAATTCATTTATCTATATATGTATGTATTTAGAAATATATAAGTATGTTTATCAGTTGTCTAGTACTCATAACACAAGCTCTGCTTAGCTTGAGGCTAGACGACGTTGTGTGATATTTGTGGAATATTATTATTATTATTATTATCTCCGACAGTGAGCACTGAGGAAGGATTTAGAATTCATCTCCGAAAGTGAGCACTGAGGAAGGATTTAGAATTCATCTCCGAAAGTGAGCACTGTGGAAGGATTTAGAATTCATCTCCGAAAGTGAGCACTATGGAAGGATTTAGAATTCAGCTCCGAAAGTGAGCACTGAGGAAGGATTTAGAATTAATCTCCGAAAGTGAGCACTGAGGAAGGATTTAGAATTCATCTCCGAAAGTGAGCACTGACGAAGGATTTAGAATTCATCTCCGAAAGTGAGCACTGACGAAGGATTTAGAATTCATCTCCGAAAGTGAGCACTGACGAAGGATTTAGAATTCATCCCCACAAGTAAGCACTGACGAGGGATTTAGAATTCATCTCCGAAAGTGAGCACTGACGAAGGATTTAGAATTCATCTCCGAAAGTGAGCACTGACGAAGGATTTAGAATTCATCTCCGAAAGTGAGCACTGACGAAGGATTTAGAATTCATCCCCACAAGTAAGCACTGACGAGGGATTTAGAATTCATCTCCGAAAGTGAGCACTGACGAAGGATTTAGAATTCATCTCCGAAAGTGAGCACTGAAGAAAGATTTAGAATTCATCTCCGAAATTGAGCACTGACGAAGGATTTAGAATTCATCCCCACAAGTAAGCACTGACGAGGGATTTAGAATTCATCTCCGAAAGTGAGCACTGACGAAGGATTTAGAATTCATCTCCGAAAGTGAGCACTGACGAAGGATTTAGAATTCATCCCCACAAGTAAGCACTGACGAGGGATTTAGAATTCATCTCCGAAAGTGAGCACTGACGAAGGATTTAGAATTCATCTCCGAAAGTGAGCACTGACGAAGGATTTAGAATTCATCCCCACAAGTAAGCACTGACGAGGGATTTAGAATTCATCTCCGAAAGTGAGCACTGACGAAGGATTTAGAATTCATCTCCGAAAGTGAGCACTGAAGAAAGATTTAGAATTCATCTCCGAAATTGAGCACTGACGAAGGATTTAGAATTCATCCCCACAAGTAAGCACTGACGAGGGATTTAGAATTCATCTCCGAAAGTGAGCACTGACGAAGGATTTAGAATTCATCTCCGAAAGTGAGCACTGACGAAGGATTTAGAATTCATCCCCACAAGTAAGCACTGACGAGGGATTTAGAATTCATCTCCGAAAGTGAGCACTGACGAAGGATTTAGAATTCATCTCCGAAAGTGAGCACTGAAGAAAGATTTAGAATTCATCTCCGAAATTGAGCACTGACGAAGGATTTAGAATTCATCCCCACAAGTAAGCACTGACGAGGGATTTAGAATTCATCTCCGAAAGTGAGCACTGACGAAGGATTTAGAATTCATCCCCACAAGTAAGCACTGACGAGGGATTTAGAATTCATCTCCGAAAGTGAGCACTGACGAAGGATTTAGAATTCATCTCCGAAAGTGAGCACTGACGAAGGATTTAGAATTCATCTCCGAAAGTGAGCACTGACGAAGGATTTAGAATTCATCCCCACAAGTAAGCACTGACGAGGGATTTAGAATTCATCTCCGAAAGTGAGCACTGACGAAGGATTTAGAATTCATCTCCGAAAGTGAGCACTGAAGAAAGATTTAGAATTCATCTCCGAAATTGAGCACTGACGAAGGATTTAGAATTCATCCCCACAAGTAAGCACTGACGAAGGATTTAGAATTCATCTCCGAAAGTGAGCACTGACGAAGGATTTAGAATTCATCCCCACAAGTAAGCACTGACGAGGGATTTAGAATTCATCTCCGAAAGTGAGCACTGACGAAGGATTTAGAATTCATCCCCACAAGTAAGCACTGACGAGGGATTTAGAATTCATCTCCGAAAGTGAGCACTGACGAAGGATTTAGAATTCATCTCCGAAAGTGAGCACTGAAGAAAGATTTAGAATTCATCTCCGAAATTGAGCACTGACGAAGGATTTAGAATTCATCCCCACAAGTAAGCACTGACGAGGGATTTAGAATTCATCTCCGAAAGTGAGCACTGACGAAGGATTTAGAATTCATCTCCGAAAGTGAGCACTGACGAAGGATTTAGAATTCATCCCCACAAGTAAGCACTGACGAGGGATTTAGAATTCATCTCCGAAAGTGAGCACTGACGAAGGATTTAGAATTCATCTCCGAAAGTGAGCACTGACGAAGGATTTAGAATTCATCCCCACAAGTAAGCACTGACGAGGGATTTAGAATTCATCTCCGAAAGTGAGCACTGACGAAGGATTTAGAATTCATCTCCGAAAGTGAGCACTGAAGAAAGATTTAGAATTCATCTCCGAAATTGAGCACTGACGAAGGATTTAGAATTCATCCCCACAAGTAAGCACTGACGAGGGATTTAGAATTCATCTCCGAAAGTGAGCACTGACGAAGGATTTAGAATTCATCTCCGAAAGTGAGCACTGACGAAGGATTTAGAATTCATCCCCACAAGTAAGCACTGACGAGGGATTTAGAATTCATCTCCGAAAGTGAGCACTGACGAAGGATTTAGAATTCATCTCCGAAAGTGAGCACTGAAGAAAGATTTAGAATTCATCTCCGAAATTGAGCACTGACGAAGGATTTAGAATTCATCCCCACAAGTAAGCACTGACGAGGGATTTAGAATTCATCTCCGAAAGTGAGCACTGACGAAGGATTTAGAATTCATCCCCACAAGTAAGCACTGACGAGGGATTTAGAATTCATCTCCGAAAGTGAGCACTGACGAAGGATTTAGAATTCATCTCCGAAAGTGAGCACTGACGAAGGATTTAGAATTCATCTCCGAAAGTGAGCACTGACGAAGGATTTAGAATTCATCCCCACAAGTAAGCACTGACGAGGGATTTAGAATTCATCTCCGAAAGTGAGCACTGACGAAGGATTTAGAATTCATCTCCGAAAGTGAGCACTGAAGAAAGATTTAGAATTCATCTCCGAAATTGAGCACTGACGAAGGATTTAGAATTCATCCCCACAAGTAAGCACTGACGAAGGATTTAGAATTCATCTCCGAAAGTGAGCACTGACGAAGGATTTAGAATTCATCCCCACAAGTAAGCACTGACGAGGGATTTAGAATTCATCTCCGAAAGTGAGCACTGACGAAGGATTTAGAATTCATCTCCGAAAGTGAGCACTGAAGAAAGATTTAGAATTCATCTCCGAAATTGAGCACTGACGAAGGATTTAGAATTCATCTCCGAAAGTAAGCACTGAGGAAGGATTTAGAATTCATCTCCGAAAGTGAGCACTGACGAAGGATTTGGAATTCATTTCCGGAAGGGGCTAGCATAAGCATAACCAGCCTATAATGTTCCCACTGCTGGGACACAGGCCTCCTCTCTGTGAGAGGAAATAGGCCATAATCCAGCACGCGGGCCCAGTGCGGGTTGGTAGATGTCACATGTCTTCGAATGTTTGGTTCTAGGACATGCCGGTTTCCTCACGATGCTTTCCTTCACCGTTTCGAGAGCAGTAGCGATGAAATAATTTACACTAAGTAAAGCGCCTGTCAGGGTTCGAACCCACGACCTACAACTCGTAAGTCGCGGCCGTTACCGCTCACTATGAGATGAAAGTTTGTATAGAATTGTAATTTTTGTCGATGGGAAATCCCATCGGACGGGCTCACAGCCGGTATAGTTCCACCCACCTTCCCATCCCGGGCACCAATATTCAATGTACTCTATTGTGCCGGGCACCCATGAATTTATTTATCGTGCCCACAAAAATTCTTAATAAACTCCCAATAAACTCATGGTGCTTAAATGGGAAGGTGCCGAGATGAGACTAAACCTCACGGCATGTAGTATAATATTTCGTATAAATGACAGGTCCATTTGGCGTAGCATGTTTATATGATGACTTCTTCCTTACATCTCTAGCAGTTGCTATGTTTCCCCTACTCTCTTATAGTTATCTGTATCTCACATTCTTCGAGTGCTTATTTTATTTTATTTTTAATATAGGAACAACAAACAGCTACATTATGCAATGTTACAAAGAGAAAAACATAAATCACATAAGTAATAATGTAGCCCACAACGCTGTTCACAGATTACCATACACAAACAAACCTTAAAGTCACTAGGAGGTGAACTGTTTCATGCATGACAGTTACACTTATATTATAAAAACAATAAGAAAAAAAATAGTTATGCTTATCATCATTCATCATTCTCCTGCCCTTATCCCAATTTATTTGGAGTCGCAACATGTCTTTTTGTTCCATACTTCTCTATTAGTTGTCATTTCGGTAGTCACTCCCTTTCTCACACAGACTATCCATTGTTGTTTTGGTCTTCCTTCCCCTACTCGTATAGCTATCCACATTCATACTCAAAACTTTCCTGACGACCTTTTCCTAATTCCTCGGCATCACATGCCCATACCATGACAACCGAATTCCGCACAACTTTTCAGTTATCGTTGCGAAATTCAGACTTCCTCGTATGTACTCATTTTTTTTTTCTATCCATTCGCGTAACACCACACATCCCTCTTAACATTCTCATCTCAGCTGCATGCGTCATACATAACGGTATTATAGTATTAGATAAGGTGTTAAAATATTAACTTTTACTATAGGACCAACTTTAAAATCGGAAAAAAAATCAGCTGTTCCATACTAAAGTTTAATACTTACTGTTCTAAACTGTATGGGACAGCTGTTAGTTTTTTCAAAGTTGCTCCCATAGTAAAAGTTATTCAGTTCGATATTTTTTAACATTTTAAATATTACTGAAAAAATATTATTCTATTCTAACTCGTCAGGATCGAACCAGCAGTCTCATGCTCTGGAAGCAACCCTGTTAGCCACAGGGTCACCACATTATGAACACGCTTGTATCAATGATAAACATCATCCTGCCATCGCGTTTCAATTGTCACATCTTAACGATCTTGATTAAGAGAACATCTACAATATTGTCGCTTGACATTGGAACTGTTCCATTCTTATAAACACATACCATCACGCCTGCATTCGCAGAAGACATAAGCAGAGGTGTAACTACTATTAGCGATCACAATACAAGGCAATAGGTATTTGCGATATCCGATCCTGCATGGAGTATTGCAGCTATCTTTGGGATGGATCAGCTAAGTACCAACTAGCCACGCTTGGCTCGATGAAACGCAGAGCTAAGAGGCTCATTGGCGACGTAAAACTAGTGGATGCCAAGCTTCATAGCTTGGCTCATCGCCACAAGGTTGCCTGCTTGTCGGTCTTCTACAGATTGTATTTCGGTGAGTGTGCCCAAGAACTCCACGACCTCATTCCACCGGCCCCTTTCTACCATCGGAAATCCAGTCGCACTGCCAGTGAGACTGGATTTCCGCGCGACATGGATTTACAGCGCTTTCAACCCTAATCTCTTCAAAGTGAGAGTGAACAGGCTTCTTCTGGGTAAGCTCACTCCATCGTCGATGTCTCTGTCGCCTTCGACCTAAACTAGAGTCAAGAGCAAACCCAACTTAATTTTTTTTAAATATGGTGAGATATATCCAATATTAACTTGGCACAATGGGGTAAAACCCTGTGCAAGTTTGGTGTTCCACAGGGGTGTAGCAAACGAAGTGTTAGCCGTATCAATAACACGGGGCCCCGAAAGAAAATTCGTAAAATGTTATCGACAGCCTCATATTGGTAAAAGGCCCGGAATTAATTATCATCATTCTCCTACCCTTGTCCCAATTTATTTGGGGTCGGCGCAACATGTCTTTTTCTTCCATACTTACTTCTCTATTAGTCGTCATCTCGGTAGTCACTCTCTTTCTGGCCATATCATCTTTCACACAGTCCATCCATCGTTTCTTTGTTCTTCCCTTACTCGTATAGCCCTCCACGTAAATCCCGGAATTAATGATACCTAATGAAAATATGAAAAATTTATTTTAAAAAAAGCAGAAACCGACTTCAAAAACCAAAAACGAATAAAATAACTTTCGTAGAAAACTTACAACTTCTGAAGTCTTCAGAGGCTGTTAAGTTTTTTATGAAAGTTATTTTATTCGTTTTAGGTTTTTAAGTCAGTTTTTGCTTTTTTTAAGTAAATTTATTTTTCACTTTTTAGTTGAATATACAATTACATACTCGTAGTAGCCCAAGACGAACGAAAAGAAGAATCAACAAAGTCCGCTTAAAAATGCTGGAGATACAGTACATTTATGTATATAACTTCGTACATAAGTTTAATTACCTAAAATGTATATACTTAATCCTTCCTGATAGTATGTAGATCACGTTAGTGAAACAATTATCAAAATTGGTTCATTAGTTTTTAAGAAAATTGCGGACATACAAACATACATACACACATACGGGTCGAATAAGGATCCTCCTTTTTGAAGCCAGCTAATGAATGAATGATGTTAAAAGTAAAGTAATTTGTTTATTGCTTATTAAAAAGGCTTCAAGCTGCAGGTGCGGTCAAATTTTCAAGCTCATGCATTCATTTAGTATTGCGATTATGACGAGCTGATTCCAATCTCACCTGCAGTTTATATTTTAGCGGGGCTCGTATCTAAATGATAGCTGCACGAGTCGACTGAAGGTTAAGCTACGCTTGCTGCGGTAGGTTCGTGGATGGGTGACCATCCATTACATATCGAGACCCCTCCGTGCCTCGAAAATCACGTTAAGCCGTTGGTTCCGGCTGTCATTTGTAGATCTTAGACAGTCGTTACGGGTCGTGAGAAGCCAAAAAGTCTTACCAGGGGTATCGTGTTACCCAGGAATTGGGTTGTAGAGGTCAGATAGGCAGTCGCTTCGTGTAAAATAGCGGTATTCAGCTGCATCCTGTTACACTGGGAGCCGACTCCAAATAGTTGGGAAAAGGGTCGGCAGATTAACACAGATATAACCTATTCGAGTCAGAATGCTCCAATTTTTAAACTCGCTCTTGTACTCTCTTAGTAAGGTCACAATGGTAGCTTAAACAAGGGGCAGAATGCTATTTCATTTATTTGGTGATTTTTTTATAAATAACCGGGTAAAAAGAGCCCTTTTTTTTGTCTAGCTGCCCTATTGGTGTTCCCGGCTCACAGTTGCGTCTATTGACTCTAGAAAGTTCTTTATAAGTACTCATCTCAGGAATGCAATGTAGATACTGTTCGAAGTAATAAGTAACCTTCTCGTGGTAGGATAGCTTGTGATTAGTGCCTAGCTACTGTCAGTAGGTGAAAGATCATAGTTCAAAACGCTACCATATTGTGAGACGACACTCGATAAATAACTGATTATGAGAAGGAAAGTTTTTCACTTATCCTTGTACGTTTCCCTCATAATTCTGTAGTCATTATTTCCCAGTTATGATACAATATGTAGGTATGAACGAAGAAGTTCATTAATTTAGAATGTGTTCCGGAATGATGTTTTACGTTGATTCAATCAAACGATTAGATTAATAATCCAGTTACTAGCTTAACTTTAGTATCAGCTATAGTTTTGTGTGTGCTAATAATTTGTCAAAAATGTCTTATCGCTTTAGCAGGAAATATTCGTTATTAAATTATTAAGTTTGTTTATGCCTTTGTTAATCAAATTTGATATCCGAATTATTGAAAATTACGCAACGGAAATTCAAATCAAATCTAACTTTATTTGTGAACATAGGTGCATAAAAGGTCCTAAAGGTCCTCGGGCTTTGGCTTCTATTAAATTATGCGACGTGATTGCGGCCTTGTGTGTCATAGGTATATCATCATTCCAGACGAAATACATCCACAGTTGGTCACAGGTCTCGCTCAAGCACCGCCACTGCGACCTGTTCTGTGCTTCCCGCATCCAGCGGATTCCCCAGGCCTTCACAAGGTCATCGGTTCACTTTGTGGGTGGCCTTCCAGTACGCAGTCGCCACTCCAGAACCTGTCGGCCCCACCGGCCATCTGTTCTGCGACTTCGGGCTACGTCGGTTACCTTGGTTCTCCTGCGGATCTCTTCATTACTGATTTGATCACGTAGGGAAACTCCAAGCATAGCCCTCTCCAAGCATAGGTCATAGGTAATTTGAATTAAATTTTCTCGTATTAGTGTTAATTTAATGTCGGGAAAATAAATGAATTATTACCAATTTTCTTCAAAGCAAGGCCGAACTTTCCGTCGCGAAATTTCGGCAGATGTGGATGATGGAATGTAGTTCCGAGGGGCACACCCTGGACAGCCAGCCCTACCTTGCTGACTGTCTAATATTTGTACCACGGCATAATGACTCTTATATTACACCTAAATTGTAGTTCGTACGAAAAATTTAAGAAGCTTTCCTTTTTTGTGCGTTTAGAGTGTCGAATTCAGATCAGTACTTTCAGAGATTAGCTCCTACATCCAAACTTACAAACTATACCTCCGTTTAGGGCGCCCCAAGCTTTTGCCTTTGTCTCCTGTTTTTTCTTTACGTGTAAAGAGTAAAGAAAATAACCACACTTTTGCACTTTTTCTATGTTTTTCGTTGTCATCTTATTGCTCTTAAATAAAAGAAACTATCATGTATCTGAACGCTCCAGTCATTTAATCATAATAAGTATATAAAATTACTTATTTATATAAAAAGTAGAGAAATAGGGGAAAAAATTACTCGAAAAGAGATAACATTGCAAATTTATTCTATCGAGCCAACTTTCTCAAATCGTGTATACTGTCTAGTATATATCCCCAATAATACTAATATATTTCTCTGGATTTTAATTTCATTGTTCACTACTTCAAACAACGGTTATAAAAACGGTTTTGTGTGTATAAAAAGCTCGGTGCGCCGTTAAATTAATTTATATAACTAGTCCCGAGTTATATGGGGGCCCCGGAGCTTTGGAAGGCCTATGACACGTAAATGAAAATAAATACATAAAATAGCGCGGTGTGACTTGCACACCCAACAATGGGCCCCTGAAATCTGTCGCTAGCACATAGTGACGTTTACCTGTGTACATGTAAGTAGATTCAGTTTATATTAGGTACCTATAGTAGATGCATAGGTACCTAATATAGACTGAATCTACTTACACGTGTTTCAAAGATCATTAACTACTTGACAGATTATGATATTTGTTATTTTAATCCACGGATTTTATATCTATACCGACTAAATATGTACCTATAGCAAGTACATATGTGTATACAGGGTGTCCCAGAAATCGACTGACATATGTACTGTAGGTGATGATAGCTTTGGTTAAGCCCTCCCAAAATAAAAATAAAAATATTAACAAAAAAATAATTGAGGAAAAATATGATATACATAAAACCTAAGACCTACAACACGTAAGTCGTGGCCGTGGGTCAACAGTGCTCAATATTATCTGTTGCTTATAGCAAATCTAGTAACTCAATCAAATACAGACTCATACAGATACACCTTGCACTTGTGTGACAGACAGCTGTGCTGCTGAGGAGTTTGTTGCGCCACTTCTTCTCCTTAGCTAAAGCACTAGGAAGTGGTGAAGGGCGGGCGTTTTGGGGGAATGTCTTATGTAATTCACTGACGTTTGAAAAGTGCTGATTCTCAGCCTTTTGATTTTCATATTTTTGATTTTCTAAAAAAATATACTTAAACCTGTTTTTTTTTAATATTTGAAATATAGAAATATTTTCATTACGCCTGTTTATCCAGAAGGTGTAGCAGTAGACCCTGATTTCGCGAGTTATGTTTAAAGATCATGTAATAGGGGGTGATCATATATTGCCGTCAATCGGCCACACACGGACTTAGAGCTGCTACTCAGTAATACCAGATGGATACCCCAATAAAGGCTGAAGTACATATGCTATTAAAAAGCTTGCTTGTTTGCTAGTAGATAATTATGCTTATTTATAGCATGCTCTCCGTGTACCTATACACATATTATTTTCGTACCCACACGCTGATCATAGCATCTGTTCGAAATTACAACTCGACCAAGCTAAGTTTGCACCTCGCGTCGATTACGTCACACTGACGCTTAGGTACGGTCTGCAAAAAAGGATTCGCTATGACTTAAAAAACGCGTGTCTGCGACATAGATGCTAACCGTATTGACGCGACAGGGTGATCGCGGGAAGGTAAGCGGGGAAGCGGGCGGGGCGCCGCATTCGAGGTGCAAACTTAGCTTGGTGGAGTTGTAGTATGCTTTTCTGTTACCACATAGCATAAATATGTATTCCGCGGATTCGCGGTGAGTGCTAACGCGTGCCCGTGTCTTAGTGGGTTGGAGTCCCACGTAACTGCACATCTCCCCGTGGTAGTACAGTATGCATGAGCATTTCTCCACGGAAAAAAAACCTTCATTGTATAGCATCGGGCACGAATCGCACGTGAGGGGCAATGGCGACGACTACTACGACGACGGTACAAAGCTGTTCTGCCGCCGCCGGCGCCGCCCCGCTCGGACACCGCAGCCGATTGTTGGATGTCCAACCCAGAGACTCCGCACTACTCAGCAGTGCCACAAATCCAACGCAGTTCATTTACCTACTTCTAAATCAATCTAAGACATCATCACTATCTTCTGAAGGAAAATATCGTGGAGAAACCTAGAGTTAATAGTATGAAATTGAGAACAAGCATGGTAATCAATTCTTGTTCCTTCTCTTCTCTGTATAAGAAGAGGCCTTGGAACCACTGTAATTTTACACCCGGCGCTTTTTTATTGGAGCATTTTTTTTTTGGGTAGAATAGACCCTTTTTAACCGAGTTCAAAAAAATTAATTAGGTCACCATTGTCATCAGGTCGGGGTCAGGATCTGATGATAGGATCATGGAGCAATTGATGGAACTCTTCAAATATTATAGGCACATCTATAGAGATTTGGGTATTTTTTATAGTAACTCGTGCATTTGCTCTTGGAAAGCACCATGTAGTGAAGTGGAACTGATGATGATCACAGATAGCCACCGGAACTACTCAATACTAAGTATTTCACGGGTTGCGATTCGATTAGGTACTTTAATAATGGTTGCTAAGCAATTTATGCTCGTCACAATACATATGGTGAAGTGGAGCTGATGGTGACTTTACCATCAGCTCCAGTTCTCGTGGTTCTTACCAAGAGAACACCTCAACAATTAACGTCTCTGCATCGGGAAAAGCAATATTTTGCAAAAGGTGATGAACATTAGACATTAGGCTATTAAAAATTACAATAACATATCAATAAAAAGAAAATACCTTTAATTTCGGAAGTCGTTCGAAACATACTAAAATACAGATCCAAAGACACCGGCTTCCGAAATTAAAGTTATTTTTGACTTTGTAGTGTTTATTGGAAGTCGATTGTTTTTTTTTTTTTTTTTGGAAAAAAGTTTTTTTAGTGTACCTGTTTTGGAAAACTCCAAATTAAATGCGAAAATCATAGGTACCGAGAAAAAGAACCTAATCATATGTTAATCACTATTTGTTGTAAATATCAGCGCAAAGATGCTCATCAATCGCTATACAAAGCCCTAAAATATTCTTCAAAACACGGGAAAAGTAAATTGATGTGACTAATAATTTTGAATTCAAGAATATTAACATTTTAGATTTCGTAAGTTTTTGAAAGATTTTATGATTCAAATCTTCCTGGTTATACGTGTAAAATTCCTGCATTCAAATTAGTTGCTGACAGTGACAAACAGACAACCCACTAAACTATTGAAAATAAAGCAAAAAAAAAACATTTTGGAATACATTTTCTTAAGACAGTTTCTACTTTTACGAATTTATGTTTGTATACGAACGAAAACGCGAGGAATGAATGTCTACTCATCTATTTCCAACTAAATTGGCGTCATCCTGTCTACCTCTATTTTAATAAACAGTGGCCAGACTATATACGCATCGACAATCATAATATAACTATTTCCGGCTAACTTAAGAAAACAAAACTACTTATTTGTCAAGTATTTATACACAAAAGTAAGCATTAAAACAAAAAAAAAAATCAATATTTTTTTTTAGGTTATTTAATAAAATTAATGAATTAATTAGGTAGTCAATTAATAAACATACCTTTAACAACAGCGCCGAGTGTGAACAACACGACACAAAATAGCACTTTCATGTTTATTTTTCACTTTAACATAACGCTTTTAAATAAATTGTTTTAAATTATATCGACAGATGACACGTCTGTTCGCGGTAGAAGTAAGTTGAACACTGAATCTCAGTATAAATATACAGTGATAACGATGCCCACGGTGTTGGGCTACTAGTACACTACGGTGGGTGTGAGCGAACACAACCTGCTGACTAACGTATGAGTTAGTTGGCGACGCGTCGTGTTTGTGGAGGGCACTAGTAACGCGTGATGAAGCACGTGTGCTTGCAATTGCACGTGTTTTACCGCAGCCCACGAATAACCTGCAGACGGCGATGACTGAGTTTGTAGTTCACGCCGCGTCTCTGGAGGGCCACCGGTGGCACGGTGGTTTACCGTACCTACGAAGACGTATAAGTTAGCTCATTCTCTTGGTATGCGCCTGCAATTTTTGTTTTCTTCTTTGGCAAATGAACCGATGTCGACTATTCTGCCAGCGTCATGTGGTGACAGCAGCGCAGCGAAGTGAATCGTCGAACTTTGTGGTAGCCTGCTTAGGCTTCCTGTACACGATGCCGAAGCCGCACCGGCGCCGGATCAGAATGTTTGTTAGCGGTTGAAATTTTACGTTTTTGTCGGTCAGAAGTTTTTTTTTAAATTTGAGATGGGTTTGCTTTTGACTATCAGAGGTGACAAAGACAAAGAACTTACCACCAATATACACCGAGGGAAAAGACATTTTCACGTCAAAAAGAAATCATACAGGTTTGGAGTAAAGAATAGTACAAACTGAGATGAGACAAAAATTTACGTCCGTCATGTATGCTGGCGCGGTCGATTTTAAAATATATTTTTTTCATCAGTTGCTTTCGAATTTCTTTTTGTCATTTGCTCGTAGTAATATTTAATTATTGTCAATCGCTTCAATTGCATTTTGTAGACTTAGACTCCACCAATCTAAGTTGCTGGATTATAGGACATTCTGACACTCTACGTCTTATCATCGTGTGCCATTTAAGGCGCAAGCTACCCGCATCTGGTATTAGTCACACTAACCGAAGCTTGATGCATCTGTGCCGTGTCGTTAGAACCGGCGGTCTAGTGTGTCATCGGTATATTCTATTACACTCTCAACTAGACTGAATTTAAAGCAAGCAGTCTGCGGTATCAGTTCTTTAACATCCTGCAGATCTCTGTTTAAAAATTTAAACTTTTAACACTAACAGGTCTTCTCATAATGCTAGCTGGTGTATTTGTGAAAGAGCACGATATTTTTTTTAAAGCATGCGACTTGCATTCAAAACATATCCGTCGAGAACCACGGTCAAGAATTCCTTCACATCAAAGCAAATTATGCCATAAAAATAACTTTATTACAGCAGTTAAAATATTCAACAAAATTCCAAAAGAATTAAGGGAACTCCCTCTTAAACACTTTAAATCCAAACCACGTACCTAAATGGCTTATTGGTGATTGTTTTTATAGTATGAAAGTATTTATTGATAAAAAAATAACGTAAAACTAAAGTAAGTCAGTAAAGTAGATTTATGTCTACTGAATTTTCATTATATCGCTTTATGTACCTATCTATTGTTGTTATGATTTCACAAGTGTTATAAAGACATTATGTTATAATAATAATTTTAATAAATTAATGTGACTTTTAAAATTTTACATTTAAAATGTTTAAATATTTGTATGCCAGGACATGGCGAAACTTCATCATCATCTGCCTAGCCTTTTCCCAACTATGGTGGAGTCGGCTTCGCGTCTAACAAGATGTAGCTGAATAACAGTATTTTATATGGAGCGACTGCCTAACTGACCTCCACAACCCTTCGCGCGAGTTAGTTTACGTTGCGACCCGTGCGCGCGACGATTAGAGCCTCAGGGGGCGGCCGTCTCGACATTCGTAACGATAGCTTTACGAATGAAATCGCTCGCTAAGTCCTAATGGAGTACTAAGACGGTCAAAATTGCTTGACAAGCACGAAAAAACCATTTACAGTTTCAAACCAGTTGCGGCGGGAACCGTTTTTTTATTTAATCATGTTCTCCAATTTTCCTCGTTATTCAAGGTTCATTTGAAGTGGCCAATAATTGTCTTTGAAAAAACCTAACTATTACCATTTTGCCCGTCTAAGTACCCCATTAGGACTTAGCGAGCGATTTCAGTCGTAAAGCTATCGTTACGAGTGTCGAGACTGTCGGCCCAGGATAAAGAAAACTTTGATTTTCAATTTGAACTAGAAAGTGTTAGTAAAAGTCCGATGGACACATTTCTTTACGACTATCCGAGCACGTGCGTTGGCAAGCAACGAGTCAATATAAATACCTAAGTATACATAGCGGTTCCTATTTATACAACATGTGATGAGAACGATAGCCCACGCTTGAATGACGGTGCATTCTAGTAGAATGTAAATATCATCTACTGAACAAACACGTAACATTATCAGTATCCATAGCACAAGATGAAACAAATAAAACTGATTTTTACAATGTTGTGGAATTATTGAGCAACATCTAGTTAAAGCCCAAAGAAAAATAATTATTCATCTTCACATTTTATTAATGTAGGTATACAAAATATTGTCAAACATTTTAAAAGAGTAACGGTGAAGTTCCTTGCCCATTCTTCTCCATACGAAACTACGTTTTGGAAGATGCGACTAGAATCAATTCGATTTTCAAGTACATAAATTTTGATATTCAAAGTGCCTTAAATGTGCTTATCTATTTAAAATAAATAATTGAACTTTGAATTTTAAACAATTACATTGCATGCAAATTCAATGTAAGTGTTGAAATATGCCTATTAACGCCTGAGTAGCATGATCTTGATAAATTGTTGCACATCAGTGTACAACCACCTTTCCATCGCTGCATATCTGTTTGTTATCGTTGTATGTAGAGTATCTTTATCGATATGTCCTGTGAAATAAAGACGGACGGGATTAAGAGGATTGTGAAGCTGTAAATTTTCATACAAAAAGCGATAACGTTTTTCTCCCCGTAACAGTCTATTTTCATAATTTTCGGGAATGTTGTAGATATAACGAAAAACTAGACTAGTAAGTTTTTATTATAAACAAATATTGTGCACGATATAAGTTATTACCATCTAAATATCTATATTTTTGACTTAAAAACTTCCTCAAGCGTATCTATTTTTTCACTTTGCACTTCACAATCCTCCCATAGACGGTAGACCGCTCGTGACCAGTGGTAACAAAACCAAAGCTGACCAGCGAGCGGCGTATAAAGGGGGTACGGTGGGGGCCGCCCGCCCCGGGTGCCAAGCGCCAAGGAAGGGGTGACACAGGGTGACAACTCACTCGAGCTGCTTAGTAGCTAGTGGCGCATGTGCCCGACGAAGACGATAGATTTGCGGAGAAGTAGACCACCGTTACAGGACAATGGATAGCATTCTCGTACCATTTGGTGTTGTACAGCCTAATAAAACCCTGTTTACGTCACCAGAAGAAGAACTTCTTAGTATAAGTAGTTCCAAATCTAACAAAAATCTAAGATGAATTTTCTCCAGAGGACATTATTTTAGAGATTTTACAACTGATCGTGAGGCGCCACTTGGCAGCCGCCAGCATTTCTTTCCAAGAAGCGGTCCAATGGACTACTTTGGAGCTTCTGAAATTCATTGTAAATGGGACTATTCTGAGTCTGTTCCGAGTCTAGTGCTGTGTCATTTTTTTTTTAACTATTTGTTTTTCAGTGCAATGAGGACGATTTGCATCGTGTATATTACAACTTAATGAGTGACATCGTAATGCAATGAGGACGATGTGAATCGTGTCTATTACAACTTGGTGAGTAACATCGTAATGCAATGAGGACGATGTGAATCGTGTATATTACAACTTGATGAGTAACATCGTAATGCAATGAGGACGATGTGAATCGTGTCTATTACAACTTAATGAGTAACATCGTAATGCAATGAGGACGATGTGAATCGTGTCTATTACAACTTGGTGAGTAACATCGTAATGCAATGAAGACGATGTGAATCGTGTATATTACAGGAAAAAAATTTACCTCGTTGGTCGAGTGGTGTGAGCGCGACTACTTAGCGTGAGGTTTTGGTTTCGATTCCCAGATCAGGCAAAGTGTTATTAAGTTTTTTTCTATCAGGAATTTCTTAGTAGCACCTTAGGGTTTGGATTAGTGTCCGGTTGAGGGCAGGACTTCGCCCCTTTTAGGGCGGGCACATACTGGCGGACGACAGGGGAGAGCATCGAGGAGGACTCCTCTATCCACCAGCGCAGACTAACAATCCTCTGCGATATCGCGAGCGTCTGCTAGCTTGCCGGAGCCTCCGCCGCTATGCCGCGGCATCCGCTGAGTAACCATCGCTGGCCGGAATTTGATTATACCACTAGCGAGTACGCAGTCGAAAAGATGCTTTGTGGCCTGGCAGACTCCAGCCTCCCGCCGCGTTATCCTCCAGCGTGCTCTTCGAAGAAAACTGGAGACAAAACTGCGCTGCGGTGCTCCAAGGTCGATAACGAGAATTGAAATATTATACCTTATTCGATTGGATGAGTATTAAATTCAATTGATAAATTTAAAATTGTCTGTCGTCCCGACGGCCAGTTTGCGCAGGCCATTAGTGTTATTCAGAGTTAGATATGTTGGGACTTAAATTTAACTGAGAGTGTATTTAGGACATACCTATGAACTTCACTGTCACTTCCTAACCTGTCTTATGTTATAAACTTACCTTTTTCTAAGTAGGTATGCCCAGTAATATTGTTGTATTCAAATGCAGTAAGATTAAAATAAACGAAGGTAACTAACTAGGCTCCTATTTTCTTACCCAATAGGTCATCATTCTTTCTTGTTTACTACCTGTCTACATACTGACTTATCAATTAGTTATACCTACTTTGCAACACACTCCTTAGCAAAATGTTTCGAAACTAATCTACATGGTGATTTGTTTGACAAAGATTAGGTGTACTTATGGACTATAAAAATAGAAAAATCTATCATAATTACTATAACCTTAAGACTCGTTCTGGACATCAATCAATCTGCCTAGCCTTTTCCCAACTATGTTGGGATCGGCTTCCGTCTAACCGGATGCAGCTGAATACTAGTATTTTTCATGGAGCGACTGCCTATCTGACCACCATAACCCAGTTACTGAGTATTACGAAACCCCTTGGTAAGACTGGATGTCAGACTTTCGGGCTTCTGACGATCCGTAACGACGACGAAGATCCACAAATGACAACCGGGACCATTAGCTTAACGCGCTTTCCGAGGCATGGAGGAGTCTCGGTATGAAAAGATGGTCACCCATCCACAGACTAACCCCGGCAAGTATACTAGTAAAAGATACAAGTACACTAGTAAAAGATGCATTTGCCTGTGTATTTTGATTTTAGGGTTCCGTACCCAAAGGGTAAAACGGGACCCTATTACTAAGACTCCGCTGTCCGTCTGTCACCAGACTGTATCTCATGAACCGTGATTGTTAGAGAGTTCAAATTTTCACAGATGATGTATTTCTGTTGCCGCTATAATAACAAATACTAAAATAAAAATAATAAAATAAATATTTAAGGGGCAGACATGATTTTTTTGCGGTTTTATAGATAATGGTACGGAACCCCTCCTGCGCGAGTCCGACTCGCACTTGGCCGGTTTTTTTTTAAACAGGACAAAACATTTTTTTCTCCTTTTCAATATTTCTGTAGAAACTTCTTTTTTCCTTACGGCGCGGCGGCAGTGTAAGTGTAGGTACCTACATCCTAACCTTGGAGTCTTCAAGTCTCAGTCAGGAGCTCTTTATTTTTAGACAAGTGTGCTTATCAGAAAATAAAAACCATGTGATCAACATCATGTCATCTATCTACATAACAATTATCATTAGAATGTCTATCGGAGAATAACGTTCAAAAGATAATGTAGGTTTACTTATTTGAATACAGCGCCATCTATTAGGCCATAGCAGTACCAATTACGTTGCTGATTTTTAAAGTAGTCACTTTGAGAAGTGAAAGATGTCACTTCATACAACTTGTAAACCATGAAAAGAAAAAACTGTGTTCTTCGCGCTATTTTTAGGATAAACTTTGTAATAATTTATTATTCATATACACGACCTAGGTTAATAACAAAATTGTTAAAACTAGTGTCAGATTTTCAAGAAACAACCTTATGACGTCAAAAAACCTTGACTCAAGGTTAAAACATTGCAAAAAAAATCTTCTTTTATTAACCCCATAAAACAAATCACTAGAATTCAGTCTAAAAATCACATACGTCATAAAAATCGAGCTTTACAAAATGACCTTGACTAAGGCCGCGTCCTCGCTCCAAGGTTACGTAGCCTTGCTATGAAGGTCGCCCTTGGAAGGATATCAGCATTGAACTTGCGTTGAAAACCTTGGCGGGAAGGTCAGTGACGCTTTGCGAACATTTTTAGCACGTCATACGTGTATTGATAATGTCTATTATTACTTATATAGTATTCTCTATGACGATTACAGTGACGTAGAGGCATACGTACTATGTAGGTATTTTAAAATTAATTATATTCAGTAAGATTATAATTATTGTCGCACAGATAACATCACGCTGATTTTCACCGAAGGGTTAGACAGACGTGTAAGTACATTGTTAGTAGGTACACCCACATTTTTAACCGACTTCCAAAAGGAGGACGTTCTCAATTCGTCTGTATTTTTTTGTTTTGTTTTTTTTTTTGTATGTTTGTTACGCGATTACTCAAAGACGGATGGACCGATTTAGAAAATTCTTTTTTTGTTTGAAAGGGTATACCTCCGAGGTGGTCCCATATAAATTTTATTAACTTTGCTTGAGGAGTTTTTGAGTTAGCTTCAATAACGCGTATATTTCCCACTTATTTTATATGGATGATGTGATGATGTTTTAATAACTTCCTATCACTTTTATTTATATGGCTATATCTACAATTATTGTGCTCAATTATGTATTCGAATTTGTGTGGGGTAGGTTCCACAACTAAAAAGTGAAAAATAAAAACTTTTTAGCAAAAAATAAAACCGACTTCTAAAACAAAACACTACACAGTGAAAAATAACTTTAATTTCGGAAGTCGGTGGCAAAAAACGAAAATACAAAACTAAAGACACCGACTTCCGAAATTAAAGTTATTTTTCACTTTGTAGTGTTTTGTTTTAGAAGTCGGTTTTATTTTTTGCTAAAAAGTTTTTTGTCAGTCCCATGTACGCGAATACGTAATACGTATGGAGGCGAACGTACTGCCATCAATCTGACATGCTTGGGTCCCATCGCCAGGCTGCTACTGAGAAATTTCTGACAGATAAATCCAGTGACACGTTGCCCGACCTGACTCAAACTCAACTTTTACTACAACTCGAAGCTTACCATTTAGCTCGATAGATGGTGTTGGAATCGAATTAGAAGTCGCTATGGTTTCGTTCACAACGAGAGGATAACAGGGCGCCCCCTTTGCCACATGGAAGGACTGTAGATAGAAAAATTTACTGAATGGAGACTTCATTTTTATTTTTTAAAACAATACGACCTGCATTCATAGAATTGTAAATAATCGGCTGTCTGTACCGGGAATTGAACCCGATAAATGTGAAATAAAAATTACTGTAATTTTACTGTACCGATCGAAAGGCTCAATCATATATATTTATTTCTTTTAAATAACATAGCATCTAAAATAAAAGGAAGACCATGAAATTTAACATTTAATTTAGCATCTGAACACGGAAAGATACTTAGAAATACTTGAGATTTTATGGAGAGAGATTAATAATATTCCCGAATCAGACCGACGATAACTCTTTCTCCAGCAAGACGGGGCTCCGGCTCATAACATTACAACATATTTAAATATTCTCCATGAAAAAATAAATAAATCACATTTTGAGCATTTAATAAAGTAAATTGATTGTAAATTGCAGTTAAACGTAGTGTACCTTATTATTTTAAATAAATGTTAAATTTCATGATCTTTCTTTTATTTTAGATGCTATGTTATTTATGTGTGTGGGAGTGCCAGTGCCTTTGGGGGAGAAGGAGATTGTCAGTTGCGCTGTTTGGCACCGGTTGTGGTCTCTGAGTCAGCTAGCCGGGTGACTCATTTTGGAGGGTAGCGGGATCCGAAGCACGGTGCCAGCCGTTGGCCGACCGCAGTCAGTAGGGGGCCCAAGTAGCACGCCAGCCACGTGCCAAAGGCTGCCCCGCCAACTCGCGAAAAATCCCGGTATGCTCCACCGTGCCAGCCGGCGACTGGATGGGAGGACCCGGTGGCCATATCCGGGGGGGTTCGGGCGTCCCCGCAGTCTCCAGATGAGTTCCCCGTAGGTTTGGTTGGCTCTAGTGTTCCACTTGGATCACTGAGCGGCGCCTCGACAAGTCGACTTTTTCCCCCAACAACTCCACTCAATATGACACACAAAGCGAAGAAAAATAGGGTAAAACAACGGCTGCACTTCCTCCCACTAAAAGTGCACCTCACTAATATCAGGGGGTTGCACTCCAATCTCGATTCGGTCCATCACCACCTTGAGACCGAGAAGCCACACCTGTTTTTCCTAACGGAGACGAAGATAACAACCCCGTCGGACGTGGCGTACCTCAACTACCCGGGGTACTCTCTTGAACACAAGTTCAAGAAGCAAGCTGGGGTCTGTGTGTACGTCCGCGATGACATTTGTTGTCGTCGTCTCCGTTGCTTTGAGAAATCGGGTTTCTCTGCCATATGGCTACTTGTGGATACTGGCGTGGAGAAATCTCTCTACATCGGCATCTACCGATCGCATAGCGGTGACCAGGAGACAACAGCGCTCTTTAATTTCCTCGTGGAGTCGACTGACGTAGCCCAGCAACGGTACCCAACGGCGAAGCTCATTTTTCTGGGGGACTTCAACGCCCATCATAAAGAATGGTTGTTCCCATACCAGAAAACTGACCATGCTGGGTTGGAGGCGCGCAATTTTGCTTTAACGCTAGATCTAACCCAGATGGTGAATGTGGCAACGCGGGTACCGGATGTTGACGGCCATACACCCAATTGCTTAGACCTTCTGCTGGCATCTGATCCGGACAGTCATTCAGTATCGGTCTCAGCCCCGCTGGGAACGTCTGACCACTGTCTGGTGAAATCCATATCAACCTGCTCTCCTCCAGATGAGAGCCCTAGAGGCACGAGGCGAGTATGGCGATACGGGTCAGCAGACTGGGATGAGATGCGGCACTTTTTTGCGTCTTATCCATGGCGGCAAGTGTGCTTTTCCTCGGGTGACCCCTCGCGCTGTGCTGACGCGGTTGCGGACGTGATTCGGCAGGGGATGGAATATTTTATTCCATTCTCCGACATCCCGCTCGGTCACAAATCCCGGCCTTGGTATAATGCAGAATGTGCCCACGCTGAGGCCCGAAAAGAGACTGCCTACCAAGCCTGGGTCAAGGCCCGTGACCGCAAAGTTAGAGCGCGCAGGGTTCGCGCGAAGAAGAGAGCCTTTAATTCTGCCGCCAAGTTCTGCAAGCGGGTTTTGCATAGGGCACGTTTTGACCATGTTGGACATATCGGGGCCAGGCTGGCTTCGCACCCTCCGGGTAGTAAACAGTTCTGGTCCCTGTCTAAAGCGGTTGAAACGAATTTCTGTCGTCCCACTTTACCTCCTATGATGAAACCTGATGGGTCGCTGGCTCACTCTGCAACTGAGAAGGCAAATTTATTTGCATCTCTCTTCGCAAGCAATTCACGTCTGGACGCTGGCTCAAAGCAACCACCTACTGTACCTCATTGTGTGTGACTCCTCGATGCCGGAGATCGCAGTACACATTAAAGAGGTCCGAAGAGTATTGTGCAGTCTAGACGTGAACAAGGCCAGCGGGCCTGACGGCATTCCAGCGAGAGTGTTGAGGCAGTGTGCGCCTGAACTGTCTCCTGTATTGACTCGTTTGTTCCGCCTCTCTCTTGAAAAAAGAACGGTGCCGAAATCCTGGAAGCTTGCAAATGTACAACCAGTGCCCAAAAAAGGCGACCGTGCAGACCCTGCCCATTACCGTCCGATCGCCATTACCTCCATTCTGTGCAAAGTTTTGGAAAGGGTACTGAACAATAAGTTGCTGAACTACCTTGAAGACAATGATCTCCTCAGTGACCGTCAATATGGCTTTCGCCGGGGACGGTCAACTGGCGATCTTCTTGTGTATGTCACGCACTGCTTTGGCGAAGCCATCGAGAAACACGGCGAAGCACTGGCTGTATCGCTTGACATCTCGAAGGCCTTTGACAGGGTCTGGCACGCTGCTCTGCTCAGCAAGCTTCCTGCTTATGGCATCCCAGCTGATTTTTGTAGCTGGATATCAGATTTCCTTAGTGAACGGTCGATTAGAGTAGTTGTTGATGGCTGCTCTTCTGACCTTATGGCTATTGATGCCGGAGTTCCTCAGGGGTCTGTTCTCTCTGCAACTCTTTTCCTGCTGCACATCAATGACCTGCTTCGGCCTGGTATTGTTGGGTACGCAGATGACAGTACAGTTTCAGAGAGATACTTGTCCAGCGCAAAAACCAGCGGGGCTGAAGTTCGTTCCTTGAGAGAGGCCATGGTAGAGCGGACAGATTTGACCTTAAGCTTTGTCTCCCAGTGGGGTGATGATAATCTGGTCTCTTTTAACGCCACCAAAACGCAGGCGTGTCTTTTTACCGCTAAAAAGAGTCGTTTCGCCCAAACTCCTACTTTTCGGGGTACATCTGTTCCTGTAACTGATCGACTTGAGCTCCTAGGCATGGAGTTGACATCTGGTCTCAACTTCGGCGCCACCATCGAGTACAAGGCCCAAACTGCGGCCAAGAAACTGGGCATCCTAAATAGGGTGAAGCGATACTTTACGCCTGGACAGCTTTTAACCCTTTACAAAGCGCAAGTCCGTCCTGCATGGAGTATTGCAGTCACCTTTGGGATGGATCAGCTAAGTACCAACTAGCCGCGCTTGACTCGGTGGAACGCAGAGCTAAGAGGCTCATTGGCGACGTAAAACTGGTGGATGCCAAGCTTCATTGCTTGGCTCATCGCCGCAAAGTTGCCTGCTTGTCGGTCTTCTACAGATTGTACTTCGGAGAGTGTGCCCGAGAACTCCACGACCTCATTCCACCGGCCCCCTTCTACCACCGGACATCTAGACGCACTGCCAGTTACCATCCCTACCTGGTTGCTATTCCACCAATTCGCACTAAGCGCTTCCAAATGTCTTTTATAATGCGCACAGCAAAAGAGTGGAACTCACTACCTGCGTCTGTGTTTCCGAACGTATACAACCCTAATCTCTTCAAAGTGAGAGTGAACAGGCTTCTTCTGGGTAAGCTCACTCCATCGTCGACTTTGTCTCTGTCACCTCTGACCTAGACTAGAGTCAAGAGCAAACCCATCACAAATAAAAAAATAAGAAATAAATGTATATGATTGAGCCTTTCGATCGGTACAGTAAAATTACACTTTTTTTTCACATTTAGCTGGGCTGACTCCCGGTTCAGACAGGCGATTATTTAAAATAAATTGAATGCAGTTGGTATTGTTTTTAAAATAAAAATGAAGTCTTCATTCAGTAAATTCTTCTATCTACAATAGGTATTTAAGGTACTTTCCTTCCATGTGGCAAAGTCATTGGACGTCCTGTCTATACTAATATTGTAAAGAGGAAAGATTTTGTTGTCTGTTTGTTTGTACCGAATAAGCTCCGAAACTACTTGACCGATTTTAATCATTTTTTTCACCAATAGAAAGCTATTTTATCAGGACGTAACGTAGGATATAATTGATTTAAAAATAAAAAGAGATTTCTATGAGTAAAGTACGCGCGGCTCAGACGCGTCGAGAAAGAAATACCTCCGTAACCTAAAAGTACTAGGATTACATGAATTCAAGATAGTAGGTATATCAGTTCAAGACACGACTCGACTATAGATGCTGGCGGGAAAAATTCCGAATCATTCCCGTCGAATATTTCGGAAGTATTCCGAAATATTCCGAAACTTTGGGAATATTTCAACGTTTATTCCCATTGAATTATTCGGGCGAAATATTCGGCGGAAACATTCGATTGCGGGGTACGAATGTTTCTCGCGGGGGGGAAAATTTCTCCGGGGAGCATCTCCCCTCTTACCGCACCCCACACCGCCATCGCCTGCACGCACGACTCGTGGCAGTCGCCAGTCGGGCGTGCGCGGCCGGCGCGGCGGCAGCGGCCGGCGCACAGAGGGGCAGCGGCGGCGGCGATCGACGATCGATGCAAAAATGATTTTTCAGCAAAAAAAATAAAAATCTTAATTAAATTCATTTTGAATAATTCTGATTTAAAGAAACTTTCCCAGAAGTATTCCGGAATTATTCAGAATTTTTCGGAAGTTTTGCAACTATAGACTCGACACGTTGTGTACAATTTCTGAGCAGTAAACCTAACAAAAGTACTAGGCTTGCATGAATTAACGATAATATTTGGATCGTTATATAGGATTTAGATGAAATTTAGATAGTTTATAACCTGGATCATAAGATAGAGTACTTTTTATCCCGATAGTACATTTTCGTGAGCTAATTTCCGACTTCCACGCAGGCAAAGCCGCTGGCAAAGGCTAGTAGTATATTATTTAGTCAAGAATGCTCTCTAGATTAGACCCACAGGAAAGTCTGGTTGACTACCTCCTGGGTTGACCTGCCAGAAGTCAAAAACAAAAAACAAACAAAACAAAAGCTTCGTAGGTTAGGAACCGTTTGAGCATGGCTATTAAAATAGTATACGTATAGTTACTTACTAATTGCGATGAATTTCCACGTAATTATGATAATTAAGGCCCGCTTGCCACAAATCTTTATAAATACATTTTTCCGCTAAACGTAATTAAAACATCGCTCTGTATCTGTCAATCGCTTGAAGATGACAGAGACGGAATGAGGACAAACATATAAGTATATTCTTTTGTCAGCACGTCATAACTCTATGACTGGCATGTTGGAACACAGAGAAGATTAGTGGAAGTAGGTACCAACTTATACAGGACAATTTTTTTTTATCAATACCCAAATTTTCACAGGGTGTTCTACCCATGAATATGAACAACTTTCACTATGGCACCAACTCTGAAATCGCGAAAAAAAAATCTGCTGTTTCATACATTTTGATCGAGTAGGTATTGAACTTTTGTATGAAACAGCTGATTATTTTTTGTGATTTCCGAGTTGACCTCATAGTGAAAGTTGTTTATAGGATAACAAAAAATTGCCCAGTATTTATGCATAATCGGCCTATAATGGCAGGGACACAGGCCTGCGAGAGGGAGCGGGCTGTGATCTACCACGCGGGCCCAGTGCGAGTTGGTAGACGTCACAATCATGTCTTCGAAATGTTGGTTCTAGGACATGCCGGTTCCTTCACGATGTTTTCCTTCACAGTTTTGAGAGCAGTGGTGATGACATTATTTACACAAAGTAAAGTGCCTGTCGGGGTTCGAACCCACGACCTACATACAATTCGTAAGTCGGGAAAAGGCTAGGCAGATTGATTGATTCAAAATTCATTTATTGACGTTACATTTCCGTTTTTGGGTCACAGTGGACCGAGCGAATTGGCACACGGACTGACAGACACACGAGTGATCCTATAAGGGTTCCGAATTTTCCTATTGAGGTACGGAACCCCAACAATTAATAGTTTGTGGGTTTTATGTATTTTATTTTTTCTTCTACTCTTACTGTCTGTTTAAGTGTCCATATAAACTGTAACATAAATAAGATAGTCTACTAGGTATAGGGACTACATAGCATGAGCCTCCGGACATGATGTGTGTGTCACCCAATCATGAAACAACGATAACATTGGCGGAGGGGTATTGATTTTAGGTGATTTGAGTTGAGACTGCAGGTTTACACAATCAACTTAGCCTATCGCAGTCTTCTGCTGGACATAGGCCTCTCCCAGGCTGCACTACGACACCCCGTCCTCCGTCTTCCGCATCCATTCTGTCCCAGCCACTTTTTACAGGTTCTCGGTCCTTCTACCGGGGGGTGACCGACACTACGCTTGCCGATACGCGGTCTCCGCTCCAGTTCTCGTCTGCTTCACATGGTCATGGTCAGCTCACTGCCACGTTAGCTTGTTTACTTTGCAAGCTATATCGGTGACTCAGGTTCGTTTCCGGAAAAGATAACTTCATTTCCGAGCATAGCCCGCTCCATAGCGCGTGTGGAGTAGCGAGGTAAATTTCTTATGCCACAGTGCATTAGTCGTCAGCGTCAGTGTTTGCTTCGGCAGACATCGCCGCGACACTACGAGCGCGGCAGGCGCAACAACACCGTGAATGCGTTATTCTATTGGATACGTAAAGAATTGCAAGCCTTTTAGGTATATGAGCACAGTGATTTGCAGTATATCTTAAAAAGGGGCTATTTTAACAGGGACTGTACAAGTGTACATCGGGAGAACCTGCAGGCCAACATATTAGCCTGACAGTGCTCTGCGCACCCTCTCAAGATCTAGATCGTATTTCAGGTCATCATTAATCCGGCCCAGGTCTTAAATTATAAACCCTGTATTATATAGTAATCGTTAGATGTCTTTGACGGAGTGGAGATTGCTAAGCTGATACGTGCCCGAATGGATGGACTTACAATAATTATAAGTATACTACCTACTTACCTATGTGTATATAGTCTAAAGATAATACGTTAAAGTAATTGACACAATTCATTCTGTTGACGACAAATTATCCTAATGAATTTGATGTGCGCAGTAATACATTTACTAACAATATCGTATCAAACGTGTGCTATTTAAAAATGGAGAACTGCCGTAATATCGAACCAAATAATTCATTGAACTACGTTTTGAATAATATTGTGGACAAAGATGTACAGTTAATGCTGTGGCCTTTGAAACTGATGCAATTCTTTTCGTTCACTCCTAGATATCGCATCAAAAACAATTGTATAACTCTTAACAATTTCATCATCATTTTCTTTTCAATGTTGGGAGCTATATTATGTATCTCTTTGTACATATTTCGAACCTATATGCTGTTCCGTTACAAAGAACATCTAGGATTTACTAAATTCATTCACTCCAAAGAGTTTATATTGGTCACCTCTTTCATTGACTGCATCTACTATTCTTTCGGATTCGCTCTTAATTTCGTCATCGGGATCATTCAAACCAAAAATAATATTAAGTTTGTCTTAATATTTCAAAGAGTACACAGATTGCTCAACAATAAAACCAGTTTTAACCGATTTATCTTTTGGAAATGTATTATGGTTATCATGGCTCTAAGTTGCTATAATATAGTCTTAACATATTTTAGCACACAGCTGGCATTACCTTGGTTTTATTTATTTGTTAATTATCTTCTGATAGTTTTCGATTTAAATGTCGTTTATGCCATTCGAGTTATTAAATTGTTACAAAGTAAACTTATTTTAACTTATTTAAAACTAAATTTTATAAATGGTTGCTTGAACATAGTTTTTATAGTTTAAAGGAATTCATAGACAAAAAGTTTTAATGTTTCAAATTGTTTGTTGTTGATGTCTCCTTATCTGCTTGCTTACCTTTGAAAATTTGCATGCTTTGTCATAACCTAGCTAAACATGTTTGTGCTATTGTGTGCTATTGTATTTAACACCTTTTTATACCATGTTTTATGCAAATACATATATTATTATTATTATTGAGTTATGGAATATTAATGTCTTAAATTACCTTGAAATAATAATAATAATAATTGCGCGCTTCGAACTTTAGGTCTGTGCCGGTAGAATTTACTTGTTCGTGTAATCGTTTTAAATTAGTACGAAAAGCAGTGTTAAATGATATTTTGATTGCCTTATTTTGAACAACTTGCAACTTGTGGTAGTATTTATCAGTCAGCCTACTCCAGGCTGGCGCAGCATATGTCAGACATGGTCGGACGAGGGTGGCATACCTAAATTCGTAACTTGGTGGCAGCGCTTAAATTAGACTTTCTGTTATGAATAGGTTTTAACGTATTTATTTATTTTATTTATTTAAGGATTACCAACGAGATACATAACAATTATCTTCTACAATAATATAACTTGTATAATAAATACGTTATCCTGTAATGCACACTCAATTACAGGTAACCACAGCTTACACATTATCGAGTAATTACACATGCTCTGAATACATAATTAAATTAAGAATACATAAAACTAAAAAATACAATTATAATATAACACAATTATGTAATAAAACAAATATAAATAAAATGCATTGAATGAATGATATATTTATTTGCAAGAATATAGGTAGCTAAGGTCTCAAAATCTATGGGTTTCACTATATTCGGCATTTCAGCCGAATAAATATTAGGTTTTATATCTTGGTTATACATAATAGCATGCAGTACACACTTAGTAATTAGCAATCACATAAAAATAATTGTAATAATAATATTAATAATATTCAAATGAAATACAATTCTATTCATTTAAAATAATAATTTATAATAGAAATAGCGATCAATAATAATAGCAAGGACAATTAAAATGTTTCAGTATTATTTAAGTAATGTCAGTATGCAAATATCATAATAATTACAGTAAACATGTTTTACATTTTACCTACACTCAAAATATTCATCGATGGAATAAAAACATCTCTCACACAACCAGTTATATAGCTTTCTATCAAATTCTAAATCTGTACCACTTCTAAATTCTTCAGCTAAGTGGTTATATATTTTGACCGCCATGGTATAACAGTTTTTTGCATACTTTTAGCCTATTATGCGGGACTACTAGTGGCCTTTGTGCTATTTTCCTCTTTGACATAGCCTTTTCATGTTTTTCAAAAAGCGAATAGTTATTTCTTATTTGCAGGTTTCAAATATATATAGAGACATTAATAGCCTTCAAACCCTATTCGCGAGGAGCATCAGTGTTTTCACTCCAGTTAATTTTTCTATCTAGAACTTTACCGAGATATTTGATCAAACGGCTCCAGGGTATGGAATGATTTTTAAAATTAATGCGCCTGGAGGGTAATGACTTTCACGTGTGAAAAGAATAAATTCCGTTTTGCTAGAGTTTAATTTTAGTTTCAATCTGGTGAAATACATGTCAAATGTGTCTAGCGCTAGTTGAAGCCCCCAATTATTAAATCAATATCCTCCAAAGAAGTATATGAAGCTGTGTCGTCAGCATATTATATTGCGAGATGAGTTCTTGGTTGCTTAGGTATGTCATTAAGATACATACTGAAGAGAAATGGTCCTAAATTTGAACCTTGTGGTACACCAGATGCTATAAATTTCGCCGTAGAACAGTGTTCACCAATGAAAACCTTGAAATGACGGTTATATAGATAGTTTGGACTATTTTAACAAGTGAGAAAGGAACGTCGTTTACAATAAGCTTGTGAAGTAGTCCCTTGTGCCAGACAGTGTCAAAGGCTTTTTCTACATCTAGCATCACCATTCCCGGCAATTTGCCTTCATTCAGGTTTTGTGTAATGTGCTCCGATACCCTGGCCAACTGCTGAGTGGTGGATTGTGCCTTACGGAATCCAAATTGTTCTGGTAGCACTAAATGTTCTGTAACTTTTAACAGACGGATAAGAATGAGAGACTCAAATAACTTGCCCAGGCACAGAAGTAGGCTTATGGGACGATAATTTGCAGGTATTTGAGCTTTACCAAGTTTTTGAGCGCGATTATTTTTGCCATTTTCCAGGATGCAGGGAAATAGCCTATTCTCAGACAACCATTAAATATTTTTGTTAGGTAGACCAGGGCCTTTTGAGACAAGTTTTTAAATAACCTGTTGCTGAGACCGTCTAGACCAGGAGCTTTACGGGGTTTGACTACTCATGTCTTTGGAATTTAATGTCGCCATGGATTCCTTGACAGCAGCTTCAGTTTTAACATCGCTGATCCATTGATCAGTGAGACACATATTACAAATGCATCGGCAAGAGCTTCACACTGCTCCGATTTTGAGGACGTCATTTGATCACCTCTGATTTTTAGGGGAGGGATATTGCAGGGATTATGGTTGATTGACCGAGCTAGACGCCATATATCGTTACTAGGGTTATCAACTTTTGAGAGCTTATCATTCCAAAGACTGTCATTCAATGTCTGGATACTAACTTTAATTGACTGCTGTAGCTGGTTAACTTTAAAGATCAGTTGATGTTTGAGGCAAGAATTGTACTCATTCAGTGCCTTTCTGTGAGTGTAATTTTTGTATTTAATTTGGCCCTTAATGCGCCTAGGTAATTTTAAACGACCCTTTTTATTTTTATGGTAAGAACACTCGCCTTTCGTGCATTTAACACACTGTCAGTAAAGTGATTTATAGCAGCGTCATTACAGAGTATTAGTCTAAAATTGTATTAGATAGTATGATATTGTTGTCTAAGTGGTATCTGAAATATTTCCATTCAACTTTGGTAAAGTTATATGCTGTTTGGGATTCGGTGCTATACTTTCCACCTACAGTGAAGTGTACTGGCAGGGGATTTGATGAAAGACTTGTGAGAACTTGAGATACACTTACATCATGAGTATTGTTGGCTAATATAGCGTCTGGAGTAGAAGGTTCATGAGAGCTTTGGTAGTGCACTAGGGTAGGAAAATAAGGTGCTAGTATCTCATAATCATTGGCTATCACGTGATCGAAGAGGATTTTGCCATGTGGATTACAGATAGAGCAATTCTAGTAAGAGTTGTTTGGCATTTAGGTCGCCCATTATTAGGGATTTGTGATGTGTACCTAGCAATAAGTCTAGATCACTACGTAGCATAGGGAGATTAGATGACTGGTAAGTAGAGTAGATAGCTATATTTTTCTCTGGAGTGATTAGCTGGACACCTATACACTCTACATTATACGTGTTTGGAGTGGGAAGAAGGGAGTGTGTTGTGTTACTCCGGTAACCAATAGTCAGCCTTTTTGTCTTGCCGATAACAATTGTAGCCAGGTGTTTCAAGCTTGAGACGAGAAGAAATTCTAGTTTCACATAAAGTTATAGATAAATCACCTAACAGATCAAGGAACTCTGTAAGTTCAGTGCGCATGCCATCGGCGTTCCAGTATAATATACGCAAGTTGTTACAATTAAACATACCGGCCGAGGTGGGTCAGATTTAATATTACCTTATCCATTATACTGTTGCAAGCTACAAATTGGTTTTTGATGGATTTGATTGTTATGAGTATTGCTAATATGTCTGCAGTGGCCTGATCTTGTGTACCAATAGATAGTATTTGCAGCGAAAGTATCGCAGCTACGCCCATCCACATGACTGCTTCTCGCGTTGATTTTAGCGACTTGAGTCGCTTTTATTTGTTCTTGACGCTTTTGACCAAGTTTTAAGTATTTTTGTCTCTTGATACATTGTCGAAAGTTGGCTGGATTGTTACCTTTGCAGTTGTAACACTGTGCCGGACAGGTTATGTCTTTTAACTTAGATTCATGATACGAATAGAAAATCAAACGGTTTCATATAAAAAAATATTTTAATTAGGTAACAATAATGTTGAAATAGTTTCTAAACAATGACTAACGATGTGGTAACTATACATTATATGATATTAATGTAGTTTATTCTTATCTAGAACGGGTACGTTTAAAAATAATTAAACTATTATTTGTACAACTAACATCACTATGTAACATATAAGTACTTATTTTATTACTTACCGAGTACCTACCTACCCCGGCACGGCAGTGGCCCCACCAAGTTGTACAAGCTTAACAATTTTATCAAAACAGGAGCAGGAATTAATGACGATGGTGACATTGTCTTTTTGTGCAAGTGGTCCTTTTAAAATATAATTGATTATAAAAGTATTTTAATCAATAAGTAGGTAATTTACTTAATCAAATATCAAATTTTGTTAGTTTTCAAAAAGTTTTATACTAGATTCGTGACCTGACGTTTTAATCTTAGCTTGCAATTATTTTGCAAGAAAAATACTTTTTAAATAGGCTAAAATATTTGTGGATAATTTTCTAGTGGTCAAGCTAATTGTTGGGCAATTTAATATCATGGGATTTAATCCTAAACAAATAAATTAATTATAACAATAATGAAAATTTTATAATCTCATAAAATTAATCTATAAAGTACATTATTTTTTGCATAAACAAAATCCTATGACTTAACATAAATTTTAGTAATGTCATTGTTTTATTAAAATTTATTGTCATTTTAATACATGGTGCATAAAAATTATGTTGGAAGTACGGTAGCATTCCGGGAAATTCCCTTATTTCCTGTCAATTATTTTAGAACGGATTTTTTTTTAGTATATATTTTTTGCGTGGTGTTAACAGTTGAAAATACATTCGCACAATGTAATTTGTGTGCTTATCACAGCTTTAAATAACACTAGTAAATAAAGAAATCTCTCTTTCAATGCTAGACACTAAAAACCTTCACCTTCATTCAACTGATGGTTCTGATCTAAAACTCAATCCACTAGAAGACCTCCTTCCTAAACCCGAAGCCGAACTGGTCACACTTGACCCTCAGTATCTTGGCGAGCTGCGGCGGCCCGCAGTAGAACACGGTCACCTTGCCTTTGTTCTGTTCCTGCAGCTGCTTGAACACTTTGTCCCAGTTCGGACGGCCCGCGTTGGTCCTGGTCTTCAGGCCGGTTATTAGGTCGCGTTTCTCCTGGAAATATATTTGGATTTATTGGCAAAAGGTGGTATGTACTAGTAATCGGTTGATAGTAGAAAAAAGTATGGTACTTATATATATTCACTAAGTCAAGGGCAATTTGAGAAACCTATGTCCAGCACCAACGAGAGCTGATGATAAAATATAATAAATTTAATGAGGTAATCTAAAAATATGTGGTTGCAGTAGACCGCAATATGCTGAACGACGTATAAAAATATTACTTAAAGTACATAACGCAATGGCGTGGAGTTGCAGACTGTGGTAAACGTATGAAGGGTAGTTTTTCTTTTGTTTCCAAGAGGACATGTCTTTCATAATGTCGATAATTTTGTCAAAAAACATTTTAGTGCACCCCTATGTTCTAAAGAACATCTCCTATCAAGTTTTTCATATTCTGTTGATGTGCTTCGTTTGTCAGTCAGTCACGGAACATTTTTATGCTCGAAGAGGTTATTGACCGGCCTTCTCAAGCAACAAATCAAACGCTAACGGCAGCCCGACTGCCTTCATATCGGACTTCTGCAACGCGCTGGTAATGTACTAGTACTGGCATGTCTAGGAACCGGTCCAGGGCTCCCCCACTCGACCTGTTCTATCTATATCCAGTCCACGGCTAACCTACGCACGTTTACCTAACTTCGCATTGTATGAAAATGTATGCGGGATCGTCCACTGCGATCCGCAGTGCGTGTCTGGCAACAAATAAACCGCGCAGATAACGTGGCAAACATCTTCGGGAACATCCAACGTAGCATTAGCCAGTCTCACAAACAGATATTTATAGAACGGTAGACCAACCTTCTCATGCAACAGATCAAGTGCCAGCTGCAGCCCTACTGCCTTCATATCGGACTTCTGCAATGCGCTGGTGATGTACATGTGCATGTCTAGAAACCGGTCCAGGGCTCCTCCTAGTTCGGCCTGTTCTATCTCCAGTTGGGAGAGGAGCGAGACAAACCACTCGAACGAACGCTGCTCGCGGTTTATCCAGAAGAAGTCCACCTGGAATGAGGGTTTAAGTTAAGAGTGGTGAAGTAAAACTGCGGGCTTATTTACAGTGTTTCAAGTTCAATCTTACAGTGTCATTAATTTGTACATCAATATTTAGAAACAATTTTTGCCCGCGGCACGGGAACGTAGTGGTTCTTTTGGATTTATTGTGGACAAAGTCACATATTATTTTCTACGTACTATTAATGCGTGGAATTCTTTTTCTGAATCTCACACACTAATATCTAGCTTTCACACAACACTTTCAATAATATTTACTGTTACTAACGCTAGCTATTTGTAGATATTATAAAATTTATCGCTAGTTATAGGTTTCACTTGAGCTTAGTACATAAATCAATCTGGAAAGTAGGATTATGTTGCCAGTACCCACGTAAGCATTCTTCGGTACTGCAGTTGCTATTACGGTGAGTTAATACGCACTTACCTTCTTCAAATTCATATTATGCCTGGGCATATCGGAAGCCCACGTGTGTCCGCACTTGGGACAGTCCTGTCTGGCACTCCAGTAGCGGTACATAACGGCCTGTAGGATGGATGCGAAGGGAGTCACCCCTATACCGGCCGCTACCAGGGCAGCATGCTCAGCGAGGAAGATGTGGGAAGAGGCCGCGCCGTACGGACCGTCGAGGTAGATCTGGAATTTTAATGTATTACTTGTTATTTACTAGTAGTTTTGCGAACAGTAGACCTCGTGAGCACAAAATTTTTTGCAACAATTAATATACCACTAAAGTTATTTAAAACGGGATATTTACCATATTCGAAATTCAAATGATTGAAATTCAGATCTTCACCAAATTTTTATGAGGTCAACTTAAAGTTACTATCTTTCAAATAAAGAAGAACTATCGAAATCGGATTTCATAAGGCGAAGATATCCAGTAGCTCCCTTTTTGCCCCTTTTTGGAGGAAGTACCCCTCCAGTCAAAAATCCCCGACGACAAATAATCTATTAAGTTGTAAAACTTGTATACCAAGTCTCATCCAGATCGGTTGTAAAATACGACCTGTAGAGGCGTAGTAACAAACTGACAGACGAAAGGAAATTTGCCAGACCTGAAGCAGGGACGCTTCGCTCGCTCGGTCAACAAATTGCGACTTTGTAGAGAAGTGGTGGCTCAGTGGAAGCCACCTAGCAACTGGTTATCAAATGCCAGGTGTAGGAAAGTGGCCGTCGCGTATAGACAATCAAAATGCAACACCAAGAAGTCAAGTCAAGTGATGCGATGCGATGTCGGAGCTCCGGTGCGACGACGGACAGCTAGAGGGTCAAACGAGACGTGCGTACACGACATTTTTTTTAGCATGAGTGTGGAGGATATCGATATAGATTTTCTCATCAATCGATCTCGATTGTGGATGTGCGTCGTCCTCTTGCGCTGCGACGTAGTGCATCGTTGCAACGCAGGTGTGGCATACAATGCGTTGATCCGCTGCCACCACGCAACGCATTAAATAGGCATCGCCCTTTGCTAACGTTTAACTTATAATGTGAAAAAGTTGTGGAAACGTGGATTTAATATATATGGGTCCGGTTTCCAATTTGACACCCATCATAAAACGGAATGATACAAGAAGGATTCAACACTTAGGTATTTATTTTGACAATCAGAAAACAAGATACGATAATTACCTCCAACGGTTTCCCAATAGGATAATTGCTGTCAAAGTCATCTGTGGCCTCTGAGCCATCGTTCTCAACCTCCACGATCTTCTCTGGCGTAGACTCCACGTCTCTGTCCGGTGATAAACTCTTTGATAGACGGCGACGTGCTGTAAACCATGAAGGGATGTATCATTGTAAGAATAGAAGCTCTCTATGTGAATGTCTGTCGCAAATCCTGTAACATATCATCTTCCTGCCCTTGTCCCATATTACTTGGAACGGCGCAACACGTTTTCGTCTTCCATTCTCCCCTGTCAACCGTCACGCTATAATCCACTCCCTTCTCTTTCATATCATTCCTCCCACAATCCATCCATCTTTTCTTTGGCCTTCCTCTCCCTCTCCATCCATCAACATTTATATTCATCACACTTTTAGTCACATGCGTTACCTCTGCAACTGGCGCCACTTCTATGTTCTATGCTGTTGGGTTTGGTTTCCGCACTTAGTCCTTCAAGTGGAGCACTGTAACTGTCTGGCGCCACTTTCAAACTTTCATACTAGAGCACAACTTATTTTTTTCAATAATTTGCTATAGGTAAGTATAAGACAAATTATTGAAAAAGATAAGTTGTGCTATGATTGTCACTTGTCACCTGCAGATATCACAATATGGTGAAACCTCAATCACTTCGTAATTTCCGAAGATTTTGAAAGCAAACTTGCACAAAATTGTCGAAGATTTTTTAAGACAGTCTCATATTATGATATTTATCTAACAAACTGTACCTATATCATGAGATTTTGTTTCAGATTTCTGATCGACTTGATTACGGTTTTAAAGGTCCAACCTACCCACAGCCTAACGACTTTTAATGATTTTAAACTGAAGATCACGTCTAACCGAGTAGTGTTAATGATTTGGAAAAAATAAGTTAAATTAGATTTCTTAATAACTCAATATGTGAATATTTTAGATTGTTTAAATATTACATAGGGCTGTTTTTTCAATAGTTAGATAACTCTAATCTGAAGAATAAGTGTGACAGTTTGACATATTTTCTACACAAAAGCTGTCAAATTGAAATATTTATTCTACAGATAAGAGTTATCTGACTATTGAAACATTCGCTCATACTGAAATTAATTTTTACAGTTATGTCTAACGCGAATAAAAAACTGAGAATCACGCAAAAACTACCAAGCAGATTTTTATGAAACCTTCACCGTTTTACAGATATGTTAATTATTTATGTTTTAGTATAGTAAGTTTTGTTTTATGTGGAATAAATTAATATTTCGTCTAATTTGGGACAGCGCTCCTAAATATTACTGGGTGGGCGTACGATGCGTTGCGTGAGCTCAGCACAAAACACACAAGTTATGAACTCAAGGCCGTTGGCAAATATCTACGTATTAAGGTCAGCACAGTCGTTGACCCGTAGTCCCATACAGACGTCGCAAGGACTCGCTAGCGAATATTTCTAAATTTCCGCAGTTAAAGCTGCGATTTGTAAAAAAAATTATAAGTATTATTTAAAAATAAAAAATGCACAATTGTAAGATAAGTGATTTACCAATATTGTCGTCGCTAAGCCGTGAAAATATAACTTGTAGTTTAGAAGCAGTAGCGAATTTAAAGTTGAAAACAACATCATTACACTTTTTTTTGCATGGTACCTATTTAATGTTGCTTAAAATTTTCAAATGCTCAGGTTGAAGTATACATATCAAAGTTTCTTATATATTTTTTAAGTTCGAACCCCGGCAGGAGCTTTACTTTGTGGAAATAATTTCATCACCACTGCTCTCAATACGGTGAAGGTAACATCGTGAGGAAACGAAAATGTCCTAGAACCAATAATTCGAAGCCATGTGTCATCTACCAACCTGCGATTACGGCCCACTGCCTCTCACCGAGAGGAGGCCGGTGTCCCAGCAATGGTATAAGCTGATTATATAGGCTCTCAAAAACGACCATCTCACGGCTATACGCGCCTTAAGCTAATTGGAAACACCTACGAGATAATCCAATTAACTACTTGAGTAGTAATTTTGATCACCATGTTCATTACTCACCTTATAACCTCAATAAAGGACCGCAAGCTATAACAATATATGTATGTGTGTACTTCCAATAATCACTTACCGAGAGTCAAAATACTATCATTACTCCTCCTTCTCTCGTCAAAACTGGGCGTCTTAAACGCTATGATGGTTGGCTTAGTCCGCATGTACCGGAAGCTGTGCACCAGTGACTTGTTCTGCGGGATCTTGCATGCGAGCCCGAACGTCTTGCGAGCGTGAAGCATCGAGCTCTCGTCCAGCTTGCTCTCTGATTCAGAGCGCATGAAGTCGCGAAGACTGGGAACAAATGAGTTACAAATATTAAAAACACAATGTTAATGTCCTACAAACAGGCTGCCGGTATTTTTTAGGTGTGTATCTTTAGGCACCTGGCGAGTACTCGTTTGTCGCAGCGACAGCTAGCAAAGAGTAGTACTCGCTCATCGTCACTCTCTTAGCGGGCAGAGCACTCACCGAGAGACTCACGCTTGGTATAAGTACATATAGGTACATAAACATACCAGCGCTTGTCGCCGTCACGCACTCGCTGCTCGTTGCTCGCTTACTGGTTTTTAGTTGCTAGCTCTACTCATTTCACCATACTCGCCGACGGTCAGACAAGTGCCTTAATAATCCGTCTTTTCACGTGCGGTGCTAAGAGCTTGGTTGGATTTTGAAGTTCACCCAAATGGGATGAAAAACTAATATGGAGTTATGTGCTTAAGTACCCATTCTTCTTTCTTAAAAACATAGATTCTTTTTATTTTAGTTTTTCTTCTACGTTTTACGATTAAGTATCCAAATTTATCATTGCCTTTACTATTACGCCCATTTTTATAGATTTCAACCGATGACATTCAGATGCACGACAGTGCCGCAAGCCAAGTTCTCACAAAAGCCTTTAAACTTACGCCATCAACCGCTGTCGTTTCTTTACGTTCTTCTGCACATCGGGCATGGAGCGCGACTTCTCTAACGTTCTGGCTGGTACCAGCAGTAGGGAAGGATGATAGGATATCTTTGTTGGTGACTTTGGTGCTGAAAATGAAGAAAGTTTGAAGTTAAAATTTGCTTTATTTTTTAATTTGGAATGTAAATGTAAAAAGAACTGCAATTATTTTGTTATTAATTCACCACAAGGTATCTATCCTAAGAGATAAATATTTCTGAAAAACAAAATACAGACCGTAAAAATACCCTTGTCAGCTACAAAGTTACCCACGGTGTAACAATCACTATAAATCCATCGATAATAGATATTACTTTTGATTCGTATTGCAGGCTACTGACGTGTTAAAATTATTAATGATAGCCTCTGGGACAGATGTCTGGAACCAGCAACAATGTGGTCCCTCATCAGCACATTTAAACGGAGGAGGTTAATATAATATTATTGTGATCTATGGCCAAAAGCATCGGTACATACCTTCATTCTGTTTAACATCCCCATTCCCGTCATCACCTACATACGCGTCGTTGGTGTAACTCCTCGGAGAAAAGTCTACGGAACGCTTCTTAGCACTGGCGATGGAACTCTTGCGACTCTTCTTACTCTGACTGGATATGGAGCGCGCTAGTTTCCTGAAAGAAGAGGATAAGGTGACAGGTTTTTGTATCTGGGAGTCCCAAGTTGGTTTTAGTCTTTTGAAGAATTGGAATAATATAAATCACGTTCGTGAATGATTTCTTCTGAGCCTAACACGACGCGCGCAGTAAACGAAAGGCAAGGACCTAAAGTGAATCGAAAGATTTTATAATTGAGAATACTATTTTTCTTTAAATTAATGGATACATATTTAAGATGCCTGTAAAAATAATAAGTACAATTTTATTATACGTAAATCACATAAAATACAGTAGATAAATAATCTTTGACATTTCGATGGATTTAATTTTTGTAAATGACCATGAAAGTTGTGCCATGAGTGTAATGTCACACTTTTGAGAATTACGATTAAAGTGATAGGTAAATTAATGAATAAAATACTTGGGAATAATATAGAAGATCTATCTTATTTCTTGATTCAAAATGAGTTGGAAAATTATAAACATTCTTGACCAAGGCTACTGGAAAATATTCAAAGAATAACTTAATTCGTATTATTTTTTTTTTATTATGAAGCGATGAAAGTTTCACTACTGAACGTCTGCGCAGCTAAAACTTGACAGATGCCGTTTTGTTGTGCGCTCGCGAAACTAGCAAAATCGTGTGACAGAGACATAATGCCTATCAACTATTGTAACTGAAGAGATACAATTAGTGATCTTTGGTAATTATGATGCATAGTTAAACACAATTAACTTGATGCCTTACATTATATGCTTATGAATTGAATACAAAAGTTCAAAGTTTGCCATGAGCGCGAACAGACAACGCGCGAAGAACACCGACTTTGCTCCCGTTTTCGACATTTAACATATTTTTTGGAACATTATAAATAATTTTAGATGTTTAATGTTAAAATTATACACATATGTATATAAATAAAGAGTAATTTGTATTTGGTCCTAAGACTGAATATTTAATAGTTTAGGAACTAGGACGTAGTTCTGAGGGTCCTTGAAGAACCACCAATTTACTTAATTTTAAGACTTTAGTCATGTCTACATGTGATACTTATGGAGCTCGTGGCTAAGTAACAACAGCCGCAAGGATTGATCCATCAGGTTAAGCTACGCTTGCCAAGGTTTGTCCGTGGGTGGGTAACCATAATAACATACCGAGACCCCTCCGTGCCTCGGAAAGTACGTTAAGCCGTTGCCGTTGGTCCCGGCTGTAATTATTGGATTTTTGACAGTCGTTACGGGTCGTCAGAAGCCCGAAAGTCTTACAACCAGTCTTACCAAGGGGTATCGTATTACCCACTTACTGGGTTGTGGAGGTCAGATATGCAGTCGCTCCATGTAAAATACTGGTATTCAGCTGCGTCCGGTTAGACTGGAAGCCGACTCCAACATAGTTGGGAAAAGGCTGGACAGATTGAAATATTGAGGTGACAGTTATTGTGCTCCTCCCAATTTTTTTTACAAAATTGCTAGGTATAGGATTGTTGCATTTTTGATTAAAAAATAGTTCGAATATACGCTCACTAGTTTGTGCTAGGGCCTCATCTTTGATGGCAGTAATTTATCGGAATAACGGCTAATGTCACAAATAACAATGATTACAGATTTCCCTGCTGAATATTTCCTTTTCTTAGACTGCTTTAAGGAACGCTGCCTTATCTGATGCTGAGGCACATCCCATATATAGCAAGTTTTTTTAAAAATAATAGTAAATAATTTTGTTATTTCATAACACAGGGTATATCAGAAAGATGTGGTCAAATTTAAGGGTGTGGTAGAGACCATCAAAATGAATAAAATTCTCCATAGGACCAACATTGTAATGGAAAAAGAAATATCACTGTATAAAACAATACTTACACGACCCAAATGTATGGGACGGCTAATCATTTTTTCTCGATTACGATGTTGGTCCCATGGTGAAAGTTGTTCAGTTTGATGGTCTAAGTCTATACCACACCCTTAAATTTGACCACACCTTTCTGTTACACCGTGCGAAGCAGAATTGGATCGCTAGTATAAGGGTATACTAGCGATCCACCTCTGCTTCGCACGGTTTTTATAACTTGACAAAACTTCGAGTTTTTTCATTATAATTATTTTAGTTTAACATTAATGTATTGTGTACCTTCCGGAATTAATTCTCTAAATGATTGTGAATACCGTATCAATATTCGTTGCGAAATTTAGAAGAACAACGTACTCACACAGACAGACACGAAAACCGACGATTAAACGACTTTAATTTATAATATCGTCACATCTCGCCTCGTTTCCCCGCTGGGTTGGCAGAGGTATACCTATAGTACACCCACATTTCGCCAGTTATATTTAAGTGTCATGTAATAGGGGGCGAGCCTCAACCGGGCACAAATCCAGACTCCAGGCTGCCACTAAGAAATTCCAGAGAGATATACGCAATAACACCTTGTCTGAACTGGGAATTGAACCCAGGAGCTCATGATCAGCAGTTGCGCTTGCGACCACTACACCAACGAGGCAGAAATTTATAATATCAATAGATAAACTAAACAACAAAAACAACAAATATTGTATTCAATACCACGTTTTTTGCGTCTTGTACTTACTCGTGTCCACTCTCAATGGCCGGCAGTTCTTCACCGTGAAGTCTCGCCTGCTCCCTCTCGAAGTACGAGTACAGACGGTTGGTCCACTCACCCACACCGCGGATGTGAAGCCAAATGTAGTCTGAAATAGGAAACAAAACCATGAACCTTTTTGATTTAGCTAAAAAGAATTACTATCTGAATAAGGCGGATAAAAGGAACAATAGCTGGTTTGACTTGTCTTTTGTATAGGATCTGTCAGTACACAGTGCTATTCCAGCTTAGAGACGAAGGTATAGGAGAGGTAACCACTTCGATCAACAGTTTAGCTAGCCTATCTTGGATCACTATAAGTTTAATGCCTCGTGCGCAACGAAATTAACTGTAAATTCGCTCGTTCACCGGGAGCATTTGTCTGTAATGTAACCTTTACCTGGGACATAACCGTGTTAGTTCGAGCTACTTAATTATATGCATTAACCTATCCTGCTGATTTCAATTATATCTCTACACTACCTAGCAGCTGACGGTCTGCGTCTGCGCAGTCTACTAGCAAAGCCCGAGCCGTTACAGTGGATCTTGGATTGTTACTTTACAGGCGAATGCTCCTGGTGAGGAAGCGCTTTAAGAACTCCTCAAAAACAACAACATATTCTGTGCATTAAATAGCATAATTTGGCCAGTTTCTTTAAATTACTAAGACTTATTTATAGCAGTCATTCATCAAGTACTTAGCTGGCATTGTAGGTAATTGAGGTACCTGGAGTCCTAGAGGAATTCTATGTGCTTATAATAAACCACTGGGGTGGTTTTATTGAGGTTAGTTTTCCACATAATGGACGTACTACTTTTCACTCCGAATGAAACGGGTTAGATCTTGAGGCTTATAACTTAACAATGATAATAAGAATAATAAAACACACTAACCTTCCTGCTCCGGCGCACTGCTAATAGTAAAAGGATGCCACTCATACGTGGCTATGGCAGGAATGTTCACGAACACGTAGTCACCTGCGTGGAAATGGAACAGAGGGGGACGCTTTACCACGAGGTGGGTGACGCGCGACGGAAGCAGGATGCCAGAGGATATGTAGGTCTTGCCACGCTCCGATCTGGAATTAAATGCAGATAATTAGTTATTTGAACAAATTATTAGGTTTTGTGTAAAATACAGAACCTGACAAATGGTCCAAGAACTATGCTTTTACAAAAAGTAGTTTTTTGGTAAAAAATATTTCTTGGACCATTTTACTAACTGGTCTGGTTTTTATTTAACTAGTCAAAATTAGAATTGAAACTTATTTCTTTCTGAAATCAGTTCAAACTACAGTAAAGCATAATCAGCGTATATTGTTCCCACTGCTGGGACACAGGTCTCCTCTGTGTGAGAGGGAGTTGGCCGTAATCAAAGAGTGGCCATAATCCACGACGCGGGCTCAGTGCGGGTTGGAAATACAGTAATTATAATATAAACCACAATTCTTGTTATCCGCAGACTACAGCAACACGTACTATACACAACAGTGTCACTGACTGTTACATGAGATGAAAATAATTTTATACATCGATTTTATACAATAACAAGAAATAAAATTAAGTAAACTTAGATTATTTTCCCTTTACCAAGGAGACACCATGTTATTCAGCACTTGTTTTTCCAACCCAATTTTAAAGGAAAACCAATAACACAACAAAAATCTAACAATAAATAGGTCTGTTTCAAACTTGGCTGGACACACTACCGTGCATGAAAAAGACTCACGATTTTTTTTTACCACACAAGGACCTAATGGAATACAAGAGATGAAACCCACCTCATCCAAGCTAGTCTCATGATCCTCTCCCCCAGGTAGACAGTCCCGGGCACCACGAACCACTTCCAGAAGTTGGGCGCGTGTAGCAGCAGCAGCAACCAGAAGGGCACGTACAGTAAGTGCGTCCAGTAGAATATCTGAAAATATCAGGGTCAGTTTATTGAATAGGGTAACACTACGGTAATTCCAGCGATCGATGTTAAGTAGGACATTACGGAACTAGCAGAGCCTAACTTGGCCTTCGTTTTCAGAGTTCCTCAAGCATGTGATATTACTGTACAGCATCCCAAGATTGTTGCCACTTCGATACAAATTATAATTTTTTTTTGGATTAAAGGCACTCTGTATCACCACGGCCAAACATGGCTAACGGTCTAGGTACCAAAAATGCAATGACGGAAAGAATGTATTTATGACTCTTGGTATTAGTTGGAACCAAGACCTAACGATACCATTTTTTTTTAACAAATCGATGTAATCGTTGTGTGTAAATTATTTACGCTAATAATTTACATTTACCTGTATTTTTTTTTTTTTACTGACAGATTTTTATGGGTCATCATCATCTGCCTAGACTTTTCCCAACATTTTTTTTTTATCTGAGATTGGTTTGCTCTTGACTCTAGTCTAGGTCAGATGTGACAGAGACAAAGTCGACGATGGAGTGGGCTTACCCAGAAGAAGCCTGTTCACTCTCACTTTGAAAAGATTAGGGTTGGATGCGCTCGGAAACACAGACGCAGGTAGTGAGTTCCACTCTCTTGCTGTGCGCATTATAAAATACATTTGGAAACGCTTAGTGTGAATTGGTGGAATATCAACCAGGTAGGGATGGTAACTGGCAGTGCGTCTAGATGTCCGATGGAATCATGATATGAATATGAAGTATTATTTGTAGAAGACCGACAAGCAGGCAACCTTACGGCGATGAGCTAAGCTGTGAAGCTTGGCATCCACCAATTCTACGTCGCCAATGAGGCTCTTAGCTCTGCGTTCCACCGAGTCAAACGCAGTTAGTTGGTACTTAGCTGATCCATCCCAAAGGTGACTGCAATACTCCAAGCAGGATTGGACAAGCGCTTTGTAAAGGGTCCAGCTGTCGAGGCATAAAGTATCGCTTCACCCTATTTAGGTTGCCCAGCTTCTTGGCCGCTGTTTGGGCTTTGTACTCGATGGTGGCGCCGAACTTGAGACTAGATGTCAACTCCATGCCTAGGGTCTCAAGCCAATCAGTTACAGAAGATGAGAGATAGAGAACTATGTTGGGGTCGGCTTCCAGTCTTACCGGATGCAGTTGAATACCAGTATTTTACATGGAGCGACTGCCTAACTGACCTCTACAACCCACTTACTGGGTAATACTCTCCCTTTGGTAAGACTGGTTGTCAGACTTTCGGGCTTCTGACGACCCGTAACGACTGTCAAAGATTTACGAATGGCAGCCGGGATCAACTGCTTTTCCGAGGCACGGAGGAGTCTTGGTATGTAAAGATAGTCACCCAACCACGCGCGGCAAGCGTAACTTAACCTGATCGATTGATCCATGCGGCTGTTATTACTTAGCCACGAGCCCCTCCGACATTTTTATGGGTATCTAAATAAATATACTACTTATTTATTAGACTATTCAGTTATATGGGTCTCGTTAGTGGTAGATATTTGGACCACTTAAGTCTTTTCAATAAAAAAAATTCAGCTCCAAAAAATTGAAAAACTAATACAGTCCTCACCTCAAAGCTCCCTCCCCTTCTAATAAAAGGCTGGCTGCACACGAACATGACGAGTAGGATCGCAGCTAACGCTACACCGGTCGGGTTCGCGCACCCTCCGATCATCCCGAACAAGCCGGGCTTCTCTGTGAGCAGCCACTCTGACAGTGTGTAGTTGTCCTTATTGAGGATCGGGTCGTGGACTACTACGAGACCTGGAAAAGTAAGTTTATTTTTTTTTAGAATGATTTGTTTCAAATACACGGTTAAATTAGCTAGCGAAACTTCACAGACATGACATGGGTATCGATGGCTTGATACTATAAACCAATAAAAAAAAACTAATAATATTAACTACTACTTCAAGTAACTACTCTTCCAGGGGTCAATAACCCCAAAAAGACACCATTTTTTTGTATCCTGTATAGGTATCGATACCCATCACATCTGCGGAGTTTCGCTACCTAAATTAATTTGACTTGTGTAAGTGAATGCGAGGATTTGCTTGCGATGACGACGTTCCAAGGAATGCAGCCGTCCGGGGCGATATTATTTACTCGCTCTCCAATTTGCACAAGTGTTATTATCTCGTCACCACTCCACGTTATTGTTCGCTCTCATATGTTCACTAGCGCATGCTCGGGCAGCGCATGCGCAGTGACGCACCTTTGTTATGATAAATAGCAAACAAGTTATTGGCCGCGACCTCGTTTGCATACAAACGTCTAACCTCCGTTATCTAACCAAATAAACAGGTTTGACTTTTTTTTTTTCAAATACCGCAAAAGTAAACGTACAACTATCGGCAAAACATAAACATGCTCAGTTTAGAAAATATTTCTGCGGAAGCGCAGCCAGTGACAGACCACACCCCTTCCTGGTGTCGCCCAATTAACACACGGGAGACAATATGCATTGTGAGTACAGGGCGTATAACATAAAATAACAACAAATCAAATGAAAAACAAACGTGCATCCTATTTGTGCAAATCAAAAACAAACGTGCAGCCTATGGTGCATCGGGCGATCGTGTCGCGAGCCGGGATTATCGCCTATGCGGAAGTTTGGCCGATAGTACTCGTAGGTACAAAAGTTTTCGTCGTAAGCCCACGAACGATAATAAACTTATACACATTACCCTCCTTTACGTTGCGCGGTCGGTTAATAGGCAGTCATGTGGTGCACTCCCTCACTGTGGGCAGAAGTGATAACTTAAAACTATGAAAAAACACGAGGCTATTATAGAATTTTTAATTTAATTGTAGTCTATCAAAAATGTATATTTCATAATTTTTAGGTAAATTACATTATTGTTAACATTGGTTCAGTTTTCACATCTATCGTCACTCCGAGCTACAATATCGAGCGTCATCCGCATAGTTACAGATATACTGTTAAAATTAGCATGGATACCTATTTATTTGTACCTATATCTCTTACTGCGACTGGCGACTGTGTAAGTCCAAGGCTAAATGTTACCTAATTATATTGTACACAGAAGCTGTTATTAAACCTTTATAAATAAATGTCAGCGACGCAAACCCATAACATTTTCCCCTACCAAAATCGCTCAACGCGCCTGTAGAAGTTTTCACTTCAATAATTCACGATGACGTCATTCATGTTCGCTGTTCACTGGAATTCCGGAGAATCGAATCCGGCCAACACTCACTACTAGTGTGTCTCGAAACAGGTTAGTAGATAGCGACTTATAATTTCAAGACAGAGTTCATAGCCGAAATAGCTCAGTTGGGAGAGCGTTAGACTGAAGATCTAAAGGTCCCTGGTTCAATCCCTGGTTTCGGCAGATAACTTTTTGCATTTTTTGTCCAATGTTAAAAAATATTACTGTATTGCTGGTTTATCAAACGGACATTTTAAAGCCATGTTGCAGTACCTCCTTATTTATAAGTTCCTGCAAAATCCTTTTTTTTTTTTTCATTTATTTGTTACATTATGCCTACACACAGTCAAGGGTTCTGTATTCGGTAATCTTTTTTTTATATAATTATAATCATTGTTGGTAATCGGTATGAAAATAACGCATGTTCGACAGTAAATATAAGTTTGTAAATTTCTCAACTGTTCTGCTGTTGCTAAGCGCAAAACAGCCGAAAATATTCCATTAAGTACCTATTTCTGAAAAAAATACACGACATAGGTAATCATATTCAAGCCTACTTTGGTTACGGCAGCCTATAAATGACAACGAGTAAAGTCAAAATTATTATTATTATTATTATCAAATTACTAAACAATTTCATATTCTTAAAGCCTGAATTACACAATACAAGTTGCTGGAACGTCCAAGAACAATTACTGTACGTCACAATGTGCGTGCGCCGCTCATTTGTAAACAAAAAGTGTGCGATTTCCATAAAGTTGCATATAATAGGTAATTGAACGCGAGTTTGCCATATAATAATACACATATGCGGATTATTTTATGCTCTATACATGTTACCAGCCAAACCCAATTTCAGGTCCAACTTGTTTGTCCTAGGCCAAACCGGTTTATCCTGCGCGTGATAAGTCGCCGCCGAAAGTAACACTCGCCGGCCGATGCTGTGGCACCGCTCGCTTCGCTTGCTCGGCTTGCGCGCTGTTTGTCACAATTCTAATCTAACCTGACCCATTTGGTCGGGGTGCCCAGCCTTAATAAACCGGTTTGGCCTAAGACAAATTAAATTGGGCTGAAATCGAGTTTGGCCGGTAACAGACATTATAAGATCCATGTAAAACAGGTGGTACTTACTAAAGTTACACAAATGCATGACAGTGTGCACGACGCTGTACACTACTATCAGTACTCCAGTCAGTTTGTGCAGGTAGATGTGATGGTCTAGAGGCAGGTACGAGCTGAACCCGCGCACGCGCAGCTCGGTGAGGCAGTGGCGCAACATCAACACTAGTACCCAGGAACAGGTGAAGTTTAGGCATTGACCTGGAACGAGGAGGACCTGGATCAAGTATTGGTGGAATAGCATATTAGTTTTAATGTTCAATTCCGTCCCGTGGTTTAGTATATCGTGAAGTCAGTTTTAGCGAATATGTCGCATAATATTATTTGATACCGAGTACCTACCTATATGGATCAATTTTCTGTATGTGTGGTGGTCATAGACTTTTGAGTTTCTCACATTACGAAGAATAGATATAAATATAATCTATGGGTGTATCTCTATAGAGATATACTGGATCACCCAATTTTAAACTGAAATTATAGTCTGCTCGCCAATCTGCCTATCCTTTTGCTAACTATTTTGGGGTCGGCTTCTAGTCTAACCAGATGCAGCTGAATACTAGTATTATACATGGAGCAACCGCCTCTCTGATCTCCATAAGTCAGTTACTGGGTAATACGATACCCCTTGGTAAGACTGGTTGTCAGACTTCCGGACTTCTGATGACCCGTAACGACTGTCAAAGATCCAAGAATTACAGCTGGGACCAACGGCAATGGCTTAACGTACTTTCCGAGACACGGAGGGGTCTCGGTATGTTAAAATGGTCACCCATGCACGGACTGACTGCGGCAGGCGTAGTTTATCGACTCGTGCGGCTGTTTTATAGCCCCTCTTAGTCTGGTCATCAACCATCGTTGTTAAATACTTCACTACGAGAATAAAATTACAGACAGTCGGGATCATAATAGTTATAAACTTCCGACGAAATTGATTTATTCCGTTTCCCCTGGGTTGCAGAGGTGACATCGGCAGGCACCGTATAAAATTTTGCTAGAAAAGGTAATAATGTAACTATTTAATGAATCTTTCACTTACCACAAGCTCTAGCAAAAATAACAAATCCATTAGCATTCAACTTCCTGTACTCCACAACCCTTGTGACGAACAGCCCAGCGTTGACGATGAAGAACAGCGCCAAGTACGTGAGGAAGACGTAGTTGTTCCTAAAGTAGGGGAGGGACAGCTGGTAGGGCTTGAGGTTCCACAGGCTCTGGCTGAAGGAGACGGGCTTGGGGTCCTGCTTCGGAGGGACTAGCCAGCGGTCTATGCTGTAAGAAGAGAGGTTTGTGTAAAACGCTATACCTAACGTCCTAATTACATTAAACAAAAAATCATAATTCAAATTAGACCCAGACTCAGCAGTTTTGAACGTCAAAACGACACGGCGACAATGACAGCCCCCTAAACGCCAATTCTCCACTAATTCACAAGTTTACCACATTCTATAATATTACTAAATGTTTTGTTATAAATTAATATTCATTTGAGTACCTATAACTTTTTAAATCAAAAATTTGATATTGAGCCCACACACAACATGGCTTATGGATGATGGAGTAGTAGTTGGTTCATTATGATCAAAATGAACAAAGGAATTTGTTGCTATGCATCGACGAACAACAAAATTGATATCTTGCATTGTAACGTTCTATTTGATTTCCTTGCAAATAAGATCTTCTGATTGAATTCTATTATCATTATCGTTTGCCAATCTATTTGCTACGGCTCCGTGAAGGTCGTAGTCCAAACGAAATAAATTGTCTTAGCTAGTCAACATGCAAAGTAATACCCTCAACACAAGTACCTAATAGACAAATTCTCCAGCAATCCATCATGGTTCCCCAACTGCTTCTTCAGCGCCTCATACGTAATGGCACCGCGTTGTTCAGTGTCCGCGTCTTCAAACATGGCGCTGGTGAGGTGCAGCAGTTGCTCATCACTGAATTGCATGCCATTCTCTTCCATGCACGCGCGCATCACGTGCGCAAGCTCGCGGTGCTGGATTAGACCGTCGCCTGTGGGATAGGTAGTTGCCTGGTTAAAGTTTTTGGATAACGTGCCATAGGAAAACATCTGCTTAGCCTTTTCCCAACTATGCAGTCTAACCGGATGCAGCTGAATACCAGTATTTTACACGGAGCGACTGCTTATTTGGCATACGACAGGTATGTATGAGGAAAAGCCATGAAAACACAAAAATTTGGTGTGATACTGTGCTGTGCCTTTAACGTACATTATCTTACGAAGGGACCTGTGGCTTAGTAATAACAACCACACGGGTCGATCGATCAGGATAAGTTGCGCTTGCGGCGGTTGGTCCGTGGATGGGTGAGCATCTTTACATGCCAAGACCCTTCCGTGCCTCGGAAAGCACGTTAGGTTAGCCGTTGGTCCTGGCTGTCATTCGTGAATCTTTGACAGTCGTTACTGGTCGTCAGAAGCCTGAAAGTCTGACAACCAGCCTTACCAAGGGGTATCGTATTACCCAGTAACTGGGTTGTGAAGGTCAGATATGCAATCGCTTCATGTCAAGTGACCGCAACATAGTTGGGTAAAGGCTTTGCAGATGATGAATCTTACGATTGCCGTCGGTAGGTAAGTGTCTCTGACAAATTATTAAGTAATCAATTCGTGATTTCACAATCAGCCAACAAATTGCTCTCAAAACGGTGAAGGAAAACATCGTAACCATCAGCATGACCTAGACCCAACAACTCGAAGACATGTGACGTACACCAACCCGCACTGGTCCCGCGTGGTGGACTACGGCCCACTGCCTCTCCAAGAGAGGTGGCCTGTGTCCCAACAGTGGAACCGTTATGGCTGATTATTTCTAAAGAATCTGTACTACTGTTAACCCATTTAAATAGCAATACAGATTCTTTCCAAAACAAACCTACCGTCTAAATCATAAACCTTGAACAGGAACCGTATCTTATCCTCCGGCGTCTGTCCGGCGAAGCGGTGCACCGCCGCGATGAACTCCTGCAGGGAGATGGCACCCGAGTCGTCCTCATCGAAGATCTGGAACACGCGCTCCGTGAAGAAGGGCTAGAAAAAGAAACAATTTTAGTAGGAGTGGAGCTCTTTGAGAAAAATAACATCATATGTACACTAGCTGGCAGAATTTTATTTAATGGTAGTTCTTTCCTACACCTGACTACTTATCACTAAACAAAATTATGCTACCAAGGAATTAAAACATTTAAATAAGTAGTCAACGAAGGCCTGTGCACTTACTTAGCTAAACAGTAAATGGTTTACTTACATTCTTAGACACAACAATCTTCTGGAACTGTTCTCTGGTGATCTCCTTCTCATCTCCAACGGTCGCTCGGAACAGCTTCTCTAGTCTGTCCACACTGTGCTTGTCGAAGCCGACTCGAGGTCTGATAAAAATATCTTTATCTGTTAGTCTATGTTCCTTTGTTGTAAAGGCATATTATCTGTTCCTAAAACTACTAGCTTTGCTTTAGTATCTGACAACGTTGAACCCTAAGGGCCTTAGCACACCTCCACCGCGAAACCATAGCAGCGACACCGCAGTAGTTGAATTCATCTGACTAGCATGGAACTGCGGAACATCATGCGGTCTCGTGGCGGAGGTAAGGCCCTAAAGATTAGGTAAGGAAGGTGTACATCCTATTCTATCAAATGAGCAATATTTGTATAAATATATATTTGTAATCACGTTCTCGAAAACGGCTCTAATGATTTCGATGAATGTTGCAATATATGGGTTTACGGGGGTTAAGAATCATAAGGTCTCATAACTGAGAAAAAAAGGAAAAATCGTTTTCTCTATTTTCACCCTAGCAGAGCTCGATCAAACTGGTACTAAAATTAGTTAAACGAGCTATCTGTCGCCTAAAAATCTGTTGTTGATGTAACAAAAACGTTGTAATACAACGGGTGCCTTCACATATTGGCATTGAAGGTAATGAGATGGTCGACCGGTTCGCTAAAGAGGCATCCACCGACGGTGAAAAGTATTCCTGTGTCCCGTATTATATAGAACATTACTGTAGACTAAAACACCTTTGTTATGACAACTGGCAAGAATACTTCAATGAAAGGAGCCGCAGTAAAGGTACATGGTATGCCACTATACAACCGAACGTCTTTAACAGTACGTGGATACACAGTGCCAATATGGGAAGGCAGACAATCATAACAGCTCTGCGACACCGCTCCGGACACATACTCTTAAATAAATTTGCATTCCTAATGGGTAAAGTTGAGTCTCCAAATTGTGTTGAATGCAACTTAATAGAATATGTTTATCATATCATCTGGAGTGTGTCCGGAACGAGCCGGAAATACGAGATGTGTGAACAGTGTAGACTGGGGGATGTAACAGCGTCCTTGCTGCCCCTGCTACGGATGCAGCCAGGATGCTGTACAGTCTCGTTAAACATTGGCATTAGTCGCAGAGGTAGTGTAAGATGATTTTTAGTTGTGTAGTAGTATGTACATAAAGTGAACTTGTAACGATGAGGGTGGCATAATCTGTCTAGATTAAAACCCTCTCTAAATAAATAAAGAAAAAGTAAAAAAAAAGTATAGTATTTGTATGTTTATATATTTTAGCTTTATGTATTTATTTAAGTTTATGTTAAACGTGTAGTTAATATTTTAATTTGTCTTTGCATATTCATATTTTCTCTTCTTGTTATCACACACTATTGTCTACATTTCTATTTCATTTCCCCGTTGGTCTGCTGGAAGAAATTTCTTAAGAAATAAGCAGTACCTTTGTACTCCTAATTATAATTATGTATTTTCTGTGTGTACATAAATGATAAAATAAATAAATAAATAAAAAAATCTGATGCTATTAATATTCTCTACTCATCATAGGCAAATCCCATCGCCTTTTACAAAATTATAAATGATTCGGGAAGTAGCTAATAATAAGTATATATTTGCCATACGATAAATATACACTAAATCACCACGATTAGGAAATGAAACTGTTGTAACAGGTAGACAAAAATATGCTTCCGTCCAACTTTAAGAAGGCAGAGGTCTACAATATTGCAGTTCTAACAAGACAGAAGATCCAAGACGTACCTGCTGCTGGTAACTGTAGATAAGAACTCCATGACCTCGTCAGCGGTCGTGTAGCCGTCACCATCCGTGTCCACTACCCTGAAGAACTTGTTCGTCACCTAAAATACAAAAATATTATCTAAGAACATAAACTTATCATCGAAATTTTGGGAATTATAGGTATATGCTAAAAATTGTGACAATAGTAGGTGTACGTGGAAAGTACTTGCAAAAGCTACCCGCATTTTTACACTTTTCTTTTACAAATTAGTCTGTGCATAAAAATATTAAAATTTGAAAACAGCGCTATCTCTGACGCTAATAAAATACTACAAGCTCAAGTTAGTTACGCTATTCGCTAAGAGATAGCGCTGTTAACAAAAGTTTACTTACAACTTTATTTCGTAGGATGTGTTGGAACGTATCCAAAGTTATGACACCATTGCCGCATAAAACATATGCTACACTTTCTACTTGCTCCACGAAATCTAACTGTTTGTCATCTCTGTAAACAAAGTTGAATATAAAATTGAAATTGTTGTTTAGTCTACTCGTCGCTAGATGGCGATATACGTACAAACTAAGATTTTTACTATACACATATATGGGCCGGTTTTCGATCCGTAGTTAACTCAACAAATAAATATAATAGTAATTAATGGTTCAATTTTGGCTAAAAGTGAAAGTATAAACATGAATGTAAAAATGTTAAAAAATTGTAACCAATGGCATTTTGGCAAACACATTAAGCCAAAATTCAACCATTAGTTACTATAATGTTTAACCATTGGTTGAGTTAACTACGGATTAAAAAACCGGCCCTAAGTTACACGAAAACAAAGGCCTGTTCCACAGCTTCCAGATAACCGCTATCAAGCAATAAAATATATCCGCTATCAATTAATAAAAATATGGAACAAACTCTGTAAAAAATCCTTGGCCACATAAATTAACTGTACTTATCTAAATATTGAAGTAAGTAATGAAAATTAAATGTAGAAATAAAGTATCAACTTACGTGAGACGTTCCTTTAAGTATTCAAGCCAATCATTTTGATCTAAATGATCTATCGAATCTGCGTCGAATAAACGAAATATTCGCTCCAATAGATCCTGAAACAATTGAAAGAACTAATTAGTAATTTTAATAGTGAAACCAAAAGAACATCAACCAAAATGAAACGACAGACTTTGGATACATACGAACACAATTTAAAATGGCACTAGATACCTTGTTGTCTCATACTATATGATTCTATAGAAATAATCCATGGAATAGGTACCACGAAATAACAAAATCAAGTCATTTATTTCAACTAGGCTGAGAATCAGCACTTTTCGAACGTCAAAATTACATGACTATCCCCCAGAACGCCCGCCCTTCACCACTTCCTAGTGCTTTAGCTGGGGAGAAGAAGTGGCGCAACAAACTCCTCAGCAGCACAGCTGTCTGTTCAGTTAAACAATTTGACTCTATACAACACTGCGCATAATAACTTAGGTATAGCATTACGCAACGCAAAAAATTAAATTATTTGCCATAAGTAAGCTAGCACACGCCAGTATACCAAACAAAAATCGAAAACTATAGTCAAGCAGAAATAAAAATAAAAAACTAAAAACGTACGTAGAACTTTATACCTAAATAAAAGCCTCCAGTAATAAAGGGCGTGTCCACTTACATATATCCGTACTTACATATAGCCGTAACTCGAAGTCACAAATCATAAACTAGGACCATCGAAGTAAAATAAACAAAGAGTTAATTACTAATAACAAAACAAAACCAAGGACAGCAAGACAGCCAGTCACCACAAGCAGCACCCGTTCACGAACATAACGCAAAGATCAGCCATTACCCCCCTTGCCATATTTGAGGGAAGGGCGGCAACCCGACCCCCGACGCTACCGCAAGCAGTGACATCTAAGGGAGCATGACGAACTTGCTGCCGGTTGCTCATGCAAGAATAATATGATCAGTGGTCGAGGTCACTAGCTAACCACATATTGCAATACCACTCATAAAAACATTATAATGAGTAGATAATATCAATTATAAATGTCTTTGCAACACCAAGCAATTTATTGCAATACCAAGGCTGGATAGCAATAGGGATGATGACTACAATTTTTTTTTGTCCATCATGTAGATTATTAAAAAAAATAGACACGTATTTTTTCTGTTTTTACGTAATCAAGAGATTGCGGCGGTACATTGAGTTAAAATGTAGTTTGTTAAACTTGTGACGTAGCGAGCCCCCACTCCCCAAATTTAATGTGTTTTATGATACCTGAAGCAAAAAATACGTGTCTTTTTTTTGTTGTCTGACTGACGGACTAAATAGAATTTCTTTTTTTTTTACTCATGCATCATCCATAGTGGCGAGAATTCAGCAATTTTAGTTGCCCGTGTAAGCGAGTTTAGTCGATAATTTTCAGGAGAAAATCACTGTAATATGGTTTCCAAATATAGCAGATAGCGTTGTATTCTATCCGCTAATAACTATAAACTGCCATCAACATTGCAAGCAATCCGACATCACATTTAACTTCACTGTTTGAAAGATTACAAACTTTTTTTTATTTTTTATTAAAGGTCAAAGGCCAAAACAATTGAAGACTAGCGTTTTGCTCGCGACTACATTTGTGTGGCTTTCTGGCTTTCTCGCAAGTCTCTCTATACTGCGTTCGCCATTTAGTTTCCAAACACGTAAACAAACATCTTCAAAAATTTTATGGTTTTTTCAATACAAGTCATTCTGATATCAACTTAATTTAATGTTTACGTTATTTCAAGTGGAAATAATGTCAATTGAAAACAAGAATTTGAATAGCATTTACAAACAAACATCTTTTAGGGTAATTTTTAGGATTCCACATACCCAATACTTCAATTCCGACGCCACCGTCTGTCTGTCACAGCTCACAGGGTTGTATCTCTTGAAGTTTTTATATGACTAAGCCCAAATGGATAGGAGTTAACCGTAGGTAAAATTACCTAAATTATTGACTTTATTGGTGATGATCTTCAGAAAGGTCAGTACGTAGTACTCGCAACCGGCGTGTATGACCGGATGTATGAACGTAAACGAGGCAAACGAAGTATGTATGTACGAGTATGTAAGGGTCGTATAGCAGATGGCGTTTTGTAGCTTCTCTCCCTCGTGGGAAAAAGCCGTGAATTTAAGTACGTAAGTAACTTACCTAATTAACCATGTAAGTTAAAAACCCATAGGTATGGGTTTTTCTGTTTCCTCTGGGTTCAAGCTATTCAACCGGTTCAGCAGTTTAGCCATGAAAATATAGTTTTCCAGGTAATTACTTAATTACTATTAACTTAATAATTATTTCTACATATCAATGATATGTAGAAATAATAGATTATTACGTACCCACAAATATCTAGTTTTCCTTCATCGAGTAAACAGCTTATTCGAGTTGCTACCAATTAATATGATTGCTATCGATTTGAATCAACTCGATGTGACGTGTTCGTGTCAACTACTCGATAAGTTGATTCGATCAAATTATATGAATCGAGTTGTGTGTTTAGATTATGATTAGTGTCCGTCAGTGTGAGTCTAGCCTGTGGCAACTGGCTCGACTACCTCGCTAACCAGATCATGACACTTAGTTTATTTGGACCTAGTTATGCAGAAAGCAGCCATATGGCACTTTTCCAAAAATGAGTTATAAACACAGCCATACTAATCTCGACATAAAGATTTTTTTTGCAAAAACCACCATGTCGATATCTCTATTTATCACGGAGATATGAGCCGTCAAATGCAGCCTTGTCCATACATCTATAATGCAACCATCGACAGAAAAATGCTTATAACTCTGTTTGTAGTTTTCTCGACATTGCTGCTTTCTGCATAACACGGTCCATTGGTATTATTAGATTAAAAAGTGTAGGTAACAATTGTAGATAGACTAATAAATAAATAAACCTTGATATTGATTTAAAAAAAATCCAATGATGCAGTTTTAGTTTTCATCAAAATCAAGCCCGAGACTCCTTTGAATACTTTTCGCAATTCTTCATAGTTTGGAATTTGGCCATCCACGCCCATTTGGAAAGTTCACCTGTATAATAAAGTGAAGAATTTTCTAATAGAAGAACTGTATACGTGTTATTACAGGCCGAATTTCACCTTCCGAGTCAGTGTTTGTATTTCAATATTTATTCCAACTACTGGCAAAGTTAATACGAAACTGACAACCTGGTACTGGACTAACGCCCGGTTTCTGAAGAATGATTAAACGAAGTTTAAACTCGTATTCGACAAAATCATCTATTTAAGCGAATTCCTTCCCTATGCTTGGTTGTTGAGGTCCTCAGATAAACCCTCGATAGTAATTCACTCGACTTTTATGATAAACTAGCTGACCCGACAAACGTTGTCCTGTCAAAATTTCAATATTTCATACAAAATTCCCATAGAAATTGCAATTTGAATTTTCCAATTTTCCCGGCAAGTTTTAAAATATTTTCTTTCAACCGATGTGATGCGCGTACATACATTCGGCAATTGATTTTTATTTATATAGATAGATTTCTTCGTTGACGAAATGTTCAAAAACACGATATCTTACCAATAATCACTATCGAATGGTTAAACTCGGTTTAAAAACCTCAGAAATCGGGCATTGGTTGTCAATTGTGTCTAAAGAATTACAGGTGCTTTACACAAAACGGGCTTAAAGCCGTGTCTAAAAATAAATATTACATACATACATAAACTCACGCCTTCTTCCCGTGGGGGTAGGCAGACACTATCATACATAATCTGCCATCATGTTCCCACTGCTGGGATACAGGTCTCCTCTCGTGAGAGGGAGAGGGCCCAGTGCGGGTTGGTGGATGCCATATGTCTTAGAATTTTTGGTTCTAGGACATGCCGGTTCCCCCACGATGTTTTCCTTCACTGTGTTGAGAGCAGTGGTGATGAAATAATTTACACAAAGTAAAGCGCCTGTCGGGGTTCGAACCTACGACCTACAACTCGTAAGTCGCGGCCGTTACCGCTGGGCCGCTACTGCTAGCAGAAACTGCTGATAGAACAAACTAATTACGTATTGTGGCCGAAACAAACTAGCTGGCCGGGGATCAAATAATTGCAATATGGAACTCTAAACGCAGGCATTTGTTTTAAACTTGTAATCCGCTGGATATTTTATCTACATAACCTACTCACTCAATCAATCCGCCTAGCCTTTTTTGAGAAAACTCCAACTATGTTGGGGCTGCTTCCAGTCTAACCATGGCAGTGCATCTGGTTAGACTGAATACCAGTATTTTACATGGAGTGACTGCCTATCTGACCTCCACACCCCAGTTACTGGGTAATACGATATCCCTAGGTAAGACTGGTCGTCAGACTTTCGGACTTCTGACGACCTGAGTAACGACTGTCAAAGATCTACAAATGACAGCCGGGAGCAACGGCTTAACGTGCTTTCCGAGGCACGGAGTCTCGGTATGTCTGTTGTTGTCTGGGGAAATTCCTGTGACATCTCGAGGGTGTTCATAGCACAGAAAAAATGCATTCGGGCACTGTACGGCATGGATTGGTCGGAATCATGTAAACCTATCTTTAAATCCAAGAATCTACTAACTGTTCCCTGCATATACATCTATGAAGTAGCTAAATTTGTTAAATACCACAGCCATCTTTTCACCATCAACGACAATACATTTAAACATAAAATTAACCACCTGCCCTTAAAAATGCCTGTGCCTAACCTAGAACTCTTCAGAAAGAACTGTGCCTACATGGCACCTCTAATATTATAATTCCTTTGCCCAAAGGAATGACTGACCTGCCATATAAAAGGTTCTGTTGTGCCTTGCGAAAATGGTTAATCCAGGAGAGTTTCTACACTATTACAGATTTTTTGAATACAAGTAAGAGCACATGTCGATTTGGTGTCCACTAAGATACTGGTTCTTTCCTCTTATTTCCCGTGTCTTTGCCCTTAAAAATAATATTTCAATAATTTATGTAATAGAAATCACTGTAATTCAAATTTTCTTATAAATTGTAACAATTCAAATAATTCTAAGAATTGTAATTTCATTCGGATAATTGCTGTAAATTAGCATGCCCGTAATGAGGGTGAAATATATCCTGTGCTATAATTTAATTTAACATCTTGTGTACCCACCAAATTTCAGGCAAATAAATGATTTATGATTATAATTATGATTATGTAAAGATGGTCACCCATCCACGGACCAACCCCAGCAAGCGCAGCTTAACCTAATGGATCGACCCGTGCCGCTTAGCCCTACAGAACTTAGTCATGGTCTTAATATTTAACAACGGAATGCCGATGATGAACAGCATACCCAGGTGTGACCTGCACGAGAGTGTGCGCGACCCTTTATACCTGCGTAGGCGTTTTATCACATTTAATCCTATTACACTATTTAATGCGTCTATTAAGGCGTCCCCCGTCATTTCACATCAAGATAAGCTAATCTCGAGTCACGCCGCGAGGGGGCGTTGCTATCGGCTGTCAGTCGGTGACAGTTTGACAGTGACAGCTCTCGCAGTTGACAGCAACGCGCCAATTAACGCTTTAAAGTTGTCTGGTCAAAACAATGGGTAAAGCTATTTAATTAGTGCGTTTAAAATCAGCCGATACCTAGGTGTTGCTTAATTTAAAACTTGGATCATATGTTTCAATTTTGGTAGACTTTTATACAAGGTTAGTTTAAATTGGCTAGCTAAACTCCGCAGACGCGATGGGTATCGAAATCTAACCAACATGATAAAACAAAAATAAATATAGATGTTTTTTTTTTGTTGGGTTCATCGACCCGATATCGAGTAATTATACTCACTTGAAGTATCACTACACAGACATGATGGGTATCGATATCTAAAAACCATAAAACATAAGAAAACAGCTCTTCACTCGTACTTCAAGTAACAACACTAACAGCGTTCGTTGACATCCCAAAAGAAAAAAAGAAAAAAATATTTTTGGTTTTATTGTGTTTAGATAGATATATCCATCGCGTCTGCGGAGTTTAGCTAACCATTTAAAATTAACCCTGTATAAGCAGGTAGGTACTTTCGAAGTAGGTACTCGTTGATTTATTTCTTTGGTCATGCAGGCACAGGGTGGTATAGTTATGACGTCATGTTTCATCATGGTGTTGAATCCTTAGTTTCAAGGCTCTTCTCATAGGTACTGAAAATACTCAACGTAAGTAATATGGGTAAAGCTAAGCTTGTCTAACCTGTGGTGTAACACGCAGATTGTGAAGTCGATGCTGGTTAATTAATTTACTAAAGGAAACACTTGACGAACGACTAATTTCACGAAATCTGGTCACCTCGTTCGTGCGATTTGAAGCCATTACTTTATTTTCTCTAGGAATAAGTAAAGTCGCACGTCGACGCCGATAAACCAGAAACAATTGAGCATTTGGATGCCAACATTCGACGGATTATTGCCGAAATACAGCCTGATTTCATATTCAAACATTGAAGCTCTCGGGCTCTGTCTCGTATGGGGTCGCGGCATTATGCGGAGCGACGGCCGATTTGCGTGAATGTGACGCATATTTTCCCCAAACTTGTTCTTTTATTATTTTATTTCTTTGCGTCATATTTATCGCAAATAAACGTATCTTCTTTCTTTCAAAGCCATAAAATCTGTCAAATAAAGCCAATTTTTTTGATAATGAAAACATTTTTCTGTGTTATATTTCAATTTAAAGTTCTCAGTCTCTACAAAAAAAAAAAACACCTTTACTATTTGTTTTTAACCTTTAGAAGTAATAAAAGTATACAGGGTTATTGGTAAAACACCAACAACCTCTTAAGGGGTCATTATACTCATCATTATGAACAACTTTTACTATGGGACCAAACCTGAAATCGCGAAAATATTCAGCTGTTCAGTACATTTTGACGAATTATGCGAACATAAATGTACTGAACAGCTGATTTATTTTTCGCGATTTCAGGTTTGGGCCCATAGTAAAAGTTGTTAATAATGATAAGTACAATGACCCTTAAGAGGTTGTTGGTGTTTTACAAATAACCCTGTATATACATATACCTAAATCATTCATAAGGAAACTCCATTTTAAGTAACATTGAAATAAATGTCACAACTCTACGTACAGCAGTGTCAAACACAGCACGACATCACAATGTGGTGAGGCCCAGCTGTGTTTGTACCAGTATCAGTAGTCCCAGCCGGGTGTGCGCTACACATGTATTCGTTTATTTATGACCTAATTACACTGTATATAGGAGCACAAGATATAATGTTTAAGGCTCCCGCAGACAGGCCCGACGCGACGTTGTGACGCGATTCTGGTAGAACACTTTCCATAAAGTTATCATTGAAATTATTCTACTAGAGTCGCGCCGCGTTGACGCGTCGCGGCTGTCGGTGGGAGCCTTTACCCGTCATTAAGTTTAGTATTTTAATAAATAAATGAAAACAGAAATATTCAAATAATAATATCCTGGGACAATATTCACACACAGTCATCTGACCCCAAACTAAGCAGAGCTTGTACTATGGAAACCAGATAACTGATATACATACCCTACTTTTTTTGTAAATAGGTACTTACTTATATAGATAATTACACCCAGACTCAGAACAAACAGACATGTTCATACACACAAATGCTTGTCCTGGATGGGAATCGAACCCACGAGCTGCGGCGTGATAGGTGGAAACAAACAAACCAAACATCATGGTATCTTAACCAACCACGCCAACTGGCCTGTCAATAAATCATCATTGATCTCGCAGCCTGCACAGCACGACAACTTATTGGTAAAACTACAACCCAATTGTGTCACACACAGGTTACAATCACAATCCGAAAAATTTTGAAATAAATCCTTACCTACAATCGAACAGACGATTTTTTCAAACATTTGTTGTAAATACTTCCGCAATGAATATTGATGAATTGTCAAAATAAAAGGCTCGTTCGTGGCTTGAATAGCGGCTAAGTGATAACAGCCGCACGGGTCGATTGATCAGGTTAAGCTACACTAGCCGCGGTCGTTGCGTGGATGGGTGACCACATACCGAGATTCCCCCGTGCCTCGGAAAGCACTTTAAGGCGTTGGTTCCAGCTGAAGTTCTTGGATCTTTGACAGTCGTTACGGGTCATCAGAAGCCCAAAAGTCTGACAACCAGTCTTACTAAGGGGTATCGTATTACCCAGTAATTAGGTTGTGGAGGTCAGATAGGCAGTCGCTGCATGTAAAATTCAGCTGCATCCGATTAGACTGGAAGCCGACCCCAACATAGTTGGGAAAGAAAAGGCTAGGCGGATAATGATGTCAAAATAAAATGCATTGTGATTTTAGATGAACACAATTAGACTGCAGATCTGCCCTCTTAGAAAGGGACACTGATTAAAGTTACTGCAAGAGGAAGATAAAAAAGAGCGATGAAAGAAGCAACACAGATACCTACTTTTTAGGGTTTCGTACCTCAGAAGGAAACAAACGGAACCCTTATAGGATCACTCGTGTGTCTGTCTGTCCGTCTGGCACAGCCAATTTGCTCCGAATGTACCGTTTAAGTTGAAATTCGGTACTTACACATATGAATTTTTATGACCCAAATACAGATGTGTAACATAAATAAATAAATTTTTAATTAGGGGGTCTCTTTTGAGAGGGAAGGGATAAGAAAATTTAATAAAAAAGGTTTGAAAACTGAACCGTGTCACATAACAAATACATTGTCACATAACATATACATTTTTTAAAATAATTTATTTTAAATAAATTGTTATAAATATTTAAAATAAATTATTTGCTGTTGGGGCTTCCGCGGTTTTGTAGTGCGTCGGGCAGGTTTGCCGAGGCAGGCATAGATAGTTTTGAGGCTATCATGCGCAAAAGAACGGCATCCCTAACGCGTAGGATACGTGGAAGCTCAAATAGCATCCTGAAGATTATTGTGGAGAGGCCAGACTGCCCTTTTCTGATGCACTGGTCCCGTAGACATAGCTGTGGGCCCGGTGCTGAGGAAAGATATTTAAATTGATTTTTGGTCATGTTTTTAGTTTAATTTTAATTTAATTTTGATCTGATTTAGTTTTGATTTTGTTTTCATTGATTTAATTCTGATTTGATTTAAATTTAATTTTGATTGTGATATTGATTTTAGTTTTGATTTTAATTTTGACTGATTTTTGTTTTTAATTTTAATTTAATTTTGTTTTAATTTATTTGATTTTGGTTTAATTTTGATTAGATTTTAATTTTTAATTTAAATTTGATTGAATTTTTACTGTGGTTCTGATTCGAATTTTAATTTTATTTGTAATTCTAATGTTGATTTTGATTTTAACACTAGCATAGCTTGTAAGCTCTAGTACTAATACAATATGGATGATTTCCGAAATAAAATTGATTGATTGATTGATTGATTTAAAAAAATGTATATCACAGTAAGCCCTTCCATTCCCATTTAATCCCTTATCTCCAAAACTACTGAGCATAATTTTTTTAAAAAGAATACTGAAAATAGTTCTGTTATAGATTATAAGAAAAGTGTATGGTCTTAAAATAAAATGGTAAATCTCTCAACATTGTGGGTTGGAATGTATGTGAGAACATGTTTTATAACTATGGGATAAATTCATCTCAACTACGGAACCCTTCATTGTGCGTGGTCGTACCTAAATCACACCGTGCGTGTCTTGCTAACATAATATTATATTCCACTTTACACAGCAAAGTATCACAGGCGTGCTCGTGATGTATCAAGGTGTTATGAGCACATACAACCTTATCACACACACATAAACCTTTATTAGTGGCTGAGTGATCCCTTATGCGAGCGTGTTGTGATCACGCGGTGTTGGGGTAGGTTGTAGGTAATGGTGTGTTGTTGATGGCAACGTGGAGTTGTTATCATAAAACGTGATCAATTAGATAGCCGTAAAGGAGCATCAAATACATCGTTATCAATCGTTATCGGAGCGCAAATCTCTGGGCTGCCAATAACACCTTGCCTGACCTGGGAATCGAGCCCCTGATCAGCAGTTGCGCTTGCGACCACTAGACCAACGAGGCAGTAATTTATTATATCAATAGATAAACTATATTTGGTCAAAGTAATTCAATACAATACCACGTTTTTTGCGTCTTGTACTCTTAATAGCCGGCAGTTCTTCATCGTGAAGTGTAGACCATCATTCGATTACTATTGAAATTACTAAGACACTCATTTGTAAATAGACACGTAGTTTGTTAGAACATTTCGCAATACATGCTTGTTTTAAGTGTATAAGACGTATTACATAAGTCTTGGTTATTGGTAGCCGTATAAATTTTAGTCAGTACAAATCGGTTCTTGGCTAAAGCTTGATTTTTCCGTGTAGTAATAACCGCCCTATTGCTCTTCTGCTTGCCCTTCCACCAATAATAGCGCAATGTTTATAAGTAATGTCTGTTTACTCTATCATGTCCCTATTACGTGTCGCTACATTATTAGAAGTAAACACTAATGTTATAGAAATAGATGCTATTAACATAATCGCTTATAACTGTAACGCTTATGAAAGCTGCCTCGGGGCGTGGCACACACGGGTGTCTAGAATAGACAGCCAATAGCCAAATAATCTTTTGTGTATTCGATGGCAAAGGGCTGACTATTGATTTTATTTACTGAAATTGTTGGGTCATTATAAATTGCAAATGCGTAACTACTTACCTGTCTTTAACATAAATTAGAAGTTTAGAAATTTAAAACCGCTGGGTAGTTGTGTGACACATTCACAATCCCAATGTTATTTATTTTGACAATTCTACTATAGTCCTTGCGTTATTTACTTTGTCGTATTTTTCAAAGCTTATAATTAAGCACGTATCCATTGCTCCAAAATATTTATCGATAGAAAGTGTGTTACGCTACTTCAAAATATATATCGATAGGAAGTGTCTTACGCTACTCCAAAATATACAGGGTTATTGGTAAAACACCAACAACCTCTTAAGGGGTCATTGTATTCATCATTATGAACAACTTTTAATATGGAACCAAACCTGAAATCGCAAAAAAAATCAGCTGTTCAGTACATTTTGACGAATTATGCGAACATAAATGTACTGAATAGCTGATTTTTTTTTTCGCGATTTCAGGTTTGGTTCCATAGTAAAAGTTGTTCATAATGATGAGTATAATGACCCCTTAAGAGGTTGTTGGTGTTTTACCAATAACCCTGTATATCAATAGGAAGTGTGTCGGCATAATCTGCCTGCCTTTTTCCAACTAAATTGTGGGCAGCTTCCAGTCTAACTGGATGCAGCTGAAAACCAATATTTTACATGGTGTGACTGCCTATCTGACCTCCATAACCCAATTACTGGCTAATACGATACCCCTTAGTAAGATTGGTTGTCAGACTTTCGGGCTTCTCACGAACCGTACTTAACGTCAGATCCACGAATGACAGCCGGGACCAACGGCTTTTTTTTGGGTATCCACGGCTTAACGTGCTTTCCGGCACGGAGAGATCCATGGACCAACCGCGGCAATCATAGCTTAACCTGATGGATCGACCCGTGTGGCTGTTATTTCTTAGCCACGAGCCCACTGGCCAATTCCCCTGACGTAAACTGAATAGTTTTCTAATTTATATCTCTTTCAACTTATTCATAATTAATTCAAATGTACTGTTACCCACTTTTGCATAATGTAGACGGACACAAATGATTAACGATTCCATTTTATTTTCAGCCTTCCCAGTGTTGAAACGCTTCCCGCTTGACACTCTGTATATCCGTGTGACACACTAATGTAAGTACACATATTGTAATTGCACAACATATGTACGTTTAGGGCGTGAGAATTGAGCCAGTACATCATGGAATTATGACGTCACATCATCACGACGTCTGTAATAAAGGGATAGTCAGGTACGTGCTATACTAATAACTCATTCACTACGGGGCAAGGTTATGAACACTATAATATCTGCTATTATCTACAATTTACTGTCATATCGTAAACTTTTATTCCTACATCCGTGCGCTCTCACGCTTAATTGTTACGTTAAAGGTCACCTATTACTAAAACAATGATAATATAAGTCAGCCTTACAGCAGTCCGTTGCTGGGCATAGGTCTCTCCAATCGCACGCCATTCAACTCTCATCCAGCTACTATCCTGCGAAGGTCACCGCTCCACCTAGCCTAAGGGCGTCATACTTTACGTTTGTCAATTTGCGGTCTCCACTCAAGAACACATCTACCCAACGGTCATCGGTTCTACGACTAATATGGCCAGCCCATTGCCATTTCAGCTTGCTAATTCTGTGAGCTATGTCGACCACTTTGGATCTCTGCCGGATCACCTCGTTCCGGATTCCTATCCCTCAGAGAGACTCCCAGCTTAGCCCGTTCCCTAGCTCGCTGAACGACCCTGAATTTATGGACCAGCTGTACTGTGAGTGTCCACGTTCCGGCTCCGAAAGTCATAACAGCCAGGACGCACTGATTGAAGACTTTAGTATTTCCTCTGAAAATTACGCGACGAGAAGACTTGACTAAGCTTCCCAAACGAACTCAAACAACCTCAAGAGCGCCGCAATTGAAGTCCCATGAAATAGGGAGCAAGTCTATTGACATTAAATGGACATCAATTCCATGATCGCATGCTTAGAATTAACTAATTGAAAAAAAATACGTCACCTGGGTATCCAACCCTAGGACACTCTGCAGTAAAGTTTGAAACACCACGATTTTTCCATTACCATTTTAAGAGCAGATTATGAATAATTTATTGCATATAGTTACCTGCATACAGACGGTTCGAATCTTCGAACTCACGACCTACATCTCGCAAGTCGGTCCACTTGCCACTGGATCACCATTGTGCTAGAAACATTATCATCTGCCTAGCTTTTTCCCGACTGTCGGGGTCGGCTTCCAGTCTAACCGAATGCAGCTGAATACCAGAATTTTACGTGGAACGACTGCCTATCTGACCTCCACAACCCACAACTGGGTAATACCCTTGGTAAGACTGGTTCTGATGACTTGTAATGACTGTCAAAGATCCACGAATGACAACCGGGACCAACGGCTTAACGTGCTTTCCGAGGCACGGAGGGGTCTCGGTATGTAAAGATGGTCACCCATCCACGGACCAACCGCGGCAAGCGTAGCGTAACCTGATCGATTGACACGTGCGACTGTTATTACTTAGCCACGAGTCCCTAGAAACATTAAATGATAAATGATTTTATTTCTGTAAGTAGGTTTGTACAAACACTTTTACAAGTCAATCATGTTTTTTTTTTAAACTAGATGAGGTCGGCGTTTAATATCTGACTACTCTGAGAAGAAAGGCCGAAACAAACTCAGAGGTCACAGTCTCTTATAAAGTCCAGACATCATCTTGGTCAGTTCATGTGAAGACCATGTAGATTGGTGTCTGAAATGGTCTTTTGAGGAAAGAACCACACAGATTGAGAGGACCTGTCCAGTCAGTGCACGCATTTGTCAGTAATTGCGCAGCTCAACTCCGACCTTAAGGAGCTCAACGATTTGACGAACAATAAGAAAGAAAGGACATTTGGGACTTTGGGTAGGCCGCATAAATTACTCAAACTGCCAGACCATGATTAAAAATAAGTGAGAAAAAAAATAAAACAAACAAAAAAAGCAATGACCTACATAGTCGTCACATTCACAATAATTAAAATAATATAATACTTTACAAAGTAAAATATTCATGTCAACATTTAGTATGCAAAAAGAAAAAGAGAAAAAAGAAAATTTGGAGCAGCTCAATCCCAAGCCTTTTTGTCCTCAGTATAATCTTTAAAGGTATAAAAAGCTTTCTGATAATAAGTAATAATAATTTTGGTGCCTACTCATCATTTAAAATTGTGTAAGGGGCCTCTGCGAGTTGCCTTCAGCTCCTCGTACGCCTTCCAAAGGTCCGGGACCCCAGGGTCCCGAGATTAAAAAAAAAATATATTAAGTAATTAGTTAATAAGTAAGTAATGATTAGCGTCTACTTATTCGTACATTTTTGTTTACGTTTAAACGTCTCTTATCTTTAAGCAACGTTTAAAAATAATGGGGCTAATGGGGCTCATATTAATTATTCACATACGCTATTAATATTGAGTTATAGCCCACGCACAGCGGATGTAAAAATATATGTACCTATGTAATCTGACATTTAGTTTCCGTTAGGTAATAGAAAGTGTAATATCCGTAACAAACTTGATGTTTTGGTTGTTCATAATGTTGATTTAATAAAATTATTGGCTTAACTTGATTGTAATATTAAGTAAGTGATGAATCCGTCAGGCTACATAAATATATTCGTGGCGTCGCCTGGTCGATAGACGTATGGCTGCCATAACACAACATCACGTCTGTATCAGAGAAATAAAGTAGGTACACCCACTTGCACCAGTGTTATAGGAGGCGAGCCTGTGGCCATTTACTGGACTAAATCCAGACTTTAACTGAGAAATTTCTGATAGATGAACCCAAAAGGCAACACTCCAACCAGCACCCTAATTGCGGAACACACTATCGATCGGAATCTGACTCAGTTTGTAGCAAATCGTTTATTGTTTATTTTGGAACAAAAACAGATACAAGCATAAAAATAGTTAAACGATGATAACTGCAAAAGTTAGTAACTGTGGCGCAGCGAATTGCTAATCCATTGCTTCATATCATCAGGCCAGTTGGCGTGGTTGGTTAAGATACTACCTGTCATGCTGCTGGTCGTGGGTTCGATTCCCATCCAGGAAAAATATTTGTGTGCATGAACATGTCTGTTTGTCCTGAGTCTGGGTGAAATTATCTATATAAGTATGTATTTACAAACAAACAAAAAAGTAGTGTATGTAGTATATCAGTTATCTGGTTTCCATAGTACAAGCTCTGCTTAGTTTGGGATCAGATGACCGTGTGTGAACAATGTCCCAGGATATATATATATATATATGTATGTGTTCGAAAAATTTGTCTTCTCAACACCGTTATAACGCAATGAATGTTGTTGAACTGTCAAAGTGGAAACAATTCCGATTGATAGTGTGTTATGCAATTAGGTTGCTTACATGGTTCAATTTCAATTTCAAATAGCCTTTAATACGGAATTCTCTAGATTGCTTTGCCCTTTAGCATATGCCTCCCCCAGGCTTTTCCATTGCTCACGGTCATGAGTGTTTCTCCTCCATGTCCCTCCCGCAATAGTTTCCAGACGTTGCCCATCTTTGAAATGGTCTTCCTCTTTTCCACTTTCCTCCTCTGGGATACCGTTCTGTTACATATGTTCAAATGAAAAGACAATTACTGCTTACAACCGAGTCGTAATGGTAACATGAGCCACTCCGTGATTACCACAAGAATGCCGAGAGCATCATTTTGGTACACCTAGAAGTTAACATTATCATTACGCTCTGCAGATGTCACGCAGCTTGTCCCTTTGAGCTTTCTTTACGACACTCAAGGGCTGAATTAAAGTAGCTTCCTCTACCACACCACTATCAGCATCAATAAAATCTTAATATCCTAACCACGCCATAACGCGTGAATCACACGTCGACCTCACAACTAGATCAGTAGTGAGTGTTGCGACATGCGTCTGATACTTAATGTGACAGTCGTGAGCCGGCGATTATAATGTTCTACACGCCCGTAGACCGTTTGTCCACCGCCGCAGTCAACAGGACGACAACGAGAAACGAGATTATTCAAACCGAACGTGACGTCCCGGTGACGGCGATCGTATGTCCACCGCGACGGAACTTGGCGGTTCAGTATGTTATGAATAAGAATAAAACAAAAGCCGGGCGAACGGCGCCGATGCGACGGCAGTGTATGGACAAGATAAAACGAGTTTTGTATTGCTGGCACATTGGCTCGTCACAATTTCGGGTCGAGTTCTAGCGGTCGCACCGAACTAGGTACTCGAAAATTCGGGGGCCGGGATTCCGCGCGGCGGGCGCTCGTGTGACGGATGTGCGGTAGGCACGCGGCCATAGTTTTGAAAATGTATCGCTACTTCGGCGCCGTCATTTCGTTCTCGTTGACGATGGCAGTGGACAAACGACCTAACGAAATTGCGATTGACGAGATATTGTGGTTTGGATAGTTTTGATAAACAATGTTGTCTTCTCTCGGATCCACACTATAAATATAAGAATAGCTCAAATAAGCAAACCAAAACAAATACGTTTAATTAGGTCACCTACCGTAGTGTGGGTGTTTGTGTCCTACCAGTAAATGAGTGACGTACAAATACAAAATATTAGTATAAAAATAAACGAAGAAGTTACTTATGTAAAGATAGAATAATAATAGTGAACAATTGTATGCAAAGACAATAAAATTGTTAGTAATATTTATAATATATAAGTAAATGAAATAAAATTTAATTGCAAGAATTGTAGTACATTGCAGATGGTCTGGTTTACAATTGTTTCTAACACAATTCGCTAAAACTAGCATGCAAAATAATTGATTAACTATATTATAACTAAATAATTGGAGCTAATTAAATTTAAACATAAATCATAGTTATTATATAATATTAAGATACGGATGTCAATCATTTCAAATTATTTAGTAAAATGTCAATGTGAATCTTTGAAGTTAAGGTACTCATTCACAGAATATAAAGATTTCTCTATCAGCCATTTGAATAACGCTGTTTTAAAACGGTTAATTGGCAGTTCCCTGTATGATATAGTTCCTCTCTTTAGAGCCCTGACCGCGTTGGTAACGTGTATCCCGTTACTTTTTCCCCTGTTCTATTTTTATATTCAAATATTTAACTTATATGAATACTAGCTATTGCCTTAGGCTTCGCTCGCGTTAATTTAGAATTTGCCAATCAGTTCACACTATTAAACACACGAAACTTTAGTAGTGTGTCAGTAACTTAAAATTTTATCTTAATTTATCTAAAAAATTACCGATTGTTAGATCACCATGAATTTATTCTAATTAACATATTAGATAATATAATTCATTCATGATTCGAAAGACACGTGACGCCATCTATTATAATAAGTACGTTATTGTTGTTTTCCTCGGGAACAGTACATTTTTTCGGGGTGAAAGGTCCGTTTCTGTTCACCTGATAACGTATATGCAAAATTTCAGGATGATCGGTTCAGTGGTTTAGGCGTGAAAAGGTAACAAACAAACAAACTAATAAAATAGGGGCTTGTGGCAGCCGCACGGGTCAATCCATCAGGCTTGCCGCGATTGGTCCGTGGATGGGTGACCATATGGTCACAATAACATAACTGATAAACAACTTAAAAGACGTATAATTTGCGCCCAAACCGCGTTATTTATACGTATATGTAACAGTTATAAAACGAATTGCTACGACTTAAAAGGAATCTACAAAACGTTGTCACGACAGTTATTTTGTTCCGCGGGATTTTTACATACCAAGACCTCTCCGTGCCTCGGAAAGCACGTCAAGCCGTTGGTCCCGACTGTCATTCGTGGATCTTTGACAGTCGTTACTGGTCGTCGGAATCCCGCAAGTCTGACAACCAGACTTACCAAGGGGTATCGTATTACCCAGTTACTGGGTTGTGAAGGTCATATAGGCAGTCGCTCCATGTAAAATACTGGTATTCAGCTGCATCCAGATAGACTGGAAGCTGACCGCAACATAGTTGGAAAAAGGCTAGACAGACGATGATTTATGAAACAAAAGTGATTTTAAGTAAAAATATCAGGCGAAAAAAAGAAGCTGGTCGTTGTGGGTTAAATACCCAGTTTGCATTGTTTTGATATAACATAACGATATGCCAAGTTTATCAAGAAAGGGCAGTGTTGTATTTATCTTCGATATCAATAAGCCTTTTTAATTTTATCTGTTTTTAAATCCCATGTCGAATGATTTGAATCGTTGTTGTTGTTTTGTTCTTCTTCTTTTTCTTTGGTATGGGATTAATCAAACACAAAACGCATCTATTCACAATGGGTTTTCATTATGAAACCATGATTGGGTACAATAAATACCGCTTCATACTTTTTTCTTTAAACTGAGAAGAGAATTGAGACGTGAGAAGTCAGAAATTAGTTCAACAACTTGCGAATTTGAGATAAATATTATTTTAAATTCGCAAGTGTTCCACGTTCCACGGTTCCTTTAGCAACAGTGAAAGTGCCTTATAAACTCTTGATTTCAATATTTGCCACACAAACATACAGACGACTGTTCTATATGATAATTATAACAGTATTGTGTGGAACCGGTATATGGTGGAGGCTGCAGCCAGTACGACACGTAGGACAGCGTGCTCACTGTACTGAATGCAGATTCAGATCTATAATTAAATAAAAGTTTGTCATAGAAATTTATTGGTAATTGTGTAGTTCTTACTTGAGGAGCTCGTGGCAAAGCAATAACAGGCGCACGGGTCGATCCATCAGGTTAAGCTACGCTTGCCGCGGTTGGCCCGTAAATAGGTGACCATCTTTATATACCGAGACTTCTTCTAGCCTTTGAAAGCACGTTAAGCCGTTGGTGCCGGCTGTCATTCGTGGATTTCGTAGTCAGTCGTTACGGGTCATCAGAAACCTGAAAGTCTGACAACCAGTCCTAGCGAGGGGTATCGCGTTACGGATGTCAGATAGGCAGTCGCTCCATGTAATAATAATAATAATCCCTACCCCGTATCTCTACGTTGACGTCGTGGTGGGGCTTGCGCGCTCCTGAACTCTATGGCTGTGCCGGTAGAGTTTCCTTTGCCGAAATAGGTCTAGGGTGGGGAGCCAGACTAATAGAGATGCATAAACCCGCAGGGCAGCATGTAGCGAGCTGTTGGGCAGTAGCGCCCCTACAGATCCTATCACCCGGAAGAACTCCTGTTCTTCACCCCTGGCTTGCATTTATGGGCCGGCTGGAGTGAACACCGACCAGGAACAGAGATCCCACCTCTTTCTTGCCTTTATTGGCCGGCTTCGCAAGAGCAAACGTGCTCGAAGGAAGGAAGTATTCCAGTAAGATGCTGGTAGGGATCTTGGCCGTACTTCCGGGATTGTCCTGATAGCCGTGGAATATCTCTCCAGACTCACTCAGGAACTCAGGAAGTGTTGCCCTCTTGTCGCTACGTCACTATGTGCTAGCGGCCGTTTCCGGAGGCCTATTATTGAGTGTGCAAGTCACCCCCTGCCATTTTATCCGTGTATAATATATAACATAGGTCAGGCAGGAGACATAGTTCTTCCATAGTTCAAGTTACCTATCCACTTTAGCCACCCAGACCCATAGCCCAATATGTTTTGTATCCACGTACAGCAATAGTCCTGCACCAACCAGGGGTTGTCCTTGGGTGCACTTGCACATACACGGATAATCGTTGGTTGGTGCCTCCTCATTATTTAAAATTGTCTAAGGGGGCTCTGCGAGTTGTCTTCGGCCCCTCGTACGCCTTCCAAAGGTCCGGGACCTCAGAGACCCCAGGGCCCCGAGATATATCAAAAATAATAATAATAAAACATTTATTCTCTGACTACAATAGCCATACCTTACAAACTAACTTATATAAAGTCTAAAACATCATCATCTGCCTAGCCTTTTCCCAACTATGTTGGGGTCGGCTTCCAGTCTAACCGGATGCAGCTGAATACTAGTATTTTACATGGAGCGACTGCCTATCTGACCTCCACAACCCAGTTATTGGGTAATACGATACCCCTTGGTAAGACTGGTTGTCAGACTTTCGGGCTTCTGACGACCCGTAACGACTGTCAAAGATCCACGAATGACAGCCGGGACCAACGGCTTAACGTGCTTTCCGAGGCACGGAGGAGTCTCGGTATGTAAAGATGGTCACCCATCCACAGACCAGCCCCGGCAAGCGTAGCTTAACCTGATGGATCGACCCGTGCGGCTGTTATTACTTAGAAGAATGCCAATAAAGAAAGAAAAAAATAAAGGACATGTACAGAAAGTTACTGAAACATTTTAAACATCTACTGTATTTTTATATTAAGTATAGAAATCTACGGTAGTAAAGTCCAAAAAAAAATATAAATCATTACATGAAGTCTAAAACAAAATACTGAAAAAATACATATAAAATACTGGTATTCAGCTACATCCGGTTAGACTGGAAGCCGACTCCAACATAGTTGGGGAAAGGCTAGGCAGATTGATTGATTTTGTGTAGTTCTTACAAGTCATCACAATAAACACGCAAATGAAACAGGTCTGGATAGGTTAGGATGAGCGGTCCTATATCCAACTTTCAACATTCGGGTGATTTATATTCCAAAACAAAATTATGGTGTTTGTAAATGATAACAAGTACTGGCAAGCAAGAAACTAGATAAACCTTGAGAATGATTGAAGGACCCCCAATAAGTTGGACAGAAATATATTCTAGACGTTTTGTTGTTATTAATAGCGTTCAAAGGATATTGTTGGCCACCCATCCACTTGGACCCTATAATAGACATCAACGCAACAGGAGAAGAGAACCATCTTGCACGAAAATTAAGTTCAAATTATCAAATAATTTATTCCACAATTATCAATTATCCCAATATCATAATAAATTATATTGGCCAACAAGTTGCATGTAACTGACAGCAAATTCAATCATATCATAATCTGCAGTGTCATAAACAACGCCCAATCGCTCACGGCATGATTATATACCAGAGACAATGAATCAAACTAGAACCTCTTAGTTAGACAATGTATCAAATTATTCAATCATAGACAATATGATGGCTGTAATATATGAGAGATTGTAACTGGTTTGTGATGCGTGAAAGGTGATTTGATTTGAGCTAGATGTGATTTAAAAATAGAATGATGAAAATATTACTCGTTCGAACTAGGTTGAATCCAATAAACACTTTCTGAGAGTTGAATTACCTGAATTTATTATACAACATTCTTATCTTATATACAGGGTTATTGGTAAAACACCAGCAACCTCTTAAGGGGTCATTGTACTCATCATTATGAACAACTTTTACTATGGGACCAAATCTGAAATCGCAAAAAAAAATCAGCTGTTGCAAATGCATTTTGACAAATTACACGAACATAAATTTACTGAACAGCTGATTATTTTTTTCGCGGTTTCACGTTTGGTCCCACACCCAGTCACGTTTGACCACGTCGACGTCACCAGGTTGCTGAAGGACATTACAAGTCTCAAGACGAGCCTGGCCGATGTACAGTCCAAGTTGGAGGTGTCTAATAACACCATTGGTGAACTACGTGCCGAAGTAGAGTTGTTGCGCAACGCTGTTAAGGTAAATAGGTCGCCTGATGCCTCCAATGTGAACACACGTCGCGGAGCGGGAAAAAACGCTAGCATCGGCAGTTTTGAGTCGGCGAGCTCCACTGCGTCACCCGCTGCTGATATTGCACGCGTTGCAACTTGCGCCGCCGCCGTCGCTTACTCGTTGCCGGTAGAGATAGTGACTCGTATAGGTTCGTTGACCCCTAAACCTGCCTACGCTACTATTGTAGCCACACACAAACCTGTCTCTCAGGTCAAGAAGGGGGATAAGGAGAGCTGCTGTGAACATGCCGACAGGGTTTCGAAACAGCAAGACTCGGCTGCGGGCACGTGTGACAAGGATGGCTTCGTGAAGGTGGAGAGGAAGAAGGGGAAGAAGCCTCCTAGTCAGACCCAGTGCGGCTGGCAGGACCCAATATGCTGCGTCCGGCAATACCTACGACGCAGCTCTATTTCTCTCGGCTACATCACACCACGAAGGTTGAGGAGATCGTGGAGTATGTTCGAGCGAAGACCAACTGGATCTTAAGGGTCGAGAAGTTGGAGTCGCGCCACAACACGAATTTCAAGTCGTTCGTGGTGCGAGTTCCGACTCAATTTATCGAGACCGTCCTTAAGGCAGAGTTTTGGCCGAAGGGTGTCGTGTATCGGCGATTCCGCGGAAGGCTACGCGACACCACGCAGCGCAATACGACGCCGTCCTTTCGTGCACAATAACATTACTGTGGTTTTTATATAATATGTATGATAGTCTGTAAGGTATATATGTTCTCCGAAATAAATGATTCATTATTATTATTATGTCCTTTATTCATTTTCAAAACTTATTAAATACATTTTTAAATATTTTTTATAAAACACATTTAAAAATATAAAAAATAGTGATCCGCCAGTAGCAGGAGCAAGGTCCAAGCTACCGGTGGTTAGGGCTGCAGAGACAGGAACCTTCTCACAATGCGAGCCGTATCGAGAAGTACTGCCTTCTGAATCTGGCCCTTGATCCAACCGCCTAACGAGAGCCTCGAAAGATGTTGATCGAGACTTTCGGCCATCAGGCCATTGGCCGTTACTACAATCGGCACAATGACAGCCGAGCTCATATTCCACATGTCAACAACCTCGTGTGCTAAGTCGAGATACTTCATTTGCTTCTCTTTCTCAGCTTTCACGAGGTTCTCGTCATGTGGAATGGTAACATCGACAATCATTGTGCGACGCACTAATCGATCTATCACCACTTTATCAGGCTTATTGGCGACAATAGTCCGGTCAGTAATGATAGACCGATCCCAGTACAACGTGACATGGTCATTTTCGAGAACTGGGTCTGGCACATACTTGTAATACGGTACCTCAGAATCCACAAGTTTATATTTCAAAGCACAAGTTGCTGGTGAATAATCCTGGCCACTTGATTATGCCTGTGCAAGTACTCGCCGTTAGCCAAACGAGAACAACCAGAGATAATATGTCTGATGGACTCACCCGGACGGTGGCATGCCCGACACACATCAACCGTCCCGTCCTTCATAATATGTCTCCGGTAGTTATTCATCAGAATAACTTCGTTCATAATTGCACAAACAAAACCTTCAGTTTCCCCGAAAAGGTCACCGAAACGTAGCCAGGATACGGAAGCTAAGAAATCTACAACGGGCTCATGAAGAGCCCGATAGAAGCGTCCGTGAAGCTCCTTGTTTTGCCATACCTTCCTGCGGTCATCGGTAGTAAGTACTACAGGTTTACGCTAGTTCTCTTTAGCCATGGAGAGTGGAGTGAGCCCCTTATCCACTGCGACCACATCCCGGTGCATACCCAATTCGGCTTTTAAAAAATATTCCCTGAGGCCGCACACCCCGCGATTGTGGAGGGTTTTAGCATTTAAAAAGCCACGACCTCCGCACTTCCGCGGGATGTACAGTCTCATCACCGATGAACGTGGGTGATGCATCCGGTCTGCGGTCCACAGTGTACGGACCCTCCTATCCAGGGCGTCAAGTTCGGTCTGAGTCCATTTGAGTATGCCGAAAGAGTACATCAAGATCGGCATGACCCAACCGTTGAAGGCACGCTGTACGGTCAGCAACCGCACATTGTACATTACATTTTGGTCCTTCGAGCCGGATTCGCTGCTTACGCCTGCTGCTATTACTCCACCACGACCTGTGCTCTCACTCTATAACACTGTTTTTAATGTTCCATACAAATGTTCCCGCGAGTGAAACCGTACCACGGCACTGATTTTACACATCCGGCTCGAAGGACCAAAATGTAAGGGCAAGTCCTTACATATAATGTTGAATGTTAATAAAATAAATGTTAATGTTCAAGAAGGTATTTAATGAGAAACTGCACTAAATAAATGTAGTAAAAAACTAATAAAAAATGTTATAAAAATGTTACAAAATGTTGAAAAATGTTAGATGTTGCGCGAGCTCGATATAAAACCGAAGACTGACGTACTTGCGTACGTGATGATACTATATTTTATTAATTAACAATATTAGCAGTATTCTTAACTAGGCCAAAGTACAATGTGCGGTTGCTGACCGTACACACGCACTTTATTTCCGCCTGAAAGAAGACTAGTTAATACCTTCTTCAAGCGACCAAAGAATCGCTCCTTCAACGATTGCTTCATGTCAGCACCATTGATGCCTAACGCTTCCGACATACCCAAATACTTATAGCTTTCAGATGAGGAGAGGGATCTAAGGTGTATGGAATCCGACAGTTGGATTCCCCCGGACTCCATGATCTCACCTCGCTTTACATGCATGACTGTACATTTGTCCACACCAAATTCCATCCTGATAGCGCTACTGAAAGTTTCCGTTGCTTTCAGTAGCTCCATCAGTCGCAATTTGTTGGGAGCAAAGAGTTTTAAGTCATCCATGTAGAGGAGGTGAGATATGACCTGACCGCCTCTCCTCAACCGACAGCCTAGACCTGAATCCTCTAGCAGTGTACTTAGAGGATTCAGGGCTAAGCAGAACCAAAGTGGACTCAAACTGTCACCCTGAAATATTCCCCGTTTAATCCATACAGGCTCATCATTCCCCTGGATCTGTCGACACCCAGGATAGCGAAGGACCGTCCTCCATTGCCCCATACACGACTCAAGGAAGGTGCGTAGAGTTGCATCTATCTTGTACAACTCCAGCACCCTCATGAGCCATGTATGTGGCACCGAGTTGTAGGCCTTCTTGTAATCTATCCAGCATGTCGACAGATCCTTGCGGGATCGACGAACCTGTTGGCTTATGGCCATGTCGATGAGGAGTAGTTCCTTAGTACCACGGGACCCGTTCCTACATCCATTTTGAGAGGCAGACATAACCGAGTTATTTTCAATATGCGTATTAATTTTCGCTCTCAAAATGGATGTAAGAAGTTTATAGATCGTCGACAAACATGTGATCGGTCTATAATTCTTGGGTTCCGCGGGACTACCTGACTTATGGAGCAGGTGGGTAACGCCTGTTGTTAGAAACTGCGGTAGCAACCCAGACTCTAAGGATGACTGGAAGAGATGCCAGGCGAGTGTGTGAACAAGTTACCCATTTCAACCAGAAGTTGTGCAGTCCGTCCGGTCCCGGTGATTTCCAATTCGGTAACGGTCGGACTGCTCTAGCTACGTCTAATGGCGTAATTAAAACTGCTTCCATTTCTGGTATTGTTCCACACACTCGCTCAACAGTCTGCATCCAGTCAGCCTCAGAGTGACAGACGGGCACTGACCAGATGCTGCGCCAGAATGCGCTCGTGGCGGCATCATTCGGGCGGCACACGTCTCTCACATTTTGTTCAGGTCGCTCCCACGCTTATACCCACCTGTCATCGCTCTGGAACATGCGATTCTGTGTGTATCGATCAACCCGCCGCTTATACCGCCGAATACGGCTCGCCCATGCACAAACTTTCTGCTTCAGGAAGTCGATGCGCTCTGTAACACTGGATACGTATTCTCGAGGGCTGATTCCAGTCCCCGAGAATGCCCGCCTTACAAAGCGCACTCGTGGTCGTGTATTACCCTCCCTGAAGCAGGATAGTTTGCCGATGAGTACCCTGGCCCCATCGATACGACGCTCGATCCTGCGTTGCCAGGCTGGTACGGCTGGTTTTGGTCGAGTAGCTCCGTCACAGCTAGGAAACTTGACGTTAGCTAAACGACATGCCGCAACAGCCGCGCAATACAGAATCGAGTGTGTATCAACGAGATCCTCGCTGCTTTCGATAAAATTCTTAAGCTGCGAGTCCAAGGCACACACCAGCGCCCTATTTTTCTTGTGCATAGGTAGGCGCGGTAATAGGGATCTAAGTTCGGTCGGAGTGGACCTATACTCACGAAACGCATCCTCCAGTGCGCTCCTCAACCGGACGTTGCACTGGCTACTTACTGTGGCAACCCTATCATCCTCCTCTTCAACAATATGATTGGGCCGCGGCGAGATTGCATCAATAGTTGAAGCTTGTACCGCGGTTTGTGTCGGAGTTGAGACGATATGGTTGTTCAGTACATCTGAGCGCAGCCTATCAGTGCGTCGTCGTCCAACCTATGATCGCGTTGGATGACGCGCACCTGATCCGATAGTCATTGGGTCGAGATGTTGACGGTTGGCTCTAGTTCCTGAAACAGAGACAGCATCCTAACACGGTACGCAGTGAGGTTAGTTCCCCCCTCTGTAGACCCGTAATATGCGCGCATGACGTTCTCGTTCATAGACTGAGTCCATCTCATGCGCTGCACACAACCACCGGCAGCGGGGACCCGGCTCGAGGCCCTAATAAAATACTGCGGCTAAAATGAATAAATTCTTATAAAATTGATGAGAGAAAATTTTCTGAGATATCGACGTTAGTGTTGCCAGCTTATTATTATTATTATTAATAGTATCCGTATATGGAGGAGCTCGTGGCTAAATAATAACAGCCGCAAGGGTCGATCCATCAGGTTAAGCTACGCTTGCCGGGGTTGGTCCGTAGATGGGTGACCATCTGTAACATACCGAGACTCCTCCGTGCCTCGGATAGCACGTTAAGCCGTTGGTCCCGGCTGTCATTCGTGGATCTTTGACAGTCGTTACGGGTCGTCAGAAGCCCAAAAGTCTGACAACCAGTCTTACCAAGGGGTATCGTATTACCCAATAACTGGGTTGTGGAGGTCAGATAGGCAGTCGCTCCATGTAGAATACTGGTATTCAGCTGCATCCGGTTAGACTGGAAGCCGACCCCAACATAGTTGGGAAAAGGCTAGGCAGATTGATTTTAGTATGGGAAAAATTACTATAATACAATAGGGAAAAATAATTAAACATGAAGCAGTGACAGATAAATTAATTCTATCTGCAGCGTTTTCACAACTATGTTAGGGTCGGCTTCTAGTCTAACCGGATGTAGCTGTATTTTACATGGAGCGACTGCCTATCTGACCTCCACAACCCAGTTACTGGGTAATACGATACCTTGGTAAAACTGGTTGTCAGACTTGTGGGCTTCTGACGGCCCGTAACAACTGTCAAAGATCCACGAATGACAGCCGGGAGCAATGGCTTAACGTGCTTTCCGAGGCACGGAGGAATCTCGGTATGTAAAGACCCATCCATGGTCCGACCCCGGCAAGAATAGCTTAACCTGATGGATCGAACCGTGCTGCTGTTATTACTTAGCTATGAGCTCCTCAATCCTTCTCCAACAGATAAATTAATTATGGGATAGATACATGGTGCTCACATATTTACAAAAATTGAAAAAGTAGGTTTACGGTTTTTTTATGTTAACAAGTCATAAGTCAGTGTGTGAGTTAAAATAATCACGGAATCTAAGATGAATGTCACAAAAATAATAAATTATACAATTAAATGAGCAACCAGTTTGATTTTGTCTCGACTAGATTGTCCTATGCAGCAGGACCAGCATGTTTCCAAGCATGCTTATCTTGGATATAATCCTCTAATTTGTAATATGCTTGTTTACAAATTGTACTTTTACTCGTAGTTTTGAATTTCATTTAGCTGCATGAAACTAACAAATTATTTTACCTGTCGTAATCTTGAGTCCTACAAATACCTAGTAATTATGGGTAAATGGGATATTTCAACTGTTGTCAAAATGAATTTAAAATAGAAATGCATACCTATGTAAGTTAATTCACTTTATGCTTTCCGGTAATTCAGACAGCAAGTGATTAGGTAGCTGATTTCTTTTGTCTGCTCTTTGACTTGTAATCACCAAATCCGTCTTCCAAAGTCGTTGATCCAAGGCCGTACTTGAGATAGCACAGATTAATATTAATATAATTAATATGAAATATACACTAGTATACACCTAAGTCGCCATAACTCAGTCTATCCCAGTAAGAACCAACCATTCCTTATCCTACCCACTCTTGAAGGCAACTGTCGTGATGATAGGAATGCGACTTTTGCACTTAAATCACGACCGAAACAGAAGGCGGTCGACGCGAGCGCAGCCATAAATGTTTGAGAATGTTGCCTTATTACTAGAAGGGTGACCATGCGGCACGGGAATCTATTGCTGACAATGACGTGGTTTAATACTCTTTGATTGCTGACGATGATTGCCAACTGTCCATTCTATATGGTATTGTCTGGTTTTCCATAAAATAATTTGTACTATTATTACTATGATAAATAATAAAAAAACGAAAAATAAGGCAAACTCCTTATTTTTCGTTTTTTTTTTATTACTTAATCGTCCCCCCTCATAATACTTACTTGCACTATTATCATTTATACTAATAACGCTTGTATTATCAAAATAAGTTTCCATAATAACATGTGTTATAATCATTAGTTTCTATAAGTAACACGTTACATAATCAATACTTGACATAAACAACATTTAAAATAATTTAGAAACGTTTATTGTTTCGTACAAAAAATAATGGATACACATTTGAATGTCAAACATTAAAACACCTACGGGTAAATTAAGTTTTAGTGACAGAAATGAATTTCTGTAAATCCGACTCCACGCAGTCTTTTCTGTCCTACCCCTAGAGTGTAATTTTGTATCACGTAGGCGCGTAGAAGCGAGGTGGCCCGCGGGCTGAGGAGCAGGAGGCTGCGAGCGAACCGCCGCGGCTGAGGCTGGCTGGCAAGGCCGGCCAGCAAGCCGAAGCTGCGGTGGTGAGCAAAAGCCGTCTGCCACAATTAGCTCGCGTGGGACCGCCAGAGACCCGTAGAGCCGGAGCCGTGACAGAAACCATGCCTGCTGCATGTTGCATGCTCGCTTGCATGCTGCATGTTTGCTTGCATGCTGCATGCCTGCTTACGTTAATTATTCATTTTAACATGATCATAACATCAAAATTGCAGGCGCTTGTACTGAACTAGCGTTGTTGTGCTAGTATGGGCAAATGGATATTATGGTGAATAAATGTTATGGAAAACGACATTATTGAAAATGAAAAATATATTTAAAAAAAATTATGGATTAAAATTATGATGACACTTGATCGATTATGAATGAGCAATGAAATTAGTGGAAATGAATTTATGTAAAACGTCAGAGACCGCGTTGCCGTCGAGTATGTTTTCAAATCCAGGTATCGAGAATTAATTCATTAAAGCGAACCTTTACCTAACATTTGTGACATCACTGGCCAAGTTGACATTGGGTATACTTTGAGATATAACATTTCGCGTGCAGGTATTTTAAAACAAACCCGTAGTTCTTCATCTTACTCGCAACAGATTAATATAGAATTTCCGCACCAATATAAAACTGCACTTGCAAAGTTTAAGACTGAAGTACAACACTTCACACAGTTATTTGAAACGAACCCCACGGTACACAATCTAAGAGCACTAAAATCGCCACAAAATAATAGGTCCGTTTTGACATGAGGGTATCCCTCTTTGTCCCGCTATGTTTGTCTCTCTTTGGCATATGAAACGATATAGGCTGCCTAAACAGACCTATTATTTTGTGGCGAGTTTATCAAAATTTACAAATATGATTAAAAAAATAAACACATCCGAAAAGGACAAAACTTCATTTTACATCAGATAATAACAAGACATGTATTCCAAGGACAATTAAAGTTCTAAGCACAGCCCTGAGCCCTGAGCAGACGTAAAGACAGAAGAATAGGAAAGACTAAGTCTAGGATTCAAGCTGGGCGGCCGTCTAAACGCACGATTCAACGAAACCATGACTTAGGTCAGAACATTAAAAATGTCAATAACGCGCGCTAAATTCTTATTTTTAATTTCACTACTTCATGCCAATTGTATTTTTATACTAAGAACATTTCCCTTTGTAATAAACGTATCTTTATCCTCTTTTCTTCTTGTATAATTTATCTCAATCCTAACATATAAAAATAAACGTCCCTTTGTCTGTCTCTGTATTCGATAGCGTAATTAAAAGTAGAGATCAGTGAAACTGGCATACATTCCAGTATAGCAAAATGGAATGATCTACATGAAAGTATACCCCAGAAAAATGTTGCGGGCGTTTATATTTTGAAATCCCTAACACGGACGTATATATTTTTATAGTATAAGTACTCAACTCAACACTACGTATAGAGCGGTGGCTGAAGGTATAGATTCCATATCCGCAGCCCTGCTACGTACATTTATTTCATTTACGTCTATCATATTTGATCGCGACAGTTTTAAACTCGTAGCATAAGCTATTCTAGCTTATAGGTGACGTATAACTGATGAGACACATGGCAGGTCTTCTCGCCATGAGAGGGAGAGACAAGAGAAGGCTGTAAGTCACCTCTCGGGCCCAGTAGTGTAGTATATGTCACATTTCCTCGATTTTTTGGTTCTTTGGACGTGCCGAATTCCTCACAATGATTTACCAAGTGTTTGAAATTGATTGTGGCTGAGATGAGATTTTGACTAGATTTTAACCGTTTTTAAATTAAAGGGAATTGACCTTTTAAGAACAGTCGAGCACATAGCCATTAGATCCTTCTGCCTGGGTTCGAAGCCGTTGGCACCATTACCACTAGACCTTCACTGCTCAGAACTCATAGCCACCCCACAATCTCACACTATAGATCATCGATCGATAGTAGATCATTAGGGCGGCGTGATCGATACGCGGCGCGCGCTGTTCACGCGCATCCATTATTCATGACTGCCACGACTCCTACGCGTTAGAGCGAGACAAAAAATAATTCAATTGAGTAGTGTAACGTTGATCGACTGACGGCTGTCGAGAAGAAACGCTTGAAGAAACAATGTGCGCCTGATCATTAAAATTGTTCGTTAATTGATAAATTTATTTAAAAAAGTAAAAACCGACTTCAAAAACCAAAGACGAATAAAATAACTTTCATAAAAACAAACTTAACAGATTCTGATGTCGGTAGATCGGTGCATTATCGAAATTCAAACGGGGATTAACGTTTATGTGTATGAAAAAAGTCACAGACGTTCATAAACAAGATAAATAAAGTAATACTCAAGCAAGTAATCAAAGTCTAGGTATGCTGTACTTGATACCTGAAGGTATCTAGGTCATTGAGACGCCCGTCTATTGGCTGACTTCGTAGATCTTACAACCAATAGTGACGCGAGTGATGTCTGTCACTCGTTCAATCACGTCTGTATTTATGATAATATCGCGGTAATGATATGATGACTAATGAGGTTTTATTATGTTTATATTGTCAAACAAATCATCCTCATCATCTGCCTAGCCTTTTCCCGACGTTGGAGTCGGCTTCCAGCCTAACCGGATACAGCTGAATACCAGTATTTTACATGGAGCGACTGCCTGAAATCCGCAACCCAGTTACTGGGTAATACAATGCCCCTTGGTAAGACTGGTTGACAGACTTTCGGGCTTCTATTGTAATTCTTCTATTTTCAAACAAATATGTCTTGAAAAATCAACCACAGCAAACAGTTTACTTTACAGATACAGATTTATTTTGCAGCATCAGATTTTAGACTTTCAGCTTCAAAGCACTAAACACGCTGGTCATAAACCTTGGCTAAATATTAGGTTGGGAAAAAGTCTTTTCGCATTATAGTATGTATGAACTTGTAATAAAATCTCTTTGGCTATACTATTTGTATCTGGCTGGTTTTGGTATCATTGAAAGTTTAAATTTTAAAGAACATAATTCCAAATTCAAATTAGGAAAATGTGTGATTTTCATTTGTTTTTCGTACCGTCAAGATGAGTGAATCTAATGAAGAAATTCGATACATTTTAAAATTTTACTACAAAAAAGGTAAAAATGCAACGCAAGCCGCGAAAAAAATTTGCGATGTTTATGGACCTAGTGTAGTGCCTGTGAGAGTAGCACATTCAATCCGGAAATTTTGATGTCAAAGATGCACGTCGCTCTGGTCGCCCTATTACGGATAAAATGAATGCCATTTTTGAAAAAGTGGAGCAAGATCGGCATATCAGTAGTTACGACGTAGCTGAAGAACTGGAAATTGACCACAAAACAGTTTTGGCGCATTTGAAAAAAACTGGGTACTTACACAAAAAAGCTCAACATTTGGGTACCTCACGAGCTCATTGAAAGAAACCTAATGAACCGTGTACTCATTTGTGATTCTTTATTACGACGTAATGAAACCGAACCATTTTTGAAGAAGCTGATAACTGGTGATGAAAAGTGGATCACGTATGACAAGAACGTGCGAAAAAGGTCGTGGTCAAAGACCGGTCAGGCTTCACAGACTGTGGCGAAACCCGGGTTAACTCGCAACAAGGTGATGCTGTGTGTGTGGTGGGATTGGAAGGGCATTATTCATTATGAGCTGTTACCACCAGGCAGGACCATCGATTCTGAACTCTACTGCGAACAACTGATGAGATTAAAGCAAGAAGTTGAGAGAAAGCGGCCGGAATTAATCAAAAGAAGGGGTGTGGTTTTTCATCATGATAACGCTAGACCTCACACATCTTTAGCCACTCAGCAAAAATTAAGAGAGTTTGGCTGGGAGGTGTTAATGCATCCGCCGGATAGTCTGACCTTGCACCTTCAGATTTCTACCTGTTTCGGTCTCTTCAGAATTCTTTAGGCAGTGTCAGGTTAACATCACGAGAGGACTGCCAAAACCACTTGTCGCGGTATTTTGACCAGAAGTCCCAAAATTTCTATAGCAATGGGATCATGTCCCTACCTACAAGATGGCAAAAAGTTATCGAACAAAATGGTACCTACATACTTTAGTGAAATGTAAATAAACTATATTAAAAAATGTTTTGAATTTTCTTAAAAAATGCGAAGAAACTTTTTCCCCAACCTATTACTGTCCACCATGCCATAGAGTAACAAAACAAACCCAACTTTCTCACTGACTCACAACAGAGATTACTGGCATGAAACATTTTTTTTTGCTCTTTATAACCCTTTTTTAGTAAGAAGTAGGATGTAGGTATATTTGGCTTGATAGATGAGGAAATCGAGCATTATTGATTTCTCCCTAACTCGCCATTTCGTAACAAGTTTATTATTTCCCTTTATTAAACTCAAGCGTATACTTAATCCACTTGCCTGTATAAGGAAACGAGAGCATGTCGCCTGCCAGCCAGCTCACTTCGGCACGCGTGTGTTGGAGCGACAGAACAGTGGTGCGGCAGCGACGTTAATTATGTGAGCGAACATGTCCCCAGGTATGTGGACTTGGAAGTTAATGCCATCGGGCTGATTGCTACCGTAATTTAGAGTTTGCCAAACATAGATAATAGTGACGATATTTTACAAGGATAGATTGGCAGTAGAGTCAATGAAATTTCTTCAAACGCTATACGTTTCAGCGTGCAGCGTAATCAAGGATTTTGCAGTGATACTTAATCGAACGAAATGGATGAATCATTAATTTATCAAGTAGGTACTACTATAATTTATGTAACGTCTTAAATGAGTTCTTGAAACCTATGATAAATGATTTTTATTTCTGTAAGTAGGTTTGTACAAACACTTTTACAAGTCAATATTTTTTTTTTTTAAACTAGATGAGGTCGGCGTTTCCTATCTGACTACTCTGAGAAGAAAGGCCGACACAAACTCAGAGGTCACAGTCTCTTATAAAGTCCAGACATAATCGTGGTCACTTCATGTGAAGACCATGTAGATTGGTGTCTGAAATGGTCTTTTGAGGAAAGAACCACACAGATTGAGAGGACCTGTCTAGTCAGTGCACGCATTTGTCAGTAATCGCGCTGCTCAACTCAGAACTTAAGGAGCTCAACGATTCGACGAACAATACCAAAGAAAGGACATTGGGGTAGGCCGCATAGATTACTCAAACTGCCAGACCATGATTAAAAATAACTGAGAGAAAAAATAAAACAAACAAAAAAAGCAATGACCTACATAGTCTTCACATTCACAATACATTAAAATAATACTGTACTGTACTAAATAATATGTTGACAGACATGAATATTTACTTACAAAGTAAATATTCATGTCAACATTCAGTAGGTATGCAAAAATAAAAATAAAATAAAATTTGGAGCAGTTCATTCCCAAGCCTTTTTGTCCTCAATATAATCTTTAACGGTATAAAAAGCTTTCTGACACAACTTGCGTTTAATGAATGATTTGAATTTATTAAGGTTCAGATCTTGAACGTGGCTTGGAAGAACTTATAATTTGAGTCAATGCAGTAAATAGACTGTAAGAATTAAATGGGTTCTAAAAGAAACAGCTAATGAGCTGTTCAAAAAAGCGATCAACGTGTATCCTGTTGGTAAAACGAGCACCGGTAAATACATGAAGTGCCAATCGCCGCAATTACTGGCACTACGAATTACCTCGATGTGAACCTATTTAAACAATTGCTTCGGGAACTACTTAGCTACCTGTAAAACCATGTAGTCAATGACGGTCCGTCGACGCTATGAGATGCGATCAAGTCGAGTAGGTGTTGGTTTTGTAGGTTTAGGCCTATATTAATTAAAGGTTATTCTAATACATTTCACACAGAAGAAAATGATGAATTTTTGATTGAAAACCCAGACTCAACCCGTTACACAAATCAAGTTACTAATCGAGATTCATGGTTGAGCAGCATTCGAGAATTATCCAACTTCCGAAGTCTAAAACAATTGACTATTTTGCATGTCTAGAACAAAGCGTTTGTGTTTGGATTAGGAACAGGTGCAGTTCCCGTATTTTAATTTAAGAACGTTCACATTATAATCTGTCTCAATCTGTCAAAAGATCTGTAATTTACCTACATTTTTGACAAGACGTTGATTAACACCGAGATGAGGTTAAGACTAGATTTTTAACGTACATACATATTTAAATAGGGGACATTACCTTCAGTTCTCTAGTCAGTTCTCTAGTCGAAGTCGCGTCGACATATCACATAGTATAGCATCGCGTCGTATCGCATCCATCGCTCACGTAGGACGACGAAGCTATGTATGATAAAAACTTTAAATACATAGTTCTTCCTGTGAAAAACGCAATCAGATGCACGTAGCAGGAATAGTGCAGCTCAGTGTGGAAACTTCTAGCGGACAATTAGTACTTATACGGACGTAAGTAGATGAAATCGTCGCGTGTAATGTGATAATGTCAGACACTGTACAAGAAAATGGAAGAAAATTAACATAGAATATGCTTTGAGGAGTAGATGTTAATTTTCTTAACATTATTGTCGGATCTAGGTCCAAAATGTGTACTTTTTACTTTATTAACTTAACTTCATCTCATCATTAACGACTTTTGTGCAAAAGACCATTGTTTGGCCAATATCTCGTAGCAGGTACTATGCCAGACCATCAAACGTTAGAGATTGTTCAAATCATAAGGAATTACAGAACTCTTTTAAACATTAATTTTGTTTTCAACTCTGAACTTTAAAAGGTTGTAACATAGAGGCTATTTTATTTACTTTACAACCGACTGTCATTTGTTTTCTTTTTGTTCCACACCATCTTTGGACACAGAGTAATGTGTCGACAGAGAATAAAATTTATTATTCATGCAATTTTTTGTAACGAATTTTTGCATAATCATTAAGTAAGATTTGATGATTTAATACAAGTTGACGTCTGTCATGTCAAGCAATTCTATAAATCGCAATGTCAATTTAAAATAGAACTAGCGCAACATGAATTAGCTTTAGGACCATTTTTTGAATCATTAGATATTTTTTACCTGAAGAATAAATGTGACGTTTTGACAGATTGTCCATACAAAACTGTCAAAATGACAAACTTATTCGTCTGGTAAAAGTTAACTGGTGATTGAAAAACCGGTCCTTATTCGACTAAAATAGATGCAATCTTTCAAAACAACCTAATCTGTGGTCAAAAATACTGATTGAATCGTATTAGTAGTATTTGAGAAATTACTCACATACATACACACGTAAGTAATAGGTACAGGACAAAAAGAAGAACCCTCTATTTTGAAGAACTCACTTTGTTCGAGCACTCGACGAACAAAGATCTCGAACTCGACAAAACCGCTTTCGATTGAAACAACTTAATAACTTCATAACAATTTTTCATTCATTAATATTTCCTTCAATAAAAATTGATATCGATACAAAAAGTTACCGTTATACGTCTGTCAGTTAGTGCTGTATCAATAATTCGGTGCATGTGTTCCGCAATGAAGATATTCATTAGTCCATGTAGGTACGTTACTCTGTGCTCGGCCGTACGTGATGCGTTTACTAAAAGAAGTCGCGTTTAGAGATATTGGTCAGGGCTGGCACTTGTGTAAGACGGAGGATTAGAAACCAGTGGAAGATAAGTTTAGAAGTGGTTCGGAATTGAACTCGGCTGGCACTAAATATAGGCCATTTCATGAAAACTAATCATCACAAAAGTAACAAAAATTGATCACTTTTGAACTTAAAGCTTTGTGTTTGTACAGACGCCAGCAGGTCATCCTACCCGAAACTGTCAGATTTTCCCAATCAACCTTGAACCTAATTCTTTAGCAATAAAGTCGAAATTCTATTAAATAAATCTGACAGATTGTAGTAGCTTGATGTGCTGGCGTCTGTACAACTGGCTATATGAAAGTGATTTTCCGTTTTAAAAAGTTTATGGGCTGAAACAGTGAATCAACAAACGTCGGGTTTAATCTTCAGAACATAGCTGGTGATCTGTAATACAGGTTTACCTATAATAGACACTAGCTCCACACATATACTTGACTGAAATTGCTTTTCTCATGTTAGTTAATTTTTATCGTATAAGTCTTATTTTTGTGGATGAAATAAATAAATAGCTTGTAGGAAGATGGGGTGCAAAAGACTAAGAGACGATTCTAATGGCATCTGATAAACTATTTCTACTGGATAAATAAGTAACTGAGAAGTAACAGCGGCACTCTGAAGGTTGCGTGCTGCTGTTGTATAGTTATTGAAGTGCTTTCATTGTGGAAACGTGTAATTACTTCAGTTTCAAAAAGTGCCAACCCTATACAAGATAAAGTCGCGCGACGCTTCGCGTTTCGCGCACACCTCTACGACTTTTTTGTCGCGCGCCCAACATTCCCTCTATCTAACCGGAAACCATAATTAGTGCCTTTTCAGATGAACGACAAAAAGTCGCTCGCCTTTTGTATATGGACGCGTAATTGGCATCCATTTTAGATGAAAAAGTCGTCGGTAGCCGCGGTATGTGTGGGGGACACCTAGTAGCTAGTGGGTGGGATGCATTGCTGGTGCTTGTAGCTTTATATGTTGGAGTAGGAGACGTAGGTGGATGTGTCTGATCATTTACATACTTACTACTACAAACGAGCTGTCTTGTAGAGAGCTGTTAACCTACCGCAACTGGCCTACTAGAGCTATCAATGATAAATGATAAATAATTTTGTTTCTATAAGTAGGTTTGTACAAACACTTTTACAAGTCAATCATTTTTTTTATAAACTAGATGCGGTCGGCGTTTCCTATCTGACTACTTTGAGAAGAAAGGCCGAAACAAACTTAAAGGTCACAGTCTCTTATAAAGTACAGATATAATCTTGGTCAATGTTTTCGGAATCTGCCTTTTTGAGCTCATTGCGGCACCATAGGTCTCTCATCATAAATGCCCATAAAGGGTACTGCCCACCTTTGGCATGTATACTATACATACCCATACTTTACCCTTAGTAGGTTGGTTAAAAGAGGTTTAACTTCGGCAGCTTTTGCTGACGTAGAAGTGAGGTTATGACATATATGGATGTTTAGGATCATTTGCAGGTCTTGGCCAGCCTTGCAGTAAGCTGTCCAGTTCAGAAGATTTATCGAAGCTACTCAATATTACCCTTTCTCTTATTCAATCAAGATTTCTGGCCTATTTTTCTGGGATACGCTTCTGTAAAATATTCGGAACTGGGCCTTTGTTTTATCAATTTAGGAAAGTCGGTCAATTATTTATTTAAACTTCTCGCACACAAATAAGGTACAAATGCGGAGGGAATTCTGCTGTTGTTTCCACTAGAGACCTGATTTTGAAGAAACAGTACGATTGCGATGTTTGTCAAATACGGTAGGTATTTGACAAACATCGCAATCGTACTAATAATAATATGTTAGTGTATTCTTTCGGAAACACTGACAACGTTACATTCCAATACTTTTGTAATCCATCATACCCCGGTGAAATACATATTTAAAACAGTAGCTAAACATATTTTTAACTTGACACAAAAAATCATCAACCAGTGATCGAACCCATCACCTCCCGCCGACCGAGCAATCGATCATATCTGAACCCGAGTGATATAATTATCTCAAGCCAGTCACGAAGCTGTGATCGATTGCCTCTCGATACTTTAATGTTTTGAGCTCTAATCGATTCGATGCTTATCGAATAATTGACTATTTATTTATTTATCTGTTGCAAAACAGCTGCATTTGAATTTAGAAGTAGGAATAGGTACTTAAGTATAGTATCACGTATGTAAGTAGTTATAGCTCGTTGTTGAAGGGTTTGTCCGAAGACACTGAACTAATTTACTTAATGTACAAGTACATAAATAAACTAAGAGCAATACAAAATTGATCTACAGAAGACTCTCAGCGTAGTGAAATCAAATCAAAAATCATATATCCAGACTAGCCTGAGAATCACCTTTTTTGAACGTCATTAGATGTCCACCCTTCACCACTTCCTAGTGCTTTAGCTGGGAAGAAGAAGTGTCGCAACAAACTCCCCAGCGGCAGAGCTTTCTGGTCAGTTAGAAGCAACATCTTATATATTAGACAAAATATACATTTATACACTAAAAACCGTGATATTCACAATGTTAACACCAGAAATAAGGACAAATTACGTGCTCCATTTCACCGGCTTCATAAGGTTCATAACTCATTTGTTGGGCTTGGTATATCTTTTTATAACAAGCTACCCTCTTCTTTGCTAGATTTGCCCTTTAATGCGTTCAAAGCTAAAGTAAAATCTAACCTTTGTTCAAAGGCATACTATTCTATCAACGATTACTTAAACGATAAGAATAGTTGGTCGCTGTGTTTAACTTAAGACAATGCTAATGTTCTTTCTCCAGAATTAGCATACCTAGTGACAGGTTATATGAGTTCATATAATTATTTATTTAGTTTGACTCTCAAGGTCAATTTATTTTAATTTTATTTTTATTTATTATTGACATAATCTACTCATTTCAATGTTTATTTATTTTTTATGAGTGGTATTGCAATATGTGGTTAGCTAGTGACCTCGACAATTGATCATAGTTTTTCTTGCCCGAGCAACCGGCAGCAAGTTCGTCATGCTCCCTTAGATGTCACTGCTTGCGGTAGCGTCGGGGGTCGGGTTGTCTCCTTCCCTCAAATATGGCGAGGGGGTAATGGCTGATCTTTGCGTTATACCTACTCGTGAACGGGTGCTGCTTGTGGTGACAGGTCGTCTTGCTGACCTTGGTTTTGTTTTGTTATTAGTAACTTAACTCGTTGTTGATTTTACTTCGATGGTCCTAGTTTATCATCTGTGACTTTGAGTTACGACTACATGTACGGCTATATGTAAGTGGGCACGCCCTTTATTACTGGAGGCTTTTATTTGGGTATAAAGTTCTGCTTACGTTTTTAGTTTTGTATTTTGTTTCTGCTTGAGTATAGTTTTCGATTTATTTTTTTTTGGTATATTAGCGTGTGCTAGCTTACTTATAGCAAATAATTTAATTTAATGTTTTGTATTGCGTAATGTACCTAAATTATTATGCGCAGTGTTATATAGAATCATTTTTTTTTTAACTGAACAGACAACTGTGCTGCTGGGGAGTTTGTTGCGCCACTTCTTCTCCCCAGCTAAAGCACTAGGAAGTGGTGAAGGACGGGCGTTTTGGGGGACTGTCTTATGTAATTTTGACGTTCAAAAAGTGCTGATTCTCAGCCTAGTTTGAATAAATGACTTTTGATTTTGATTTTGAGTAATAGTGTTCTGTGGAAAAACTACATTTCCTCTGTGGTGCGCTCTATGTAGTCTCACAAACCAAACCAACTTACAATCAAAACAATAACAAAAAGCCGAATTGCAGAGTCGAAAAATTAGTACTTTTATGACATATAAAGAAGAAGATAAACTGTGCGTCGCATCTGTACAAGAACCGGTCGTTGCTCAGCAAAATGCCGTGACGTCGGACGAACCTATCGTAATTGGCGCTAATTTTCAGCAACTACCTCTACACGAGCTACATGGCATACCCACATATGTCATGTAAGTCCAGCATCTCATGTAGTAAGTAGGAGCCCAGACCGGGGCAACAATACCATTTTATTTAAAGCCCAGCATCAGACGCCCCTGTGCCCAGTCCGTAGACTACAAGCCTACCTAGAGTGTTATGCCAGGGTTGTTACTATTTTAATTACTATTACAGCCTCAACTGAAAAAGCCATTAATTTTCAGATTAAGTAAGTTAAACAAAACATGGTAGAGCGGACAGATTTGACCTTAAGCCTTATCTCCCGGTGGGATGATGATAATATGGTCTCTTTTAACGCAACTAAAACACAGGCGCGTCTTTTTACCGCTAAAAGGAGTCGTTTCGCTCAAACTCCTACTTTTCGGGGTACATCTGTTCCTGTAACTCATCGGCTTAAGCTCCTAGGCATGGAGTTGACATCTGGTCTCAACTTTGGCGCCACCATCGAGTACAAAGGCCAAACTGCTGCCAAGAAACTAGGCATCCTAAATAGGGTGAAGCGATACTTTACGCCAGGACAGCTTTTAACTCTTTACAAAGCGCAAGTCCAATCCTGCATGGAGTATTGCAGTCACCTTTGGGATGGATCAGCTAACTACCAACTAGCCGCGCTTGACTCGGTGGAACGCAAAGCTAAGAGGCTCATTGGCGACGTAAAACTGGTGGATGCCAAGCTTCATAGCTTGGCTCATCGCCGCAAGGTTGACTGCTTGTCGGTCTTCTACAGATTGTACTTCGGTGAGTGTGTTCAAGACCTAATTCCACCGGCCCCCTTCTACCATCGGATATCTAGACGTACTGCCAGTTACAATCCCTACCTAGTTGCAATTCGCACTAAGCGTTTCCAAATGTATTTTATAATGCGCACAGCAAAAGAGTGGAACTCACTGCCTGCGTCTGTGTTTCCGAGTGCATACAACCCTAATCTCTTCAAAGTGAGAGTGAACAGACTTCTTCTGGGTAAACTCACTCCATCATCGACTCTGTCTCTACCGCCTCCGACTTAGACTAGAGTCAAGAGCAAACCCATCTTAAATAATAATAAAAAACATACATATTTTATCATCATGTTTACAATTTAATACGACAACCAGATAGAAAATGCGGTCCCCCATGATAACCATATCCCGATGTTGTACTGTTAACTCTAAACTAAGATGGCTACTAATAGCGTACGAGATAAAGCTAATAGCTTCCATAGAATTGGTAATAGCTTCCTGTTTCAACACTAAATGGTAGGACTGGTCCTAGGGGCTAGGGAGCTGGCATAGTGACCAGACGCAGAAATAATCTGTGGAAAGATGTGATTTTGAAAACGCACATGATTTTTTTTTTCTTATTTTTGATTGCGGTTTTTTTTTTTTTTTGTACAATTATTACGACCCACGGATGCCCCTCAAGTTAAAAGGGAATATTTACAAGTCCGTGATAAGGCCTGTCTGGAGCGAAATGCTGGGCCGTGACGAAGACGGATGAAAAAAGGTTGCACGCAGCGGAGATGAGAACGTTGAGATGGATGTGTGGAGTGAGGAAAATGGATAAAGTAAGAAATTGTATATAAGGGAAAGTTTGAAAATGGCGCCAGTGACAGAAAAGTTGAAAGGAAATCGTTTTGCTTGGTATGGGCATGTGATGAGGAGGGAGGAAACGCATGTGAATAAAAGAGTCATGAATATACATCTGATGGATGGAGAGGGAGAGGAATGATATAATTGTTTATTGTTAATAAAAACGGTAACACCAATTACATTAATTAACACATTGATTGAAACAGGTATAGTAAACAAAAATATTTCAAATACTAACATATAACAGAGGACACCCTAGCATACTTTCTCTCACAAAACATCAGACATACACACATAATTCTACTCCATTCATCGGCAAACAGATCACATTCAGGATTGGTGGTCAGGTGGGCGTTAAGCATCCTTAAAGTACGACACACTGGGGACTCAGCTCTGGCGACAGTTTTAGATGACGGCGGCGCAAACAGATTGTGTCGACGGCTTTGGCGATGTCCGATGTATTTGTTGGGAACAAATAGCCGACAGAAAAGTTATGAAAGAGAAGGGAGTGAATGATAGCGTGACGGTTGTTAGGAGAGAATGGAAAGAGAAAACGTGTTGCGCCGATCCCAAGTAACATATGGACTAGGGTAGGATGATGATGAGGCACAAGGAGAAAAGCAAACACTGCGCGTGCCACAGATTTTGTGGGGCCATTGCTTTTTCGGGGCCGCATAACCAAGTTTGTTTGTAAAGGTATTTGGAAGGTTAGATAAGTAGGTACTAAAAATCAGTGCTAAGTATTATTTAGAATCATTACATTTTTTTATGTCATATTTGTGTTCATTCATTTTCTGATTTTTAGATTTTCAAACTTCAGAGACAAGAGGGAGGGTGATATTTTGACTGTCTGTTTGTCACAACTCCATATTTCAGCATTTCTACAAATGGTACCCACTACAGTGTACTAAGAACCCTATTATTAAAAGACCTAGTGTTTTAATTAGTGCACTGATATTTGAGCCCACGTTCAGATACTAATGAGGTTGTCCCAAGATAGTTTTTCATCGCCTCGTGAAGCAGAGCGTAATGAATCAAGTGTCAGACACTGCGTCAACTCCGGTAGCCTGTGTGTGACAGCTGACTGGTTGTCACCGAGCTTGAACGGAAGCTTTTTTATCGATGGTAGACTTTAGTATGGAGGTTACAGTTGGATATTAAATTATATTAATACCAGCCATAGAAATATGATATCTATGATACCAGCTAGTAACTGTCTGGCTAGCTGTGCTAGTGCTGCATCAGTCTAGTGGGTGCAAGCGCTACTGCTGAGCACGCTCTTGGGTTTGATTCCCAGGTCGGGCAAAGTAGTCGTTACCTCGGTAGTCACTCCTTTTGTAGCCATATCATCTTTCACACAGTCCATGCATCGCTCGCGTCCTATTACATGGGACGGCGAAATGTGGGTCTACTATATGTCCAACCCTTCGGGGAAACAAGGCGTAATGTTATGTTACCAGCTAATAACCATTTCAAAGTCTCACTATTGAAAGTTTACGATTGTTAATGCTACTGAAAGTGTGCTGAAAAGGGAATTATACCTATTACTTACCGAAGAAGACATTTCTCAGCCTCTGCTTCAAATTAGTCGTCAGCTATTGCAAAAAAAATTGTACCCACTGTCCTCATGAATACCTTATTGTTGTGCAATGATGACGTGAGATAGACTACCTTAAATATGTAGTATTGCAATAAGTTGCGCCTGTCCGAATTTTTTTAAAGAAAATACACTTTTTACTTCAAGATTCAATTGCACCCAATAATCAGCGATTGGGATCGTTTATCATCAAGTAAAATATCTCAATCTCAAACCAGTTTGGTGAACGTTAAGCAGCACGCACAGACAGCAGAACTACCCACGTCATGAGTGTAAACAGCTATCTAATATACGCTGCATTAACATAAGCCGACGACTTTAATGTCGTAATTCTAGCGTTAGGACCAGCGAGCAGCTTGTACAGAAGGACCAAGTATTATTTTTGTTTATTCGTTTGATATTTGTGTTTGTTTTGATTGTTTGTTGTCATTTGCCAGTGTTGTTATACAGCGGCAATTCTCTTTGGTACCTGACCCTGACATTATTGAGCAATGGACAAAATTGTTAACTTATAGACTGCTTGAATACTAGGCTTTTGCCTGCTTTGCATGTGTGTACTTTGAATTTTTTTTTTTTTTTGTAGTGAGCGTTTTGTTTGTGCAGAATAAACAATCTTTCATTCTTTCAAGTTTATTTATGTTATAATTTGGTCGAATGCAGCTAAAGCACCGGATGGAATACGGTGACCAGCGCCTATAGGTGCCTAATAAAGGATTTTCCAGTACACGTAAAGTTGATATGTAAAGGTATCGGTGACATTGCCGTTATACCATTTTCCGCAATTGTTTCCGATACCCATTTTTCAAACTGGAACCCAGAAACATGCTGCAAGAAAAAACTTTTTAATAAAGAGCCCAAAGTACTACTAGAATACTAACTGCTAGAATTATAATATAATAATAATATCCCTAGCGCCGTATCTCTACGTTAGCGTCGTGGTGGGGCTTGCACGTTCCTGAACTCTAGGTTTGCCGGTAGTTTACTTCCCGAAATAGGTCTAGGGTGAGGAGCCAGACCAAGAGATGATGCATAAACCCGCAGGGCAGCATGTGACGAGCTGTTGGACAGTAGCGACCCCTCGGAGCGACTCCCGGGAGAAATCTTGTTCTTCACCCTGGCTTGCCTTTATTGGCCGGCTTGAGTGGAGATTCGCAAGAGCAAACGTGCTCAAAGGAAGGAAGTATTCCAGTAAGGTTACTACTACCAGCGTAGGGACCTTGACCGTAATTTCGGGATTGTCCTGATAGCCGTGGAATACCTCTCCACTTTTCAAGCACCTCAGGAAGTGTTGCCCCCTTGTCGCTACGTTTCCGACCGTTTCCGGGGGCCCATTATTGAGTGTGCAAGTCACCCCCTGCCATTTTATCCGTGTATAATTATATAACATTGGTCAGGCAGGGGCATAGTTTAAGTTACCCATTCCACTTTAGCCACCCAAACCCATAGCCCAATGTTTTGTTTCCAAGTACTGCAGTAGTCCTGCACCAACCGGGGTTTGTCCTTGGGTGCACTTTCATAGTGCATATAAGGATAATCGTCTGTTGGTGCCTCCTCATCACTTAAAACTGTCTAAGGGGCCTCTGCAAGCTGGCTGCGGCCCCTCGTACGCTTTCCAAAGGTTCGGGCCCCGAGATATGTCAAAAAATATATATATCGGCCTACTATTATCCCACTGCAGGGCAAAGGTCTGTTCTCATACAGAGAAGGTACAAGAATTATACATGCTAAGTTTCTTAGGCAATAACACTGGTGCTGTAAATGAGCTGACTGATTAGTGCTATTGGCGGCCACTAGTTGTCCCATCTTCAGAAAAGGTGCAAACGTGGGTAAATTATGTTAATAATTTTATACAGTTTTTGTTTGCATCTATTTTTGTCCTAGCTTTATTTTAGTTCGGTAATCAGGCATTGTAACAAGTGGTCCTTCTGTTCTTAATTTTGTTGTGCAGAACTCATTACTTATAAAATTACATATCGATATGTTTTCTAATTAAAACGATCGGTGTATTAATGGTCGGCAGATCTGTTCGATTGCTCTAATGTCTAGGTGCGGTTCTCGTGTATTCTGATGTTAATGATAAATGATATTCATTTCTATAAATTTGGAAAAATAAACCCTTTAACACATCAAAAATAAATAATGTTTATAACTAGATCAGTTCAGTGTTTCCTATCCTTCTACTCTGAGATGAAAGATTGAAACAAACTTAGAGGTCTCAGTCTCTTTTAAAGTCCGGACATAATCTTGTTCAGCCCGTAAGTAAGTGATTTACGTAACTGAAGATGGCCCCCTAAAAAAAATAATGGTAATCCACCTAATGAAACATGACCACACCGGATTCTTTGCCCTTTACAGAGACAAAACTAAATAATCTAATTTGCCTGTAATTACAGCATTTTAGTAGACACCAACCGTGCAGGAATATCACTCTATAAAAATCGACACGCTCGTCAAATTACAGAATATAATTAATGGAATCAGACGATACGTACTATCCACACGTATTTTAATATCCGTCTTCCTGACATCCTTAATACGGATTTTACTCACCCCACGAGAATGATAAGGAAGATGACGTACTTCCTGCACACAAACAACAGACTGTGGTCACCGTGGACCAACGTATACAAAATAAACATTAAGGTAGATCAGCTGACAAACAAGCCAGTGATATTTAATTTAAATAATGTCTCGGGACCACACCTTAACCCGTCACATTAGTCACACATAACGAATGATTCTCGATTCAAATCGATACGTTTTATCGATCTACTTTCGATTGCATTACGATTATTTCGGGGCCGCACACTTTTAATTATTTTGTGTAAAAGTCGACGCGATATAAAAGTTACTTCAATGTTAACTTGAATGTAGAGGTCAGGATTAATTTGTATTTTACTAATCTGCAATTATTGTAGTTACCCATCTACCTAGTGAGCAAGGCTGCCTGATTTCACTTTCGCTTATAATTACGGATTCCAAATTAAATATTAACAGGCTCTCTAGCTTTAGAATTCGGAACAAGCCCCATATATGTATTCCCAATTATTGTTTTTATGCGTTGTTTTAGTTAAATCTCTCTTTAAGTGAACTGAAATTTGTTTTTTGAGAAATAAATACCTTTGAACCGAAAGTCCCTTTTTTTTAGTAATTGCAATCTACCCGTATGCTAATAATGAAGCTGAAGAGTTTGTTTTTTGTTTGTTTGTTGGAATGTGCTAATCCCTGAATCTGTCAGTTGGATTTGATAAAATCTTTTTGCATTTGATAGCCAAATTCTTGAGAAAGCTGTAGGCTATTTATCATCACGCTAGGACCCTTAGGAGCCGAGCAAAACTAAAAATAGTCAGAAAGAACGCGGCAATAATAGCACGGGCAGGCGATGCGATGCGATGCGACGCTGTGGGTCGGGGGAACAAGAAATTCCACGCGGACGAAGTCGCGGGTAGAAGTTAGTATAATGTAAACAAAACGAAAGAGAATGTTCTCGTCAGGTTTTACGATAGCATTTTGTCAAAGTAACTCCAAGTATAAATGTCACATCTATTCTGCATCGAACTCAATGTTTATGTCGTGTGGATTATTTTCGCGGCACCAAGGCTTATTTATTTTAATGTTCATTACTTCAATATAAATTAAATTTATTAATTTAAGTAATAGTGAAGGTTGGTCGACGTGTTCTTGAGTAATTTAACAAGATTACGAGTAAGCTCGTAATGATTGATTTGTGAATAATGTCGGCAAAGTCACACGATGTTACGCGATGACGGATTAATTGAGATACTAATTAGTTCTGAAAATATGTATTTACAATGATCAAGATATGTTTCGCATCACGCAATTTATTAAATTATTTGAATTCTTTTTTTTTATTTAAATACGAGAAGTTTGGATGAAAAAGACTTGTTGTGCCGACCTCAAATAAACTGGGATAAAGATAGGCTCATTTTTGACGATGATGACGAGCATTTACTACTTACTCAAGTATAAAGGCCCCACAGGCGCGTTATTATCGGTCGATAATATCGGATGCGTTATTGCGATATCTGTTTTCAGTACATTTTGTATTAGGACGGCCACGAAGTTACACACTGCTGCGATAATAACGACGCAATAGAAGTAGGACGCTTGCGTTCCTCCGTCCTGCTATACTCCGGTATGAGTTCTTAGAACATTTTTTAATAGGACCAATTTATTTCAAAAGGAAGGATATGCCCATCTGAACACTTTACGCAAACCTTCTTCATACAAGCAAAAAGTAGCGCTATCTCTGATAACTCATACCAACTCGTGAGTTCTGGGTTGCATAGGCGGGCGACATGGCTGCCATTGTGGAACTCGGTAGTAAAATTATCGCTTTAGAAATATGTTTATTTAATAGTTTAATTGCAACAAAAATAATGTAAGGATACGTATCGATAATACGATATCTTATGTTCCCTTTTCACCTTTGTATCGTAATTTTTACACGATTTTACTACGCAACTTGGCATTGTTATTACAAGCAAAGCTTCTGCACGCGGACCGCGGTCGACTGAGTTGCAACGCTGGCCCTCATTTCGTCGTGCGGTTAGCCCGGTCCTTACGTAGTAATATTCAGGGATGTTGGTAAAACACCAACAACCTCATAAGGGGTCATTGTACTCATCATTATGAACAACTTTTATTATGGGACTAAACCTGGCATCGCGAAGAAAAATCAGCTGTTCAGTACATTTATGTTAGCATAATTCGTCAAAATGTATTGAACAGCTGATTTTTTTTTCGCGATCTCAGGTTTGGTCTAAAAGTTGTTCATAATGATGAGTACAATGACCCCTTAAGAAGTTGTTGGTGTTTTACCAATAACCCTGCATAAGGCAATGATTAGGATGCATACGGTCTCCCTGCGTCATCATTCTCCTGCCCTTGTCCCAATTTATTTGGGGTCGGCGCAACATGTCTTTTTCTTCCATACTTCTCTATTAGTCGTCATCTCGGTAGTCACTCCCTTTCTGGCCATATCATCTTTCACACAGTCCACCCATCGTTTCTTTGGTCTTCCCTTACTCGTATAGCCCTCCACGTTCATACTCAACACTTTCCTGACGACATTTTCCTCATTCCTCCGCATCACATGCCCATACCATGACAACCGATTTCCACACAACTTTTCAGTCACCGGTGTCACTTTCAGACTTCCTCTTATGTACTCATTTCTTATTCTATCCATTCGCGTAATACCACACATCCCTCTTAGCATTCTCATCTCGGCTGCATGCAATTGCCTTTCATTCATTCTTTTTATGGCCCAACATTCTGATCCATACAAGACAGCAGGTCTAACCATTGTTTTATAAATTTTCCCCTTGAGTTTAAGGGGAATGCGGGAGTCGCAGATTGTTCCCGTGACCTGCCGCCATTTCATCCATCCAGTGTTAATTCTGTGCTTAACAGTCCGGTCTACTTCGCCATCGCTTTGCACAAGTGAACCAAGATACCGTAAGTCGGAGCAGACCGGGAGAAGCGCGCCATCAAGCGCTATGGCTCCAGCACTGGAGAGACCGCCGAGTTTCCGTTGCCATTTCTCCAATCTGCTCTGGATCTCAGGTCCATCTTCACCGACAAGAACGATGTCGTCGGCAAAATAGCATGCACCAGGGTGCCTCTTCCTGTATGTCCGCTGTCAGTGCGTCCATAATTAACAGAAAGATGTAAGGACTTAAAACTGACCCCTGGTGCAAGCCTACCGCCACACTGAACTCGTCGGTGTTGCCAGCAGCCGACCGGACGTAGGTACAAGATTGACTGTACATAGCACGAATTAACTCTACATACTTCCCGGACAAACCTTTCTCTTTCAAGGCCCACCACAAGACATCCCGAGGTACCCTATCATACGCTTTTTCCAGATCAATGAACACCATGTGCAAGTTATTGTGTGCACGTCTGTACTTCTCGCACAATTGGCGGAGTGCAAAAGTGGCGTCCACTGTTCGTCGACCTGGCATAAACCCAAACTGGTTTGGGGTAATCTCACTGGGGTCTCTCTGCGTATACCTGCGTTAATCACATTAGTACTAATAATACCTCAATAATTTGGTTTACACGCACAGAGTAGAAATATTGGACGATAAAAACGCAGTTGTGTCGCAAAGAATCGGGACACATCCGGCATACAGCCGATGTTATCGACCGATAATAACGCGCCTGTGCGGGAGAGTCTTCGCAACTCGAAACTGAAATATTTTACATGGAGCGATCTGACCTCCACGACTAAGTTACTGGGTAACACGATACCCCTTGGTATGGCTGGTTGTCAGACTTTTGGGCTTCGGACTACCAAACATCCACAAATGACAGCCGGGACCAACAGCTTAACGTGTTTTGGATGGAGGTGTCTCGATATATATGACCCATAGAAATATAACGCAATTTTGTATCGATTCGTTGCAGTTCTTTATGGACCGAATTAGTTGGAAGTCATGAGAGGCCTTTGCTCAGCTGTGAGATGATGCAGGCTGAAAGTGACCAGTTTGCTGCCATTACATAGGTCGGTGAAGGAAAACATCGTGAGGAAGCCTGGACATAAAGTTAATATAAGTCTGCAATCGCTAATCCGCCTTGAGCGAGCGTGATGATCAATGTGGTGATCAATGCTCGTGCCTTCTCTGTATAAGTAGAGCTCTGCAGTGGGACAGTAACAGGCTGGTGTTATTGGAACGAAGTTCTTTATCGCGGCTTGCGGTAGGAGTTCACTGGTAGAGAGTATAACGCGCGTTCATAGATTTTAGTAACTTTTTAATCTGTTAATCTCGTTTAATCTGCTGCCTTCAAATAATGCAAAGTTATGCAAATAAAAACTTTTTTCCAAAAAAATGTATCTTGGGATCTGAATTTTAGTTTTTTTTCCACTGACTTCTTCATTTTTCACTAGGTAGGTAGTTTTTTCTTTTTTTGGAAGCCGGTTGCTTTTTTTAAGTTTTTCTGTTTCACTTTTTAGTGGGTCAGTTTGTAATTTATCTAAGTTACAATATTCTAATGTCAACTGCTCATCACCTTTACAAGATATTGCTTTTCCCGATGCACGGAGGTTAATTGTTGAGGAGTTCTCTTAGTAAGAACCAGGAGAACTGGAGCTGATGGTGAAGTCACCATCACCACATGCATTGTGGCTAGTATAAATTGCTTAGCAACCATATTAAAGTAAACGAATCGCAACTCGTGAAATGCTTATTATTAAGTAGTTCCGGTGGCCACCTGTGATCTTCATCATCAGTTCCACTTCACTAAATGGTGCTTTCCGAGAGCAACTGCACGAGTTGCTATAAAAAAATACGAAAATCGCTATAGTATTTGAAGAGTTCGATCGATTTCTCCAGAATCCCATCATCAGATCCTAACTTGGTGACAATGGGACTAATTTGAAAGTATACCCTTTTAAACAAAAAAAATAATTTTCCAAATCGGTCCAGCCGTCTCCGAGTAATCGAGGAAAATACATTAAAAAAAAGATATCGACGACCTGAGAACCTCCTTGACATGAGACATGAGGGTATCCCTCTTTGTCCCGCTATGATTGTCTCTCTTTGGCATATGAAACGATATGGGCTGTCAACACGGACCTATTATTTTGTGGCGAGTTTAGAACGTGTGAACTTGATGATAATATTTAAGTATTGTACAAAAATACCATATGAAATTAATTCAGAAACCCAAAACAAAAACTTTCTAACTTTCCTCATGATATCAAAAAACAAACAAAAAATTCCTTATGAGCATGTGGCTTTCTGCGCGAGCGACGGCGACGGGCGGCGGCAGTGTCTCGCTGACTACTCTGCTAACTGTAAGGGTAGACGCTGACACTTTTTCTTCGACGATATGGGTAGAATAAGCGTCGTGGTATTTGAGGGCGCAGTTTGCATAATTACCTTTTTTGTTTAGCGAGAAAAACAATAGCGTATCAGTCCGTGCCATTTAGGGCCGGTTTTTTAATCCTTATTAAACTCAACCAATGGTTAAACATAGTAACTAATGGTTGAATTTTGGCTAAATGTGAAAGGCATACACGTCATGTGATACGATATTTAAAATGTGAAAAATATTATTCAAATATTATAAACAGCAAGAAATTGCCAAGATCCTAACGTAACAGAGGTACAAACACAAGTTCAATCATATTCATTACCACTACCGTACTCAATTAGTGATCAAAATTGCCGACCCTATTTTTTTTCAAGCTCAAACTATACTAGATCACGCTGTATTAATACAGTGAAAGGAACTTCTTTCTAACCGGGGTGCTCCACGACACCTCACGACTTTTGTATTACTACAGCCATAAGCTAAGTTCTAAATCTTCCCGGATAACCTGAAACCTACTGCAGCTCTAAAGACAGAAATAACGACTTAATTGGATGATTATGTATATAGATCACTGATCTACAGTTAACGATCGATATAGATCACGGCTGATAAGCGCCTGCGCACTAACAAGTTACCATAAGTAGGGTTTCTAATAAGCTAAGCTATAAATCACTGGGCATTGCGTTCGACTGTTATAGTTGAGTTGAAACTTGTTGTAATGTGTTGTTGGTCTTGTGGCCAGAAGTGAGAGGGCTACTCGCGGGGCCTGGGTTCCTTGGCTTCATTCCCAAAGTGCTAGGTAAGTATTGGGTCATTCCGTTGGATTTCTGGAAGTATGGCTCTCCAAGATTGGTAGGTAGTTCTGATGAAGGTCACAAGAATCGTCTTGATGCGGAAACAACAATACCCACCGGTCGCCATGGTGATGCTTGGGGGCCTATGACCAGCCAACAATAGCAGTCGCTCTGGCCTATGCATAGACTCTTGTCTGCTACTGAGAATTTCCGTTCTATTACCATCATCATCATCATCGTCATTCAGTTGAAAGCCATCCACTGCTGAGCTGTGGTCGTAGGCCCCCAAGTTTGCTGGACATAGGCCCCCAAGCATCGCTATTATTGTTGGCTGAGTTGGGGGTCCATGCCCACCAAACAATACCAGTCGCTATGGCATGCTTGGGGGCCTTCGCCCACTGGACAGCAGTGGACGGCGATCAAAGGAATGACGATGATGATGATGGAACGGAAATTCTCAGTAGCAGGCAAGAGTCTGGAAACCCATCACTTGATAAACTGGTAAAAAATGACATACTTAGATCAGATCATGCGCGACTCACGACTTCACGAGTCGAGATATCGCAAGCAATTAGTTTCCAGTGAGACTGTGTGACCCATCGTGTTGGCGATCACAGTTGCCAATAATTGCTTGACGAAGTGACAAGTCTCGTTAGACATTATTTGAAGACGAGTATTATATATTATTTAATTATTATCTCCTTATCGTTTTATAGAACAGTGGCCAAAGTTGCACGAATTTGTGAATTATTGTATTGTATTAATTAAGTCCAAAAAAGAACTAATCACTTTAGAAAAACCGTGTAAACCATGTTGAATGGTAAAACCTCTTCCCTAAAACCAGACAAAGTCGAACCCTTACCTCGATAGATAACGTTAGCGTCGACTTAGAAGTCACTATGGTTTCGTTACCGCTGGCTGTATTTACATATACTCGCTCGAAACTTTGTATTGCTAACATATGAGTTCATTATTCAACTCTCGACCAACCGCGTCAGAGTACTGCGATAAGTTGTGTATTTTTGAAGAAGGTTGTGGCTTCACGTGCGCCTTTTATATACTATAATAAACATTATTTGATTAAATTACTTTACTCAGTCGTATTTAAATAAATGGCAAATCGTGAATTAAATAAAGCTTTAGCATCGTACGTTGCAAGTAGGGAATGAAACCTCGAGTCAAGATTCGCAACTCGAGATTCCTGTGAGTTGTGTTCGGTCATCCGAGATCTCGCCCGAGATCGAGATTGCATTCTATAGTTAGTCGAAACGTCATCGTGTCTGCCAGTGCCACTCATACCGATGTGGTGACGGTTTCTGCCTAGAGCTCGTTGTGTTATATATGTAATTAACGCCCGGGTACTTTACTATAATTTTACCGCTCCCGAATTGACTAATCTGATTCGCTCTCCTAATAAAAGAGGAAAGAGCTGAAGACCATTTCCCGTAATTAAAAACGTTTAAAACCTACTCGCAATCTCAGCGACAACCAACATCAAAAATTAATTTAATTCGAACTATTTTTGACAGTATATTTTATACCCAGTAACTGCAGGGTTGTGCAGGTCAGATAGGCAGTCGCTTCATGTAAAATACTGGTATTTAGCTGAATCTGGTTAGACTGGAAGCCGACCCCAACATAGTTATAGGCTAGGAAAAGGCTAGGCAGATTATGGTCCTATATTGTATAGTGACTTTTATTGGTGATGTTCTTCAGAAAGGTCAGGTGCGTAATACTCGCAACCGGCGTGCGTGTAAACGAGGCCAAAGGAGTATGTAAGGATCGCAGCAGGTGGCGATCTGCAGTTTCCGCCTATCCCCGAGGGAAGAAGGCATGAGTTTATGTATTTTTGACAGATTGACCCGTCAAACGATCGCCGACTAGAAGCCGTTGGCATGGAAGCGCTCAACGGTTTCCACAATTTATATTTATTGTAGTTTCGAGTGTATTTATTTATGAACAATCGCTGGTTCATATGGCATATGTCGGGTTAGGACTAAGATTAGAATACGTCCGTTCTTAACGGGATGCTCCTGAGATTTCTTAAGTGTCAATTTCAGACGATAATTCAGATTGACTCTAATTTTAGTGTTGTCATGTTCAAATCCCAGAGACAAAGCTGAAATATCTCATGCGCCCTAACGCACCTTTCAAATTGGAACACAGCAGCTCTGCTTGTGAAAGAAATAGTTTATTCAGAAAAAAAAACTAATGTGCGCTTTTATAATTTCTAACATTGCACAGAGAGCCATTGAGCGTCCATGCTAATAGACCGAGTTCAAATGTCGACATCCGAAGACGTACGAAGGTCTTCGATATCGGAATGCGTGCGAACTCAAATGAAGTTGGGCAGGACACCTGGCAAGGCGCAGTGATGGCCGGTGGAGTAAGGCTGTGACCAAATGGCGTCCAAGGACTCGAAGACGTCGTCGGTCGTCCGGCAGCGAGATGGGCGGCCGACGTTGTTGCCATTGCGGGCAAACCTAGCACAGGAGCGTGGGGAACACAAGAAAAGAGAAGCCTATGCCCAACAGTGGGTGGCTGTTCATGATGATGCTGAACATGACGATATTATCGTGGACGTCCACGTCCACGTCACGGTATCACGATAACACAAGGAAGAAAAATGTATGGAAATATATGAAGACGGTTTAAAATTTCCGTCCACGATAACGTTATAATGTGCACGTATTTCCATACATTTTATGGACGTGGACGTCCACGAAATGCCGTGACGTTAGAAATTATAAAAGTACACAATCAGTGAAGAACAGCTTGTACTTTACTGTTATTCGCTTTTGTTTTTTATTTCAGTCGAAAATTCTATGAAACTCACTTACACATTTACGTCCTAATATCCAAATTCAAATGTATCCAATCTACCTGTCATTGCAAAACCTTAATATACGGCTATGTAATCGTGAGAATTTACATTAAATAATACATAAGAGTTATTGCATGTGCTTGCAGTTAATAGGTTCGGTTATCTACACAACACACCGTAAGTGGATAGTAAATTAATAATGTGGTACTGTGGGTTGTCGATAGGAAGTCGGTGGTGACTCGATTGTGGCTAGTGATGACTGTTCGTGTCGAATTCGAGATGATAACAGGATATTTTTATATGACAAATCTGTAAAATGTTTATTGATTTCTTTACTTCTATCCAAAACCAGGTCAAAGCCAAAACTGAGCAATTTGCTGAAGACAGCATAATTTGTGTGAATTAGTCTTATTAGGTTTGTAAAAAAAAAGAAAGAAAATTTCTGGTAATAAGTAATTTTGTTTTTAAGAAACAAAGAAAGATAATAATATGGTTAAGTTTTGTAGAAAAAAAAATATACTGTCTCTCCTAATTCCATAATACTCGTTCCAAAACAAAAAACGAACATTTCCATAGCATAAACACGGCATTATATTTACCTAGCTTAGGAAATTCTTCAAAGAAAATAAGCTTAATTACTGTCCATTTTCGGGACTTAATTAGCAAAATCAAAGGGTTTTTAAGTCCCGAGCTACTAACTCACAGCTACACAGAAGTCGACGATGACGTGACAATGTGATGAGAACCCTGAGTAGCATTAACGTCCGCCACAGTAATGTAGACTGATCTAGCCCGACAGTAAGATTGCCCAACAATTTCGCTGTGTAAACACCACTGAGTTTTATCATAACTTCGCCAGCGGTCGGCCATTTATCAGGACTGATTTACATTCCCTACATGTGGTCAGGTGATTCGTTTCATTTACGTAGGTGTAAATTAAATCATTAAGTCCTAGTTTTCTCAGAAGCTTATAACCAAAAATATGAGCTTATTAAGCTATCAAGTATTATCTATGTTATAATAACACTCATAGCTTAATGACCGGACAGTATTCATTCAAATTCATTTATTAATATTACACAAAAATACAATTAGTTAACATGCATGAAATTCTCAATACTCAATACTCAATATCTTTATTGCTTTACCATAATGTGTACTTAGGTGGTAAGTTCTATATAATTGGGATCATTATGGACCCTGTAGGGCACAGCAAAAGGGTAGGAGAGAGGAAGCCCTGTTTTAGGAGATCATGAATTATTGAATTTTTATGAATTATTGCTATATTTTTTAATTTATTATTATTGCTATTTTATTTAAGTTTTTTTAATGTATTATTTGTTATTATTTTATTCTTTATTAATAATTACCATATCATTAATATATTCTACCAACAGAAAACTTAGAAGACTTAACAGCGGGTCCCAAACTAATCTTGGTGACCCAAACTCCACACAAAGTTAATAATCTGCTAGTGCAAGTACTGTTAATTACATAGTAGGAATTGAATTAATAAATTTTACAAAAATGTGAGTAAAAAGAAGCTAATTTACACAGAATATATATATAAAAACAGTTAAGTTGAGTAAATGTAGTGTGTAAGTGTGAGTAGTTGCGTATTTTATCAGAGAGTTAATTTGCAAGTCAGTATTAGGTTGTATGTTGATTAAAGTATGATTCGCGATCGTAAAATATATGTTTTTTTTATAAAATTATAAGATTAGAATCAGTAATACAACTGCTTAAGTCAGTATAATCCTAAATATCAAGATTTCATGAAATAATCATTCATAAGGATTACATGAACTGAGAGAGTTATAAAAATTGATGATTGTAACGATTATAATTATATAAATACAGATTTTGAAAAAAAATTGAATTACGCCAAAAAAAGAAAAGCCCCTTCCGCCTCGACAATGCGGGAACCCACCGGGGGGGGGGGGGGGGGGGAAGCGGGCTACCTGGTAGGCGCTTTCGCCTTAAACTACAAAGTAAACATTCTGTTTCCTCATAAGTCCGGCCCAGCAACCACTCTTTTAGTTTTAGTTTATTTTTGGTCTCAGAGTACATTTTCGGTACAGTAACAGTTTTGCTTATAGCATTGAATTCTCGTATGAATAAAAAAGACGAAAAGCGTGTCGTGAAGAGGGTTTTTGTTTTTGGAAGTGGGATTCTTTCAGCTATTTTCCTACCCTCCTCTTACTGCAGCTAGAGCGATCTCTGTTGACTTTTAAAAGGATTAGTAGTGACCTTAGGATCAACAGTTGACGTACGCGTAAAACCCCAGATTCCTTATCCATAGAAAAACGCCGCGGTCTTCCCAGGAGCTCCTTGAGGACGGCCCGCTGGGCCCGTTCCAGCTCCAGCATGCACGTGTTAATGGCGCTGCCTCAGACACTTATACAGTATTGCAGGACAGATTGGCATAGAAAGATGTACACATGTATATATATCGAGTCTTTTTTGCGAGTGTTTGAATTTGTGCTTTATAGGTTGTGATCAAGTATAACGCCAAAATATCTTGTCTTTTCTACTCCATCAATGACATTACTTTTGCAATCGGTAGTTAAGACGGATGCTGCTGTTAAGATATTGCATTTGTTGTTGTGTATTTTTAAAGAATCAATGTTTGGCCTGCTAGATCGAGTGACGTGAAAGGTCAAGAAATTAGTTTTTTCAAAGTTTAGTGTTAAAAGATTTTGTTCTGTCCCTTTTCCATCAAAGCATCTTTCCAAGTAGCTCCATGAAAAATTACTGCAGTATCATCAGCGTAGCAGACGACTTCTAACTGTTCCATATTAATCCTCAGAATGTCGTACATGATATATTATATTAAGGCCCACCCTTATCATATCATCTACGACATTCTGAGGCTTAATATGGAACAGTTAGAAGTTGTCTCTGGGACCCAGTCCCAGAGTATTTCCCTGCGGCACCCCGAAGGCAACCGGAAGGCTCCTGGCTGACACTATCCCCAATTTAAACAAACTGTTATCGATCAGACACGTAAATCCTAAACTAATCTAAAGACAGGTCTCTGACACAAAAGGATTCGATTTTTTTTTACGCAATGTGGGAATTGAGACTGTGTCAAAGGTAAAGCGAGTTCTAGGAAAACACCAGCTGTACGGTGGCCCTTGTCGATGTTTGAGGAGATAATGCCAGTCAGCAGACTCACAGCTTGTTCAGAAGTTTCCCTCACCAGAAACCAAACTGCCGGTCCGAAAATAGAGAGGTTTTCTCTAGAAAGCTGACGAGGCGTTTGATTAAGCGTTTTTCAAGGATTTTAGAAGTTATATTTAAACTAATGAAATTGGCCTGTAGTTTTCTGAGGCATTCTTCGAACCACTTTTGGGAATGGACGTGATAACAGCAGTTTTACAGCAAGTAGGAACGGCTCCAGTTTCCATGCCCAGATTGCATTTGTTTTTTAGGGGTTCCAGTATGTTTTTCTTTATGTGTTTAAGGAGCAGAGGCTGAAAAAACAAAAAAAAAAAAACTAGATATGCCATAGGCTTCTACTCCGTTCACCTATTGTACCCTATTTTTATTCAAGACGGTAAAAAAAAAATATCCAGTGTACTAAGTGGGAAAAATACGTATTATTAAAGCGAAGTCAAAACTACCCACGTAAAGTTAATCAATTTTACATGGGATGGGACCAACTTTGAGGTATGCCTTTCTGAATAAAACAAGATTTTTTTAAATCAGACTACTCTGTAAAAAGTTATGCGTGGTCATATATATATATATATATATATTTACAGTAAACGCTTAAAAGTCCGTAAGCGTGCTAAGGATTACATTGCTATGAACTGTGCGAGGACGAACCAGTACGTGTGCGTGTATGAGCGATGTCTCACTCAACATTCCGCAGATAACACACACACACAATCACAACATGGGACTGTTTTTTGTTTCTTTGGAACCATAATAATATATTTGTAACAAGTTTTTGCTTAAAATAGTACTATTTTAAGCAAAAACTTGTTAGATGTTTATGTTCATTTATTATTTATTTTTATAAGAAATTAAATATTAGTTATTGTATTATTATTTAACTATTTTTGTGATTTTTAATTTATCTTTTCGGTGTTGGAAGGTTGAAATAAAAAAGTCGTGCTGAATGGTAACAAAAATGTTTATTCGTTTTATTTACTTATTTATAAAATAACAAACTTAAGAAAATTGTGACGTTACATTCCTACTAGATAAAAGAATTTTTTTTGTAACCGTTGATAGGATTTTTTGTTGTCTACCTCACAGAAATCGAAATTATGTAGGTATTTAGTTTTCTATGATCTACCTTTCTAACTTTACGAAATGAGTGACCAAGCGAACAAGATAAAGAATATTATATTTCTGTCCCATTACTTTCAATCAAGTAAAAACTTACAAAAAGTCAAGTACTGCGTGAGATTTGAACTCACGGCTCACTGATTCACGCATCTATCTGCACGCGCTTAACCGCTAGGTCATCTTTACACAAGTTATAACTTTGAAATTATGAACTACAATCAGTTGTTGACGACAATAATTATGCATGTTTATGTTCTTGGAAATAGAAGGTCTTAAGTCAAACTAAACGCCAAGCTATTGCTTTGTGAGTTTCCTTATCGACTTTTGGTCGCGATTGTACAGACGTGTCGACTTGAGAACCTCCTCGTTTTTTTTTAAAAAAATAACAAAACTAAATAAAAAAAATAATAGTTTTGATATTTTTATGAGCTTTATAACTTTAAACATTCAGGAGGAAAAGATTTAGTTCTCTTAGCAATTTTGAATCACCGTTTAGCGTAATTTTTATTTCTCAACTTTATTTAACGATGTCGATGTTCAACATACTTTTTATACCTATAATAAATCTTAATTACCTATTTGCATAGCAATATCAATGTTATCCTCCTTTCAAGAGTTGCAGTTACATAAACGCTTACAAAATCATACCTAGAACTAATTTATAATTATCATTTAAAACTAATCAATTCCCCCCAATTCTTTCTTCATAATTCTTAGAATAAAAAATCCTCCACTCTGATTGGTCATTACAATTTTAGCTCACTGTACCACACATTACCTGACCAATCGTATCATGAATGTGAACGCAAGGTTAGATCACATGTGAAGGGATAGTAATTGTCTCTAGTAATTGTTGGCTGTGTCGGATGACGTCATTAGCCACCTTCTAGGCTTCAAGGCAATGTCACGTCGTATGTAGATCGTGGGTACCGATGGAAGGTTAGATTGTTCCTAGGTCTTAGCCTATAAGTCTTAAGTCAGGTATTATTAGTAACGGGTTTGTTTTAATGCCTGTGTTTATGATAAGGTCTTGTTATGAGTATGTCAGAAATATCATTAAAACTTGAATTGTCTTATTCGATTCCAACCAATATCTGACTAAGCCTTGTAACACAAGGCCAATGTTAGGAAAACCTACCATAAAATCAAAATCAAACCTCATTTATCCAAACTAGGCTCAGAATCAGCACTTACCGAACGTTAAAATTACATAAGACAGTCCCCCAAAACGCCCACCCTTTACTACTTTCTAGTGCTTTAGCTGGGGAGAAGAAGTGGCGCAACGAACTGCCCAGCTGTACAGCTGTCTGTTCAGTTAGAAAAACAGTTTAAACGTCATAACTGAATCGACTCCTAAATCTCAGTATTGACAAACGAGTCAGTCGTCAGTCTATTAATCCATAAGAACCCTAAAAGAATTTCTATTGTATGATTCTGTAATGACCGCTACACATAGTGAAAATTCGAAATGAAACGGAGGGTGTTTTAGCCTGACACTAGATATCTGGCAAGGCATCAGGTCAAAACGCCGAATAAGCAATAACTGGAAAAGCTACGGCTTGATCGTATACGAGCCAGTATCATGGCCAGTGTTATTTACACAAGTATAAAGCAATCCACACACATTCAGTGAATACTAGCATAAAACATAAATGCGTATCAACTACGCTATAAATGAGAACGATGGAGGAGAAAAGCATGCGCAAGAAAAATTAAAAGTACTCGTATCATTGATAAGTAACACGTAGTGAAAATGGTTCTACACGTGAAAAAAGAATTTTGTGTAATAAAAAAAAATTGTAGGCACAGGTCGAGTCCGCGCCGTTTGTTTTCATGAAAACTGTTTGGAATTTTACTACGGTTTCCAATACTGCCGTAGACATTGTATTTGCTCAACACTAGACTTAGTAGGCTCGTTGCATTCCTTGTAAAGTAAGCTTTCACCGATTATGATATTTTTCAGTTCTGAGCAGGTTTACGGCCGATATGAGACGCCATCTTAAACTTTTTGCTGCAGCAGTAGCTATTGTGTTTGCTCGGCACTAGTCTTTTTAGGCTCATTGCGTTCCTTTTGATGCAAGCTTTCTTCGATTGAGGTTTTTTTTTTCATTGCTGAGCAGATTTACGGCTGGGATAGGAAGACATCTGACATTATTTTGCTATTGTCAACTTCATAATCATTTTAACCATATTTTGGCCAATATTACAGTTATGTCTCTTTAGGTCCTGTCCTGATAGTGCTTTGTCAACTCTTGACAAAGACACCAGATTAACTGACCTAGCTAAACAAGTTTTTGCGCTGTACGAATTGATATTTCGACACATAGTGAAAATCAGAGAATCACTTGCAATGTAACGTTACAGGCAAATTATACCTGGCCTTAAAATTGTTATAAATATGGCCTATGAGTGCTCAACCATTACTCTAGCATTAATAGTCTCGTAGTTAAACCAGAAGCGGTTGAAATCTTACATGTTTTTGTCGGTCAGAAATAAACTTACCACCGGTACACCGAGCTAAAAGACGTTTTCACGTCAAAATCTAGGACAGTTAGGCTAAACGGCAAGTGTGCAATTCTCTTTAGTACATATAATAACAGCATGAGGTTAAAGTATATCATGCAGGCAGTTGACCTACCCTGTCAACTGTCGATCTGTGATTGGTCAATTAATTATAAGCGATCATTCCATTGGCCAAAGCAATCACGGAGGGAGACATTAGCCATCAATCCGAATGAAGGTTGAATGACATTTATTTTATGCGTAGTACAGATATATAAAATGTTTCTTTGAATTGCTGTCAAGAGTCAAGTAAACCATTGAAGTCTACCACCTAATTATACCTATAACGTAAAGTTAGGAGTATTATAATCATAAGTTCGACGCCTTTCTGTGGTAGGCAAAAACTGACAGCCACAGATATAGGTCTTTTTGGTTTTTGCGTAATCGAATAAGAAGATGCAAAATAAACCAATAGCACATTTCCAACAGTGGAATTCATAGATAATTATCTAATAGAGAACTCAGACAATCATAATATTATTATTTTAACAGAAAAGACACAAATTATTGAGATCTATTGTTATGAACGTAAACGAAGCAAAAGGAGTATGTATTGTAAGGTTCGTAGCAGGCTTCTTTCTTATATCTATCTATGGTCTATAGTAATGGTTTTATAGTTTTTGCCTACCCCTATGGGAAAATGCGCGAGTTACTACGTTATGTTTTACTGAAAACACCGTTGTGTTATTGAAAAGAACCAGTCAAGTTTGTGTCAGACCACGCACAAAGAAGGGTTCCGTAGTTGAAAAGAATTTATCCCAAACACAAATAACATTGTAGTTGAAAAACATGTTCCCCCGTCCATTTCCAAGGTTGCCTGCTTGTCGGTCTTCTACAGATTGTACTTCGATGAGTGCGCCCAAGAACTCCACGACCTCATTCCACCGGCCTCCTTCTACCATCCCACCTAGTTGCTATTCCACCAATTCACACTAAGTGCTTCCAAATGTCTTTCATAATGAGCAAAAGAGTGGAGCTCACTACCTGCGTCTGTGTTTCCGAGCGCATACAACCCTAATCTCTTCAAAGTGAGAGTGAATAGGCTTCATCTGGGTAAGCTCAGTCCATCGTCGACTTTGTCTCTGTCACCTCTGACCTAGACTAGAGTCAAGAGCAAACCCATCTCAAATAAAAAAAACAATATACGTATGGCCATATTTTTTTATTGTGTTGAATTCGCAGCTTGTTTTTTTTAGAGCTTCAAGGGACCTTAGACCTACGTATTTGATATTAATTTCAACTAGATACGTCCACGCGTTCCTAAAAAAAGGGTTTTGACAGACTGACAGACAGATGGACAGACGCACAACGAAGTGTTCCTATAAGGGTTCCATTTTTTCACCCTAAAAAGACGTCGACCCCAAATAAAACAGGATCAGGGCGAGAGGATAATGATTTTACCAACATACAGGCACAGTTTCCAACAGACGACAACACCTTAGACTACATTAAAGCTCAAAAAATGTGTCTCGCTTTTCAAGTAAGCGAAGGTGTGAATACCAATCATTCATCCAAGTAAGTGTTGCTCAAGTTAGATCGATCGCTCAGTAGCCGTTTAGCCACCAGCGTATGTTACCTGGTGAAATATTACACTTGATACCATCGGAGACTTTCCAAAGCAATTATATTTGTGATACGAGCGACATACAACGCAGGCGCGGCGGCCATTTGTCAAAATACCCATTCATATGGTAATGACGTGTACTGATTGATCATCTTGCGCAATTGATCTAGTTTGAGACCTTTGTGTTGTAATTCTTTTATTGGAAGGTTCGCAAGGTGTGGAGATCCTGGTTTTTCTTAATATATCGCCAATCGCTTTGCCAAGCGTGATAATTACACCACCTTATTAATTTACATCATGAATGACGTAAACCCGGTTTCTGAAGAATTCATAGATTTATAACTCCGTTTAAGAATTCTTAATAGCTATTTTCGTCAAAATTATCCATTTAAGCGAATTCCTTCCTTAGGCTCGGTTTTTGATGTCCTCAGATAAACCTTCGACAGTAATTTAGTCGACTTTTAAGCAAAATTCTTCCTTAACTAGGTGTTCCGAAACTCGATGGATAAACTCCGTTTAAAAACCTCAGAAACCGGACATCAGGCAGGTACTGCGAGGCTCATGTTTAGAAGCGAGGAAATCTGACTCACAGTCCTCTCCCTGTCATAGAATTAGAGACACATGTTACAGGGATGGACTACAGTGAGAAGAAGAAATTTATGAAAACGTTATCTCACGCATACCTAGCAAACTGGAACACAACAAAGCATCATGGCGAAATTATAGAAAAGAAAGATAGGTATGCATACCTATCCAAAGAAAAATCGTTACACCAGTTCTTGGTCGAACGAAAACTTTTTGTAAAAGACCACAAAAAGCTCGACAGTTATCTAGATATACCTAAGTCATCAAGTCAACAATTTTATTGTAACTATACGCTTGATGAACACTTCACTTTATTCCCTTGAAAAGTTAGAGTTAAATTGTCTATATTGTAATAAATATCCCACCAATAACATTTCATGTAAAATGTTGCCAAGATGAGACCGCACTGTCAAAAAGTTATCAGACCTTATGTAGAGTCAAGCTTCTTACTCTACACGCCCTAACTTCACAAACTCTACACCTTAGTCAAAATATGAGGCTTGGCCGTTTCGTTACTACAAGAACTATTGTATAACAGAAAAATAATGAACAGTGAATTAATTATTCACCTTACGCCCATGTGACGGTAGCAAAACGGCCAAGCCACATATTTTGACTTTTTTTTTAAATTTTTTATTTGTGATGGGTTTGCTCTTGACTCTAGTCTAGGTCAGAGGTGACAGAGACAAAGTCGACGATGGAGTGAGCTTACCCAGAAGAAGCCTGTTCACTCTCACTTTGAAAAGGTTAGGGTTGTATGCGTTCGGAAACACAGACGCAGGTAGTGAGTTCCACTCCTTTGCTGTGCGCATTATAAAAGACATTTGGAAGCGCTTAGTGCGAATTGGTGGAATAGCAACCAGGTAGGGATGGTAACTGGCAGTGCGTCTAGATGTCCAATGGTAGAAGGGGGCCGTTGGAATGAGGTCGTGGAGTTCTCGGCCACACTCTCCGAAGTACAATCTGTAGAAGACCGACAAGCAGGCAACCTTGCGGCGATGAGCCAAGCTGTGAAGCTTGGCATCCACCAGTTTTACGTCGCCAATGAGCCTCTTAGCTCTGCGTTCCACCGAGTCAAGCGTGGCTAGTTGGTCTTGGTACTTGGCTGATCCATCCCAAAGGTGATTGCAATACTCCATGCAGGACTAAGATGTAGAGTTTGTGAAGTTAGGGCTTGTATAGTTAGAGCGTGTAGAGTTAGAAGCTTGGCTCTACATGAGATCTGATAACTTTTTGACAGTGTATCGTATCGGTCTCGTATAGGTCTCGTCTTGGCAACATTTTACATGAAAATGTTTTTGTTGGTATTTCACAACTTTTTGTAAGTTGCTTATGATAATATTTTTTTTTATTTTGTTATTTTTTTCTTTCTTCTTTTGGGTTGCAGTTCTTGCTCATCAGAGGTGCATTGTTTCATAGCCCACTTCTATCTCTGCCTTCCAGTATGAAATTAAGTTGTATGGGAAAACCCATACAAACTTCTATCCCCTAATTTAAAAGGTGGGGGGCCGAAAAATCCTGAAATATGTATTTTGTTATTTATAATAAGGAGTCCCTTTATCAATTTTCAGACCTTTAGTATCAAAATTTGTGAACTTCCATCCCCTAGTTTAAGGGGTTGGGGGGTAAAAGTTCCAATTTTTTTTTTTTTTTTGTTGTTTGTGTAGTAATACTAGCTTACATACCAAATGTCAGCTAGGACTTCAGGAAGTATCCCTTAGGGTACTTCCTGAAGTCTTAGAAAGCTGATGATCATCAGTCAGTGAAAAAATCGGGGTTTTTTAGGTATCAATAAAATCTAAATTCTAAAGTATAGGAACTATGCAATTGGAACTTTGTATGATAAGTCCACTGACATCATATCCCGAGAATTTTGTTTACCTGGTATAATCAAACCCAAGTTATGAGGGTTCAAAAAAACGACGAAGCGCTTCGAGAAAAGGTAGGTTAACGAGCCAAGCGAAGCGAATATTATGAATGCGAAAGTGATTTTGGTTGTTTGTTACGCTTTCACGCGAAAACGGCTGAATGAATGTGGATGAAATTTGGCACACGGTAAGACTACGAGTATGACCTGGAAAAGGACTTAAGCTACTTTTTATTGACATACCACGCGGGCGAAACCACGAGTGGAAGCTAGTATTGTAATAAATTATTAAGAACTTTATTTAGTTCTTATTAATACAGGAAAACAACTTTATTCCCATGAAAATAAGCAGCTAGGTACATAAATGAAGTCATTTGTTATGCAGCAACGTGGAACTCGGTACCAAGTGGAGGCAATTTATCTAATTGTTAACTAGGAACATTGTAGGGGAATGCTAACGAGACTATAACTTAGTCGTTGTAGTTGCAAGCTAACTATAAGCTCCATTTCGAAGAGAACTTTGCAGGCAAGTGGCTAAGTGTTGCACGTGTTCGTTATTCATCTCTATCTATACTAATATTATAAAGACGTAATTTTTTTTAAGTTTATGTGTATTTACATAGCAGGTAGTGGTATTCGAATTTGTGTGAGGTAGATACCACAACAAAAAAGTGAAAAATAAAAACTTTTTAGTAAAAAAAGCGGACTTCCAAAACATTACAAAGTGAAAAATAACTTTAATTTCGGAAGTCGGTGGCAAAAAACGAAAATACAAAACCAAAGACACCGACTACAGAAATTAAAGTTATTTTTCACTTTGTAGTGTTTTGTTTTGGAAGTCGGTTTTATTTTATGCATTTTTTTTTAATGTTGACGGGGCACGGCTGCGGGGACAGAGGGAAAACATCGTAGATACGGAATGCTAATAAAAGTGTTCTGTAAAATTATTATGATTTGCAAATTGCTATATTACGACGTGTTTCCAAAAAACAGCGAAAGCGGATCTGGGGAAAGAAACTAGTCTTAATAAAATTTTGAGCCAATTGGAATAATAAAGTGCTTATTGTAAGACCATAAATTAATAAATATATAACGGTCGGCAAGTTCATTATAATAAAAATGATATACGTGTATAAGCAATTTCGGAATATTTTTGTTAAAATCTCAATCCGCTTATTTAGAAAATGTGAAACAAATTAAACATTGCCATTTACAAACAAGTGAACACTCTTAACGAGTCGACAAAAGGTCGCAATTCCAATAAAAAACACTTTCAGCTCTACAAATAAACTATTTGATTACCCAATTTAACTTTACACTTCTAAAAATTGTAAACAGAACTTATTTCATCGGATTAAAGAATAAATTCGCGTGGATATTTTTTGATAGGCAGCAATGGGCAAAGTTGTATCATCAAAAGCACAGAATTACGAAAAACCAGATAGTGCTATTGAAATAAAATTTTATGACACTTGTATGTAACAAGTACATTTGTGAAATACATGTGTGTGTTGTGTGGCCAGAATAACAGCGTTTTTAGAAGTGTTTCTTAAAATCTTTTTTTTTTGTCTTACCTGCCTTATTGACTAAACAAGTAGACTTTGTTTTGGATTTTTCACAGTGATTACTAATAGCGGGTAAAGCAACATTCCATTCTGACTATGACTAAGGACTTATTTCACTTACTATGACTTGCCCCAAGTTGGTTCGTAAAGCTCTGATTTCCTAAGTAAGCGCTGAACGATCACATAATCACGGCTGTCCAAATACAGAACGTTTTTTTTACATCATAATGTTAAATACTGGTGAAAATTATAGATTTTCATGATGGCCGTTATAATAAATGACGGAAGCGCTTTCCGAAACATGGATTTAATAAAAGATGGAAGTGCCACAAAGCAAATACTCTCATAGCGTTATTTATTTGACGGAAGCTAGTTGCATCAACATTTATTGATTATAAAATATTAATGTTAAGTTTTTAGGGCTCCGTAGTCAGCAAGGAACCCTTATAGTTTCGCCATGTCCGTTGGTCCTTTCATCCACATCTTAGCTCAGAGACTCTTATTACTAGAAAGCTATAATTTGGTAAGGATATACATATTAATCACGCCGACAAAGTAATAAAATCATGAATGAATGAATGAAATGAATGAATGAAATTTTATTTGCTCGAACATGTGTATACATACAGAATTAAAATAATACATGCATGCAAGATCTTAAAATAAAAGTGGTTTACGACATGTCTGCCATTTCTCATGGCGTGAAAATATCTAAGTACAATTATTATTATTGACTCAATAATTTTTAACTTTTACACTTACCCTATTTGATATCAGTCACGGTTAAACAAATTTCTTATATTCAGTCATTTACATTATCTAATCAATAAACAATTACAGGTATTCAATTATTTATAATATTACCTATTTAAGTTCTCTACTACGAAAAAAAAAACTTATTTTCATACTAAAAAATTACTATGAAAAAAAAAATTAGGGTACCTCCTGTACCTACACGTAAAGTAGAGATGTTTTTTTCTCGTCTAATCCCTATTCCATATTACGGGTCTGTGAAAACCGTTCGATTTAGGGATCCGTTTGCGTAAAATTAAGCTTTAAATTGCAAATTTTTGTTACAGTCCAGTGTCTCCCCAGCCAGCTAAATGGTTGGTTTTGTATATGTACAAAAAATCGTGGCAGTAGTATATATAACGAAACTAAAAGGAAAACTGTCACAGCTGAGTAGGCTTTACAAGTTTACAAGTAATAGTCGACCTACTTATAAAATGTACGTACTTTCGTCCCAAGTTCGGAACGCTTCATCATGCGTGGTCCGACACGCACTTGGCCGGTTTTTTATTATTTATAAAATGAGATCAAAATCAAAATCAAAATCAAAAGTCATTTATTCAAACTAGGCTGAGAATCAGCACTTTTCGAACGTCAAAATTACATAAGACAGTCCCCCAAAACGCCCGCCCTTCACCACTTCCTAGTGCTTTAGCTGAGGAGAAGAAGTGGCGCAACAAACTCCTCAGCAGCACAGCTGTCTGTTCAGTTAAATAAAAAATTTAAAAAAAATATATATATTCTATACAACACTGTGCAAATTACATGCAAGTACATTACGCAACACAAACATTAAATTAAATTTAATTATTTGCTATAAGTCAGCTAGCACACGCCAATATACTTAAAAAAAGAAGAAAAAAATCGAAAAATATACTCAAGCAGAATCAAAATACAAAACTAAAAACATAAGTAGAACTTTATACCTATATTAAAAGCCTCCAGTAATAAAGGGCGTGCCCACTTACATATAGCCGTAACTCGAAGTCACAGATGATAAACTAGGACCATCGAAGTAAAAAATACGAGTTAAATTACTAATAACAAAACAAAACCAAGGTCAGCAAGACGACCAGTCACCACAAGCAGCACCCGTTCACGAGCATAACGCAAAGATCAGCCATTACCCCCCTCGCCATATTTGAGGGAAGGAGGCAACCCGACCCCCGACGCTACCGCAAGCAGTGACATCTAAGGGAGCATGACGAACCTGCTGCCGGTTGCTCAGACAAGAATAATTATGATCAATTGTCGAGGTCACTAGCTAACCACATATTGCAATACCACTCATAAAAAAACAACATTGTAATGAGTAGATTATGTCAATGATAAATAAAAATAAAATTAAAATAAATTGACCTTTACAGTCAAAGAAAATAAATAATTATATGAACCCATATAACCTGTCAGTAGGTAAGCTAATTCTGGAGAAAGAACATAAACATTGTCTTAAGTTAAACACAGCTACCAACTATTCTTATCGTTTAAGTAATCGTTTAAGTAATCGTGCGTGAATGCTTGCGATTGGAATATTGACTTAACATACCGAACAGTGCTTGTCCGTGAGAGGCGCTCGCAAACAACTGACAGGCCCTTATTTGATTACATTGACATATGTAATTAAGTACTTACATTAATTTGAGATTAATATAGACTTACAGTGCACTTAAAAAATCTCATTGAATGGCAGTTGTCGGCATGATTACATCATTATCGTCATTACTAACAATTAAAAATGATTATGATCTCCTTTAGTTCACTTACAATACATATTGATTACATTATTATATATTTTAAACCGACTTCCAAAAGGATTTTTTTTTTATGTATGTTCGGGCATAACTCCGTCATATTATATAAACACGGATTTGCAAAATATTTTTTTTGTATGAAAGTGTATGCTCTCGAGGTGGTTCCATTGCCATCAAGTCAGAATCTGATGGGGGATCCCATGGAAATCGCCCTCGATTTCCATGGGATCCCCCTATGAGGGTTTCCCTAAGCCCTCAAATTTTATAGGCACACCTATAGAAACTTGGGTATTTTTTATAGTAACTCGTGTATTTGCTCTCAGAAAGCACCATTTGTTGAAGTGGAATTGATGATGAAGACCACAAATGGCCATCGGAACTACTCAATTATACCTATTTCACGAGTTGCGATTCAATTACTTTAATATGGCTGCTAAGCAATTTATGCTCGTCACAATGCATATGGTGATGGTGACTTCACCATCAGCTCCAGTTCTCCTGGTTCTTACTAGGACTACTCAACAATTAACGTCCCTGCATCGGGAAAAGCAATATCTTGTAAAGGCCACGAGCAGTTGACATTAGGATATTGTAACTTAGAAAAATTACAAACTGACCCACTAAAAAGTGAAACATAAAAACTAAAAAAAAACCGGCTTCCAAAAAAAAAACACTACAAAGTGAAAAATAACTTTAATTTTGGAAGTTGGTGGCAAAAAACTAAAATACAGATCCAAAGACACCGACTTCCGAAATTAAAGCTATTTTTCACTTTGTATTGTGTTTTTGGAAGTCGGTTGTTTTTTTTTTTTTTTTGTATAAAAAACAAAATAAATAATTATTAGTTGAAGATAATTATGCCAAGAAACGGTAGAAAGAGCGTTGGTAGACCAATGTTCAGATGGGAGGGTGACCTCCAGAGAGTCGAGGGGAAGTCCTGGATGAGACTCGCACAGACCAGGGAAGCATTCCACAAAAGGGAGTAGGTCTATACTCAGCAGTGGGTGGACCAAGGTAGCCGATGATGTTGACAAAAGATAATCCAAAAGTTAATTCTGTAAATATTACTTCGGAACTCTCTCGATGTGTGTATCTACCTTGGTTTAGGTAGTTTATAAGTAAATAAGTGTGCTTTCGAATTGTTTGCGGTTAGTCACCTACATGATGTTCATATTGAACTTGACACAATAAGTAGCTCTGCAGAATTGAGTCAACAAGAAACAAAATGTGTCTGCGTAAAATCACAATCGCGAGTTTCACAGCCACACAATAGATCCTCAAGCGTTACTTGCGAAGCTTTCAAACTTCCAAACTCTAAGGTCACGTCTGTGCGTGCAAAATCTGCGCATTTCGAATTATAACGAGCTTTTAATTTGTGTGTAATGTAGTGATGTTACGAGGTTGTTGCAAAATTGATACAGAAGATCCACTCTGTGTAGTCTTCAGGTATTTAGTAAAAAAGTACTTTATTTGACGGCCAAATGAAATGATGAAAACAAAATCTGGGGCATTAAACCAGCCTTTATTTTACCTACTAGCAACACGTATAATAATTGTATATTGCTATTTTATGACCTATTCGCATACTGTTGTTGCTATTGTCAGTATAAAATTATTGATTTGAACGAAAAACATTTTAGAACTTTTTAAAGTTTGAAAAGAAATGGAGTTCCGGGATTTTTTTTCTGTAAGATCATTGAGTTTCGTGTATATGTGTGGTCCAATAAAGCGATAAATGATTTTATTTCTGTAAGTAGGTTTGTACAAATTCATTTACACGTCAATCATGTTTTAAAAACTAGATGAGGTCGGCGTTTCCTATCTGACTACTCTGAGAAGAAAGGCCGAAACAAACTCGGAGGTCACAGTCTCTTTTAAAGTTCAGAGAGTCTTAGTCAGTTCATGTGAAGACCAGGTAGATTTATGTCTGAAATGGTCTTTTGAGGAAAGAACCTACCTGCGTCTGTGTTTCCGAGCGTATACAACCCTAATCTCTTCAAAGTTAGAGTGAACAGGCTTCTTCTGGGTAAGCTCACTCCATCGTCGACTTTGTCCGTGTCACCTCTGACCTAGACTAGAGTCAAGAGCAAACCCATTTCAAATAAAAAAAGAACCACACAGATTGAGAGGGCCTGTTCAAGTGCACGCATTTGTCAGTAATAGCGCAGCTCAACTCAGAACTAAGGAGCTCAACGAATCGACGAACAATACCAAAGAAAGGACATTTGTATAGGCCGCATAAATTACTCAAACTGCCAGACCATGATTAAATATAACTGAAGAAAAAAAAACAAAAAATAATGACTTACATAGTCTTCACATTCACAATCATTAAAATAATATAATACTTAATAAAGTAAAGCTACAAACATTGCTGCTATAAACTTGTGAAAATTGAATGAAGTTGATTTTTCATACTTTTTGTACTGGACGCTCACCCGACTGAGCCTCGGCCGACTACGCTTTGGTTTGGACGCGGCCTTATTGTTAATTTTTGTGGTGAGTTGGCCTTTTGACTGTTATATTATACACAGTGATATGGTGACCTTGAGCGATATACGATGAGCAAAACGAAGGCTAAATACGTATATATAATAGTATTGCTGTTGAGCAAACTGAATGGTGTTAGTTCACTTAAACTTACCCAATGCTGGCTGGTTGGATTAATTCAATTACAACGTGTTATTTTTTATGCGTATTTTTATATAATTTCTAGCTGTCGATTTGTTTGTATTGATTGAAGTTTGCGTAATGACTAATATAAGTATAAGTAGAAATTAATAAGAGAGTATGATTTGGTGATTCATAAATTAAATGATGATGTGTCAACGTCATTGTCAATGATTGACGATTATTTTGTGGAACACGGATTTAATTTATCTGACGGATTTTAATAATTAATTACTGGCTTTGCCAGGGGCGTCGGCCGCGTGCATGTTGGAAACTAACTATCCCACGGGAACCGTACATTTTTCAGGGATAAAAGTAACTTATGTGCTATTCAAGACTATAATCTATCTGTGCTAAATTTCATCCAGATCCGTTCAGTCGTTCTGGCGTGATTGAGTAACAAACATCCAAACATCTTCACAAACTTTCACATTTATGATATTAAGTAAGATAATGGGATTATTATTATTTGAATTTTATTTTATTTTAATCTAAGACGCTTTAAAGTAAAAAACAAATAAGTACATGCAAAAGGTATTCAGAGTAGTCGTCTAATTGTTCTATAAGTTCTGTGTGGTTTTACTGAAATAACACAAAACCTGAAACTAGATTGTTCAAAATCGAAAATAGAATTGATTGTACTGCTATTTTTTAATTAAAGGTTGTTATTTTGCAAAACAACTCTTTTAATAGATAAATCATGGCAAAACTTGACTGGGATGTCTGAGGTTTAGAAAGTTTTCTATAATACCTTGTTTACGTTTAGGCTGCCACAATAAAAAATCAAAAGCGAGTCGGACTCGCGCACCGAGGGTTCCGTGCCATCTTTTTTATATAAAAACTGTGCTATTTAGAGACATCGTTTTATTTTTCCTGTAATCTTTACATAAACTTCTATCACATACGTATAGAATAATTTCAGATTTTTTTCTATGCAAACTTCGGAGATAAGGGGGGAACGGATTTTTTTTTTACATTTTTCATCTAAAGTCGATAACTATGCTGCCTTGAAAAAAAAATGTTTGAGAATGTGCAAACTGCGTTCTTACATATTATAATATCCCACATGCCTTAGTAGCCCCACTTCGAAATTTTAGGACCCCTATGCCCCTTTCAGTTCGTGTTGCAAAAAAACTGTTTCTTTCTTATTTGGAAAATAGTTGGGCAAACATCATCTAAGACTATTCAAAATTCAAGTTGATAGCATTAGTAGTTCTTGAGATATCCAGCTGTGACAGACGGACAGACAGACTAAGTCGCACCATAAGGGTTAATTTTTACCATTTTAGTACGGAACCCTAAAAAATTTAAACTCACCTCATCCTGAAATGTCCGATGCAAACTCTCCTTCGTATACCTCTGGTCACCTTGCTTCAAGATGGCGGAACATTGCTTCAACAGCGCCAACCTCGTCCTCTCCTTAGCACACTCCACCTCCATTATCGACGGCCGATGTCCCGTGCGAGGGACACCCAGGCAATTCCCATCATATTGCTCGCTGATTGCCGACAAATGGACGGCGAATTGCCCGTTAAATTGCCCGTTTCTTGCCAGATGCGACGTTCCATTTTCGTCTTTTTTATCCAAATCGATTGTGTCGAAATTCGTGGTAATTTCTGGCATTTTGCCGTTGGTAGTCATGTCTGTATTTTATTGAGTCTGTGGCAATTTACATTTTTACGTTATTTTTTTTTTATTTCACTTGAAATTCACTTTAGTTTATTTGTATAGTTGTTTGCGACTGTCGTTCTAAAAGGAAAATAAGTTATTGTGACGTAATGATGAGAGAAATATTCCCTTACCTATACTTATTGCTTAGGTAAATAACATCACACCTGTAGGTATTCCCCGCAGGTTGGACACAGGTGCACCTGTAGTACATTCACATCTCGCCAGTTATGTGTGTTTAAGTCAAATGCTGGCGAGCCTATTGCGATCAACCGGGCACCGTGTTCCCCGCAGAGTTAGACAGAGGTGCGCCTGTAAGAACTTTAAAACTATTTTTTTTTTTTTTGTTAGCCTAGTTTGTGCCCCATTGTTTGGCAAAGGCCTCCCCTTTCCCCTTCCATACCATTCTGTGTTGTGCGATCTCTGGCCATGTTGGCCCTGCAAACATGATCAGATCGTCACACCACCTTCGCCGCGGTCTACCTCGACGGCGATGTCCTCCCTGAGGCGTCCAGTGGGTGACGATCTTTGCCCATCTCTCCGAGTGCATTCGTGCGACGTTGCCAGCCCACTCCTACATCAGCCTGGCTGTTTTTTCTCCAACATCCGCTACTTGAGTTAAGGAGCGCAGAGTGGTGTTTCTAACGCGATCTGTACGCTTTACACCTATTATGCTGCGCTCCATTGCCCGTTGGCAAATCTTGAGTTTGGACTTTTGTTGTTCAGTAAGGGACAAACTTTGTGCTCCGAACGGGTAAGATGCACATGTCGATGAGTTTTCTCTTCAGTGTTATTGGAATGAAATGAACTTAACTGGTGAAATCCCATATAACAGGGGGGGGGGGGGAGCCTATTTTACCATCAAGCGGGCACAAATCAGGACTCCGGCTACTACTGAGAAGAGATGGAAAAATCCAATAACTCTTTACCTAACTCAGAAATCGAACCTAGAACTTGACCACTAGACCAATAAAGTAGTCGTGTTTTTTTTTTTTCATTTACATAATTATGCATTATTAGGTCGAACGAAGTGTTATTGAGTTATTGGTTTTATTTTTGATGTTACGGTACGCGCAACACCTTATGAGCTCTCGGAAGTTGCACGCGAGTCATCTAAAAGTATAAAGGGTCAAATTGAATTAGCTAGCGAAACTCCCCAGACGTGATGGTGTTTATATCTAGCATAATCAGCGTATAATGTTCCCTCTGCTGCGACGCAGGCCTCCTCTCGTGAGTGGGAGTGGGCTGTAGTCCACCACGCGGGCCCAGTGCGGGTTGGTGGGAATCACATGTCTTCGAGTGTTTGGTTCTCGAACATGCTGGTTTCCTCAGGATGTTTTCTTTCACAGTTTCGAGAACAGTGGTGATGAAGTAATTTACACAAAGTAAAGCGCCTGTCGGGGTTCGAACCTACGACCTACAACTCGTATGTCGCGGACGTTACCACTCGGCCACCACTGCTCTACACATCACAGACGTGATGTATCGATATCTGAACACGTCTAAATAAAAATGATTTCATGATTTTTTGGGATCAATGATAAAATCTGTTTTGTCGTGTTGAGATATCGATGCAGCGCGTCTGTGATGTGATTTTAAATGTTGAGTGTGTCGGATCATTCTGTTCCGAACACAATGGTTGAGCTGGATGGTGCTGATCCACGCGTCATGTTCGTGAACGGGCGCCAGCAGTTGAGTCTGGTCATCTCTATACTGCTATGGCTTATTTATAATCGAATAGTACCCAGGATTTTGAAATATCTTTTTAAAAGAGTTTTCGTGGAGTTTCCCGTTCTTCTCCTTAATGATCAACGTTTTGGAATGGGCAGCTAGCTTCAACTTTCTGACTAACTGACCAACTCTTTGACAATTCTAAAGATAGAGCCGGTTTTTTGATCCGCAGTTAACCACTGGTTAAACATAGTAACGAATGGTTGAATTTTGGCTAAATGTGAAAGGCTAAACATTAATGTATTCATGTTATCTCATTCATAATAAAAAATATTAAGTAATGGCATAACTCATTCATGTTTAGCCTTTCACATTTAGCCAAAATTCAACCATTAGTTACTATGTTTAACCATTGGTTGAGTTAACTACTGATCAAAAAACTGGCCCTAAGGCCTGTGTTCATCAACATTCTAACCACCGGTTAGGTATTTAAACAGTTGGTTTATGTCAAATTTCCGAAGGAAAGAACAGATTAAATATCTAAACAGGCGTTTTATAAGTTGGTGAACTCCGCACTTAGTCAATTCAAATAAATTATTTGAGTTTGAGTAAACTGTTATTTTAAATGACACTACACTACGATTGAAGACCCCAAAATAAACATGATCATTTTTTTTTTGTTTTTTTTTGTTTTATCATGTTTAAATATTGATATCCATCACATCTTCGTAGTTTCGCTAGCTAATTTAATTTGACCCTGTATTAATATCTAATTATTATTGTGATGAACAAATCGATGCTGTAGGTAGGTAGGCATATACTCGTAGGTACTTTAAAAATGTTTCACATCTTACAATAATGATTGTGCACTCGACGGTACCATACGCGGTTTCGTACTCGGGCCTACGTTGAACCTTTGCGAGCACTTGTACCGTGGACGGAGGTTGTGTCGTGCAGCTTGTGCATCCGGATGCATCCACGTTCACTGTCTCAAGTAAAAAAAAGTCTACGATTTCACGTTTAGAAGTAGTAATCTACAGAAGAGATAAGAACTAACTGTATTTTAAGCTTGTGACTGCCTTTAAAGACTATTCTTATTCCCTAGGTGTTCTATGCAAGAATGTCAATGTCTGTCTCTCTGTTACGTCATAACTCCTAAACCACTGAACCGAACAGATAAAAATTGACATAGAAGTAGTTAGATCTCTAAGGAATGTCATAGTATATTGATGTAGTCATAGACTTTTTTAAACCTACAGGCAGTATACAGGGTTATTGGTAAAACACCAACAACCTCTTAAGGAGTCATTGTACTCATCATTATGAACAACTTTTACTATGGGACCAAACCTGAAATCGCGAAAAAAAATCAGCTGTTCAGTACATTTATGTTCGCATAATTCGTCAAAATGTACTGAACAGCTGATTTTTTTTTCGCGATTTTAACCCTGTATAATGGGTCTAAGGACTCGAGCAACACGCTGGTAACTGTACCCTAATCCTCGACACTGAGGCACTGAGAAGCTTCGATATTATAATATGAAGAACCACTAATCCACAGAGTGTCAGCAGGCCAGTTCCAGCCGCCCTAGGGTATAAGGCTAACAAGTAGAACTCATTTCTCATCAAATGACAGAGTACGCTCCTATTACATGTTCACCTGTCCAAGTCAGTAAGTACGCTACATTATATTCGCAGGTAACTCGATTAATCTTGGGCCGCGAAATAAATAAGTGTGCCTGCCCACATGATTGTCTGATTCATTCGTACAATCGTATCGTATAAATCGGTGATTGATTCGACGCCGTGTGAGTGGTCACTAATTGAATTTCGTTTTGTTGGTTTGGTTTCTGTGAGTTCCGTAGATCAACTTTAAAAGTTACTCTCTTGCCAACCTTACATAACAAAATTATACACATAATCTCTAACAGGGCTTGAAACTGAAATACATTATCTTCTGTTTGGTTAATAGAAGAGCAGAATTTAAATTTTCAGTCATGTAGGTAAGTATTTAAAAACAAAAAATTACAGGTATCGGTATCGACTTTGACGACGCGACTTGTACCGGTATTGTGCAGTTTCCACGGAGCATTTGTGATTTTAAATACCACTTTTAAGTACAGACGCCAGCAGGTCAACCTACCCGAATCTGTCAGATTTTCCCAATCAACCTTGAACCTAATACTTTGGCAATAAAGTCGAAAATCTATTAAAGAAATCTGACAGATTGTAGTGGCTTGATGTGCTGGCGTCTGTACCACACATACTTAAACCATTAATAATTGAGTATCGTAAAAGGCATCAGAAATACAGGGTTATTGGTAAAACACCAGCAACCTCTTAAGGGGCCATTGTACTCATCATTATGAACAACTTTTACTATGGGACCAAACCATAAATCGCGAAAAAAGAATCAGCTGTTCAGTACCTACATTTTGACGAATTATGCGAACATAAATGTACTGAAAAGCTGATTTTTTTTTCGCAATTTCAGCTTTGGTCCCATAGTAAAAGTTGTTCATAATGATGAGTACAATGACCCCTTAAGAGGTTGCTGGTGTTTTGCTAATAACCCTGTATATCAAAAGAACAGTAGGTACAGCATTAATTTCCTTGTAAGATCAATAGAGTTAAAACCCTGATAAACTGTTAAGTAAATTGAAAGTAGATGAACAAATAAATTATATGTACCTATGACAATCGCTGCGGAACCCCGATCGTACGAGCCGTGGGCAAAATGTAATAAATTAAAATTAATCAACTTTGCGAATTTAGTGAAAGTGAAGCCACTCCCTACATTTTGTAATATAATTTGTATACATGTATGTGTGTAGTATGTGTAGTGTGTAGTATGTGTAGTGTGTAGTATGTGTAGTGTGTACTTATGTACTCGTTTCTTTTTGCAGTCTGTTCCGTTTGTCATGAAATAATAACGTTTTGTACTTACGTCCATGGCTTGGCATTGGTCCCGTCAGACCAGAGCAGAGCTCAAAAAGGAGGCATTCGGCGTTTTTATTTGGCAATTGGATTAGTTAGACGCTTAATATTGTTGTGTTCCCGAAAAAAAATGCTTCCTATTGTTTCCACTTCGACATAGGTTCTTAATCTATATATCAAATGTGTGGTCATATATAGGTGACTGGTAATTAGTGAGCGATACTTAAACACATGATTGTACTCATGATAACAAACAACTTTTACTACGGAACCAAACCAAAAATCGCAAAAAAAAAAATCAGCTGTTCCCTATATTCATGTTGAATGAATGAATGAATGATATATTTATTTGCAAGAATATAGGTAGCTAAGTTCTTAAGATCTATGGGTTTCACTATATTCGGCATTTCAGCCGAACAAATATTAGGTTTTATATTATCTTGGTTGTACATAATAGCATGCAGTACACATTTAGTAATTAGCAATCACATAAAAATAATTGTAGTAATAATTTCATAATATAAATTTAGATTACAATGCAATTAATAATATTCAAATGAAATACAATCCTATTCATTTAAAATAATAATTTATAATAGAACGTCAAAATGTAGGGAACAGTTGACTTTTTTTTTCGCGATTTTAGGTCACCTTATATTTACGGGCATGGTACAGACCATCGAACTGGATAACCCAACTGTATAGCCCACTACTCGACCCAAATGTATGGGACAGCTGATTTTTTTTCGTGATTGCTTTATTGGTCCCATGGAGAAAATCGTTCAGGTTGATGCTCTGTACCATACCCTTAAAATATGACCACACATTTCTGATACACGCTGGTAATGAACAAACCTGCCATTAATCTGTTCCAAACTTCAAAGAATAGTCGTCAATATTGTTATACTTGTGTAAGTTTCACTGATAGGTTACGTAAAGTTCATCAATATTCAATCATCTTTTAAGTTTACAATACAAAAAGAAAGTAAAATATAAAAGGTAAAACTTACAAAGAAACAAAGGAAGTCTAATTTTACTGCTCAAAAACCTGATTTCTTCACCTACATAAGAAATGGAGAACCAAATTACCTGCATATTCAAATAAGTTAGTGTTACCAAACAAATAACATTAGATTTTGGAAAAGTATTGCAAAACTTTAAACGTTAGAATGGTTACAATAATTTGTATAATTTCTAAAAATGTGGATTTTTATCACTAATTATTTTATCGATACATCCATCCCATCACTATTTCGCGACATTCTCATGTCATCTCATTACGCGCTTGACGTAAGCTTTGGCGCGTAATTTATCAGCCAGCTGTCATTGTGACACTGACAGCTGAAGAGACAGAATTAATTAATGAATTTGCTTAATCATTTCGCTGGCTTACACTAACGATATGAAAGCGTGTAGAATGTGGGCTTTGTTTCCTGTGCTCGATTCGAAAGCTTATAGACTTTGTTTTGGCCATAGATATAATATGAAGTGTTAGGTTAAACGAGGGATTTACTTTAAGGGGTCATTGTACTCATCATTATGAACATTTTTTACTATGGGACCAAACATGAAATCGCGAAAAAAAAATCATCTGTTCAGTACATTTATGTTCGCATAATTCGTCAAAATGTAGGGAGCAGCTGATTTTTATTTTCGCGATTTCAGGTTTGGTCCCATAGTAGTAAAAGTATTTCATAATGATGAGTACAATGACCTCTTAAAGTAAATCCGTCGTTTAACTGAATACTCTGTATAAACCGGTCTCATTTCAGGTATAAAGGACAGTCAAAAAGCTAACGTAAAGTCAACCGCTCATCGGTGGTAACAGTTTGATATCGAGATCATCTTTATCTCGTGGCACTAAGGGTGGTTTTCGTTGTGCAATTGTTACCACTGATCTGCGGTCGACCGTACATCCTACCTGATGTGAATTTGACAAATTGAATAAAACAAATAAATAATTACGATGTTTAATTGACGCCTTTTGGTGGAATTTAACTTGAATCGGTTGAAGTTTTATTTTCTCAATTTAAAATTGTGTATGTTTGGTGAAAATCAGCGCCATAAGAAAGGGTCACAATGACACTTTAGAGGTTAAGAGGGAGTTATCTAAAAAGTGTGTGTTTAGTTCAGGTGCTATGCCGATTTTAGAAATAAAATTGTTGTTTGTTATTGTTCATCGCCGTTAGTATGCATACAGAAAACTGATCATCCACATCATCATTTAGTGCCCATTTCACCAATGTGAACGCGATCAGCGCATCAAAACTGCGTTCAGGAGCTGTCTGTCAATATTCCACAACAATAATGACACTGACAGCTCTTCAACGCAGTTTAAACGAGAGAACTACAACGAAATAATCTACTAGACAGAAAAATATTTTATTGTATCTATTAAAATGAACCTTATGTATAATTATTATTATTATCGTTTTTTAATTATAATAATTTATCATAATATTATTATACTGAGCAGTCCTATCGATGTTTTATTAACAGGTTCAGGAATCCTCGCTATGTTAATATTACTTACATGTTGTTAGACTGCGGATGGATGACACCGCGATGCCATATTAACTAAGTTATACGCTCAAATTATCTGCGAATCATTATAATTACATTTATATGTTTTAAAAATTATTATTTTTCACATGGCTTCGGAAAACAATAAAACAAAAATGTAAGTATGGTCGGTTGGGGTATCGAAACCTGTTCCCCTTGCACGGACATCAAGCAAAATTGGAGGTAGTGGTAATCTCCGTTATCTTGTGGCCATGTTCAGTGACAAACATTAAAAACTAACTGTTACCCAGTACTTTGTGGAGCCTGTGTCCTTCAGGCTACCTATCTGACAAATTGTATAAACAGACAAACATAGAGAGTTACTTTCGCATTTATGTTCACATGATGTATGGATAACGTGTTATAGGTAGGTACCTAGATCCATTAAGTTCGTGCTAAGTGTATCTCCCCCCCATCATCATTTTAACATAACATCTTAGGTTGTTTACTTGCATAAATGTACGAGTTCCTCCATACATATTAATAAATTACTCGGTTTAGATCAGTGTTTTTTGAACTGTGAGTCGCGTCCCCTACGGGATCGTGAAGCCTTACTGCCTTACTCAGGGGGTTGCGGGCAAAAGAAATAAGGCAAGTGTCTCTAGGTCCTACACTACAATAAAAAATACAATTCCAGTGAGAAGGATGGAACTAATTCTTTTTTCAAGAATTTGTTAAAACGTGGTTCTAATTTTGAGATGTTAATAATCAAATCATTTTCTAGTTGAAGCCTAGTTCTCTTTTTTTTTTTTAGTAATGTCGACCATTGAAGAGAACGGTAAGAAGTGGCGAATAGCACTAAAATTTTTAAAGCATCTCTTGCCAGCTCTGGATGTTCTTGTTTTTTCTTCATCCATCTCATCTGTAAAATTTTCTTTCATCCTCAGTATAGGTTCCAAAAGAAAGCAAATTAAAAACGTATGTCTTTCAAATCACTAACATTTTGTTTTTTTTTTATGGCCCTAGGGCCTGTAGGGGGTCGCTAGAATATTTCAATTTGTAAAGGAGTCGCTAATTGAATGAAAAACACTGCTTTAAATTATAAAATCATTGTAATTCATACCTAAAGAGCAGGTTACAAGAACGTGACAGGATTCAATTATCCATTAGACATAGTGCACGAAGTGGATAGACACATCGTTTGTCAAAATCTGCCTAGGGATAAATGCAATAAGTTACACATAATTCATCACGTATTAGCTATTTTTTATAAAAAAAAATCTATTATAAAGAATCTATTAAAAAATATAATAGACATAGTTTTAAATTATCGATAGTTTAGAGAAAACAGAACGGAACATCCCCCTATTGTCTTGAATTTACGTAAATGTCATTAAAATGATTACTATTACTTTACTTGCGATTCTTGATACACTTTAAGAGCAAGATTTGTATCGGTCATGTTTGCAGGACGATGTTTAGGATCGATGTTTTTCTGATAACGAAAAGTTCAGCTAACGTATAATATCAATCCATTTATAACAAAACAAATAATTAGTATGCCAACCCTATTAATAAGTAACAAATGTCCTATCAATAAGTAAAAAAAGGAGTTGGGCTGTCGGACGATGGGAAACGAATTTGAAAAACAACTATTAAATTTTTGAAATCAAACGAAAGCATTCGTAGCGCAAAAGCTCATAATGTATTAAAGCTAGAAATGTTTGCAGAAAGTTTTCACGAGCTTTTGCCTGTGTTCAGTGTTTATGTTTACATGTAAGAATGTCTGAATTAAAGTAACGATAAGTTAGCTATAAAATCCAGTTTTGTATTTTATAAACTGGACCCAATTTCCTTTAAAAAGTGCCTTAGTAACATCACAATAACATATTTTCCTTATAAAAACTTCCAAAAACAGTGTACACACTTTCAATTTCACCGAAATATTAACAGCAAAAAAAATACTTTAATTACCATAAAAAACAAAACACTATGGACAAAAAGAATCACTTGATTATTCGTGTATTCCCGTCACTACGAAAGAAATCCCATTCCAAAATTTAAATTTTTCACTCGAATTTTTTTTTTGTTCACTATCACTTTTTAACACTTTCGTGATCTAGTGTTGATAGATCGTGCGCGCGCGCCGCTGGCGTGGTTTGTCACACTACTGAGGGGTTAGACCGCACATCTAAACGAGGCTCCAGCTTGAAAGCTCTTTGGGCCTTTATGAAACGTTTTTAAAACAAGAGCAAGATTTTTGGGGATTAAAATTTACATATTAACCCTTCCGGCGGAGAGCCGGAAACTCTTGCTTTATGGTGAATAGTCTTTGTGAGTAGTGGCAGTGGTAATTACATGCTGCAACAGATTTAGTGGGAAGGATTGATGGAAATTTAAAAGGGTTCATTAATAATAGTGCCTGATTCCATTTCATTAAGAGTTTGTTTAAGGCACGACTGATTTATCTATATAAGGGCCGATCTTTTAATGCAAAGATAACTTTTAACTTCACTTGTATCTATATCTACATATATAAAAACATTAACTGCCGTGAGTTAGGCTGTCAAAAACTCGAAAATCGCTCGACCGATTCCATTTATCCATATAAAAAAAAACTGTCAAACCTATGGAGGTTTTCAGTTTTATTCAGGAATAGATATGGGTCTATTCCTGGATAATATTGAAATTAGTTATTTTACTTACTCTTTTTCTAAATAGAAAACTAAATGAAGTTAGGTACTAGATACGATACGACATCTCCTCATTATGTGCGCAAGTACAAAACTCACATCCACTAACACCTCGATCAGACGAATATTTTAGTCCGTACGGGAATCAAACTTACTATCCGTAGCGCGCAAGCCAATCTTTCAGTCACTGCGCTATTCAAACCATTTGAACTTAGCTAGCGTTTACTGAATCACTATATCAGATTACTATATGAGATAGCGAGTGGCGACAAAGATGAATAAATTCTTTTGAATACTTGATTCATTGAGTCAGTGCGGGCATCTATGGTGCGGGTCGCCAAATAATAAATACTTTCACTTTGGCTTGAACAAGCTTCTGCCCGCAGCTGCCGATGTGTGTCCATACGATGTTGGTTTCTATAGTTACATGGAAAGGTATGGACTTGAGAAGAATAAGGAGAAAATTATTTAGTTATAATTTTCACAAAGACGGCTAAGTAAAAAAATAACAGCCGCGCGAGTCGATGTGGATGGGTGACCATCTTTACATATCAAGACCCCTCCGTGCCTCGGAAAGTACTGCTGTCGTTCGTAGATCTTTGACAATTACGGGTCGTCAGAAGCCCGAAAGTCTGACAATCAGTCTTACTAAGGGATATCGTATTTCCCAGTAACTGGGCTATGGTGGTCAAATAAGCAGTCAATCCATGTAAAATATTGGTATTCAGCTGCAACCGGTTTTACGGGAAGCTGACTCCAACATAGTTGGGAAAAGGCTAGGCAGATGATAATGAACTATAATCATTCTCCTGCCCTTACCCCAATTTACTTGCGGTCGGCGCAACGTGTCTTTTTCTTCCATACTTCTCTATCAGTCGTCATCTCGGTAGTCACTTCCTCTCTAGCCATATCATCTTTCACACAGTCCATCCATCGTTTCACCTACTCTTGTAGCCATCGACATTCATACTCAAAACTTTCCTCATTTCTCCGCATCACATGCTCATACCATGACAACCGATTTCCACACAACTTCTCAGACACCGATGACTCTTTCAGACTTCCTCTTACATACTCATTTCTTACTCTATCCTGATGTCTCTATTATGATGAACTAGATGGTGAAGAACATTGATTAAAACTCCCTTGTTTGCCTTTAGATACAACTAGCGCCCCGGCACAGCTTCACACGGGTGCAATTTACATGTGAAGACGGTATTCTGAAACGGTGAAAGATTTTTCCAATCCTATTTGGAAAATCTTTGTGGTTCCGGAGATTATTAGAATACATATACACTAACTCACAAAATTCGCTCTCTATGTATATTAACTAATGATTATGAAATATGAAACAACCACTTAAATATTGTTTCAAAGTTTACTTTGCATAGCTTGCTTTGCATTACAGCAAAAAGCTATCTTAGAGCCGTGATCGTGATAGAGCGAACCTCGTGATCGATGCCTCCATGGTTCCATGCATGTGAAGAGACCTGTACTATTTAAGCTTTGCCCACACTGCGGCGAATACGCGCGGGACAAGGGACGCGGGACGTGGCTGCGTTGAAAAGAAAGTCACGCGACTATTCGCGCCAGTTTGAACACAAGTTCCATACGAGTTAGTTGACAAAAATCAAATCAAAAACAATAGTTATTTATTCAAACCAGGCTGAGAATCAGCACTTTTCGAACGTCAAAATTACATAAGACAGTCCCCCGGCACGCCCGCCCTTCACCACTTCCTAGTGCTTTAGCTGGGGAGAAGAAGTGGCGCAACAAACTCCCCAGCAGCACAGCTGTCTGTTCAGTTAGAAAAACTTGATTGTATACAAAACTATGCAAAATAATATTACACTACTCAACATCAACACGAAATGTGAAATTAAATTAGTTGCCATATGTCAGTTAGCAGACGCCAATATACCAACAAAAAACCGGTCAAGTGCGTGTCGGACCACGCACAATAAAGGGTTCCGTAGTGGGGATGAATTTATCCCAAGAACAAACTTAAAATTGTAAATTGAAAAACATGTTCTCCCATACATTCCAACTACAAAATGTAAGTTTGTACGCACAATATTGAGAGATTTACCATGTTATTTTCAGACCATTATATTTCTTATAGGTTTTCCTGTAATCTATAGCTATAGAAGTATTTTCTGTATTTAAAAAAAAAATTAAGCTCAGTAGTTTCGGAGATAAAGGGGCGGTCTATTTTAAAATTATATAATAGTATAAAATTTACGGAGCAGCCGATTTGTTTTTCAATGACAACTTGTACAGGTGACGGCGGTAACCACTTGCCCGCTTGTTTATCATACAATAATATTATAAAAGCCCATGAAGGAGTACACAGAAGGAAAACATGCTAAATATAGCAAAGTACTACAATTGTTCTGCATCTGCGTATTTCGTAAGAAAGTAATCAAAGATAGTGTAATTAAAAGTTATTTTATGAGCGGCTCGCCCCAGATCACTTCACGAGCCCCAGATCACGAAACAAATTGATTTTTGACCATATTTGTTTTATTATTTACTGTATGTTTCGATATAAACATAAATTATTCTTTCATTGCGCTATGTTATGTAATTATTTTATTTCGATTAATTTCGGAGCGTCTTTGACTTTTTTGTTTTAATCACAAATTCAATGTGAATGTAAACAAACCACTTTTTAACGACTTCAAAAAAAGGAGTTATCAATTCGATACGTATGTATGTAATATTATTGGATCTGCGAGATATTCACATATGATGATCTATTAGGGCTTCCAAGCAAATATACAAAATTTTATAGATGTACTCGTATGTTTGTATGTTAGTATGTTTGTCCACGCATATCTCCGAAACTATTAATCGGATCGTGACCATTCTTTTTTTTTTGTTGGATTACATTTACTACAACTTAGGGCACAGTGAAAGTTTCATCAAAATCGGTTTAGTAGTTTTCAAGATAATGGAAGATGACCAGGTAAGTGCTTATTGGTCCTCAGTAGTGGAAATACGAGTAGTTAGGATGACCTAGCTTTCAACATTTATCTAATTGAGCATGGGTGCTACTACATGATACTTTCTGAAGGTCTGATGATGACCAGGTAAGTGTTTATCGGTTCTCAATAACGGAAATAGTTAGGATGACCCAGCTTTCAACATTTATCTAATTGAGCACGGATGCTACTACATGATACTTTCTGAAGGTCTGATGATGACCAGGTAAGTGCTTATCGGTTCTCAGTAAAGGAAATAGTTAGGATGACCTAGCTTTCAACATTTATCTAATTGAGCACGGATGCGGACGGAGATATGGTTGCGTTTTAGTGATATCTAGTAACATACCCACGCCGCGACGGTATATCCTTACGGGGATGCTTAAAAGTATATGATCTACTGCAGTAAACAAAATCAGAAAAATATATGATATTCTTCAGGATATATGCTAGTAAGATACGAGATAGAGAGAACGTAATACGAGTACAACTAATTTGATACGATACAAAAAAGTCACGAAGATACATCTAAAAATTTATTTTATCGATTAAAAACTGTACTAATACATGCAATCATTCTGATTGTTTTTTCAGATTATTCTACAAGCAACATGGTAACGTAGTTGTGTCTTAATTATTTAGTCCAATTTAGTTTTTTTGCAATAAATTATCAGCGTTGTGTCATCACCCTTCTCTTTCTTTTGTATGCAGTCCGACAGTGACCACGCTTTAGGTTGTAGTCGCGCTGTAGTCTCCTTAAAGGGATAGGCAGTGGTGTATCGCGTCACGTCCTACAAAAGAATTCAACGCGTGCAAGAATGTGTCCACTTTTCTCCAAAAATTGTAATAGATACTTATCAACGCGTTGGACGATGATGCAAATTACATAAGAACTCTTTGCTTATCAAATAATTTTATATAAAGAACTACACTAACAACTAACTATAATAATATTATAAATGTGAAAGTAACTGCACAGGTCCACTCAATCTGTGTGGCTCTTTCCTCAAAATACCATTTCAGACACCAATCTACATGGTCTTCACATGATCTGATCAAGATTATGTCTGGACTTTAAAAGAGAGTGTGACCTCTGAGTTTGCTTCGGCCTTTCTTCTCAGAGTAGTCAGATAGGAAACGCCGCCCTCATCGAGTTTTTAAAAACACGATTGACTTGTAAATGTATTTGTACAAACCTACTTACAGAAATATAATCATTTATCATTTTATAACTCTGTGTGTCTGCCTGTTACCTAGACCATGACCTGGGTTAGGGCATATGATACTTTTTATCCCGGTAGTACGTTTTAGTGGAATCTCTTTCGACTTGCAATAGACTGAAGCCGTGGGCAAAATCTAGTAAACAATCAATTAAAATTCCGCTTACATTTTAAGTAACCACAAATTGAAGACAGATTAAATTGATTCCCTGACACTAGCGTTGGTGCCGCGATTGACAAATTACTCGTTAAGCCGACATCACTGAGCTTTGACAACATCACTAGCTCTACATAGTGTTGGAACATGCAACTATCGATGATTCCAGGCTCTGTAGGGTCTCCAATGCGAAGAGGGAGATTTGTAAATTGCATCTCACTAAGATAATGACGTGGTAAGAAAAAGGCAAGACAGAACCAATAACATAGTTATTACCTGTTTTGGGATTTGATTTTTACCTCATAATTTGATGGCAGTGGTTTTTTTATTATATCTAAATAAAATATTGTTTGCTTAGGTATATTTTTATTGAAAATCTTCTGTTGTTAAGAGTCAAAAGAACCAATTTCCCTTGATGCAACACTACTCGAGCAGACTTCGATATTTGATTAGTACAAAAGTAGTAACTATTATAACTCCTTTTCCTAAATTAAATATTTATAAAAATGTCAAAAAAACAAAATTTATAAAATGAAAATCATCGATCAATGTATTCCCATCACTAATTTCACTGGCAATCTCAACTGCGGCGCCTTTGATCCTAATACGGTAGTGATGTGACACTATCGGTAATCTTAATCCTCGCCGCGAAGATTTAATTTAAATAACATCAGATTTATCTTCGGTTACGATGACAACTTGTAATTGCGTTCAGTTTTATTTAAATACAGCTTGCTATACATGAGGGTATTTAATTAATGCTGGCATTTGAAAACAAATTGTACTAACCAGAGAAGAAGTTTCACTATTTATTAATCTAGAATATAATAATTAAAAAAAAACGGTCATATGCGTTTCGGACTACGCACAATGAAGGGTTCCCTAGTTGGGATGAATCCCAAGAACAAACTTAACATTGTAGTTGAAAAACATGTTCTCCAATACATTCCAACTGCAAATGTAAGTTTGCATGCACAATATTGAGAGATTTACCATGTTGTTTTAAGACCATAGACTTTTTATAAGTTTTCCTGTAATCTATAGTCATTGAACTACTTTTTATATTTTTTTTTTAATTTTAGACTCAGTACATTCGGTGATAAGGGGGAGGATTGTCAATTTTCGTCTATTTTCTTAAATAACTTTAAAATTATTTATTTTAAAATTGTAATATATATATATATTTGAGACCCTCACAGTAAGCCCTTTCATTTGATATGTCACATGGTACAGTTTGCAAAACTTTTTTTTTATTTTCTTATTTGCCCCCCATAATTGACCTATGGAGGTCAATTTTGGGGGCAAATAAGAAAATTTAAAATTCATTTATTTACGTTACACGTCCGTGTTTGGGTCACAGAAATACATAAGCGGTCAGATTCAGAGAAAATTGGCTGTGACAGACGGACAGACAGACAGACACACGAGTGATCCTATAAGGGTTACGTTTTTTCCTTTTGAGCTACGGAACCCTAACAAGGGTCATGCACATTATAACCCAAAGGAATCTGTACTCTTCTGTCGCGTCGAAGTGAATGTATTCGTTTTTTTTTATATATATACAAAGCTGATGATAGACATTATGGGGTTTGTTTATAAAATTACAAAATATATTTATACAGGTTTAAACGTCCATTAACTTTAAGCACAGATTATAAAATAAGCCACCATCGCGACTCAATAAAAAATAAGTTATGTTATGTGGTTTCGGGCAACGAATATAAGAATCCGATCAAGTAATACCGTCAAGAGAATCGACGAGTTGAGCTCGTCAACGAATTTTTAAGAGTAGAAGTTTGTTTATTATGAAACAAGTTAGAAAACACACACCCACTCGTTTTCAACACGTCATGATCTTGTGGCAGTAGATACTTTGCTCTATTTAACGTTCACATAAGGAACATAATTGAGCTTATCTGATTGTATTGATTTGTGCCCGCTGTCGAGTGCTACCATTGTATGGAAATAGGTACAGGTAGACATAACGAACGTAGCGGTTTTTAATAATTTTAAAGGGGTTTACGATGTTAGTAAAACTTCAACGATTATGTTAGTAAGTTAAAAATAATCTTTCATTTGTCATCAGTCGAAATAGGCTGAACAAAATAGCAGAGACGTTAAGAAAACAACAGTTATATTTTTATAGAATTTAACAAAGCTTTTTAAAATATTGAGCACCAGAATAAGCAGCATTCCTCCGTAGCTAGTCATTGAATGGCAATTCTAGCAAAGAAGAGCGTAAATTGTTATAAAAGGATACACCCAGCCCAACAAATGAGTTATGAACCTTATGAAGCAGGTGAAATGGAGCACGTAATTTGTCCTTATTTCTGGTGTTAACAATGTGGATATCACTGTTTTTAGTGTAAAAATATAATATATATTTTGTCTAATATATAAGATGTTGGCGAAGATGACTTGTGATGCCACCGTGAGAATACCAATATGTTTAAAAAAACTCTGGCACCTAGCTGGTAAATTGCTCGAATAGCTCGTTTTTGAAGACCAAATATATTTTGAATGTCAGCGGCTTTGCCCCTAAAATAGACTAACCGAGCTGTATCAACGTCAGTGTATTGTCTTACTTTCCTGACGGCGTAGGCGGCTGAACTGAGCCTTCCCGCTAGGCTTGATATATGTGGGCCCCACTGAAGTTTGGCATCCACTGTTACGCCCAGAAAAACTGCCGAGTCTACAGTTTTAAGCACTTCTTTATCTAAGACGATTTTGGATCTTAGATTTCTAACATACTGTAAGGCAAACTTTACACATATACATTTCGTTTTCTTGGCATTGAGAACTAAGTTATTTGTCGTAAACCAATCAGAGAGAGTGCACTGTTTATGTCGTCAAAATCTTGTCTATTTCTGTCTACTTTAAAAATAAGAGAGATGTCATCTGCAAACAGTACAACGTCACAGATACCCTTTAAATAGAAAGGTAAGTCATTGACTAAGAATAAGAATGGGCCCAGTGTTGAGCCTTGAGGTCCACCTAACTGCACTGGTAGATTTCAAACCATAAATATGAATTTATTACTTTAAGAGCTTCGTTTTGGACACCGTAATGATGTAGTTTACGCAAAAGCGTGTCATGGTGCACGCAATCAAAGGCTTTGGAGAGATCACAGAAAACTCCAATAGCATTTTGCGAGTTCTCCCATGCGTTAAATATGTGTTTCAGCAGAGCAACACCCGGATATGTAGTCGAACGACCGTAAAGCCAATATTGTTCATCATGAAATTAAATAAATAAATAAATTAAATATCTTAGCAACTATAAGTTTTTAAACCGACATGGTCACTGACATTATTATTAGAACTTAAAACGGGATATTTACCATGTATATTAATTGATTTGAGTTTCCGATATTTCGGCACTGTTGCAAGTACCATGATCACGGATAAACTGAAGTTATTGCGGGTGGATGTTTACGAGCAGACAAAACGGTCTACCCTCTTTCTTGTTCATTTAGTGCGATTGACACCGCTACCATTGTCACTTGTTACACTCACAACTCGATTCTGTTCTCGACACACAAAACTCACTGTGTCCGCTCGCGAACTTTTTTCGGTACTCTTGCGGTCTTTACACAATTGGACCACTGGATTCCAGGCTCTCGACAATTGAAACCCATCCTCACGGTTGAAGTTCTTATATTTAGTAATCTCAATCGCTTCTGTCACCAGTCTAGGTATGTAGTGACTTTCTGTCGAGATGACCTCAGGGTTATGTAACTCAATCCAGTGGTTCGATCCGGATTCTATAAGATGTTGAGCTATGGCCGATTTCTGTGTGTCGTTGTTTCTCACCGCCCTTATATGTTCCGATATTCTACACGCCACAGTACGCTTTGTCTGGCCAATATACGACCTTTCAAATATCGTGTTCGTGTGCGGGACAAGTGAAAACACAGACTGATAGTACAGTTCATAGTTTTAAGTATAACAGTTTGTCTTGTCTTGTATTTTTCTCGTTTAGTTTATGTTATATAGAAGCTGAAAATATGTAATTTGTTATATGTTTGCATTGTATAATATTGTTAAAATGTAAAAATTGTCAAATGGCTCTCGTTACGGTAAAGTAACGTCGTAGCTAAGCCTACTGCACCAATACCGACTTCGCGCTCATTGGTCGAAAAGTCCTGCGCTCTGATTGGCTGACCAATCACAGGGCTTACATTTTGTTAGCCGATAACGTATAAATTCCGGGTCATTTGGCGTATCGGTACTTACGTACGTATATTCCTCTCAGATCCCGACGACCCCATAACTCTTCTCCAGGAGAGCAGTAGGGACCGTAGGAACAAAATCAAATCGACATTCCGACCTCGCCGCCGAGGTCCCTCGCGACGACCCCGTAATAATGGTCCTCCCCCCCGTCCCTTGCTCGGGTATGATGTGCCAGCTGGTGGCGTAGCTGAGCCTGTAGCTTTAAACTCCCCTGATAATAATAATTCAAATCTGATCCAGCCTGTCCCATCTTGCTGTCCTCCCCCCAGCGACGCCCTAAGCCGAGGCCCGTTCCCCACAGGGGGAGCCCTTAGCGTGTGGTCGCTTAGTCTGTAAGTTTTTTGCCCCTGGCTGGAGGCTTTAAGTTTTTCTTAAGGCAGCCACAGGATAGTCCGGTTAAGTAGTCTCGACCTCTCTAGGTCAACTACGAGATGCCATTCATAAAAAAAAAAAAAAAAAAAAAAAAAAAGCGTATCGGTACAGTTGGCGAGCAACAGTACTAAGAAGAACACTCCGAAATAAAGAAGATCTACAAGGAAGAAACTCTCCTGGTTTTATTCTTCACCAACCCAGCACACAAATGCGCCTATAGGGCACATTTAATGTGCCCTATAGGCGCATTTGTAGTTAGTACTGTTGCTCGCGTAGGTTCCCGAAAGCTGCTGTGACTCGAGTCAGATTCGACGATTGACCTCTTTCTCGAAGTTAGACCTACTTAACTGGACGGGTTGTCCTAGGTAAACACAAATGCGCCTATAGGGCACATTAAATGTGCCCTATAGGCGCATTTGTGTGCTGGGTTGGTGAAGAATAAAACCAGGAGAGTTTCTTCCTTGTAGATCTTCTTTATTTCGGAGTGTTCTTCTTAGTACTGTTGCTCGCGTAGGTTCCCGAAAGCTGCTGTGACTCGAGTCAGATTCGACGATTGACCTCTTTCTCGAAGTTAGACCTACTTAACTGGACGGGTTGTCCTAGGTAAACATACTCGTCCACAACGTCGCATGATACAACTCTTAATAATATGATCAATGTTTTTAAGTTTAAAGAAAACTATGTTTAATCCGTTTCGAAATGTCATATTTTTGCTACCTTGTAAGGTAAGGACTACTCACAAAGTCATTTTAAATAGTCAAATCAGCGAGTTTAAAACGATATTGTAGGATATTGTAGGAACCTTCTTTTTCCTAAACAAAAAAACTTGAGTTATCTAGATTATCCTAATAGTCAGTTACATTCCTTTTAAAAGCAGACTATGTTCACAGCGGGAAACTTCTGAGCCGTGCAAATGGCGTAAGCTAAGTATTTTTATAGGTGACTTTAGGTGTGGAGCAAATAACTCTTGGTTAAGGTGAATCCATGTAGCCCGTGAAATTATTTTTTTTACGTTTCTTGCAAATAGCTTTCGAAATTATATTTGCTGAAAAAATAATAAATAGTAAAAACCTACTTCAAAAACCTAAAACGAATAAAATACCTTTCATAATAAAAAACTTAACAGCTTCTGAAGTTGGTGGCTTCAATTCTTCCATGAACTTTAGCTTGGCACCGACTTTCCGTTTCAGGTTTTTGAAGTCGGTTTTTACTATTTTTTAAAGTAAATTAATTGTTCTATTTTTAGTTGAATATACAATATTACATAAGAGCAAGACGAACAAAAAGAATAATCATCAAAATTCGCTTAGAAATGCCGGAGATAATGTATATTCATGCATACAACTTCGTACATAAGAATAATTACCTAATGTATATACTAAAACCTTCCTGAAAGTATGTAGATTACGTTAATGAAAGAATCATCAAAATTGGCCCATTCGTTATTGAGAAAATCACGGACATCCAAACATACATACATACGGGTTGAATACAGAAACTCCTTTTTTGAAGTCGGTTAAATAAAAGTAAGAAATTTTGAATTTCGCATGCTAGTTTGACGGACCCCCCTTAAAGGCGTTGACTTAAACGTAAATCTTGATAGCAAATCAACCAATAAAGGACTAATGTTAGATGTAGATAAGACTCGAAGACTCGTCTAAAAGGTATAATGGACGCAATATCATGTGTAGCTGACGGATCGGTAACAGTTCAACATACCATCACGCATGTTCCTCGAAGAGGTGGGCAGGTGTACACAGACTATATGGGACCAGGTAAGTATAATTCCATTAACCGAATATAATAGGGATGATGACTAAAAATGTTTTTTTGTCCGTCATGTAGATTATTAAAATATATTGGACACGTATTTTTTCTTTTTGTACGTAATCAAAAGATTACGGCAATACATTGAATTAAAATGTGGCATGACGTCACGTCTTCGTAGATTTTATACGTAGAAGTGACGTAGCAAGCCCCCACTCCCGAACTTTAATGCGAGTTATCTAACTCATTTTTATTAATATGATAAAGCAAAAAATAAGTGTCTAATATTTTTCATTATCTGACTGACGGACTAAATAGAATTTCTTTTTTTTTACCCAGGCATCATCCCTATTCCAGACTCCTGGGTGCTACTGAGAATTTCCTGATGGCACCTAAACGTGAAAGTGTAAACAAACCGTGTTCCGGTTAAATTATTCCGCAATCACTCACATTCAAGGAAAGGTATTAAAAAGGTTTCAATTTTGTATCTCATCAACATTTTCAGCGATTATAGTTTGAGTAACATTACATAGTAGGTACTTGAAAATCTTCGACGGAAATTAAATTACAAAATTAACCTCAATTCTTGTGAAATGAATAACCGGTTATTTAAAATTTGAATTTCAGGTTAAAGTATTAAAATAATCAAGTCAAAACAGTCAATTTATAAGTATAATTAACAATGCTCATCCACAGGTTAAGAAAGAAAGAAAAAAAAATAATTAAAAAAAATTAAATCTACTTCAAAAGAAAATAAATCAAAATTATAAAAATAACTTTAATTTCGGAAGTCGGTGTCTTAGGAACTGTATTTTAGTTTTTTGCCACCGACTTCCTAAATTAAAGTTATTTAATCATTTTGAGTTAATTGCTTTTTGAAGTCGATTTAATTATTTTTTATATTATTTTGTTATTTCGTAAATTTTTAGTTTTTAGTAAAAATTTAAAAATTTGTTTGTAATAAGTAGTTAATAGTTTTGTTATAAATATTGCACTAGAATTTGAAGAAGGTTTATACTCGTAGAGGTTTTCCTTTTGACACCACACCCGTAGCTCGTATCAATAAGCCAGGCCGTCACACTTACACGTATTAGTCCATTATCTTGAAAACTACTTAACCGATTTTGATGAAACTTACACTGTTCCCTAAGTTGAAGTAAATGTAAGCCAACAGAAAAAGAATGGTCACGATCCGATGAATAGTTTCGGAGAAATGCGTGGACAAACATACATACATGTATAAAATTTTGTTGTATATTTGTTTGGAAGCCCTAATAGATTCATATGTAAATATGTTGCAGTTTCAATTATATTACATACATACGTGTCGAATTGATAACCTCCTTTTTTGAAGTCAGTTAAAATTAAAAACAAAAAAATAGATCTATAATCACAGAACAGAAATAGTCAGCAGCTACAGGTACGTTTTCTGGACCATTTGTTTACATTGTAATCATATACTTCTGGAACAGATATTTGTAGTTAGACAACGAGGTCAACGAGGCAATAGTACAATAACAGCAATGTGTTGTTATTAGCTGGAAAAATAATGCTCTGAAAATCTTACAGCGACCGTCATCAAACATTCAACCCTGCAGGAAAACAGGTGACCTTTCGTTCTTGGAATCAAAACAGGCCGAAGTTAACATAAGGAACTATGGAACCAAAATATAAATACATGTTTATTAAATATAATAATATATTCTGGTTTTCCCAAAACGAGTACGTACTGTTGTTCATTAATATTGCAACGGAAGATTTCTCAAAGGTTTGTTGATATACCTATCCTTGACATTTTGAATCAAAGAAAAATAAATAAAATTACACAAAGAATCAATTTTGTTGTTATTTTTTTTTTTCGTTTACCTTTGTAGGTATTGATTAGATATTAAAATCACAAATAATAAAGCTCTATATTGTGAAAGCATCAAGTTTTTTTCCATGGGGGTAGGCAGAAATTACAAAACGCCACGTGCTACGGCTGTTACGATACTTACATGTCCTTTTCGATACATCTATTATCATCACACTTAGACTTCCCCAGAAGTACCGGTAGATACTTACCGGTACATGTTTCTGCCACCAGGCAGTATTCCAGTTTGAATTTAGGGACATTTCAGCTGTGTGTTTGATAATGACAATGCACCTGTAATGTTTCTGGTATTGCAGATCTATAAGCAGCGATGACCACTTACTATCAGGAGGTATTTTCTACCATCAAATAACACACAAAAGCTACCTGATCTTTTTGAATGACGTCACTAATAAGGTCAATGATTGTTCAAAAAAAAGAATATAATGACAAATGTTACCTTATTCTACCTGGTCTGCCTCTATATAAAAATCACATTCCTATTAAAACTTAGCATAACTAGGTAGGTACCAGGAACCCAGCGCGCAGCAGGGGTACAATACTCCGTTACTCTTTAATTATAAATCATTAAGGACTTGTAATGATGTACCGATACCCGTCGCTAAGTGAATGTGGTCTGCTATGTTCATAAATATTACCAAGATAAGGAATACTGTTACCGGAGGAAGGATATCGGTATTACACAGTAATTGGATTGTTGAGAAGATGGTATCAAGTAGCTACTTGGAAGAAAATAATGATGGCAGTTCCTTCTTCGACAATATCTGCATTTGTAAAGACTGGAAGCCAACAACGACATAGGAAAGGATGGGATGTCAAGTTCATTTTCTATTTTGTTGCACCTACTATGTTTTGTCTCTACATCAGCCTAAGGGGAAAAAATAAAAAATTGAAAATGTCTACGTCCGCCATTGTATGGTAAATTTTAATTGTGCATAAAGTTCTAATAAATAAAGAAATAATAATGAATTTAAAAATACTCTTATGGGAATCGCGGCTCAAGCATAAAGCGTAGGACGCCCTCGGGCTAAGTTGAGCGACGATTTTTGGAAGGTGGCTGCATGGTAGCAGCTGGTTGAAAATAGCCAAGGATTGAGCTAAATGGCTTGCTATTAGAGAAACCAATGGCCGGCAGCGAGGCTGACGATGTTCATTACTCGTGGCTCATATTAAATGGGTGATTAGTGATTACGTTCATGGCTTGTGTGGTGAAGCGAGGATCGCAAGTTTTTTTAAGCTCCCGAATGGATGGTCTTTTGATTTTGACTGACGCACTGAAACAATCGACTGGTATGGACTGAAGCAAGTGACCGGGATGGACCGGAGGCTAAAAGCGGAAAAGTAGGAGTTGTGATAAAACCTGGGATTGGGTTATGTCTAGCAGTGGACTTAACAAGGCCACAGATTAATACAGATGGGACACTCCACAGTTCAGGTATGAAGCTACAAGTACGCGGCGGGCCTCTCACTGGGCCAATTTAGTAGGACTGCCGCGGTCAGAAAGTATAAGAGTTACGCGTTAGAAAGAGAGGCAACTTGTAGGTAAATATAACTTTAGGTAATAAGCGTTGCGCGACCTGATTTGCACTTTATTGTGTCGTAGCAAGAGTCGCTTTTTATTTAAATGACTAGCTGTTGCTCACGGCTTCGCCCGCGTCGTTGTCGGAAATTATCCCACTGGAACATACTACCGGTATCAAAAGTACCCTATGTCCTAATCCAGGTGATAGTCTACCCATGTGCCAAATTTCATCCAAATCCGTTTAGCAGTTTTAGCGTGAAAGCATAATAAAAAAATAAAAATAATAGTATCCTGGGACATTTTTACACACGGTCATCTGATCCCAAACTAAGCAGAGCTTGTACTATGGAAACCAGATAACTGATATACTACATACACTACTTTTTTTTTGTAAATACATACTTATATAGATAATTACATACAGACTCAGGACAAACAGACATGCTAATAATTCAATCATGATTCGAAAGACACGTGGCGCCATCTATTTATCATAAGAACGTTATTGTTGTTTTCCTCGGGAACATTACTTTTTCGGAATGAAAAGTACCCTATGTCCGTTTCTTTCTGTACACCTGATAACGTATATGCAAAATTTCAGGATGATCGGTTCAGTGGTTTAGGCGTGAAAAGGTAACAAACAAACAAACTTACTTTCGCATTAATAATATTAGTTAGGATTTTGCGGAGTGTCCCATCTGTATTAATCTATGACAAGGCTGAGTTAGTGGTTGTGTTCCTGATGATGCAACCAGATCACCGAAAGTAAGAAATCGGCCTAGTCCATGTCGGACCACGCACAATGAAGGGCTCCGTAGTTGGGATAAATTTATCCCGAGAACAAACTTCACATTATAATATAAAACATGTTCTCCCGTACATCGATATACGTTACGTTAAATTTTCCAACTGAAAATATAAGTTTGTAATAGCAAAGACAAAATTGTGTATGTGTTTTTACAAATAAATGATTTTCGGACTTTGTACTTTACTTGTGCTGTGAGACCTTGCTTCCCGCCAAATTTCATGATTCTAGGTCGACGGTAAGTATCCTGTATATTTCATATTTTATTTGAGAGTTTCAAACCATGTCGCATAAATGGCCGCACCTTTTATTGCGTGGACTTAGAAGCTTGAATTTTTTAAAGCTCCAAGGGATCGTAGACCTACGTATTTAATATTAATTTCAACTTGATACCTCCATGCTCTCCTGAGAAAAAGGGTCTTAACAGACTGAGCGACAGACAGACACAGATGAACATGCAACGAAATGATCCTATAAACGTTCCGTTTTTTCCTTTTGAGGTACAGAACCCTAAAAAGAAGTCTGGGTTTTTCAAAATGGTTTTTTTTACATAATATATTACTAAACCGTAAGCCAGGCAAAGTAAAGATAGCGTTTTGAAAATCCGGCCGTTTTGGGAAACCCACAAAAAAAACTAAATTCGAAAGCGAAATTCAGATTCATACATAGACACCTGTCTCTGTATGAATCTGAATTTCGCTTTCGAATTTAGTTTTTAAGAATATTATTACTTTAAGGTGAAATACACAAAACATTAGAAGATGTTATTCAATGGTTAGACACAAATAAATTAAAAATAAACATAGAGAAAACGAAACTAATTAACTTCAAAACTTATAAGAGTAAAAAAATCGAACTAAATATTAGTTACAATAATTCACTTATACAACAGATAAACAGCGCAAAATTCTTGGGCATTATTCTCGATACACATCTCTCATGGAAAGAACATATTAACAGTTTATGCATTAAAATAAACAAGTTTGTGTTTGCACTTCGAAAGGTAAAAGACGTGACGAGCAGACATATACATACCTCTATTATTGTATATCACGCTTACATATGCTCCATTATACGGTATGGCATAGTTGTCTGGGGACATTCCTGTGACATCTCGAGGGTGTTCGTAGCACAGAAAAAATGCATTCGGGCACTGTACGGCATGCATTGGTCGGAATCATGTAAACCTATCTTTAAATCCAAGAATCTACTAACTGTTCCCTGCATATACATCTATGAAGTAGCTAAATTTGTTAAATACCACAGCCATCTTTTCACCATCAACGACAATACATTTAAACGTAAAATTAACCACCTGCCCTTAAAAATGCTCTTCAGAAAGAACTATGCCTACATGTCACCTCTAATATATAACTCTTTGCCCAAAGGAATGACTGACCTGCCATATAAAAGGTTCTGTTGTGCCTTGCGAACATGGTTAATCCAGGAGAGTTTCTACACTATTAAAGATTTTTTGAATACAAGTAAGAGCAATGTCGATTTGGTGTCCACTAAGATACTGGTTCTTTCCTCTTATTTCCTGTGTCTTTGCCCTTAAAAATAATATTTCAATAATTTATGTAATGGAAATCACTGTAATTCTAATAATTGTAATTCAAATTTTCTAATAAATTGTAACAATTCAAATAATTTTAAAAATTGTAATTTCATTCAAATAATTGCTGTAAATTAGCTATAATTTTGCATGCCCGTAATGAGGGTGAAATATGTCCTGTGCTATAATTTAATTTAACATCTTGTGTACCCACCATATTTAAGGCAAATAAATGATTTATGATTATGAATAAATTAATATTACTCGTAGATACCTATCTAATATTAATTTATTTCACCTTAAAGCAATAATATTCTTAATCGCTCGTCTCTATAATTACGTATAATTACCAACGTTTGATAAAATAAATGATTAATTACTTAAACCTTTACGTTTAGACAGCGAGGATCATGACCTCTGGTGGTGACGTCACAGAGACTACACGTCTAGTCATTACCTGGTTTGATAAGACGAGACTTTCTTCACCTGGTAAAGATTTTTTAGGAGCAGCTTCTGCCCGCGACTTCATGCGCGTGTAATTTCATCTTTAAATTGAGAATATATCCTATGACTGTCGGCAATACTGTAGCTGTCCATTAGTGAAAGAATTTTCGAATGGCCACCATAGAAAACGTTTTTGTCGACAGAAGAATAGAGAAAATGACAGATTGTAGAAAGATTTCTAACGTCTTGGAGAGATCATACGTCATGTTGTCGGTACAAACAAAGCAATGTCGATGTGTGAAGCTTATTTGCCATAATATCGTAAACTAAAACGCAGCGCGTGAGTCCCGTCCTGACAAGTCGACCCCAGCCGCCGCCGGCCGCACCACCGCGTTACCCTCACCTTCACTGCTCTCCGCTCGACACCACCAACCTGCTTGACTCCATTCTGTCCGGCTGGGGGCCGCTTGTTCATATATTTTATTTGAAAATCTGCTCAGCTCTGCTCCGCTCCACTTACACTGTTTCCACTGACGCGGAGGGGAGATTTCGAGCACTTGGTAAATTCACGGTCCACTCCTCTCCACTCCCGTATCCGTTTCTATGTTCGTCACGCAATAGTTCTGAAGATTACCCCCTACATACAAACTCACAAATACCTCTATAAAATATTAGTTTAAGAGTTAGCTTCAGAGCCAGAGGATTACTATTTTCTGTACTAAGTGCTGAGAAAATAAATTATTATTATTACAGACTTGAACATGAACAAGGCAAGCTCGAGATTGGGCTTAACATGAACAAGTCAAAGACCAAACTCATGAGAAACAGCATCAAAAGACTATACATAGGGGGTGACCAGATTGCATATGTGCAAGACTATATCTATCTGGGCCAAATAGTCTCCTTCTAGACACGTCAAGATAAAGAAGTTGGTCTAAATGACTTCTTGGCGGATACCTTTTGACATGTTTATTTTTTTTTTTTTTACTTATATATTGTTATTTCCGTAAACTTTAATAATATAGTTTGAAAAAATATGTATGTAAAAAAATAATTTGAATTACAATATAAAGATGAATTACGTACGTAAAAAACTATGATTAAAAAGAAAAAAAGAAAATTTGTACGCCTCGACAGGTAAAACATGTACGGACATCATAACTTTTTATAAGATCTTGCATGCTTTAATTTGTGTGTAAACGCATGTTATGACAAATAAATTATCTTTATCTTTACGCACCAAGAGTACCTGGAGGATAAAGGAGATCTACCACTATATCTCAATCAGCCCTAATGAAATGATTGCTGAGAAACGGTAGAAGGAGCGATGGCCAACCAATGTTCAGGTAGGAGGATGACCTACAGAGGGTCGCGCTGGCGGGGAAGTCCTGGATGAGACTCGCATAGACCAGGGAAGCATGGCACAAAAGGGAGTAGGTCTATACTCAGCAGTGGGTGGACTAAGGTTGCCGATGATGTTGATGATGATGAAGATATAGGAAACGGGTTAGCAGATAACTCAGATATTATAAAGAAGTAATTAGATTTATTACCACGTCTGCACCTTCACGTAAGTAAGTGACACATCTAAAGCCCTTCTTATCACTATTTAGACCCACATACGGTTATAACCTTATATGAAAGTAAAGTTAATCAAGTAAATAATTGCTTTCAATTTAATTAGGTTTTTTATTCGCTCGGACGTAATGAATACGAAGACGCTTCATTGCGAGTGCGCCGCTTGCATAATTAAACAGGACATGATAAAAACCCAATCAGGCAAGAGTAAAAAGTGAGCATTTTTGTCTTTATAAGCTTAATTAATTGTAATTATTAGCAGAAGTTGCATCTTTATAATATATTTTTATTGATATTTTTTGAATATTTGGAATTTTATGAGTTTCGTCTGAGGAGGGAAATAATTTTAATGTATTCGCATAATTCTTGTTGATATGGTAGGTTGGTATTTTTGAAATTGGTATTTTAAGTACGCAATTTTATGTTCATTTTGAGATTTATTGCATATTCTCATAAATAGTACCATTACCTATACGATTATTGTGAATGGAATAACAGCGCGCCGGCATCAAATATTATTTATTGTAATGCAGTAGAAGTAATCCATAAAATAAACTGACCAATAAAATAACTTTAAAATCTAAAATTCCAATCGCAATAAAAAGCAGGACTTAGTTCAACATTTTGCCGACAGAGGCGCTGCCTGCCTTATCAAGTTTTCTCATGCGTCACTTATAACCACATCATGTCTGTTTCGTATAAGATATAAATAAAACTCCAATTTATTGCTAAGACTCCGGGAAAGGGAATTACTGATAACATCAAGAAATGCGAGAACTATTAATGTTTTGCAGACTTTAGTACTGCTACTTGCTAATAGATGAGGCTGATTTAAATTTTCACAATTTTTTAAGTATTTTTTGCTTCTCTCAATAATGTTGAATTATTATGGCGTCATCTTTTCGTAATATAAACAATGGAGTTTGTGATACGATTACCGATATAGATAATATTAATTTCATAGTTTATAATAGCACCTATGTAAATCAATAGATATACCTAATCTTTTGCACGGCAACTCCCACACATTGCGGTAATCAATCATACATTAAAAACAATACATCAAACAAACTGGATGTTTAAAAAAAACTCTTCATTACGATGTAAAAGGCAATAAACCTAACATGATGTGTGTGGTCTACATTGATGACCATCGAGAGCCATGTGTTATTGATGAGCGGTCGCTACTCTTTTTGTGTTGTTGGTTCTGGTCGACGCTGGTTATTGTTCGGGTCTCATATACGTATATATATGTACGTATTTCCGAGTATTTTTGTCGTTTTCTGTTGAATAATTAAGAAAAAATACCTAGCTAAAAAGTATGATTAAGTTCTGGATTCTGGCTTTGTTGCTGATCTATGGCAGGCGCGTTGCTTCAATTGCCTTCAAAACTTTATTTTACAATTCAGGCGGACTAGAATTCTGAATGAAATACACAGGTATCTGATTTGAAATATAGTCTTTATTAAATACTAGGTACTTTACATAACATTATAAAAATATCATCATTCTGTAAAAATATAGTAAACTCTACTAAAACAACTATGGGGCATTATTTATTGATTTAATGTACTTATTTATTTATTTATTGCATTTTTATTATACATTTAATTACATATCAAGCTTTCAATACCTACTAGAATAACTTTTTGTTCTCATTAGGTAGGTACTTACAACAGAGCATTATTAAATAGTAAATTATTACAAGTTAAATAATAATACACAAAATAATACATTCAAATTCATGTAAAATACTACTGATTAGCAAGAATGGCTCCTTAAAGTCTTTCAACCCGGAAAAAAGATCTTGCTACCACGCTTACTTAGGTATATAAAAATCATTCGACAACTTTCAAGATTTCACACGAATTCAAAAGGACCTTTCTAACTATTTACACTTATTAACTCCTTGTCAAGTATTCAGTGGCAATCTCCTTCCAGTCAGTTGGGTCCACGTCTTCAGTCGGCTTCGACTTGCGGATCTTCTTCAGAAGCTCCCAGCCATTGGCCTTCTCTGTTGATGTTACATAGACGTTGTTCGGATCCTGTTCTAGGGTGTAGGCACCAAGGATTAAACTCTGGACTAGACGTGCTGAGATCAGTGTCTGTGGAAAAACCACAAAAAGTAGGTACTATTATAAACGTCATATTTGTAGACTGCTTCCATCTACAGGTGAATAGCAAAACTATCAAGACAACTACGACACACTGTTACTGCCATCTGTTGACAAAAACCAAAATTAATAAGAACAACAGCTCATTACAAACCAGTCCTGCCATCTGTTATCGAGTAAACATTAACACATTATTTTCTTTAATTGTTTTTTAGTTTTACCTTCAGCAGCCTGTATTCTTCATCAGGTAGACGCCTGTTTACAGTATAGCCAGCGAGGACATATCCTCCGACACGAGGGTCTCCAGTGATCAGCATCATGTAAGTCATGGTGATTGCTAGCTCGAACACGTAGTAGGAATACTGAATGTCACCGAAGTCTATGATGCCTGTGATGCGGTAGTCGGTTTTGCTGTGGAATGAATAAATAAGGAACAAATTAATGAATATAATAGAATATAATAAACATATTTGTTTTTGCAGATGGTTAACAAATAAAATTGATCAAATTAATAATAAAAGATACTTTTACCAGATACTTCACTTCCACACACTCTCTCACTCTCTCTCTCTTTCTTTCTTTCTTTCTTTCTTTTATTTTACTTTCCACTTTTTCTTTCACTTTCTTTTTTATATATATTTTTTTAATAATAAAAAAGTAACATAAAAATAGTAAGTACTAAAATAAAAATAATATTATAACATCGAGAGGCTATAAGGAAAACTAAACTAAGTACAAGAACTATCCTCTAAGTAATACAGGGAAACATAGAAATATAAGACTAACAACAACACAGTAGGTAATTAATGTAGGTTGAAAATAATTTCAACCAATTTTTCGGTTGTGCTCTTGTTTTTTAAAAGCAAAAAAGATCCATAATGACCTACGTATAAAAACCTTAATTATTCCATGTTCATGCATTGCTCTACGAAGATCCTTAGTAAACAGAGATTTGCGTTAATTAATTACCACATCCCCAAACCACATCAGTGCTGAGACAGCGCGTCGAAGCAGGCAGAATCACGTTTGAAGCCAAAAATAATCCAGATTTGAGAGTTCACGAAAATTCTTAGCTCACCTCAATAATACTCCGTTAAGAATCTGAGTGCATACCTTCAACACTGATGAATTCAGGAGCCTAAATTAAATAGTAAAAATGTAAACAGTGCCATCTATTAGCGAGTAGCAAGACAATTTAAACCAAAAAACTTTTTGTTAGTCTTAAAAATAATGTTTCGTTTTAAAAATATTTGTATAAATAGGTGCAGTACAAACACAAACTGTTCTTATCTGAATGGTGTTTCATCATTTCAATCTCGTGATAAGATATTACGGGATGCCATTATCTTTGCAATAACGTGGAAAATAAACAAACCAACAATCTGATACGATAAAACAGTTTTTCTAATAAAATGTTATGTTAACGCTGATGTAGGTCTACACGAGATCACTAGATGATACTCACTACTTGAGTGATACATCAAACAAACAATGGCAATAAACCCAATAAATGCTTATCCAACTCTAGATTTACAAAACTCAAAAAAAATCTAAAATCAAAACTCTCAAATGTCGAAATTCTCGTACAATTGCATCAAGCTCTTCGTACAATTGCATTGCACTATCCATGCGGCCACATATCGCAGTCAACAAAGGCTGTCAAAACTGCTTTAAAAATGGAATCATCCACATTGTGTGAGCCGTTAGCCTACCCGTTTGGTTGCTTACGAAAGTACTGATCTACAAAAAATTTACTCAAATCTCAATATATTTATTGCATTCCACAATGTGAACATAAGTTTTACAAAGCCCCCACCATTATGGAACCTATCGGGCACAGCAAAGTAGGAGAGAGCCAAAGAAGAGAGTTTATTATTTTATAAGACCAGTCATTTATGATTTGTCGACCACCTACAGCATCTACACCTACGACCAGCTTTAATCAAGCCCTCCCAAAATAACTTATATTCTGCAAAATCGTCCAAAAGTTTTCGAATTAAACTAGATTTAAAAAAAAAATAACCGCCATGCGGCATTCTTTTGACTCTCATGTGTAATTATAATCTTTTAATTAATAACTTTTTCCATCAAAATATTATTAAATAGTTACTCTATCAGCATAAGTTCACTATTATCTGATTTTGTCCACAAATATTTTTTGTTAATTTTTAAACAGTGGTGACGATAAAAAAAATGTATAAGATTTAGCTGAACATAAATGTTTTGAAATTTTGGGAGGGCTTGACCAAAGCTATTATCAACTACAGTAATAGTTACTGTAGTTGATAATAGCTTTGGTCAAGCCCAAGTCAAGTCGGTCGATTTCTGGGACAGGCTGTATATTCATTGATAATTTATTTCATTGCTAATAGCATTTAGATAATAGTTTGACCAAGGGACTGCTAATTCACCAAATGTAGCAGTCCCTTGACTCTTGAAATTGATAAAACTTGAGAGTAAATAACGAATATTAGATTCTTGCTAACGCTCACCTGCCTCCCGGCTTGAGTCCGACGAGCACATTCATCTCGTTCACATCTCCGTGGATGACGCCCTTCTCCAGCTCGTCGACACGCGGCACCACCGCGTACTTAAACTCTTCTATTACCTGACAATTAATTCGTTTACCATCAGTGAGGAAGTACATTGGTATAAGTTGCAGTTTCCTGCAGGATAGCAGGATTTGTATCGAACACTATAGGAACAGTTTTAGGTCCATGCATGATGCAATACGCCGCAAGGCGGTGTCACGTCGCGTCGTCCGAATTGAAATGTGGCGAATGACTTCTTTTTCACTTATAATGCATGAATATAAAAGCTCATTCTGACCCACTCAAGCCAATTCAGAGTCGATAAGTGTGGTCACTCCCTTAAAAAAGTAGATGACTGACTAAGCAAAGAATAGACGGCGTCACGGCGCGCGGTGTGTTAAAAGGTTTAAATGAAAGAGAATATTCGAGCAATAATTCGTGTTAACATATAGTTAAAATATGCCCATAGTTCTGGTGCCCTGTCTCTTCTATCCTGGAACGTTCACCTCTTTAAGGTGAGGTTTACCCTACAATATTTTACTGGACGTTTTCACTAATACTCGGCTACACCTACACGAATGCCTAAGCATTAAGAATAAGAAAATAAAATGTAGGTTAAAAAAAGTAAAAGAGGGTAAATGGTAGGCGGTTTTTTTGGCCTGAGCCGAGCGTTGAAAACTGAATGGCGCGCTTTTATTTAGGGATTCATTCCTTCGTTCGTTCGTCACTAAGTATTCGTGAAAATGGCTAGAACAGCCTTATAAGTATAATAACCTAACCCTACCTCACTACTGAGATTATAACAGTTATAATTGTAAATAATGCCCGATAAGCATCATGTTTAATGGACGTCGTTATGAACATGAACTGTAACAAATGCAGCGCTTGACTGCGCTTGAATGCAGCGCCTGCAATCTATTCAAACCTATCTATGTATACCTACTAGGTATAATAGTAGCTACATAAACTTGGACACATAAATTGCTTTAATAGATTAGACATTGCCCACGGCACATAGCGTTTAATTATAAACTTGACATACACATGATCCCTTTAGGTTAACACTGGTAAACCCGGCTGGTTGACACTTCCCGTGACCCAAGGGCTGGCTTTTACCTTGGCCAGAGGCTAAGCATTGCCATACAACGTGGCAATGCCGCCAGTCTCTTGGGTACATTACCAGACGACAGCGATGGGGATGAATTTTGCGACGCCATATAATAGTTTTTTTTTTTTTGTTAATAGATTTATTTGGCTAGGATATTATTTTTGTAACTTAATTACAATAAAAATAGTAGTATTCAATAGATTATTAATCTAAGAACATTTTGTCGAATACCCACTCATACGACTGTTCATGTTTTTAGGTTAAAATTTCAAATAATTATGTAGTAACATAGTTGAGTCCTAGAGGTTTATGGACTAGGCTGAAAGTTCAACAGCTGACCTACGGCGAAGGTAACATCATGAAGACACCTAATCTACTCGTAGTAATAGTCTGATGCCAGCAACTGGCCACCTGCACCGCCTGCACCGCCTGCACCGCTTGCATGATTGTTACACTGTACTTATACTGCTTTTACCACTGAAACGTCTCCCGCTCTGAGTGGAGCGGGAGGGCGTGATAGACTTTTACTGACTAAAACCCACTCGTGTTCCTTCAGTTGCCTGTGCCAGGGCCACGATAACTCTTACAAACAACCCGCGACCCTGCGTAGGTACATATTATGGTCATACACGAACAACGATTGTAAAGTACTACGCACCTGAGTCGTATGAAGGACTTCTCTACCTGTAATATACTCTATAAAATTTTTGTTACTATTGTAGGTGCATTTTCAGTATGCGAAGAGGACTTTGCACAGTAGTGTGAGAGCAGGCTGATATTACTGTTATATATGTCGGTACATCTTCTTTTAATATACCTAGACGTACTAGTTCTAATAAATCGTCAACAGGCAGCAACTCTTCTCCAAGGGATAAAAATGGTTTAGTTTTTTAAAATTAATATCTTCTGTAACAGTTAACCAGGAAACAGTTTGTGTACTCCGGATGACTACGATGGAGTCTCCATTGTCATCATCATCACATCCAGAATGTATTTGTGCTCAGCACGTCTTTTTCTTCCATATCATCTGTCACATAATCCATCTTTTTTTAGGGTTCCTTACCTCAAAAGGAAAAAAACGGTATCCATAAAGCATCACTCGTGTGTCTGCCTGTCTGTCTGTCCGTCTGTCACAGCCAATTTGATCCGAATCAAATGGACCGATTAAGTTGAAATCTGGTACACGTATGAATTTCTGCGACTCAAACACGGACGTGTAACGTAAATAAATTAATTTTGAATATAGGGACCAATTTTGGGGGCCAAATAAGAAAATTGAAAAAAGTTTTGCAAACTGTACCGTGTGACATATCAAATGAAAGGGCTTCTCAAATACCTATATATATATTTTTTATAATTTTAAAATAAATTGTTTTAAAGTTATTTCAGAAAATATACGGAAATTGACTATTCCCCCTTATTTTCGAAATTACTGACCCTAAAATTTTGAAAAAAATTTCAGGAAAACTTATAAGAAGTCTTAAAATAACATGGTAAATCTCTCAATATTGTGCATACAAACTTACATTTGCAGTTGGAATGTATGGGAGAACATGTTCTTCCACTACAATAATAAGTTTGTTCTTGTTCTTGGGATAAATTCATCCCAACTACGGAATCCTTCATAGTGCGTAGTCCAACACGCACTTGGCCGACTTTTTTATTTTTTTTCTGTCGTTCTTCTTTACATTATAGAGTGTAAGTAGGTACCTATCGCATTACTAAAAAACATCTCACTACTTCTAATGATGCACACCACCATAGACAATGGCTCACCTCCCATCTCGCACCGCATGCCCTGTAACCTGCATACGTGAGGACCTAATGGCTGCGTCAGCGCACGGTAATCGCGTTGCTGAATTTTGCGCCAGTTATTTAAAAAGTAATACGTATATTTTTTCGTGTTTTTTTTTGCCATCGACAAATCGCTAAGAAGAAGGAGCTAATGCACTTCTTACCTCCTCAGCCAGGTCCAGTTTCTCCGCATCCTTGATGACGTACTTGAACTTCTCCAGATCAGGTACCTTCGTCAGCATCCACATGTGCTCTCGAGCGACCAGCCCCGAGTGATTGAAGTTCTGCAGACAAAACATCCGTCAATAACATCCATCATTTATTTAAAAGAAGAGATATCATGTTGTAAACTTCAAAATAAAATCTACGAGAAGCCATCATATCATTGATACGGCCGATACCGGGGAAGCTAGCTACATCCCTGGCTAGAGTGTCGTTGATACGGCCGATACCGGGGAAGCTAGCTACATCCCTGGCTAGAGTGTCGTTGACTCTGATATTGCTGAGTACCTATCATTTCACTGATAGTGTCATTGAATTGTATTAAAAAAAAAACACGAGTGAAGAAGCCGAGAACCGTACCTATTCTTTCAATGGGACAATTTTACAAGTCTGATTTGGTAATCTAGGACTTTGTTTGACCAGACTGGGTACCTTCGCGAGTTCGCACCTATCTCCCACGTTCTTTTATGCCTAATATAATTGACCGTATCAAATCAGATTTATCTGCCACAGAGGACAATATGTTAACAATAATTACGCTACACATATCACAGTGACTGGTAACGAGACTACAATACGAATTGTAAAAACCTTGCTCTGTCACATTAACTACGTACTACATAAGGAATATGTTGGTATGTTGAGTACTATTGTGTAGTAGAATCAATTTTTAATGGAATCTCTATGTGATCTCACCTTCGTCAACTTGGAAAATGGCTTATTTTCAAATACAAAGTGTAAGGGACAGCCCCCCGCAGTCTGATGGGGTGAATTCAGTACCTATATCATACTAAGATGTGGGAATCCAATAAACCTGATTTTTTTTTTGTGTTTTTGTGCACAAATCGGAGCGTCTGTTACTGGTGGGAGGGGTATGTAATAGGTATGCGGTGAGTTCGATGAACTCTGTAGCTATGCAGCAGTGAACAGCTGATTTCACGCGTCATTCGTTAGAGTAATTCAACATCCATTGCAGATTTTTTTTTTTAATTTTATCTGTTTTTTTACATAAAATAATTATCCGGTGGAATATGATTCAAAATAAGCAGCTGAATGCACTCTGTTAGTTTGCGGAGGGCTGTCCCTTACACCCTGTAGGACACTGTAGGTACATATCCATTACCTATGGACTAAAAATATACAAAGGATTGGGATGTTTGAAATTGTAGTTTTTGGATGTCGTTAACCAACTTAGGATTTAGTTACATGACGGTGTACAGATGCCAAATATATGTACATGTGTCCTAACATTCCGCACATTTTCCAATCGTGTACAAAATGTCGGGATAATTCGAGAAGAAAAGTGTTAATGGCCCATGTCCAAATATAGAGAAAACTTTTTCCTAAATAACAAACAAATATCTCAAAATTCATGTCAAGCTACTAGGGACCTTAACATAATATTTGCAGTGCATGTGATCTGAAAAGCAGGTCAAGGTCATACATGGTACAAAACAGCTTGACATTTCGCACGAAACCTCATTTTTCATCTAATATTGATCTGCTATAACCGTGTGGATACCAGGATACAATAAAACCAAGGAAGTAGTAGAAGTATTAAGACGGGCTGGTGTCCGCAACTCCACGGCCAAGAGCGTATGTAGACCAAGGAACCTGCAGCATACTATCCAAGTTAGCAACAATACTCCGAGCTGATAGAACGTGATGTAACAAACAAAGGAAGATCCATCAACGTAAGCTCAATGAACACCTTAATCGAATCACCAGGATACTATAACCCTGAGGCACTCACCTGCAGCTTAGTATCCAAGTTAGCAACGAACTCTCCGAGCTGGTAGAACAGCGCCTCAGACTTGGGCACTCCCTGCAGCAGCTCTCCGGGAACAAACTCTAGCAGTCGCACCGCATGCTGCTTGCCTCCGATTTTCTCGATGGAGTGAAAGTGGCCGTAGACGTTGCGGATGGGTTTTGGGCAGGTTATGGAACGGGTTGCTGTGAGAGAGAAAAAGATATAAGTGGTGAATTGTGGAATTATGATATGTATGTGACGGTCCTTCTGATCGAATTACAGTTACAATCTCAGCGAAAACTGACAAGGGCTTAAGAGTGGAATAGGGTCCAAGGGTCCTTCAACTAGGCGGGTGATATCATTGTTGGAAGAAACTAAAGGATTGTTCATCTCAAATGACCTTCTATTTTTATTAACATAATAGCATATTACATCTGCTGCACCAATACTGTGACTGGCCCGGGGATTGAACCCTCGCTCAGCGGTCGCGCTTGCAATCATAAAACCAACAAGACTGGTTCGAAATCTTAAAAAAAAAAAAAATGCAAAAATCACTCACCCAGAAAATTCATAATCTCATTCTGAGCTTCAACTACATCAACATTCTGCGAGTCCATGGAGTTCATAATCTTCAGCACATACCCATGTTCACTGTGCGACGTGATCAGTGGGTTCTTCACGTTGGGGTCTTCGACAATCTTATAGTTCTTATCATCGTAGCCGTTGAGTTCTGTCAGCTCTAGTACTACGATGCCGTAGAGGCGTTCCGCTAGCAGTTTGACCCCTTCATGGTCGATCGATGGTCGGATCACCGCGCCGGGCTCTAGGGTGTTTGTTGCCATGATTTCTAGGGGAGTTAAAAGGGTGGTTGAATGTGTGTGTTGGGGAGCTAAGCAACACAGTTTGGAACAATTGGTGAAGTGAATGTAAGCTAGTTCTGGTGATTATTTAGGAAAATGGTGAAATCTGAATTCCATCACACCTGTGTTCCCCGCAGGGTTGTACCTATAGTACACCCACATTTCGCCAGTTATGTTTAAGTTCCATGTAATAGGGGGCGAGCCTATTGCCATCACCCGGGGACAAACCCAGACTCCGGACTGCTACTGAGAAATTCCAGATGGAAAAACCCAATAACCATTCCCAATAATTCGAACCCAGGACCTCATGATTAGCAATAGCGCTTGCGACCACTAGACCAGCGAAGCAGTCAAGACTCCAAATCGAGTAGAGTGAAATCTGAACTCCAGGTTTTGGGAAAAATGAAAATGACATGTACTTCAGTTTATTTCTGACACTACTGCTGTGTATAAAGAATGAATCCTAAAACACAGGATAACAGCTGATTTTTCAATCTTCAGATAACTTTTTTCACTTGCGGTTTATCAGCTTAGAAACTATTTCAAACAGCTTAGGAACTTTTTTGGGTCGTGATTTAGGTTCTATGAAATTAAATGTTCGTTCAGTGGTACACAATGAATTTAATAATACAGTTACTATAACTAATCACGGTACAATAACTGATATTATAATAATTACGAAATGACGCGAATAACGCAAGCCACGGATCCACAGAACCGACTGTGTTGTGTTGTGACGTCGACTGTGTTCGAACTTAGCAGACGTGCGAAGTCATAGGTACTTGAGCTCATGTGTGCATGTGTGAGTACCATACCACTACACCGCCAGAAATTCATATCAAATACGTCGGTATATGGTCTCCTAAGCTCTAACAAAATCAAACTTATAAGTCAATGCAATAAAAATACGGCCATTTAAGCGGCATATTTTGTTACTCGCACCTCACAGCACAAGTAAACGAAAAAGTCCGAAAATCGTTAATTTATAATTTTGTCACATAAAAAAAAATTTTTAGGATTACTAATTTTAAATTTATATTTGGAGAATTGACTGCGACGGTACATCAATGTATGGGAGAACATGTTTTTCAACTACAATGTTAAGTTTGTTTTTGGGATAAATTCTTTTCTACTACGGAACCCTTCATTGTGCGTGGTCCGACACGCACTTGGCCGGCTTTATTCTTATGAACAATCGCTGGTTCATCATAAGACATCTGTCGGTTAAAGCTCTTTTTCCCATTTGCCACAGCTGACTCAAATATTGTTTCTGTGACCTCAGCAACCATGTGACTGCGACAATACTCGTAATGTCCTGAGTTCGTGATGCACGGCACGCATGGCGGTCAATATCGTCAGGGGTGAACAACACGCTTCTAGGTTGCCGCAGAGCCACACATTGTTCTACTGAATTGTGTTAAGATGAGAGGCGATGTAAGCATAACTATGGCTATGTATGGTTTCATAGTTTGCTTTTAGAAATCACGGCTAGATTTCAGATCTTAGATAACAAAAAATCTGAATTTAGTAAGCGCAGTTTGTGCAGCGCAGTGAAGACAAATTTAAATTTTACTACGGTTTCACGGACCTTAGACTAAATAGGCTCATTGCATTCCTTTTGATACAAGCTTTCTTCAAACGGCGTTTTGTTCTTTTCTGAGCAGATTTACTTACGTCCGATATGAGACGACATCTAACATTCTTTTGCGGTCAACTTCATATTGATTTTTAACTCTATTTTGGCCAATATTTCTGATGTTTCTCTTTAGGTCTTAGGAATTAATATTTCGACACAGTGAAAAGTAGAGGGTTACGCGCATGCGCGTGCACTTGCAGTAGGACGTCACACGCAAATTTTATCCAGCCTTAAAATGTATATAAATATGACCTGTCTTTTGAATGCTCAACCATTACTCTAGCATTAAAAGTCTCGTAATTATTAGCGGTTGAAATCTTACATGTTTTTGTCGGTCAGAAATATTGAATTTACCACCTGTACACCGAGCGAAAAGACGTTTTCACGTCAAAAAATGGACTGCTAGAACTGAAGAGATACCATAACATAATGCTAAAATCTAAACTTAATAATATTATAAGTGCAAAAGTGAGTCTCCAACCCTCGTGTTCTGAAAGGCAGGAATTATATCTGTTGTCAAATCTCTTGTCTGCCTATGTAACTAACGTGAATTGAAACTTTTTCAGAGACATCATCGGCCTTCCAGAAACAGACAGTGAACATCTCTGTAGGTATTTTGTTGCTAAGCCATTAGAAAAAAGGCACAGTTATATTTGATTTGATTAGAATGACACCTGTATCATGTATTTTACAAGCTTTTGTTTAGTTTCGCCTTTCCTGGTGTCTGTCTGTCATCTAATCTTGCAAGTCAAATTTGAACCAATCCCGGTTTTGATTTTGATTTATTATGACATGGCGCTAATCTGATGATGGAGCCAGAAGGTGGCCATGAGAACTCAGTAATAAAACGACGCAACACTATCGAGTTTGGGCTCGTTTGATTCGACTTGACAAAGATTCTGGCCTAGATGATATCCAGACTTATTAAAGCTTATTTAAAAAAAAAAAATAATATTATAATACACGGGTTTAATTTTATTTGGTTTGAATGTTTGAGTATTATTTTATTGTGTATGTGTGACTATTATATCAATTTTATGTTTTATTTTAATGTTTTTTTTTTTTCAATAAATCCGTAAATTTGTTCACATGCCTGAAAACGGGAGCTGAACTAGGTGGACGGACAGTCTTTCAATTTAATTAGAAGGGAAAAAAACAACAGTAGGTAACAGTCTTTTTGCTTATCACACAATGCAGCTGTTATCCACCACAAGTCAATAAAAGGATCAGTTATTTAACAGAGTCAACAGTAACATTGGTAACGATTGACTTGTATTGACTCGACTATAAATACTCCGCGACGGTGGCGCCGCGCGCGGCCTTGTCTCAACTAACGTCACATGACTTGCCGGTACCTCGCGCTTGCATCTTGAAATATTTCATAGAAATTACTAATTTATTATTTGTTTTGTGATTTTTTGGAGGTTTGTCTGGCATCTCATGTAGGTTTAGATCATGTATTTTCTGTAAAGTGTCCTTCAAAATTATAAATAGGTGGCTAATACAATATTGAAAAAAACTTTATTTGAAACTCATATCTAAATAATTAAAATTAAAATCCGATAAAGAAGGGAAAATAACGATTAAAGAATGAAATATTTCGAGATAACAGATTGGTTACACTTTTGTAATAATAACGTAAAATTATCAACCGTTTAAAAGACCAATGATCAAAATAATTTTGAAACTTATGAAGTTACGACCGAAAAAAGAAAATAAATCACTTCTATAGTAACTTAATAAAAAGTTTAAATAAATAATAACAAAACTGAAAATAATTAAGAAAATAATACCAACGAAAACACTTAAAGATTCACTCAGAAACAAACAACACACACAAAGAAAATAAAAACAAAAAAACACAACCCAAAAATTTCCAAAAATTATTGATGGTAAAAAGTGGTAAAAGCCAAGAACAGCTCACCTCACAAGTTCACAAGTGGTCTCCGCTGTCAAAAGTCAACAACTGAGCCGAGATGAGCATACAATGTAGGTACTGTACCTAACACTGATAACGCAAGATGAGTTGCTATTACGTGTGACAGTCGCTATTGCCATCGCGATGGAGATTAACATGTAAACACTAAATTAAAAATGAGTCACGGATTTAACCATAGATATAAGAAAGAAGTTTTTTTATATTTCGGATTTAACATTCACAGATAAAAAATTTATCCTAAAATAAAATACTTCAGAACCAATCATACTATAATGTTATTAACTAACTGCATTAAATTATATACAGTATGTAAGGTCAAACGAGCGACTTAATGAGGGAGAGTATTCAGTATTCGATTCTCGTCTCAAAGATGTAAAAAACCTATAACCTTAATTTGTAACGTAATTGTCCAATAAAATAACAATTCATGAACACTGAGCGCCCAAGAAGTGAACTTGTAAACAGTAATCTCGCGCCAAAACACGTGCCAATCCTGCCGAAAAAAACCCTGCCCCTTTCCTTTGTGTTGTCTCCGATGCACCGACCGACAGGACACACTCCCCCTCCCGCGCTGACCGCAGTCTATGCAAGTGTGCCGCTATTTCCACATGTCTATTTGCGCTTCCGCGTATCGCTTAAACAACCCCGCTTACTTCGCAACAATTGTGTCCTGTAAACGTGTTGTTGAATAAGCAAAAATTACGTCTTATTAATATTCCAATGAAGAATATTGGGATATGGTTCTGGCCTACGCGTTATCTAATGATAGTGTGTGAGGAACCATTAATTCATACCGAGAGATGTTTCCCAACCGCCAGATTCCGTCGTATAATCTTATGTTAGGTGTCAACCATTAAACATAACACAAGTCCTGCAAAAATTTCCTGAAGAGATAGACATGCACACACACAATGTTGCAGTTGTGCATTTTAAGTCAGCATTGTCAGTATCATGCTGAGCGACGGCCGTTTTTCGTGGATGTGACGGATATTTTCCCCCAACTTATTCTTTTTTGTGGGATTTCTTTGCGTCACTTTTTACCGCAAACAAACGTAATTTCTTACTTTCTATGATGACAGATCTAGATTTTGAGCTTATTCTGTGATCAAACCCAGAACCCCGCTTTGCAGTAGAGCTTGTAACCACTGGCACAATGACGCTGTTGGTGTCAGTAATCCTCATGCAAGTATTTCTGATTTTATTTTATTGAATAGTTTATGTACAGACGCCAGCACATCAAGCTACTACAATCTGTCAGATTTCTTTAATAGATTTTCGACTTTATTGATAAAGCATTAGGTTCAAGGTTGATTGGGAAAATCTGACAGGTTCGGGTAGGTTGACCTGCTGGCGTCTGTACATTTACCTAACAGTTAATTTTTAAACTTGAGATGACATTTTAAATCCAAATATATTGGATTCTCATTTTATGCTGCACCGGTTGACGTCATCACGTCAACGTCGGCTGTCGCTGAAAACCAATGCTATGGCTCTGTCTCGCATAGGGTCACAGCGTTATGCTGAGTAATGGCCGTTTTGCATAGATGTGACGCATATTTTCCCCCATGTTATTATGTTTTGTGTTTGTGTTTTTCCTTTGCATTATGTTTTACCGCAATTTTCTTTCTTCCTTTTATTTTGTTTATTGGAAGTGGGGCCTACATTCTATCCATGAATGATAGCATCTGATCTCTATTCGCACACGTATTAGGCACCGTCTCCGTTGCTATCTGCCGCCGTTCGTGACTCTGCGTTTGACAGATTACAAGACTACGGCTACTTTAACAATATCATATTATTTCAGGTATGTAGGTACTTACCTATGTCTGTGTTGTTTATCCAAATATTACGTATGTGACGATACAGGTGAAATTGTTACTTTACAAGAAAAATAAATACGAAGACAAAATTAAAAAAAAAACAATAAACCTGCCTGCACAAACACATAACTGAGAAGAGAAAAACAAGAATTACCTATAATCTATAGAATTTTGGTATCGCAGGCGGGGACGAACAAAAGTTACACATATTTCAGGTTATCGGTTTGTCCCCGCCGGTAATGCTCGTTTTTTCTTCTCAGTTATGTGTTTTTTGTTTCTTTTTTTAATACTTTTTTTATTTCAATCTTTTTAGTTTTATTAATATATACCATATTATATAGGTACTTACGCAATTTAAAAATGATTGGCTGCGGATATTTATCAATTATTGAATTAACCAAATTACTATTCCTAATTAAATTTAAACATATAACTTATATAATACGTATAATCCCCTTTTAATTTCCTTTATTTTGATACGCTTTTCGATAGGTTTCATTATTTTATTTTTATTAACGTATCACTATTTCGCGCCAGAAATCCACCATTTTCTTTTTTTTTTTCAAACACCTATCTAAGGACACTTGGGTTTTTAAGACGAATATAACGATACCTTAACTGTCGAAATCCATCCAGCCGTTTGGTAGATACGAGGTAATAAAGAAATTTACAAATATTTATTTATTTATTGCTCTCATGCACATCACAGTTACAATAATATTATATTAAACTCTGCTGTGGGGTTTTGTACAAAGTACATGAACCCTGTGAAGGCGCCGCAAATACTATGTTGGCTTACTGTTGAGTTTGTGGACAATAAACTAACAAAAATCGAGTCAAAACTTATCAAATCTAATCATATTACAAATAATTGCAGAAAAATTGTAAGGCATACTTATTGTTAAGATGTCCAATTAACAGCAATAAGCAAAATACAATAACACAGATACAGTCATATTTAAGTCAGACGGTATTCATTTATTTATTTATTTGGGAAAACTAACAGTTACACAAAAGTTTTTTTAATTAAAAATCCTTAGTATCTAAAGTTAATAGTGTATGTGTAGCTCACAACGTTATACACATGTTACCCATTCAAATTTTTATATAAGAACTAAATAGGCGTGCGAATGAAATCTACATACCTATCATTATGCTTCGGTTACAGTTATAAAGTAAATTTTGTTCATTTTGGAATAAAGTATTTCGAAATTTGTTAGATGATAATGTAAATAGATCTATGTCCGAAAAAATTGTGGTATAATTATCTGCTATACGACGCGACGTAGAGATGCACGAACTCCAGCATTGGTGCGGCCTCGCGTCTCACAACAGTTCTAGGGTTGCCAAACCAGAGCAGTCATATCTGCCGCTACATATGTCATAATTTAATTTAGTATATAGAAATAATCATAAAAATAGGTAATAGTCACAATCATGTCACGTCAATATTCATTGCTAATAGTCACAATCATGTCACATCAATTATTCATTGCTTATAATTATACTTAATGAAAGTATGTCATTTTACAATTCAAAACAAGATAAAATATATTTAATGTCATTGGAATAAACAATATAATATATCTTTGCTCAGACCGGATCTTACAAAATAAAGAGAAAAGTTACGAATTGAGTACCTAGAAGCTAATTTACAAGATACGCGCGAAAAACATAACCTTTCCTTGGCAGTTGGGTAAAAAATGCACTTTGATTGTCATTAGAAGCCCATACCATTCCCACTGTTGAGACACGGGCCTCCTCTCTGTGTGAGAGAGTGGGCCATCCACTGCGCGGACCCCGTGCGGGTTGGTCTTGGTGGATTCATATGAAGGTTTGTCTTTGATTTTTCGGTTTTACGACATACCGTTTTCAAATGCTACATACTAAACATAATATACTCATTTTGTCTACATTGCAATATTCATACCTATTTATTTCGTTGGTAGTTTTTTTTTTGGTATTGAATCAAATTGAGAGCAAGTATCTTACCTATATACCTACTACTAAGAACTGCAACGCAAATAGGTCGTAGAACTCAACAATATTGGACTACTTATGGTCAATTTAGAGAAATGGGTTCACCGCTCCTGACTTTGAGGGGACCGACTTGACTAGCGCAGACGATTGACCTCCGATGGTACCCTGACATGTGAATATATAAGTAATCTGTTTCAGAAGTATCTGAAGATAATAAAAAAACCAGTTTCAGGTTAATTTTTACGCGATCACTCACCAAAACGAATTCATATCCTATTCATCTGTATTTAGAAGATTTCAACATTGTATCTCATCACTTTTTCCAACATTTATGATTTTACCCCAAAAAAATCATTAAATCACTTTTATTTTTATTGTGTCGTGTTTAGATATCGATATCCATCACGTCTGCGAAGTTTCGCTAGTTTGACCTTACACACGAATGAAGTAGGTACGTACGGTATGCAGAATGTGTAGATTTCTAAACCTTCGCTGTACACAGGTCGTCTTGGCACTCTACAATTCACAAAAATAACAACAAATATTTTGAAGAAAAGCGACACAACGCTATTATCGAGTCGCGCCAAAAACGTAAAGACAGACCTAAGTCCTCCCGCGGGCTTGCGGATGGCGAGCAATGGGTAGCTCGCCGTCCGGTAAGGACCAGGCCCGGGTCGACGGCGCGTTGTGTTCCACGCGCGCCTCAAAGAGATGTCAGCACTAGCTGAAAGAGTCCGCTAGGGCCGATGCCCGCTAGGGTTGCGGGTTGTTCGAAAGAGTTACCGTGGCCCTGGCACAGGCAACTGAAGGAACACGGGTGGGTTACAGTCAGTAGAAGTCTGACACGCCCTCCCGCTCCACCCAGAGCGGAGGAAGTTATTTAATGATTTCACATCCAAAAAAAAAAGACCTAAGTCCTCCTACACGTATGTGTGTATATCCACATACAATACTACTCGTACAGACCAACGTTATTGTTCTAGTATTGAGCGGGTGTTCAAGACTAAATTCTGTCTAGTAAGCCATCTAACTCGCAAGGAATTGATTTCTAAATCAATTCTCAATCAATTGATCCTAAGGCCATTTGTCCACTATCACGTCAACGGAACGTCAACGATATCGAGATGACGGTGATAACGAGATGACGGTGCGGAAATAGCGATACATACATTTACTAGTGTCTACCGCACGTCCGTCAACGGGGCTTTCTGTTCGGTTTGAATACTCTTCTTTCTCGTTGACATCCCGTTGACGGCTTCCGGTGTAAGGGTCGTCGTTAACGAAATCAATAAGGAGGACTATACAGGGTTATTTTATATTGGATAGCGAAGAAAAAGAATCAGCTGTTCCCAACATGTTCGAATAACTCGTCAAAATGTAGGGAACAACTGATTTTTTGTCGCATTTTCAGGCTTGGTCCCATAGTAAAAGTAGTTCATAATGATGAGTGGAGTTGACCCCTTAAAAGGATGCCCATGAATTCGATTTCATCCCGTATAAACTTCTAATATTCCACTACGGTACATTTTGAGGCAACACAATATTTAGTGATCACGACGCGAGGTGCTAGTTGTTCCATCGTGACAATAAGGTTGTTATCACGTCGAAGTCGACGTAGCAGACTGTTGTGAATAATTAATTGTAAAGTAAAACAATTTTTCATGCATTTTAAGGATTTGTGTGGCTAGCTGGTGAAGTGGTTTCTGTGTGGAAAGGAAAGTGTTTCTGATTCATATCCAGATTCTTTAAACGTATGGATCAGAATGCTGGGTCACCAAAGGGATGAATGAAAGGCAATTTCATGCAGCTGAGATGAGAATATTACGAGGGATGTGGTGTTATGAAGTCGGTTGTCATGGTGTGAGTATGTCATGCGGAGGAGTACCTACCTAAGAAAAATGTCGTGAGGAAAGTTTTGAATGTGAATGACTATAAGAGTAGAGGAAGACCAAAGAAACGATGGATGGACTGTGTGAAAGGTGATATGGCTAGAAAGGGAGTGACTACCGAGATGACGACTGATAGAGAAGTCCGACCGATCAAATCGGTCGCATAAACATACCATCACGCCTCTTTTCGCTGAAGGGTTGCGCAGAGGTGTCCCTGTAGTATACTACCACATTTCACCAGTTATGTTTAAGCAGTTTTTTTTATTTTTTTTTATTGTTTGTTATTCATAAAAATCAGTGTACATACATTTGTTAAGCCTCCAAAACATACCGCACAAACCCTCGCGGGTTTAACAGCGGTATGGCCAAACACGGCAACTCGGTGCCAATACATACTTAGTTATTAACTTAGGTAATAAACAACTAGGTAGGTACCTACATATTATTCCCTACATTGCATGCAATCTAGGAAGTATCTTTTTAATACCTAGTAGTTAGGATTAGTATTAAAATCACATGTCCGCACGCTACTCTCATCAGGCGCGGATCCAGGTTTTGGACAAGTGCTGGCAAATTTTCCTCTCTGGGATTTTCAGGTTTGATTTCCCAAGCCGTGAAAGAACTCCTTCGGCCCTTATTTTCGTAAACTCAACAACGTGCCTCCTTCTCGAGGCTGGCCACGACGTATCCACATCTTGTTGTAGTACGAGTATACTGTGTACATACAAAGTAAACATACAGGTTGTAAATCTCATGTTTCATGTTTCAATGGTTGTCATTTTGTGTGTTTTATTGCCACAGCGTGTGCGAGGCAGCAGCAATGGCATCCTGCAGATGGTAGTATCTCGTGCGGATTGCCCTATCCAAAACAAATGGATGCGCATTGTTTTGGGCGCACACTAACACATTGTTTACGTCATATACCTACTAACACAATATTGATTTTGAATTTATTGTAAATTATTTCATTTATTGTAATGTTAGTATTGTGTTAATTGATTTTAATTTAATTTAATGTATTGTATGGATTATAATTATCTGAAATAAATGAATTAATAATAATAATAAAAACCCTACCGCCGTATCTCTACGTTGACGTCGTGGTGGGGATTGCGCGCTCCTGAACTCTAGGTATGTGCCGGTAGAGTTTACTTTGCCGAAATAGATCTAGGCTGAGGAGCCTATCTCCCGGGAGAAAACTTGTTCTTCAACCCTGGCTTGCCTTTATTGGCCGGCTGGAGGGAACACTGACGAGGAACAGAGCTCCCACCTCTTTCTTGCCTTTATTGGCCGGGTTGAGTGGAGATTCGCAAGAGCAAACGTGCTCGGAGGAAGGAAGTGTTCCAGTAAGGTGTTGGTAGGGATCTTGACCGTACTTCCGGGATGGTCCTGATAGCCGTGGAATACCTCTCCACTCCTCAAGCACCTCAGGAAGCGTTGCCCCCTTGTCACTACGTCACTATGTGCTAGCGGCCGTTTCCGGGGGCCAATTATTGAGTGTGCAAGTCACCCCCTGCCATTTTATTCGTGTATAACTAATTATACATTGGTCAGACAGGAGACATAGTTCTTCTATAGTTCAAGTTACCCAATCCATTTTAGCCACCCAGACCCATAGCCCAATATGTTTTGTTTCCATGTTCTGCAATAGTCAATCAATCAATCAATCAGTTTATTTGTGAAACATAGGTGTTTACATAGGTGTTTACTTAAATAGGGGGTGCGCTATGTTTTGTCATAATTAAGACATACAAATTTATAAGTGACCCATTAGGTGTCATTACATTATGCCATTCAAAAATACTATATTATATATATGTATATTTTAAATTAATTAATACATGAAAAGAAAAAATTAAAAAGAGAAACATCAAAACAATAAAATTAATAGAAAGGTAAAAAATGCATCATTATAATAATTGGTCGTTAAAAAATTCGTCAACAGTATAATAACATTTGTCAATTAATAATTTCATAAGAGCTTTTTTAAACTTATATAATGTCATATTTTTTATGTCATCAGGAATTTTATTAAACACTTTAGGTGCCATACCAAAAAAACTTTTTTTGCATCAATGCGGTCTTACATTTTAGATGACATAGTTTATTTACGTATTGGGCACGCAATGGAGCATTTCTAGTGGAAGATATTTTTTCAAATAATTGTGTGTTTCTTTTCACAAACAACGCAGTTTCCATTATGTATAATGCTGGAAGGGTCAGTATTTTTAAAGACTTAAAATAGGGTCTACAACTATCCGTTGTTTTTATATTACACATTGCTCTGACACATCTTTTTTGCATCCTAAATATAAGCTCACGGTCAGTCGACTGCCCCCAAAAAATTACGCCATATCGCAACAAAGAAGCTACAAGTCCATGGTATGCTACCAGTAACGTATCTTTATTCACCTTTTTTGATAACTGAAAGAGTGCATAAGCAGATTTACTCAGGCGTTTACAAAGTTCTTCTATCATAGGTTTCCAAGTAAGCTTACTGTCGATGGTAATACCTAAAAACTTAGCATTATTAACTTCTTCTACTTTGTGGTTATTATAAGTTACATTAATATTTGGATGTGGTTGCCGCTGACGAAAGTGCATCACCTTAGTCTTATTTAAATTAATTACGAGATTATTATTCTTCATCCAACGTATGATACTGAGAAGGGATTTATTAATATCATCTTGATAAGTTGTCACATTATTACATTTTATAACAGCTGTGCTATCATCGGCAAATAGAATCATTTTGTGTCGTATTATTTTTGGCAGATCATTTATATATATCAGAAATAATAACGGTCCTAGCACGCTACCTTGGGGCACGCCGTATCTTACGTGTCTTGGTCCTACACCAACCAGGGGTTGTCCTTGGGTGCACTTGCATAGTGCATATAGGGATGATCGTCGGTTGGTGCCTCCACATCATTTAAAATTTATTGTCTAAGGGGCCTCTGCGAACTGGCTTCAGAACCTCGTACGCCTTCCAAAGGTCCGGGACCCTAGGGTCCCGAGACACGTAAAAAAGGATACCTTTCTTCTGTGCACTAATAAAACGCCTCTCGTTGATCAAAAAGGTACGTTCTGCGTACTGGCAGTAAGGCCCCTTTAGTCATCTTGTGGACGTCATCTGTAGGTGGTTCGATGCCCGGCCCAAGCAAAGTGTTACCTACTTATTGGACAGTTCAGCTAAAGCTGTGGATCAGTTAAGTTAAGCTAGGGTTCCCTAAGCTTGCCGTGGCCGACACATAGCGTTTGCAATTTACCGTCGAAAGACGTCACTGAGACGTTGTTTATGAAAGTAAGTTGTTGTGTTTCCCTAGAGAGCGTCCTTGCCACCGTGATGTTAAATCCCGGCGCCATTTTCATGACGGCCGTCACACGCCGCCGTTATATTGTGGGTCCCGCTCATCTAGGGAACTGTAGTGAACATTAGTGTTCTAGAACCATCTCTTTTGTCATTCGCTTGTTTTTGTTTATGTTTTCGGACATATTCGGAAAATTTCGTCCGATCAGTCATGATTAGGTATGCCACGTCGTGACGCGGAGATGAGTTATCACTGATCTTAGAATTCGCAGGGGTGAACGACATTACGACATTGATTTATTTGATGACTATAAATAGGTACCAGATTCAGACAAAGGAGACGACCCCTTTGAGCTCATTCAGACTACAGAGAAGACACTAATCAAATCCTTGAAAGCTAGGACCTTGGAAGCTAGGACTCTCCGTTCAGAATGAGCCCTTTAATAATCAAAATATTTCATTTCACATAAACGTACGCCATATATGAAACGTCAGAAGCTAGGCGCGGGGTTCCAATTGGTCGTTTTCTATGAAGAAGAGCCGGCAGGAATCTCCACGGCAGTTAGTCTTTTAAAAATAATTGCCGTTTACAATATTTCCAAATTCATAACTGTGTTATATAATAGGTATGGGAGGACAGCGCAGGCCGGTCAACAAAACATTAGAACATGAGATTGCGCAATAAAATTACTGAAAAAATATGGCTGTTAATTTGTTAGTGCTAGTATAGTGTATAGTGTACCTAGTAACAAAATCAAATCCTACATTACCTAGGTACGTCGCCAAAATCATTCTAACGACAAGCCTTGTCACAACGCTACCGTCATAGATTCAGATACATATTGCATTTTATAGCGTATCATGTTATATAAATTCAGTTACAATATTTCAATTTTTAATACGTTACGACAGTAGATAGGTACATACTCGTACCTACCTAACTATAGTTGCAAAACTTCCGAAAAATTCTGAATAATTCCGGAATACTTCTGGGAAAGTTTCTTTAAATCAGAATTATTCAAAATGAATTTAATTAAGATTTTTATTTTTTTTGCTGAAAAGTCATATTTTGCATCGATCGTCGATCGCCGCCGCCGCTGCCCCTCTGTGCGCCGGCCGCTGCCGCCGCGCCGCGCACGCCCGACTGCCACGAGTCGTGCGTGCAGGCGATGGCGGTGCGGGGTGCGGTAAGAGGGGAGATGCTCCCCGGAGAAGTTTTCCCCCCCGCGAGAAACATTCGTACCCCGCAATCGAATGTTTCCGCCGAATATTTCGCCCGAATAATTCAATGGGAATAAACGTTGAAATATTCCCAAAGTTTCGGAATATTTCGGAATACTTCCGAAGTATTCGACGGGAATGATTCGGAATTTTTCCCGCCAGCATCTATATACCTAACCTAAGTAAGGCATTTATGGATAACGTGGAAGGATTGTTTCTTAAAATCCTCTTGAACATAATAAATCTGTGTAAAAGTACTCACGACGTGAATTTAACATCCCTATGTATTTCACTGAAGCTACGTTTCTCTGAAAGTTTAATTAAAAATAGCCGGCCGAGATTTTTCACCAAGTTGTAATTTATGTTATCGAACCCTACGCCATCTAGCGATTATTTATACGACTACCTACCTAGTCATTTTTAAAAGTACTTTTGTTCTCATCTTAGCTATTCAACAATAGATGTCGCTTTAAACGCTTTTAAATTAGGTAGTCTATTCACTAATAGATGGCAGCACAAGTAATCCTTATTGCAAGGTGTTCTATCTTTCACTCTAATTATTCTAATTAATAAGATAAATGAGGGTTACAAATAGTTCTTTCTATTTTTGTGAAATTTTCCAAGAAACTGTGTCCAGTAAATACTTTAGGTATAAACTGACAACGAAGAAAAAGTCAAGTGCTGGAAAATAGTTTTTGTAAATAATGATTCAGTAAAAAAAAACGATTATAAAACTATCAATCTGTACATGGTTTTAATAAAATTCTGATTTCTTATTGAACTTACATTTTCAAATGTTCAACAAAACTTAGTTTTTCTACCAACCCGCGCCCAACACAAGCGTGATAGGTACCTAACATTAATTAACTTTTCACACCAACATCAACCAAGCAAAATTAAAAACAAATTAAACACTGCACACTCAATCGCGTCGATAGCACCCCTTCTGCCTACCCTCTTAACTAATTGGCATGGCGACTAATCCCTGGCACGCGACAAACTACAAAGAAACTAATTTGTTTTAAAATGTGTGAGTTTGACAAGTGATTGGATCATGGATAATATTGTGGATACTTACTTAGATGTAAATCGGAGTGTTGTGGTTCCTGCGGTCTACAGCTGGAGTGACGATACTTCACATCAGCCTGCAGCAGTCCACTGCTGGACATAGTTCCCTCCAATCGCACGCCATTCAGCTCGATTGCTGGCAACTCTCATACAGCGACCCTGCTAAGAAAAAAGTAAAGTAGGACGCTCTCAGGCTAGGTGGAGCGACGACTCCACCTAGCCTGAGGGCGTCCTACTTTACTTTTCCTGATTCGCGGTCTAGACTCAAGAAGGCTTAAGGTGCTGTCCGAGGCACGGAGGGTCTCAGTATTACTTAGCCACGAACCCGTCAAAGTTTACCCAGGGATGTAACTGTAGTGTTAGGTAACTTTAGACTCATATATCACCAAAGTCAGAGTCATTTATTAGCTGGTGGACCTGGACACCAGGATGCAGGCAGTCCAGGGCAGCCATGCCATCCTTGGATGGAAGGCTAACTAGGTGCCTACTCCGCCTGGACAGGAACGGCCAGCGCCTGATGACGCGGGGACACTGCTCGCTTAATAAAGACCCAATACCTACCTACGCATAACGGACAGACCTCTGTGCAGAGAGTGCATGGAGGCGGAGGAAACCGTTGCGCATGTGCTGTTTGAATACACAGGCGTCACCCAGATTAGAACAGCAACCCTTGGGTCTTTTTTCCTAATATTCTTTGGCATAACTATTTTGGTATATTTTTTTGGCAGAATAATACTTTGCCATAGGTAATTGGTTTAGGCATACATTTATCTTGTAGACTAATTTACCTGACCCGAAAAGCCTAACCCTAGACGGTCAACGTCAGGGGCACACACAAGTTCGGTTTGGTTAGGTTCCTTTTTATTATGCCTTAAATAATTATTCGTACCTAAGCTGTTATGCGTAAATATAATTAGGATAAACAAAAGTATGCCATGTTATATTATGGCTTAAAATTGTATGCAAATGGATAGTGAACCCAGGAGACGTAATCAACTTCTGGAGGGAGGTGGGCTGCGCTGGATAGAATAACTCACTGACGGCCGCCATGGCTCATGCACAATGGTCCACTCGAAGGACTAATTGCGGAAACCAAACCATAACATAGATAGAACATAGAACTATTGAACATAGGCCTCTAGCCATAGGCCACAATACCCTCCGCCTGACGCATCCAGTCTCTCCCAGCCACCTTCTTAAGGCCGCCGGTGCATCTAGCTGGGAAGAGTCCCGCACTACGTTTGCCGATACGCCAAAAGTAAGCCATGCCATGGTGTAAAGATCGTATCGTAGCGTCACTTGAGGAGGTTCTTATAATGAAGGTACTCTCAACTGAAAGATATTTCACTAAACAGTGGCATTTAACTTCACCACACAATCTCCTTTCAAGACAACAATACTGATTCACAATTACATTATAATTATCGCTCTAAACTTCTATTATCAAACGTATGTGAGCTCAATATACATAGACCCTGCCATACAAATGCTATGTACTACTTCAGAGCTCAACTTATGTCGGTACAATATTATACTTTGACAAAATCTTGTTTTACGCTAGACGTGGTTTCACAGTCGCTTAGACTTTACCATGTTATTTTTTACCATTTGAAACTACACCTGTCAAGCAAAATTGAGTCTTAACATAAAGGATCAAGGTGGAAATATGTGTTTGTGGAAAAGCAAACGTAAGTTGGCACTCTCCTCCTAAGGCAAAATGCTCCTGAGATAGAAATCTTATAAAGGAAACGTCTTTTTCAGTTTCCCATTGTCTACAATTACTTGGCTTTGTGATCTCGACTATATTCGTCTCTGACTAACATTCGCTTTAATGCGTATCGCTGTCTCTTTCTAGCGCTCTTTGGAAATCCAATTTGAGATTTCCGTTCGCATCTGTGTTTTGTGGTTTTCTTTATTTTTAATTATTTCTTTTTTTGAATCTCGAGTTGTTTTGATCTGATCGTGGAGGAGTGTGTTGTGTTTGGTTTTGTTGCGTCTTTTCTTTAGACTTTGCTCTACTTTAGTAAATGCAAAGTTGAATTTATTTAGTTTTTTGGCAATACATATATACTGTCGACATACCTACTGTCTAAGATAGCAGCATAGCCTGACCCGTTTAGCTGGATGACAGCGGCTGAGGTGCGAGCCAGATTGCGTGCAATGAAAATCCAGACTTTTGAAACAGATCATATTATGTCCAGAATACGTTGCAGGGTTCCTAGCTAACTATCAGCAGCCCGCACGGATGAATGCTCTGCGTGTGAGACAAAAATGTGAAATCTTCTTCTTGGTGTGTCAATGGCAATCTAAATGTGTACTAAATGGCTCGGCACAGACTTTGTGTCCATCAGTCCATATAACGCACAGGCGACTGGACACGCAGGACACGGTATTAAAGGTCCCATCGTTTGTGGAACAGCACCACGTTTACACTCCAAGGCGGAATCATCTATGAATCTCCACCTGAACAGGTTTTCCTTGTTACGGCCAACCTGTGTCCGGAGTCTGTTTAAAGACTTCCAGGTCAGCCAAGGCAACTCGTGTTCAGGTGGGAGATCTTCAGCAGGTGTAACGAATGGTTTGGGTTAGATGTACTGTGTCGCAACAGCTTCAGTCTTCTCTAAATCGTTCGCCAGTGAATGTGAAATTATCTTCTGTGTTTCCGAACTTATGCAGGGGTGGTGAAACAAGCCATTTTAATAATAAATATCTTTTTGCCCCTAAAAGAAGTTTATTCCATCGTAAAGAAAGAGGTATTTGAAGCACTCTCGAAGTAAGAAATAATTTGAATCCAGAAGATATTACTGAAGGGCAGCAGCGTGTTGCAACTGATAGATGACCCCAACACTTTCGCTGGCCATAGGGCTGCCCCTGACAGACATTCAATCGTGTTTTAGTTGAAGAAATAGTGATAGAGGTTTTGCTAGTTGTCTTTATTAAGAATTATTATAAAGAGGTAAAATTTGTGTAGGTACTTGTATGTAGGGGGTAATCTCCGGAACTAAAGATACGATTCCAAAAATTATTTCACTGATAGATCTACACTATTGCCAAGGATATGTTTTATGTTAAACACGCGGACAAAGTCTCGGGCAGCAGCTAGTACTGATGACAAACTGGGACTGTCAGGTATATGGCCTTCCTTAGTGAACAGAAAACTGCGAATGGTTTTAAATAGATCGAACGATTTAGTTAATGTAATTAGAAAGAAAGCGAACTTAAATTTAAATCATAAGTACCTACGTCTGGTTGGTGGAAATACTTTCTTAAAGACAGTCACTTTGACATAAAATTCTTCGTAGGTATTACACCAATAATTCTTTGTTTCCTGGGTTAATAACAAGGTGGGGCGCAATATTTAGTTAAGTTCTTTTTGTTTCAATAAAATCAGTTCACATAAATAACCGCTCCGTCTTCTTCGCAACTATTTTGTATACAGCTGAACTTCTTAAGATTAGACAAAAGTTAAATTACAGCAATAAACAAAAAGGTGCTTCTAACAGACGATACCTTCATCTCCAAACCCCATCATTCAACTTTTAAGAAAAATAACACCACAGGGATCGAATTACATGAAAACAAAAAACGAAATAAACATAATATTTAGTCTGTGCCAACCCTTAGCATACTATCAGTGACTGACCCCCGCTCCCGTTAAAAAGAAATAAAAAAGTAATAAAATGCAAGGGCACAATAAAAACCACAATAATAGAAGGGTTCCGCGGTGTGATGAACCCTAATTTTTGTGCGGAAACGTTTACGCCAGTAAGGAGTGTTTCCTTGAGGGATATTGCCCATATTAGCATTTTTTGAGTCTTTATTTTTCTTTTCATTTAATATGAGATACAGTGGGAATGAGTTTTCTTCCTAGCGGGTTATTGAAATATTTTCGATGCTTCATTAATCCATTGTATGAAAAATTAAACAGTCCGCTTTTGAAACTTCTCACGTGAAAAGTTTCGTGTGAAGATTAAAATTTTTCAGGTTGCAAAATACTTCATCTCTTTTTTCAAGATCCATTCATTTCTGCAGTTGGTTCTTGACTTGGAGGAACTCCTGACTAAGTAATAGCTGCCTCACGGGTCAATCGATCAGTTTAAGCTACGTTTGCCGCTGTCGGTCCGTGGATGGGTGACCATCTTTACATACTGAGACCCCTCAGTAAGCCCAAGCCGTTGGTCCCGGCTGTCTTTCTTGGATCTTTGACAGTCGTTACGGGTCGTCAGAAACCCGAAAGTCTGATAACCAGTCTTACCAAGGGGTATCGTATTACCCATTAACTGGGTTGTGGAGGTCAGATAGGCAGTCGTTCCATGTATAATACTGGTATTCAGCTGCATCTGGTTAGACTGGTAGCCGATCCCAACATAGTTGGGAAAAGGCTAGGCAGATTGATTGTTTCTTGGCTTTCGTATTTACCTCACTGGATCTTTCAGCCTCTTATTATGTTGTAACTTTAAGCTCACATAATCCTATATAATCACAAATCTATAGGAATCAGGAAGCGTACAGACATAGACCTTCATAACTTATTTCATATTTCTGTTCTATCCATTTATGTAAAGCTCATTATTATTATCACGCCTTGACTTGTTGAAGTGTATTTTTCCACACTGTCCCCTTTTCAGCCTATCACTAAGTTCCTCATACGTATCTTGATCAACGCCGTCCAGCCATAAATAAAACTTCTTGCCAAAAGGAGCTAATCAGAACCTTGCGTCGTTCTGAAACTGCTTGAAAGGTGTACTGCTATTAAAACCGTAGTTCACCGCTCTGAGGCTCATAAAACACTGGTGAGTAGTGGCTGCGTGTGTGACGGCGCAGGCGCAGGTCGGCTAGTGTCACAAAGTCGATGTGTTCTCCGCGTCGCTACTAACTGAGTGCGTGCTATAAGTGCTCGCACGGGGGCGGACTAGGGTGGCTGGTTATTATTTATTTTATTTTATTTTATTTTATTTGAAAGGTACACCAACGACCTATTCACTAGGAATATTGACATAATAATAAATAACATATGTATTAAGTTATGGTGAATTAGTCACTTACAGGCGTACACAGCACTTACATGAAAAATAGCCTCTTAAATATATGTTTTAACAAGATTTTTTACTCGTAGTGAGAATAGAAAAATTAATTAGAAACAAAAAACAAAACAAAATCATAATCGATATTAGAATCAATAATTAAAATCAAAGTTATCATTAGAATTAAAATTAAAGCATTAAGATTAATGTAAAAAAAAAAGAAAAAACAGTAAAATTCATATTTGATATTCAAAACAGTAGACGCAATAACGAATGCAACAAGAGAACAATCCAAAAATTTTTCAAAAAATTGGCTGGCCCCACATGTGGCAAAAAAACTAAAAAATAATAATAATAATAATAAACAATAGGGACTCAAAAGTAAGTTATGAAGTTATGATCCGTAACTAATAGTTAAAAGTTTTCTGCGAAATTGGGAAAATGAGTCAGCAAAAATACCAATATTGTTGCTGATATCAATTTTATTATAATTAGCCATTAGTCGACTTAAGGGGGCATTGAGACCAAGGTTGGTTCTAGATAAGGACGGTGCAAAGGTATTTGTTTTACGCAGAGATCTAGTTATGGTACGCCTAGGAACAGTTATATTAATTTCTGATAATAACTCAGGTACATCCACCAGGTTATGGATGATTTTGTAAAACAAGAGCTGATCAGAAGTGCTTCTACGTTGTTCTAGTGGTAACATACTGAAGTGATTAAGCCTTTGGGAATAATTAGCGTCATGAGGGCAACTACGGCTTCTAAAGCGTAAGTACCTGGTGAAAGCCCTCTGAATACGTTCAATCCTGTTAATATGGACACGATATATGGGATTCCAAACTGGAGATGCGTAGTCCAGTATGCTTCTGACAAGGGTGTAGTAAAGCCCTTTTAGTGTGGATATGGACCGAAACTCCGAACAAGTTCTCTTCACAAAACCCGACATTTTTGACGCTTTGGCTACAATCGCGTCAATATGATGATGATTATGACTATTTATAACCTGATTATTTTCCTGTGCATGGTAGAGATGGTACGACTTCGACCATCACGACAGACTGAAGTCAGTAGTGTTGGATTGAACGATCACAAAAGTTACCAACAAGCCTCGTTTTCTTAAGCCTGAAGTGGAATTCTTTCACTGTATCAAATATAAAAAAAACAACAACTATTCGTTACTTTACCAGTGCACAACACAAGCACTATTGCTCTTTGAAGTGTACACATTTCTCAAACTACCACTAGGACCGACTTCTTAACCAAAATGTGATGATCAATATACACATCGCACCTTGATAACAAAAGTGGCATTATCAAAACTATGATTTTCTAAATAACTCCATAATTTACTAGCATATTTTCAGTATATATAAAACTTACAGTAAGAAAGTCAAATTGCAGTCTTTTATTTCAGTTATTTGCTAAGATATTGACCAAAATGCTGCGTCAAAAAAGCTTTAAATGGACATAGAGAAAAACTTAAATTTTTGTATAACGCCACTTTTGTTTTCAAGGTGCGACATGTAAAGCTTCTGCCATCTTATCCTGAAAGCGAAGCCAGCGCTTAGCAAGAAATGAGGCAGTCCTGATATTAAACAATACAGTTATAGATAGTCCTCAAGTCCAGCCCTGTATTGCCACCATGATAGTATTTTGTTAGTCGGCAGCTTTGTCGCGAGTGGTTCGCTCTACCATCGATCTCCTATCCCCCTCACTCCGCGGCGATTAGACAGAGATCGAGCGCCAGTCACGGGACACTGCCATCGACTCGGTGTGACAATATTTGGTCACTTATTGGCTACACTGGGAACGGTCGCAAGCGCACACAACAAACTAGATTGTTTAACGTTATTCTTGGTCATTTTTTGAAGAAAAAAAAGGTTATCGTTTAGAATTTTTAAAGGGTTTTAAAAAGTTCACGATGTTTTCTTTGGTTAAGTTTCGCTCCCATCGTCTTCTTTATCCTGGTTCCATTAATATCTACTCAATGTTAGATTGTTAGGGTGTCTCTACGAATCTAAGTAGTCATTGACTCTGCCCAACTTTCGGTCTGATTAGTCTCTTCACCATAAGGACTGTCTTCAAACTCGTGCCTATAAGTACATAAAAACATATTATTACGATTGGATCATAGGATGTGTATCTTTATATATTTTTTTAATAAAAAAAAAAATAAATATTGTTTTATTAAAAAATACATGAAGCAATTGTTAGCTATGAGGAAATTGTCACAACGACAGCTTGTCAAAGGTCTACTGCTAACACTCCTTTACTACAGAGTGCAAAAGTGCTAAGTAACCGCCAAAATGGTTCAAGACAAAAATGTAAAGTTTCATGTGCGCTTGATGTCACTGGCGTCCATACCTGCAACTAGAAACACCAAGACTACTTGATGACCTTCTCTTCAGGTTGTATTGTAAAATAAATCATCACCTGCCTAGCCTTTTCCTCAACGATGTTGGGGTCGCCTTCCAGTCTTATCGAATGTAGCTGAGTACCAGTATGTTTCATGGAGCGTCTGCCTACCTGACCTCTACAACCCAGTTACTGGGTAATACGACACCCATTGGCATTGGCAGACTTTCGGGCTTCGGACGACCCGTAACGATTGTCAAAGATCCCTTAACCTAGTCGATCGCCCGTGCGGCAGTTATTACTTAGCCACGAGCCCTTAGTACGTACATCCACACTTCACAATACAATAACTCAAGAATAGAGGGAAGAGTCCCCCCTCTATAATAGGTGGAGGTTTACGAGTATTCACAGCAGCGAGCTATACACGTGGATACGAATACACAGTCCGAGAAGTTTATTTCAGCCATCCACATAATATTTCCGTACTTAATATGAAAAATGTCAACGTAAATCTATACATATAATAAAATCGTAAACTTTCCGTGTCTGTACATTCAAGATTTTTGCAAAAAAAGTACTGGAAGACGCGGGAAATAAGTAACAGAACGTAAAAAAGATTTTTCGAAATTTTGTCTGTTTGTGCGCGCATCACGTAAAAGCCACTCATTGGATTCAAAATCGAATTACTGAAAGATAAGAAGCTTTATTGTGAGTAACATTTAGCGGTTATACTCGTATCATCAAAATCGACTTACAGAATCAAAAGATATATTTTTTTTTAGTTAAAACCCTCATAGCAACCCTATTTTTGACATATATTTTTTTACTATCCTACTATTATTAAAAAACGACACGTGCACAATTTCTGGGCAGTAACCTAACAAACAGTACTAGGCATGCATGAATTCAACATAGTATTTCAATCACATTAATAGGACTTGGATAAAATTTGGCTCACAGATTTTGATAAAATTTGGTTTATTTTAGTCAGTTACCGGGATAAAAGTATCTATGTAATAATAATAATAAAAAGTTTATTGATTCATAAACAAATGTTACATTATAGGTATGACACTGGATCCCGCACTAGGATGCCCTGTGTCGCAGGATCCAGTCTCTTTCGACAGATAATGTGAATAATAGAGATAACAAATGCAACGGTTTCAGCATAATTAATTAACCAAACCAAATGTGTGTGTGTATCTGATGAGTGTAATTATGTATGTGATGAGTGTGTATGAGATGAGTGTGTATGAGATGAGTGTGTATGAGATGAGTGTAAATATGCATGTGGTGAGAGTTAGTGTGTAAGTGATGATGAATATTTTAACGATTGAATGATAATAGATTTTCCGTTTCAGCATAATTAAGCCCAAGCAGCCAATCACGTACGTTAATCAGGAAACTCCGCCATTACGGGATCCGGAACACCGCTCTGGATCTTCTTACTTCATACTTGAGTAATAGGATTCAGAGCGTTGACGTTAATGGAAAAAGATCGCCCGGATCTATAGTAACAATGGGGGTCCCACAGGGCTCGATTCTTGGTCCTTTCTTGTTTCTTATTTATATTAACGATTTGCCCTACCTCATTAAGGATAATCATGATATAGTTTTGTTTGCGGATGATACTTCACTTTTGTTTAAACTTAAACGTCAGCAGCTGGTTACTGACGATGTAAACAGAGCGATCTCAAAAGTAGTTCACTGGTTCAGTGTTAATAATTTACTCATTAATGAAAAAAAAACCAAATGCATTAAGTTTACGCTACCTCACGTTAGGCAGGTGAAAACTAACGTGTTGATAAAGGGCGAAGAGTTGAATCCTGAAGATAGCACAGTATTCTTGGGCTTAACTTTGGATGCTAAGCTTCAGTGGGGCCCACATATACATAAATTGTCAAAAAAGCTAAGCTCCGCAGCATACGCTGTTAGGAAAATTCGTAATTTAACCAACATAGAGACAGCCCGTTTAGTGTACTTTAGCTATTTTCATAGTGTAATGTCGTACGGTATTCTGTTGTGGGGAAATGCAGCCGACATTCAGACTATCTTTGTTTTGCAGAAAAGAGCTGTTCGATGCATTTATAAATTAAGTCCGAGACTATCTCTCAGAGAGAAATTTAAGGAGGTTAATATAATGACTTTGCCTTCTCAGTACATTTTTGAAAATCTTTTATATGCCCATAAAAACATTAAATTGTTTAAAAAATACAGTGATATCCACAATATAAATACTAGGAACAAACACAAATTTGTTGTACCTCCAACAAGGCTCAAGAAAATAGGTGGGTCATTTAGGTGTCAATGTATACGCTTTTATAATAAACTTCCAAGCCACGTTCAAGATCTGAGCCTTAATAAATTCAAATCATTAATTAAACGCAAGTTGTGTCAGAAAGCTTTTTATACCGTTAAAGATTATATTGAGGACAAAAAGGCTTGGGATTGAACTGCTCCAAATTTTATATTATTTTTATTTTTGCATACTGAATGTTGAAATTAATATTTACTTTGTAAGTATTATATTATTTTAATTTATTGTGAATGTGAAGACTATGTAGGTCATTGCTTTTTTTTTTGTTTGTTTTATTTTTTCTCTCAGTTATTTTTAATCATGGTCTGGCAGTTTGAGTAATCTATGCGGCCTACCCCAATGTCCTTTCTTTGGTATTGTTCGTCGAATCGTTGAGCTCCTTAAGTTCTGAGTTGAGCTGCGCGATTACTGACAAATGCGTGCACTGACTGGACAGGTCCTCTCAATCTGTGTGGTTCTTTCCTCAAAAGACCATTTCAGACACCAATCTACATGGTCTTTACATGAAGTGACCAAGATTATGTCTGGACTTTATAAGAGACTGTGACCTCTGAGTTTGTTTCGGCCTTTCTTCTCAGAGTAGTCAGTTAGGAAACGCCGACCTCATCTAGTTTTAAAAAAAAAAAAAACTGTATTGACTTGTAAAAGTGTTTGTACAAACCTACTTACAGAAATAAAAATCATTTATCATTTATCAATCTTGAACCTGTTTTTTGCATCCAAACTTTGTCAAGGGTAAGATTTTAAGCTTTATATTAACTTTTTCATACAGGTAAGGTCCAGTACGAGACAAAGCCTTATTACCAAATTTAAGTTTCAAAACTCTGTTCCACTTAGGTTTTCTACGTGTGCGCTGACCCGTTACCTCTGTGGTAGCTGCTGTTTTATGAAATCTAAGTAGCATTGATAAAATGTACAGTTAATCCATGTTAGGATTAACACATGGATACTTTTATCACGGTAGATCCACGCGGGCAAAGCCGCTGTTAAAAGCTAGTATAACTCGTTTTTTATAACTGTACATTTACAGCTGTCAAAATCGTTAGGTAAGATGATTGAACTCGGTGGCTGCTTACCTCCTCAGAACCCTGCCGACGACGCCACTCTACTGTCTAAATATCCACTCCTGTCGTCTGCACAGTTCTATAATATTATTGGTTAGGCTGTTATTTTAAATACATACACTCTCATATTTTGACATTGACGGACGCACAGATATGAATATCGAGTTATATGAAGTAAAGCTTTCACTGCTTGCAGGGCATACCATGTGACTGAGGGACTGTTTCAACAGGAAAGTGGACCGTGTAGTCCTCCTCTCTGCTATAATAACAAACTGACTAGCTGACTTTTACTTTGTCAAAATACTAAATGGAACAATACGATTTACCTTTAGCCATACTTATTGCGTTTAACCTGTGAGCCTAACTTTAATTGAGCCGAAGAATGTAGTGATTATTAAGATTCCAGCAATAACGGTTTTATAACCAATCACGTGTAATTTATAAAGGTTGTCTGATTTCTTATTAAAACACTCAAAAGGAGACCATAACTATGAGCTATGGATATATTGTAGCGGAACGTATCAGAGTTGCCCTTGGTAATGTCTGTAAAGATAGCCTACACAAGTGACATAACCAGAAGCCAGTCTGCCTCTCTCATTGTTTCATATCTGGCCTTGACTGGCCAGTTGGCGTGGTTGGTTAAGATACCACCTATCATGCCGCAGGTCGTGGGTTCGATTCCCATCCAGGACAAACATTTGTGTGCATGAACATGTCTGTTTGTTCTGAGTCTGGGTGTAGTTATCTATATAAGTATGTATTTACAAAAAAAAAAAAAGTAGTATATGTAGTATATCAGTTATCTGGTTTCCATAGTACAAGCTCTGCTTAGTTTGGGATCAGATGACCGTGTGTGAAATGTCCCAGGATATTATTATTTATATTATTATATCTCATATGAGCACGCCTAGAGGTATCGTCACGTGCTGATGTAAGGATAGGACTAAGGTGACATTCAATGACTACCTATATTATAAATTATATAGTCCCTACGTAATAACGTATGTATGTACCCAAAGGTCGTCCGTGAACCGAGCAGCAAGGTTGCTTACAACCGTTTGGTAAGCGATGCAACCGAACATGCTATGTACGTATTATACCAGAAGTACAGATAGCAAGAAAACCTTACGTTGTTCTTGAAATATTTTTATGTCATTTTAGGGTAAATCGAAAGTAAGCTTTTCAGAAACTTACCCAGAGCCGTACTCGTATAGCTTAGAAGGGAGAAAAGGGAGTCGAGCTACACAGGGAGAATAAGCAATTGTGGAAGTTTTGAATGTTACGAGTACTGTAATTACCGCCGCTGCATATTTCTGCCGTCTATCAACATCGCTACGTTCCGGATTCCGGATTGATGAGCATGTGGGCGTTTGTGCACTACAAATTTTACTATCAGGCAGTCCGATTTTTTACGGTCCGATGTGGCAGGAAAAAATCGGATGATTGGCTTGTGCACTTGTCCGATTTTACTCGGATCGGTTACCTCTTTAAACTACACGCCAAGAACGTCAGGGCGCGTTTCCATTAAGTCGTGACGACAGATTATCGTGTCGTTTAAAGCGTCGTGGCTTGTGAATTAAATGGAGATGTTCACATATAGGACGACACGATTAACTGTCATCCACGACTGTTTTAAAGTCGTGGCTTGTGTATTTAAATGGAGGTGTTCACATAATAGGACGACACGATAATCTGTCGTCACGACATGGTGGGAACGCGTCATAATTACGCTACAAACGATGAGTACGCCCGGAGTGGGGAAAAGTAAAATATCGGACGGTAAAATTACGTACAGTGCACAAACTAGTATAGGTATACATTTATGTCGTGCCGTATCGAACTGTAAAAGATCGGACTACCGGACAGTAACATCCCTTGTAGTGCACAAACACCCTGTATATGTGTCCGGTGACTTTACAGACAAATGAACAAGTTTAAAGAATAAGTTAGGTACCTACTTATACTTTAAACTTGTTCATTTGGTTATTACCTACTATCGGTTAAGTACAGTGGAAATTACATTCAAAATATGTTAAATATCTAAATGGTGAACTTAATTTGAATAAGATTACTTTGTTGTCTCTACACCTCCGCACCAGACGGTAAAATATATTAATCCAAAAACTGGAAAATACATTTGTCTTGTCAACACAACGCACACACGCACATAAAGCCGTCTTTATTGTTAATTTCATACGAATGTGTGTGTGACGTTTTTAGATTTTGAAATTTTAAAAAAACATAATTATGTAAGTCATAACTTTTTTATGACAACCACGGCTATTGCTAATAACCACGGTTTCTGATTTTCTTATAATATATATATATATATATATTAGGTATTGTATCACTTACCTACATGACGTTTTAGGTACTGTTCTTGTTTTGGTCAAAAGTTTGTATAAGGTTTCAGATCTAGGGCAAGTGTAATTTAGCCACAGATGCCCCTCAAGTTAAAGGGGGAAATTTACAAGATCCATACAGTACGACAGGCCTTATCCCGGGGATAAGGTCTGTCGTACTGTATGGATCGGAATGCTGGGCCGTGAAGAAGACGGATGAAAAAAGATTGCATGCAGAGAGATGAGAATGTTGAGATAGATGTGTGGAGTGACGAGAATGTATATTATATCATTATCAGACCCACAATTATCTTGTAAAATAAATTCACTTGCTTAGGAACTGACAGACCAGCAATACGTACAGTTTTGATATCATTCTGCCACACACAGGCGCATGCGCACACTTCATGCAGTGTAAAGTGACGCAACTTTAATCTGTAGTTTACTTAATTCCATTGTTTGTTCGCAATTAACCCGCTTCAAAGACACCAATTCGGTACATTCGTGGAGAGAAGTGTTAGGAAAAGTGGCAGAAGATTTAAATAGCAAGCAAGTGCGATTTGGAATCGCACACGAAGGGCTCCGTACTAGAGAACAATATATTTTGACACTACCTACATATTAAAAAAAAAACTTCAGTTTAAAAAGAAACATGTTTTTTGTATGTTGAATTTTTAACTTTATTTTATTTTATTATTTTTTGGTATAGCGGCAATAGACATACACAATCTGTGAAAATTTCAACTGTCTACCTATTACAGTTCATGAGATACAGCTCGCTGACAGACGGACGTCCAGCGCCTCCGCTGTAATATGGTTCCGTTTGGCACCCTTCACGTACGGGACCCTAAACATATAGGATAGGCCTAATAACGGGAAGTTTGTTCTATCTATCGTAGATCACATACCTAGTGGGATCGTAGTCACACAGATGCATGTCACTAATAAAAATAAAATTCAGTAGCAGTTGCAATTTTGCAGCCAGGCGTGGTGCGGCAGCGGAAATTAAATTCATAGTAGAGATGGTAGATATTAAGTATAGTACAGTTTTTACCCTTTAAAAAGTGCAAATCCGATCCTGCATAGAGTATTGCAGCCTCCTTTGGGATGGCTCAGCTAAATACCAACCCACTTGATTCGGTGGAACGCAGAGCTACGAGGGTCATTGGCGAAAACTGGGGGATGCCAAGCTGCACAACTTGGCTCATCGCCGTAAGGTTGCCTGCTTGTTGGTCTTCTAGAGATTGTACTTCAGTAAGTGTGCCCAAGAACTCCACGACCTCATTCCACCGGCCAGTCGCACTGCAAGTTACCATCCCTACTTTGTTGCTATTCCACCAATTTGCACTAAGCGTTTCCAAATGTATTTTATAATACGCACAGCAAAAGAGTGAAATAGTGGAAATCTCTACCTGCGTCTGTATTTCCGAACGCATAGAACCCAAAGTTAGAGTGAACGGGCTTCTTCTGGGTAAGGTCACTCCATCGTAGACTTTGTCTTTGTCGCCTCCGACGTAGACTAGAGTCAAGAGCAAACCCATTTATTTCAAATAAATAAAAAAGTATTTAGGTAAATTTAAAGCTAAGGAATCTTCCTTAGCTTTAAATCTCTTAACTCTGCTACAGAAACTACTCTATAAGACCTGCAAGTCCTGCAACTACTCGATAATATAAAATTTACGAAGAATTTGGACGAGCCTAGAAAGAGACGGTTGTAGTTGTAGAAGATAGTGTTTATGCAGCTAAGTACATCCGTAGAATCAAATTGATGGTTGGAAAGTAACCTAGCAGCTCTTTAAACATAAGAAACTCATCAATTCGTTTCCAGACCAAAGTAACAATGTCTATTTTACTTTACTTACATAATACTTTTCTCCGCGCCTGTACTGTGAGCAGTAACATGATCGCTGCTCGGTTGATCGCCTCACTACGATATATTGAGCGACTGTTTGCCTTCTCTGTTTGACTGTACACCGCTCACGCCATACCTTGCCACTCGCCAGGCCCACTATTTGGACATTTTAGAAACTTGAATTTCCATTTTCTGTGCACGTATGTACCCCGAAATGTATTTTTACTATTTTATATTTACCGCCCCGAAATTCAATCTTGATCTTTATTCGAATGTAATAAAGGTGGAAATTGATTTTGTGAGTGTTTCATGTTAGTTGGTTCTTCAATGGTATGTGCAAACAAAATAGTTAATAATAACACAATGATTTTAAATCTTATTTACATAGTAATAAGGTTGAGACGGAATGCAAATATATTTGTCATTGTAATAGGTTTCTTAATACTGTTTGTTAAGTTTTAACACAGATTTACTAATGACATTTTTACGGTTTCGAATTTAATATTTTAATTTTGAAATTATTTTTCCTCCATTTAACTTTATTCATTGAATTTTAACTATGGAATCTTCATAGTGTAACCCAGTATACTCATTCGATTGCAACCAAGTTACCCACTTGTTCAATAAAAATATTAATAAAATGGTAGATACTGAACCAGCTCTAGAGATTGATCAAGCATTCGTAATGCAAAAAATTCAAATTCAAATTCAAATACAAATATTCTTTATTGTGGTACATAGGTAAGCAATAAGTTGTTACATGTTTCCGAAATTGTACACAGCTATGACCCGCCATAATGGCATACAATAATTTTAAAGTAGGTAACTAAGAGTTATATTTAGGTTGAAACAAATATAGTCTTTAGGAAATATAAAATACTAACTCTTCCATGTATTTATATATTAGAGTCCTGTACATTAGTTTATAGACATAAGAGACAGTTTCAGCAAGCGACAAGCACTATGCGCCACGATCTATGTAGGTATACTAATAAGTTAGTTCAACCGAGGACGAATCTCACATTTACTGGTTACAACTATATTATGTGCATAAATTTGTATAACAAAATACCAAATTCCATAAAAACGCTACCATTTTCTGATCTTAAAAATAATTTGACGAGGTTTCTAACTGAAAAATGCTTTCATAGTGTACAGTCATGAGCACTAATATGTATACACTGAGCAACTTTTAAAATTGATTTTTTCCTACTGTATTGATGACAGTTTAATTTTGTTACAAACATAACATTTTGCAACCCATACTATTATGAAATAGGACATGACTCAAAGTTGCAATCGTTATTACACGAGAAAAAAATTGACCAACTGCGTGTCGGACTACGCACAATGAAAGGTTGCGTAGTTGGGATGAATCTCAAGAAACTTAACATTGTATTTGTAAAACATGTTCTCCCTTAGATTCCAACTGCAAATGTATGTTTTTATGCACAATATTGAGAGATTTACCATGTTGTTTAAGACCATAGACTTCTTATAGGTTTTCCTGTAATCTATAGGTATTGAACTATTTTTTGTATTTTTTTCAAAATTTTAGGCTCAGTACCTACTCTTTCGGAGACAGGGGCGGGGGGGGGGAGGGGCAATGGTAAAGATATAAATGATTTTGATATAAATGGTTTCGTCTATTTTCTAAAATAACTTAAAAATGATTTATTTTAAAATTATAAAAAAAATATTTATCGAGGGTACACGGGCTATTTGTATTAAGCGACATCCTGGCCGATATTGAGCTATAATCATATTGAGTTATAATCTACCTGCATTAAAAAGTGAAAAACGTAAAAAAGAAACTGGGATAGACACTATCGATTCTTAACTGTCGATAGGCCACTTTTTCGTCAAAAATATTGATTCTTTTTTCCGAATAATGAAACTTTGAAATGCTCTTCTGTAAAGTTCCAAAAATGTCGCTTAATACAAAGAGCCCGTGAACCCTCGATATATATTTGAGACCCTCAGAGTAAGACCTTTCATTTGATATGTCCATACGGTACAATTTGCAAAACTATTTTTTTTATATTTCTTATTGCCCCCCCAATAGTGACCCCCATATTCAAAATTCATTTATTTACGTTACACGTCCGTGTTTGGGTCACAAAAATACATAAGTGTACCAAATTTAAAATTAATCGGTCCATTAGATTCGGAACAAATTGGCTGTGACGGACGGATAGACAGACAGACAGACACACGAGTGATCCTATAAGGATTCCGTTTTTTCCTTTTGAGGTACGAAACCCTAAAAACGATTTTGAATTTTGTTATGTTTATACATATTATTGCTCATGACTACATGAGTTTCTAGATTATAAATTGTAAGTTTTATAAATTGCACGGCCATTTTAAATTATTATTTTTATTATTATTGTGTGGCGCGTCTCTCCCATTACTGGCGTGATCGTTACTGACATCTATGATTATTATTTTCTCATTATTGTATTTGAATAAAAAGCCAATGTTTACTTGAACGAAGACAATTTATTTTGTTATACACGAAGAGGTCATGTTATCGCTGAGAGTCTTAACACCGCGATTCAGCGGAGAGTGCAAAAAGAACAACGCCATCTATCGCGACATTAGGAACTAAAATATTAAAAAGTGCAAATCAAAACGTAAGATTGTACATTCCGCCCACTATGGACAGAATGTCCATTGTTCCCGCCCACCATGAACCAACCACATTCGAAAAAAAAATGGACTGTATTATAATAGTTAAAAAACATCAAACAAAGTTTTAAGTTGGTAAGGCATGGTGGCTAAGCACAAAATACACTAAAACTTTACACATAAACTAAAAATAATAAACAGTTTACAAACGTTTAAAAAATCAACAAAATCTTTAACAAGGTAACATACACATATCTGTTCACTGAGAGACAGGTAACACACACAATTTAGTTATTGGTCGTTTAAATGTGATACCTTTACATTTCAGAGTGACTACCCTCGTAATGTTGTCCAAGCCAGGGTGCTTTGAAGTGATTTTACCTAAAAGCCATTTGGCTGGAGGAAGTCCATCTTCCTTTACTAAAACTAAATCTCCGATCTCAGGTTCAGGAGTTTTGTTTGCCCACCTATAACGCGATGTAAAAATTGAGTTAAATACTCACTTGACCATCTCCGCCAAAATTGTTGCAGCATTTTTTGTGTTATTTGCCAACGTTTTAATGAGGAAATAGATGATTTTTCGTAGTTATACTCAGGTATTAGGATTAGAGGCTCGCCTATTAAAAAGTGTCCTGGAGTGAGGGGTGTTGGGTCTTGAGAATTTGTACTAATTTGTGATAGTGGTCGAGAGTTAAGGCAAGCTTCTATTTGGTACAATAGCGTCGAAATCTCTTCGAAAGTAAGAGTCGCAGTACCTATTACTCGTCTAAGATGATGTTTGGTGGACTTTATTCCAGCCTCCCATAGCCCGCCGAAATGCGGGGCATGTGGTGGAATAAAGTGCCAAGTAGTGCCGTTGTTTGCCAAACACTCGGCGATTTCCATCGTCAAGGTTGACTTTTCTTGAGCGAACAAGTCTCGGAGTTCGCGAGCGGCACCCACAAAATTCGTTCCATTATCGCTGAATAAGTCAGCGCAATGTCCACGTCTAGCAACAAAACGTTTAAAAGCAGCAATAAACCCTTGTGATGTGAGATCACTCACCGCTTCCAAATGTACAGCTCTTGTAGCCATACATACAAAAAGGCATATGTAACCTTTATAGGCCCGGTGGCCTCTACCTTTAGAAGTTCGAATCTGTATGGGACCTGCGTAGTCCACACCACTTCTATAAAACGCCCGAATTGGTGTAACTCGCGGTGAAGGTAACTGTCCCATCAGTTGGTCCCTAGTCTGTGCAGCATGGCGTACACAAACAACGCATTTACGGACAACTTGTTTTGCTTGGTTCTTAGCATCAATGATCCAGTATTTAGTTCGCAGATAATTAATCATGAGCTGTGGTCCTCCGTGTAACGTGTTATGGTGAGTTTCTTTTAAGACTAAATCAGTGAGATGAGATTTTGACGGTAAAATTATTGGGTGTTTTATTTCAGTTTTTATTGGCGCTTTCTCTAAACGACCACCAACTCTTAAGATGCCCGATTCATTTAGGAATGGATTTAATGACGTAAGTTTACTTTTCTTTTGTACTACCCCTTTTTCTTTGATATCTTTTAACTCTTGCGGAAAAGGCTTGACACTGTTTTACACAAATATGAAGAGCTTCATTCAATTCTATATTAGTCAACCATACAGGTAAGTTATGACCAGACACGTTTTTCAATTTTTTGATGAATCTTTTGCAGTATGCTACAACTCGAACTAATTTACAAAGTGACGAGAACTTGGTCCACAGCTGTAATTGATCATCCTGCGTTATATGACAAACCCTTTTTGTTTTTTCTTCTAAATTAGTGTCTGGTATTTGACTTTTACCATGAGTTTCAGGTCTATGTTTCAACCATGATGGTCCTGTTTTCCACAGTTCTAACATCGGTAACTCTGACGGGTTAATTCCTCGCGACGCACAATCTGCCGGGTTATCAGGAGATGATACGTGTGACCATTGGTTCCTGTCTAATATATTTAGAATCTCCGACACCCGATTGGCTATAAACGTTTTCCAACGCGTTGGGTGACTGCTTAACCAAGCCAGTACCACGGTTGAGTCGGTCCAAGCACGTAGGTTCGTTTTTGGTATGTTTAAGACTACTGAGACTTCCTGTAGCAATTTAGCTAATAAGACAGCTCCACATAACTCAAGCCTTGGAATACTTACTTGCTTAATTGGAGCTACTTTGGTTTTAGAAGTGACCAGATGAACGTAGATGTTTCCTGAATCGTCAACAACACGTATATAGACCACAGCAGCATAAGCCTCACTAGATGCGTCGCTGAACCCATGAAGTTCTATGGTGCAGTTTTCCTTGACATTAATCCATCGTGGGAGTCGACATTTGGTAAGTTCAACAAGTCCTGCACGGTAAGTAATCCATTCATTTAATAGCACAGGTGGAAGTTTATCATCCCATTCTATTCCTGCAAGCCAAAGTTTTTGAATCATAATTTTAGCTTTTATGATTGCTGGTGATATCCAACCCATTGGGTCAAACAACTTTGCAATATCAGATATTACTTTCCTTTTTGTTACAGGTTCGGAGATTGGTGGTAGCTGAACGGAGTACTCGAAGTCATCGGTTCGTCGATTCCAGGTAAGTCCCAATATTTTCATGGTTTCACTTTCTTTCAGTTCTAGGTTGCTTGTTATGCTTTCTTTGCTTATTTCCTTATGTAGTTCATCATCATTGCTTGCCCATTTTTGCAGTTCGAAGCCTCCTTTGCTTAGTAGTTTAGTCATTTCTGAGAATATTTGTTTTCCTTCTGATACACTTTTACAGCCAGTAATGAGATCATCCATGAAAAAATCTTGTAATACTTTTTCAGACGCTAGTGGAAATTGAGCTCCTTCATCATAAGCGGCTTGGCGAAGTGCTCTTACCGCCAGGTATGGAGCTGATGCAGTCCCGAACGTTACTCGTACTAAACGCAAATGTTGTATGTCTTTTGCAGAGTCAGATCTCCACACTAAACGTTGATAATCTGCATCTTGGTCAGTCACCTTCACTTGTCGATACATCTTCACGATGTCAGCTACTAAGCAAATAGGGTGAAGCCTCCATCTCATAAGAATGTGCCTAAGATCATCCTGTAATGTCGGTCCTACCATAAGGTTACTGTTCAGAGAAACACCATTGTTATCGCGACTAGAAGCATTAAATACGATCCTGAATTTGGTTGTGGTTTTATCGTCTCTAACTACTTCATGATAAGGCAAGTATACAGCTTCTGGATTATCAATTTCCTCTTTAGGTACTATTTGCATATGACCGAGCTTTAAATATTCTGAAAAAACATCCGAATATTTAGTTTTTAAATCCGGTGATTTTAAGAAACGTTTTTCTAAGGATAATAATCGTTTTACGGCAACATTGCGTGAATTGCCATATTTACTGCTCGGGTCATTGTCTTTAAAGGGTAACTTTACAATATACCTACCAGAACTATCGCGTTTGGTCGTTTCCTCAAAGATTTCTTCACAACGTTTTTCTTCTGGAGTGAATTGATTTTTACTCAGACTAAAGTTATCAGATTCGAGCTCCCAAAATTGTTTAAGATTAAAATCTTCATTGCAAATGTTAGTATGCATGGTAATGATAGTACTATTGCAGCTCAAAGTATTGGTTTCACTATCACTCACTTTGCCAGATAAAATCCAACCCAACCTGGTGTTCTGTGCTATCGGTGTTCCTGGTGGACCTCTAATCAATCCCTCGGTTATAATTTGGCAATAGACTTCTGCACCAAGCAATAGGTCGATTCTGTTTGGTATGATAAATTTCGGATCTGCTAACTTCATAACTGGTAAGTTGGGCCACAGCTGAACGACAATTTTTCGTTCAGGGAGAAATGAAGTTAATTTCCGAAGAACGTATGTTTTGACTTTCACAGTAAATTTAGGATCCTGGAGAGATTGTAGTTTAATATAAACTACATGTTTACAATTGAGTGAAGCGTTGTCTTCACCCCCCACTCCTGATATAACACTGTTGCATTTAATTCTGTTAAGCCCAAGTAATTGGACTGCAGACTCCGTTATAAAAGAAGCCTGTGATCCCTGGTCCACTAGAGACCTCAGTGTTATATAAGACCCTGTGTTAGATTCTGCGTTTACTAAGGCTGTTGCTAATACAACCTGACAATTTGTGTTAGACATACAACTAGTAATTTTCCTTACCTCGGTCTCGTCTTTTGATGTTGTTGAAGCTTCAACAACATTGGTACTCGTACTGTCAACTGATTGCTTGTTTGGTTCATCAGTTGATTGGCTATAATTATTCGAATGCAGCAACGAATGGTGTTTCTTTTTGCAAATTCTGCATCTTGTGGGCAAACGACACGAAGTTACCATGTGATTGGCACCTAAGCAATTGAAACACAAACCTGAATTTTGGACAAAATTACGACGTTCTGACAACTCTTTCTTAGCAAAATCTTTACAATTTCCTATCTTATGATTAGTATTTGAACAAAAGGTACATAAAGATGGTTTATTCTCATTTACATTTTTTACTACATGATGTGACTTTGTGTTAGTGCTCTTTACTGTTTTAGTACATAAAAATTCAAGTGACCTAAATCTATGCTCAACAAAATCTAAAAAATCTTGTAATGTAGGCAACTCCTTAGTTGAACTACAAATTTTAGCTTCCCATTGTTTGCGAGACTCATTATCTAATTTAGAACACAATATGTAAATAACAATAAGATCCCAATTTTCGATATTAATACCTTCATTTTTTAAAGCATTCAGACATTCGTTAGTTGTATCAAAAAGTTCTTTTAAACAATTTGAAGATTCACCCGTTATAGCTTTTTGATTAAAGAATCTTTTAAAAATACAATCTGTTATAAACTTCTTATTATTAAATCTATGTTCTAAAATGTTCCAACTAGTCAAATAGTTATCACTTGTAATAGGTAGGTGTCGCAACAGTTGCTCAGCTTCGCCGGTGAGATACGATTTTAAGTAATGCAGTTTTTGCACATTATCTAATGATTGGTTCTTGTGTATCAATGTTTGAAAAAGATCCCGAAATGATGTCCACTGAGAATAGTGACCCGAAAATGTAGGTATCGCTATTCTAGGTAATTTGACGCCAGTCTGAGTTATCGGGTTGTTGTTTTCCGCACAATCCGAAGCAGTTTTCTTATTAAAACTTTCTTTTAATTCGACTTTGTAGTCCATGTATAACTCTTCCGCCTGACTATACATATCACCTTGGTAGTACTCTGACTTTTCATATTCTTCCCTTTTAACCTCAGATATTATTTTATTATGAGTCTCTTCAAACATCGACCACTGTTTTTCTAAACATTCTAACCTTGTTTCCACGTAGCTAACGGTAACCCTTTCTTTAGGAGACTTTTTGAAGTTGATGTATCCTCTTTGCATCTTTTTATTGACATCTACTTGCAATCTTAATAATGAATCCATTTTAAGTGTTTCCATTCCAGAACTATGTAGTTTAAATTATAAGTCCCAAATTCTGTTTCTTAAAAATTTTATAAGTTCAAACTTTAGCTAAATTTTTCTAAGTGTTTGTAAACACTTTGCCGAAATTGGGCATGGATTCCCCGTCTAAACACACTTTTGCATAAATTTTTACAAGTCCATGAGAAATAGCTAATGCTAATTTTTCTAAGTTCTTTTCTTTTCCACTTTATAATCTTGTAAATCACTAAAGTTCTTAAAGTACTCACAGTTTGTCCAAATGATTTGAACTATCACAACACTTCACTAATTTTCGCCATAAATAGTCCAATATCGCCGATAGGGGGCGCCACTGTCGTAACACGTAATGTCCAAAACTCACGGTTAGAGATGGGTCTAAAATTAATAAGCTGCTAAATTAACACTGCTAAATTTTTTTAGTGTCAACACCTGTTAAATAAATTCTAAGATAGGTGTTAAATTTAACAGTCAGAACTCAAAAACAATACTGAACACAGATAACAATAATGGCAGCGGCACGGCGCGGGCGGCGGGCGTCAGGTACTCTGCGCGGTGCTACCCCGCACTGCGCAGTGCACAAAGACGGATATATATTTGTCTCGCTTTATCCCACTATTGCAGCCCGCAGGTAGACAAAGGACACAATGATGTTCCGTATTGTTTTCAACTTAGCAATTTAGCAACTGTTAATTTTGTGTAGTGTTCAGTCAGACAGCAGATTGTTATTTAGTCGAGTTTATTTTAACTGCTAACTGTTGAATTCGAAAATATTATATTTAACTAGTGTTAAATAAAGACTGATCTTCGTAGTGAAGTATATTTACGTGTTTGTTAACTAGCTAATGAGTTATGTGAGTGAAATTTCAATTGTATGACTGTTTGTGTAGTGTTGTTTACGTTTGAAAAAGAATAGGTACTTTCAAATTGCAAGAAATAGAAAACTAAAATGGATATTCAACGGCAAAAAAAAGTGAAATATGGAAATTTTTTACGGATAGCGATACCGTAAAAAAAAAATTGGAACGTGTAATTTGTGTAAAAAAACTATTTCATACAAGAGCTCAGTTTCAAATTTAAAATCCCTCATGAAGTTTAAGCATCCTACGATTAATATTCAACAGGCACAACAACAAAGTTCTTGTACAATAACTGAGTGTTTCGTTAGTTCTCAACAGTCTGTTCCTATTTCTGAGAATGCTCCCAGTACTTCAAGCTCTTCGTGTACTAATGATGAGTTTTTGCCACCACCAGCAAAGCAGAGAAAAATTCATAAGAAAAAAAAAGCAAAAAAAATAAGATGATTAATAAACAAAGATTATGAATACTAGAAAAAATAGCTATAAGAAAAATCGTTGTAAATAAATTGATTCTCATTGTAAATACGCCAACAGAAAAAGTTGACAGTCCTAAGCCTGTAAAAAGTATGATGGAAATGAGAATTAATTATGTTAACAAACTGACTGTGATCAAATTTAACAGTTGCTAAAAATAACTGCTAATTTTAACTGTTAATTTTATTTAGCATTAGCATTTAGCAGTGTTATTATTTTTTAACGTTTAAGCCCATCTCTACTCACGGTGTATTAGTCACGGCTGTATCCGAAAATCCGACTCGAATGTCCATGAATAAAAAGCCAATGTTTACTTGAACGAAGACAATTTATTTTGTTATACACGAAGAGGTCATGTTATCGCTGAGAGTCTTAACACCGCGATTCAGCGGAGAGTGCAAAAAGAACAACGCCATCTATCGCGACATTAGGAACTAAAATATTAAAAAGTGCAAATCAAAACGTAAGATTGTACAGTATTGACATTTATTTAATTGATTAAGACAATTTTTAGGGGATTATCTGTTTAGTGACTGCATGATTATGATCAATAATTAATTTAAGTACAATATCTAACTGTATTTCATATTTGTACGCCGAAATTAAAGGCAGAATAAGAGAACAATTTTGTACATTTCACCAAACTTCTGTACCCTATTTATGCAAATATATGATTTTTAATTTTGATTTTTTATTTAAAAACTCTCTTAAGCTAACCTAGACAAAACAGATAAGATAAATTGTTATTTATTATATGGAGTTCCAGTGGGAGGATACTCCCACTGGAACTCCATACAGTTTTCTGCCATGCGGTTCTTGCCCGTTCTCCTCCAGGAACCAAAAGCGTAGTGCTTTGCAATGGGCAACTAGCTTCATATTTCTGCCTGACCGACCCCTTGATAATTCAAGTGCCTGTAATTTGTTTGAAACTAGCTTCGCTCCGCGGTGTAATTTTTTATTCACCACGTAAATCTATACAAAGAGTTTATCGTCTTACGATGCTTCAAAAACAACTTTAGCTTTCTCTAAAAAAAAAACTTTATATAAAACCTACCTGCTACCATACATTCACTAATTTACCCATACAACTATTTTTTTACCCCCATTCATTGCGCAAACCAGAAAAACTATCATTTACTAAACAATTGCCCAACAGTGGGGAAACACGACACTGTGTGTAAACCGATATTATTATAGAACACAATCATTTAATGTTTATTATTGTTCCCTATCTTATTTGTTCAGTGTATTGATGTTTTAATAATATTTTGCAAGTAAGGTATTCGTGTGGAAACTTATTTTGTGCTTAGTTTAATGTGATTATTTGCGATGTTATTTATAGAACGTGTGGTGTACATCCGCCACACTCTGTGTTTTTATAGTGGAACCGTCGATAATAATAATAACCTGGGACATTATGCACACACGGTCATCTGATCCCAAACTAAGCAGAGCTTGTACTATGGAAACCAGATAACTGATACTACATACACTACTTTTTTTTTTGTAAATTCATGCTTATAGAGATAATTACATCCAGACTCAGGACAAACAGACATGTTCATGCACACAAATGTTTGTCCTGGATGGGAATCGAACCCACGACCTGTGGCGTGATAGGTGATATCTTAACCAACCACGCCATCTACCTGTGATAATGCCCGTTCCTTTTATTTTAAAGCCGTTGATGCTTACAAGTATGATTAATAACTTTTGATGTAGTATAGAGTAAGTAGTAATCTTTAACTTTCAAATAAAAGTATTGATTATAGATTCACACAGGAAAGTAACAAACTATAGCAAAACAATGCTAAGAGCCGGGTTTTTGATCCGTAGTTAACTCAACCAATGGTTAAACATAGTAACTAATGGATGAATTTTGGCTAAATGTGAAAGGCTAAACATGAATGAGTTAACATGAATGTATTCATGTTAACTCGTTCATGTTAAAAAATAGTAACGAATGGCATTTTGGCAAACACATTTAGCCAAAATTCAACGTGTTCGCATTTCCTACCATTCGTTTCTAGATTTCCTCGCGATTTTTTCCTGCATTCTGAGTTAGAAAATAAAATATGCATGATCATCAGATGATGATCATCATGATCATTATCTGATGAGCTAGACATGATCAGATCATGCCTAGCCTCCCAACTATGTTCAGGTCGGCTTCCAGCCTAAGCAGATGCAGCTTAATACCAGTGTTTTACATGGAGCGACTGCTTATCTGACCTCAACAATCCAGTACTGGGTAATACGGTACCGGGTAAGACTAGTTGTCAGACTTTCGGGCTTCTGACGACCCGTAAAGACTGTCAAAGATCCACGAATGACAGCCGGGACCAACGGCTTAACGTGCTTTCCGAGGCAGGTCTTGGTATGTAAATATGGTCACCCATCCACGGACCTACCGTAGCAAGCGTAGCTTAATCTGATTGATCGACCCGTGCGGTTGTTATTACTTAGCCAAAAGCAAATATGCATGTTATTGATTATAATTGAAAAAGTTAAAATGAAATGTCTGAAAAATTCCCTGTTTAGGTAATTTTATTTGAAAGAATTTAGTAAAGTTCCCTCTTAACTAAAGAAAAAATATCACTTAAAAATAACTTAGCAAAATAGCACAAGATACCATGTCACTCAATACAGTTAAATGGGCCTCTGTACCCAAGACTATCACGTCTCGCACACAAAGAGCAAAGGGTTTCAATTGATCGCTAGTACTACCTGCCATTGTACTAAAAGAAATCTATTCATACAACTAAAACTGCGGTGAGCAGCTGACGGTACTCGTATTAAATGACAGTAGCCTTGTTTTGGAGTTCTTTACAAAAACGACAAGTGCATTGGCGTGGGTTGTTAAGGGTTCCGTGGCTGAGGAGTAAGATAGAGTTTTATTTTTTTGAGTTTTTTTTTTTTTGACAAATCCCGGGATCCTAGGGCACCGGACCTTTGGAAGGCGTACGAGGGGCCTAAGCCAACTCACAGAGAGCCCCTGAAGAGGCACCAACTGATGAATATCGCTATATAAACTGTGCAGGTGCACCCAAGGACAACCCCGGTTGGTGTAGGACTAGTGTAGAACGTGGAAACAAAACATATTAGGCTATGGGTTTGGGTGGCTAAAGTGGATTGGGTAACTTAAACTATGGACGAACTACCTATGTCCTCTGCCTGACCAATGTTATTTATACACGGATAAAATTGCCGGGATTTGAGTTGCACACTCAATAATGGGCCCTATTATATAGTATCTAATAAATTATTATTGTTAAGTATTCAAATACGTAGGTACATGTTAGTTATAATTATAATTTTAACAAATTAATGTGTTGTTTATAATTTACCAACCATGTTTATGGTTGGGTGTGTCAGTCCGTGGTAAACGTGTAAGTAAGACATAACTACATATATATATTTACCTCAACGTACCATGTTTTAAAGCAAATAAATATATTCTATTCTATTGTATTAAATTCTAAGAGTTTATCTTCGTTATATACTAGAAGCCGACACCAACATCGTTGGGTAGAGGATACTCTACCCAACGATGTTGGTGTCGGCTTCTAGTTTAACCAGATGCAGCTGAATACCAGTATTTACTTGGAGCGACTGGATAAATCTTTTACTGTTATGATGTTATCAGACATAATTAATTTGCTATGGTTACCGACTTCCAGGAGGTCGGTCGACAGCGGAGAGGCTGACCTTTACACAACCGAACGAATTTTTTCAGCAGGTCCTGAAAAGGAAATTCTATACTTACACAAATATGGGCACGGATAGATGGCACCAACATAATTTTTTTATCGTTTGCTCAACGGCGAGGAGGAGAGGATAGCGAACAAATGCAACGCTTATAAAGCTTTGTGTTCTACTCGTACCATTATCAATGGAAGACACATTCCGATCCGTTTCTATTTAGTTATTTTAGTTTGCACTCATTTATCATAAGGTTTTCATAGCCATTGAATATGAGGTGCGGAACCTTAAAATAAATCAAGTAGGTAAGTACAATAAAGAAGGTTGGTAAGGAAATGATCACAAATCGAAAGTTTGATCGGTAATCTGTTTTCCTGTCGCAGAGAAAGCGATGTCATCAATAACATGGTTCCGTATTGTTTGAGAGTGTTGTCGTATTGTGGTACCTTATAGCAATTAGTGGGTGCTTCGATGTTGAAACCATTATTTCTGTTTAAAAGGGTTTTTCTTTGTTGAGAGAGGACGCTTAGCTGATAGTAAAAGTATTTCCGATTTGTTTTTGATACCGCCGTGATATTTGCAGATTGCAAACGAGCGATCTTCAAGATTCAGCATGTTTGGTAATAAAAATAAGAGGAGGATGAAAGTCTCCGTACTTTCATCCTCCTATTTTATGGCTCTTCATCATCATCATGTCAGCCGAAAGACGTCCAAAGCAGGACAAGGGCCTCCCCCAAGCGCCGCCACTTCGACCGGTTCTGTGCTTCCCGCATCCAGCTGATTCCTGCGGCCTTCAAGGTCGACCTTGTGGGAGGCCGTCCAACGCTTATGGAAGGATGTCCTTATGGCTTTTACGATTATTTAAATAACAAAAATGTATCTAATATTGTAAGTTAAGTAATAACAAAATTATATATTTATATAAAAAGGAGCTCGTGGCTAAGTAATAAAAGCCGCACGGATCGATCTATCAGGTTAAGCTATGCTTGCCGTGGTTGATTCGTGGATGGGTGACATTCTTTACATAGCGAGACACCTCCGTGCCTCGAAAAGCACGTTAAGCCGTTAGTCCCGGATGTCATTGCCAGATCTTTGACAGTCGTTAGGTACGGGTCGTCAGAAGACCGAAAGTCTGACAACAAGTCTTACCAAGGAAAGATAGGCAGTCGCTCCATGTAAAATCTGGTTAGACTGGAAGCCGACCCCAACATAGTTGGGAAAAGGCTAGGCAGATTGATAAATTGATAAAAATTCTCCAATGTTTACATATTTGCATGCCACTGTTCATGTAGGATATGGTTTAAAGAACTTATGTTATATATTATATATACGTATCACAGGATATTCAAGCAAATAATTTGATTTGATTTAAACTTCTTCTTTCTTTGTTAAATATTTTATTTTCATCTTTTCATTTCATTGTCTCGAGTAGGTTCCAATCGTTGTAACTCAATACAGTAATAATCCTAACTAATATTATAAATGCGAAAGTAAGTTTGTTTGTTTGTTACCTTTTCACGCCTAAACTACTGAACCGATCATCCTGAAATTTTGCATATACGTTGTCACGTGTACAGACACGGACATAGGGTATCTTTCATTCCGAAAAAAGTACTGTTCCCGAGGAAAACAACAATAATGGTCTTCTGATAATAGATGGCGCCACGTGTCTTTCGAATCATAATTGAATTATATTATTCTATTAGAAACTTTATTAGTGTGTTAAGAGTTTTCTTTTTAATTATTTAAGTTAGTACCTAATACATTTTGTGAGTCTAGTGTCGATAGACCGGTTTTTCATCTTCCTAACTATCCTAACTTAATATTATAAATGCGAAAGTGTTTGTTTGTTGATTACGCTTTCACGCTAAAACGGCTGAACGAATTTGGATGAAATTTGCACACAAGTCAACCCTGATTAGGATACTTTTAAGGGCCCGAAATCTGGGTAGACCATAACCTAGAGAAAGACATCCTGGATCACAGACGAAGTCACGGGCAACAGCTAGTCAAATTATAAAACCACTTAATACTAACGTTTCACCTTCTTTCTGTAAAGCGAGGCGGTTACTGAGGTATTACAAGCACGCTGACACAGCGAGGGTCCAATCAGTAATACATCTCATATTCATCAGAGTATTAGTTATCGGTTGAAGTGGCCACGCCTTCCACAATAAACGAACAATAACAACGTTTAGCTAAAAGATTACAACTTCAATAACTATTCACAAGTTAATAATAACCTTATTCAATAAATAATAGAGGTGATTTTAAAATCGAATCGCGAAACAATTATTTAAAGTGCTTTAATTTGTATTGCCGTCACAAAAAACTGTTAAACACTCTATTAACAAATAACTAAGAACGAAAATCGAATAAATTCAAACTTAAAACATTTTATAATTCAATAACAATTATTTCAAGCACCATTATTATTTTTTGAGAATAAATAATGGAAATAATAAGACAATGAGTAGTGTTCTCGTGGCGGTGCTCGAGTTGAATGCAGTCAATAGGTCTCGTGTGGCGACATCTATTGTAGGGTAGTTTGAGGTCGAATGCAGTCGCATTGTTTAGAACGCTATTGATTAATTGTGATACGTTTGTGGGGAGATCGGGCAGAAGTAATCGAGATAATTGCTTAAATATCAGTTACGAAAAAGCTCAGTTGGGAGTAAGAACACAAGAGAGAACATAATGCGTTTTGTGCTCTTGTTTCATTAAGGTTTTACCTTTAATAAAGCCGTTTATAACAGTAGAGGGGCTTGTGGATGCATGACTATCGGCTACGCAGGCTAATAGGTTATTACAAAACCAGCGTCTACGGTAAACCACATTTGAACTATCGGCCAAACTTCGCACGCCACACGGCTTGCGGTGGTGTTGTTATATTTTGCTACACGCCCTGTACTCACACAAATTCATATTGTCTCTAATTGGGCGAAACCGGGAAGGGGTGTGGTCAGTCACTAGCTGCGCTTCCGCTGTAATATTTTCTAAACTGTGCATGCTTAAGTTTTGCCGATAGTACGTGTTGCTCAGCACGGACAGTCAGCCCCACTACTATCTTGCTTCAGAAGAATACTCGTAATACTTTCTTGCTGTCTGCTTCATATAAACTTACTTTACAACATCCGTGGTGGTTGGCCAACTCCCTAGCCATTTAAAATTGCAATGGGTTGGAAAGACATCTTTTTACGATACACAAAAGAAAACTTCAACACATTTTATTATCAAGATCTCTCAATAACGAGCATCCTCTGTGCTCCCACAAGTCGTGGGATGCCCACCTGCGCCAACTCACCACAATACAATCCTTTGGGCACAACTCGTGGGAGTTGTAACCTACACCAGTTGATATAGCGAATACACCACAAACGTGCGTCGCTTCAGGCGGTTGTAGGAGTACCTACGGTGGGTTTGGTTAGTTCATTCAGTTAGAGTTGTATGGTGTTTGTTTGTTGGTTTTAGTAAGGCAGGTTTGTTTGTTTGTAGAGTCTTCATCTGATATATTATTGTTGTTATTTCTATTTCACTCATTAATTATTCTAAAGTCTTATTCAGACCTTTATACTATCTATTTATTTACAACCCAATCAAAAGGTCTAGTCATCAGTTTTGGCAGAATTCATCGTCATTCTTGTGCTAGCGCACGAGAATCTCAGTTTATTTGTGGTCGGCGCAACATGTCTTTTCCTTTCGTATAATTCATCATATAGCTAGAATTGTAACTATGTATACTTATTCTTTATTCGGATAGAAACATTAAATGTGATTATACTTATAATATAGGTATAATACTACTAACTATTTACATTAGGTAAGTACTAAATTAACTAACTAACTATAAATAAATAAAAAGACACACGCGTCGAAGTACTCGTCCACATCGCTGTCGTCCGGAAACGTACCCAGAAGACTGGCAACTTTGCCACGTTGAATGGTTGTGATAATTCTTTGGCCAAAGTATGAGAAAGTCCTCTGGATACGTGGAGCGTCGACCAGTCAGCGAGAAATTAATGTAGGTAACTGAGTCGTTTTAGTCAAATATTTTTGGACGAAATACAAGCCTACTCCACAAAATACAAGCCTACTCTACGAAATACAAGCCTACTCTACGAAATACAAGCCTACTCTACGAATTACAAGCCTACTCTCTACGAAATACAAGCCTACTGTACGAAATACAAGCCTACTCTACGAAGTACAAGCCTACTCTCTACGAAATACAAGCCTACTCTACGAAAAGCTCGTAACCGTTGCTTATACGAATTGGTGGAGGCAAACTCCTTTAATTAGGTAATCGAAAAGAATAGATCGCTTGAAATTACACATCTGTTAAGAGAAATAAACATTACCTACATACATATACAAACAGTATGTTACATTATATTACTTTTCTAACTCTTTTCAATAATAACCCACTTACATCCTATAACAAACAACAATACGTAGAAAGTTTTATAAAAGTTAAAGGATACTAAAACTCCGACAAAAAACCACAATTTTATCCATTTTGTTACCATTGTGTTGCTATCTCCTGATCTCATAGATATTAGCAATTGTCCTGAACAAATGTTGGCGGAGCTTTGTACAAGTGTTGGTGGCGCTTTGTCAAATGTTGGTGAACCATTGTAACAACAAGTGGATTTTGGTTTCGGTACAATACATTGAGGGCGGATTCTTTCTATTTTTTGGAAACATATCCCTTTGGCGATTAGATCATGATACTGATCGCCATGGGAATCTATTTGTATCAATATGCTTGTGTTTTTTTTTAGAACCGAGATGTATTTATCGTTTCGTTTTTTCTCCTGCAACCTGTCGCAATTTTTGTTGTGATAGGGTTGGTTTACAAGATAGAAACACATCGTATTTGTACAAGGCTGGCAACTTAAACAAACAATCTTCACCGTCAGCCTGCAGCAGTCGACTGCTGGACATAGGCCTCTCCTGTCGCACGCCATTCAGCTCGATTTCTGGCAACTCTTATTCAGCTGCTACCAGCCACACTGCGAAGATGGTCGCTCCACCGAGCCTGAGGACATTCTACCATACGTTTGCCGATTCGCGGTCTCCACTCAAGAACTCGCCTACCCCTACGGCCATCGGTTCTACGGCTAATATGGTCGGCTACTTCAGCTTGATCTGTGAGGTAAGTTGACAACTTCGTTCCGGATTCGATCCCTCAGAGAGACTCCAAGCAATACCCGTTCCATATCTCGCTGAGTGACCTTGAATTTATGGAGCAGCCGTACCGGAACCTAAACGACCAACTGACCAAGGAACTAACCAAGATCAATATGTGCTTAGCTGTGCAGAGCTGTGGTTCAACCAGATGGGACCTACAAGAACCATTATTATGTCTGAGACCTTCTCACGTTTCATACATCCTCTCAACATAACCAAACCATGTAGGTAGGCATACTCTTTTAATATTTTGTCATTACTTCTTCTTTTAAATCGCAACGTCATCATCATCTTCATAATGTTGCCGCTGCGCGAGCGCAGGAACTGTCGCCGTCCGATCTATGTCCACCGCGCACAGGATGGATGGAAAGCAGCACATGAAGTATTTATTTGATCCGTTGGTGTAATTGCTGCATGGAGTTCCAGTGGGAGGATAAATAAATAAATCACTTCTCAGCCAGTCAGTAATATTCAACCACACATTTATTCTACTTTTATGCCTTTTTGTCACCAACCCTACATTCACTTCCATACATAAGGGCCTATCATATAAGTTGATTGTAATATGTTACTGCAAAGATGGGCGTTGAAGTGACCAGTATGGACATTCACGTATAGGCTATTCACACATTGCAATTAAGTCTAGCCAAACTTCAGCTATTGCGAGTATTTGTGAGAATGTAAACTAGGAATGAATGAACTAAAAAAACTGTTTCCACTTCCCAAACCTCATTCAAGTCCAAACACACGAAAAAACATCGTCCAATTTTAACAAAATTAATTCTGTCGACACTTGATCTTCTCAGAAGGCTCCCTTCAGACGGCTGTTTGCACAATTTGCGATTATCCGCGCGATCGCACGGACGCACGTGTGGTTTCGCTCTAATTTGCTTCCGTACGCCTAGCTGAGTAGCTGATTTGTTACATTTTTATTTTGATGGCAGATTTTTTATTTGTAGGGTTTTTTTAGAAGCCCTTTTAGTGTCAGATTAGAAATCGTCAATCAGTTTTGAAACATTGTTGATATTGCTTGTATTCATGATCAGCATCTGCCGGTCTGCCCTCAACTATGTTGGGGTCAGCTTCCAGTCTAACCGGATGCAGCTGAGTACCAGTATTTAGTATGATATATTAGGTTGGGGAAAAAGTCTTTTCGCATTATAGTATGCATGAACTTGTAATAAAATCTCTTTGGCTATACTATTTGTATCTGGCTGGTTTTGGTATCATTGAAAGTTTAAATTTTAAAGAACATAATTCCAAATTAAAATTAGGAAAATGTGTGATTTTCATTTGTTTTTCGTACCGTCAAGATGAGTGAATCTAATGAAGAAATTCGATACATTTTAAAATTTTACTACAAAAAAGGTAAAAATGCAACGCAAGCCGCGAAAATAATTTGCGATGTTTATGGACCTAGTGTAGTGTCTGTGAGAGTAGCACAAATTTGGTTTAAGCGTTTTCAATCCGGAAATTTTGATGTCAAAGATGCACGTCGCTCTGGTCGCCCTATTACGGATAAAATGGATGCCATTTTTGAAAAAGTGGAGCAAGATCGGCATATCAGTGGTTACCGACGTAGCTGAAGAACTGGAAATTGACCACAAAACAGTTTTGGCGCATTTGAAAAAAACTGGGTACACAAAAAAGCTCGACATTTGGGTACCTCACGAGCTCACTGAAAGAAACCTAATGAACCGTGTACTCATTTGTGATTCTTTATTACGACATAATGAAACCGAACCATTTTTGAAGAAGCTGATAACTGGTGATGAAAAGTGGATCACGTATGACAAGAACGTGCGAAAAAGGTCGTGGTCAAAGGCCGGTCAGGCTTCACAGACTGTGACGAAACCCGGGTTAACTCGCAACAAGGTGATGCTGTGTGTGTGGTGGGATTGGAAGGGCATTATTCATTATGAGCTGTTACCACCAGGCAGGACCATCGATTCTGAACTCTACTGCGAACAACTGATGAGATTAAAGCAAGAAGTTGAGAGAAAGCGGCCGGAATTAATCAACAGAAGGGGTGTGGTTTTTCATCATGATAACGCTAGACCTCACACATCTTTCGCCACTCAGCAAAAATTAAGAGAGTTTGGCTGGGAGGTGTTAATGCATCCGCCGTATAGTCCTGACCTTGCACCTTCAGATTTCCACCTGTTTCGGTCTCTTCAGAATTCTTTAGGCAGTGTCAGGTTAACATCACGAGAGGACTGCCAAAACCACTTGTCGCGGTATTTTGACCAGAAGTCCCAAAATTTCTATAGCAATGGGATCATGTCATGTCCCTAACTACAAGATGGCAAAAAGTTATCGAACAAAATGGTACCTACATACTTTAGTTAAATGTAAATAAACTATATTAAAAAATGTTTTGAAAATTCTTAAAAAATGCGAAGAAACGTTTTTCCTTAACCTATTATTATTATGACCAAAACTATGTTTCAAAATGTGTGTGCACTTACGCCTTAGCACTAACCTTCGAGCAATACAGGTGCGATATTATGTTCCGTGTTGAGCCACCCCTGCTTTAGACGGTTTTCACGACAGTTTGACAAAAATATGAATGTATGTTATGTTACATATACAATCCGGAATAAATTCTCTAAATGATGGTGAAACGTGAGGTGCGGAGTTTAGAAAAACATCGCGGCCACACAAACAGACATAAATAGCAACTGTATTTTATAATATCATGTATACAGGGTTATTGGTAAAACACCAACAACCTCTTAAGGGGTCATTATGAACAACTTTTACTATGGAACCAAACCTGAAATCGCGAAAAAAAATATAATTCGTCAAAATGTACTGAACAGCTGATTTTTTTTTTCGCGATTTCAGGTTTGGTCCCATATTAAAAGTTGTTCATAATGATGAGTACAATGACCCTTTAAGAGGTGGCTGGTGTTTAACCAATAACCCTGTAGAAGTACATTTGCCACTGGTAGAGACAGATAAAACGGAAACATAACCTATCCATCGAACTGAAACATTTGCTTGTGTTACCCGCAGCCGCACTAAGCTTTTATCAATTGTCAATCAACTCTTTATAAAATAAACCAGTTTACAATATGAAAAGACCTATTTAAATAATCCCAGTCTATAAATTAACATTTTTAACTACCAATGTATTAACAAATCAATAGAAAAGCCAATAATAGTCGTTTCTAAATATACTCTTCTCTTTTAAATCCCCTATTCATATGTCAACAATAACATTAATAAAAAATAACAAACAATTATAATTCAACTCTATCTCAGCCCACGCACAACAATTAATAATGCACCTAAACAACAGCAAAATGAACTTTATCTCTTTAAAACAGAGGCTTTATAAAGGGTACAAAATAAGTTGGTAATAAAACAATTATCAAAAAAGGTTTTTAGAAAAAGGTTGTTATTCATAAAACGATTGTACAATAGTAATCGATAGTACTCGAATGGTTTCGAATGTCGAACGTTATTTGACGTTTTAACTACTCACGAACGCGGGTTCGCCTGAGTTTTGTAAGTAGCACAATGGGGGAGTAATTGTGTTGTATTCAATGACCGCAATGAAAAAGCTATAGGGTTTCGTTGATAGAAACTTTTTTGAGAAAAGTAGCACTTCGTGTTCTTGAGAAATTAAGAACAAATAAATGGCTTATTACTTAAAAGGGCCGTACATAATCAGTTCCACTTTCAGACGGATGTTGGTCAGATCAGACATCTGACCAAATTTCGTACCGTGTGTATCTATTAAGAGGCTACCGAGCGCGCAGTGGCGCCGCGCCCTCATTGTTTTTTTTTTGTTATTTCTTTTAATTTAAAAAGAAAATATAGAAAATAAGCACGTTAAGTTGTACTCCACAAGACTATACGTTATTATTATTATTATAAACAGTAGTTTTATATTGTGTGCATGAACATGTCTGTTTGTTCTAAGTCTGGGTGTAATTATCTATATAAGTATATTTACAATTTAAAAAAAGTAGTGTATGTAGTAGTATATCAGTTATCTGGTTTCCATAGTACAAGCTCTGCTTAGTTTGGGATCAGATGACCGTGTGTGAAACGTCCCAGAATATTATTATTATTATTATTTGATATTTCTCGGGACACTGGGGCCCCGGACCTTTGGAAGGCGTACGAGGAGCCGAAGCCAACTCGCAGAGGCCCCTTAGATAATTTTAAATGATGAGGAGGCACCAACCGAGGATTATCCCTGTATGCACTATGCAAGTGCACCCAAGGACAACCCCCGGTTGGTGCAGGACTATTGTTGTACGTGGAAACAAAACATATTGGGCTATGGGTTTGGGTGGCTAAAGTGGATTGGGTAACTTGAACTATGGAAGAACTATAATATGTCCCCTGCCTGACCAATGTTATACATATATTATACACGGATAAAATGGCATTGGGTGACTTGCACACTCAGTAATGGGCCCCCGGAGACGGCCGCTAGCACATAGAGACGTAGCGACAAGGGGGAAACACTTCCTGAGGTGCTTGAGGAGTGGAGAGGTATTCTACGGCTATCAGGACAATCCCGGAAGTACGGTCAAGATCCCTACCAGCATCTTACTGGAATACTTCCTTCCTCCGAGCACGTTTGCTCTTGCGAATCTCCACTCAAGCCGGCCAATAAAGGCAAGAAAGAGGTGGGAGCACTGTTCCTCGTCAGTGTTCACTCCAGCCGGCCAATAAAGGCAAGCCAGAGATGAGGACAAGATTTCTCCCGGGAGATAGGGTCCATGGGGTCGCTACTGCCCAACAGCTCGCCACATGCTGCCCTGCGGGTTTTTGTATCTCTCTTGGTCTGGCTCCTCATCCTAGACCCGTTCCGGCAAACTCTACCGGCACAGACCTAAAGTTTGGAGCACGCAAGCCCCACCACGACGTCAACGTAGAGATACAGCGGTGGGGTTATTATTATTATTATTATTATATTAAATAACAAAACAAACGATGAGGGCGCCACTGCGCGCTGGGTAGCGTCTTAAGGCGTCAAGATGGTCTACGCTGACGACTTTTGGAACGATGACTATTAGCAAAATATCTTTAACACTGTCGCTGTATGTATTTTCAGTCAGTGGACAGAGATCAATATGTCTGTCGCAGTAAGATAGTTCTATCCCTAAAGACATCCCTATAGAAAGCTATATAGCTATTATGATAACAGTCGGAGTGTCTTAATTTCGTTACTGCGACCGCAGTATTTCTACGTAGCGCTCGCCGGCCGCTACTGCGGCACCGCTCGCTTCGCTCACTCTGCTCGCGCGTGATGGCCACAGTTCTAACCTTGCCTATTTGGTCAGAGTGCCCTAATACTGATATTAGGTACTAGATCATGCTCGTATCATAGTTATAATCCTAGTAAGATAGTTATGAACTGCTTTCATATAACTGTACGAGTACTAGCTCTGGCCCGCGGCCTCGCCCGCGTGGATGTCGGTAAATATCCCACGGGAGCGTACTACTGGGATAAAAGTACCTTGTGTGTTAATCTACAAAAATAAACAAACTACAAAGGTAAACAAAAAAAATTCCGTAATACATCGTTTTCATATAACTCTAGTGGTTTAGAATTATTTTTCCGTCTTCTTCACAATCATCGTCACATTTCAGCCAATTTACACAAAACACGCCACGCTCTAATAAAAAAAAAATGATCCGTCATTTTTTTTTTTTTTATTAGAAATACGCTCTAATAAAAAAAAAATGACGGAGAGGACCGATTTTAATAAGAAAAGGACTAAATGTTACCTCAAGAATGAACTATGATTACATTTCCAATCCCTTAAAACTCACAAAAATTTTAATATTATTTGTGAATTTTTAAATCAACCCTTATTTTACCCTCTTAGAGGTGAGTTTTCAGAACGCTGAAACCACCTAATTCTTTATTTCCTAGCAAAAGCATAAATTGTCATATAACTTAAGAAATGCTGGGTTTCCCATTCAAACTTTCATCCCCTATACTACCCGCTGTAGGATTATTTTTAGACAACAAGTAGCCTGTGTCCTTCCCCAGGATGCCATCTATCGCCTCACCAATTTTTATCGAAATCCAAACGAAAGGATACTCTCGGACCACCGACTGAACAAAGTGAACATACATGTAACGATAATATACCTAGTTTTTCAGTTCAGATTGATCTCTCCACGTATGGTACTCTTTATGCTTGTAAAAATCAGATCACTACCAAATATCATGTCTAAGGCACATGACCTCTTCCTAGAGGGTAATAAAAGGGTAACATCGGTGTGTACCGGGGTAAAGGGGTAAGAACTCTCCGTTCTCGATTGTGTTGGTGTTTCGATTAATTCGCAATACTTGTGGCGCGCGGCTCTCACATTTTATATTCGCGCCGCTCTTGAAAGGGGTGGGATAGTATGGAGATGACTCTTATTAGATAACTAGTGACTCGCCCCTGCTTTGCATGGTTCTTACGACGTCACAAAATCGAGAAATCTTATAATAGTTATTATAAATGTATGAATAATTTCTTTTTCTGTAAATTATGGTGAAAACCGCATCAAAATCCGTCGCGTAATTTAGAAGCGATTTTAACTTACAATATGTAGGTAATAGATGTAGACCTAACTTTTATGACGTTCAAAAAGTGCTGATTCTCAGCCTAGTTTGAATAAATGACTTTTGATTTTGATTTTATTTATACATTTTGTTGATACTGGATGTTACCAAGTCTTACAGGATATTACGTAGGTACATTCTGATATACAGGTTGTAATTTTAATAATCGTTAATCTCGTAATGGGTCACTGTACTCATCGTTATGAACAATTTTTACTATAGGACTAAACCTGAAATCGCTAAAAAAACATCAGTTCGCTACATTTTGACGAGTTATGCGAACATAATCTTGAGAACAGCTGAGTTTTATTTCGCGATGTCGCCGCGCGACCGTAGCAGCAGACGGCACTGTCGCAATCCTACGAAAGTATTTTCATAGAAATACATAGAAACTAGTAGCGTCGATCAGCCATTGCCATTGCGGTTGCTTTCGATCGTCGCCTGCAAAACGAATGGTCGCACAAACTATTGTAATCTCCATAAAGCCGTGTCCACACTTCGCAACTGGTCCACCGCTGTCACTAACACTCACTCGGTAATTATTTTTATTATTGAAACACCTCCCCCGCCGCCGCCCGCGCCCCCCTCCCGCAGTCGTCTATCCCTGCGGACATTTTGTTTTTGTTTTTAATTCGTATTTATTACGCCTGCGCCGGACACAGGGCAGAGTTCAGTAATTAAAATGTTTGGATAACGTTAGATTGGCTGGTCAACTTGTGGGGTGGGGTGTACAAGTTGTGGTACTTACTTACCTATATAATGAACTACTACACGTGTTACAACTTGTACAGTCACGAGCACTTACCTACTACTTTTGAAAGTGGTTGTCACCCACTGCATTGAATGTAATGTTACGTTGTTACCAACTGAGTACGTGTTTGGCAGTCCGTGTTATGAAATAGGTCATATCTAATCACAGGCCAGTTGGCGTGGTTGGTTAAGATACCACCTATCATCACACACGCGCACACAACGTAACCTACTCTCATACATCACATAAGTGCGCTCCTTCCTTCTTATTTTTATTTCCTCTTTGCTTTATTTTTCTGTTTTATTTAAATTAGATTATTTTTATTTTATTTTTCTTATTCTTGGATCAGTTCATCAATTGCATACCTGTTATTTATGATAGTGGAAGAGCGCAGTTCACCTAACACAAGCATCTTCTTGCTTAAAAGGTGATCTCCAACTCATTGTGTGTTATAATTGTATGTAATTGCAATATACATTTTTATTTTGTTTTTTTTTTATCATGCCGCTGGTCGTGGGTTCGATTCCCATCCAGGACAAACATTTGTGTGCATGAACATGTCTGTTTGTCCTGAGTCTGGGTGTAGTTATCTATATAAGTTTGTATTTACAAAAAAAAGTAGTATATGTAGTATATCAGTTATCTGGTTTCCATAGTAGGTACAAGCTCTGCTTAGTTTGGGATCAGATGACCGTGTGTGAAATGTCCCAGGTTATTATAACTATATCTCAAAGTTACCTTCATTCATTATTTCACGAGTAAATTGCTTTTGAATTTTGCTAAGTTGCATATCGTGACTTAAAATCACCTCACGAAAACGTTGGGACTTTGTCACCAACGAAATGAGGTTTTGTCACATCAAACTCTTTACTTGCCAGTTGATGTAATACCTACGTCATATTTTTAACGTCACCATTTGCCTCGTATAAAATGACAAGGTTCTAAGTATTGTATGCTTTCGCGGACGCTAAACGAGACACGATACCTAGAAGTTTTATTATTATGACGACTACAGGGTCAAATTAAATTAACTAGCGATACTCCGTACACGTGATGGGTATCGGTATACTTAGTCAGTTTTTTTTGTGTCTTCACATACGTGATGGGTATCAATATCTAAACACGTTAAAATAAAAGAAAACAGATTTTATCAACTCATACTACAACACACTAGCGGTCGTTGAACCTCCAAAAAACATCAAATCTATTTTTATTTTATCCTGTTTAGACATCAATACCCATCACATCTGCAGAGTTTCGCTAGCTAATTTAATTTGATCTAGTATAGATGTTCAGTGCCCGCGAAAGCGTTAAGGTTTTCATAAGGCGACGCTGCACCCCAGCTGACTGCCTGGTTTGTTTAGTGATGGCAAGCGCAATTTCTGAGCGTGAGGTCCTGAGTTCGATAGCCAGATTGAGCAGTCTCATTGGGTTTTTCTATTATTTATTTCTCAGTAGCGCCCGGAGCGCCCAGAGTCTCTAGACTCTGGTGGACTTTGTGCGCGGTGGATGGCTGTAGGCTCGCTCGCTACTACATATAATGTGACTTCCACTTAACTAACGGCTGAATGTTTTTTTTTTTTTTTGTGAATGGCATCTCGTAGTTGACCTAGAGAGGTCGAGACTACTTAACCGGACTATCCTGTGGCTGCCTTAAGAAAACTCAAAGCCTCCAGCCAGGGGCAAAAAACTTACAGACTAAGCGACTACACGCTAAGGGCTCCCCCTGTGGGGAACGGGCCTCGGCTTAGGGCGTCGCTGGGGGGAGGACAGCAAGATGGGACAGGCTGGATCAGATTTGAATTATTATTATCAGGGGAGTTTAAAGCTACAGGCTCAGCTACGCCACCAGCTGGCACATCATACCCGAGCAAGGGACGGGGGGGAGGACGATTATTACGGGGTCGTCGCGAGGGACCTCGGCGGCGAGGTCGGAATGTCGATTTGTTTTTGTTCCTACGGTCCCTACTGCTCTCCTGGAGAAGAGTTATGGGGTCGTCGGGATCTGAGAGGACAAGCCTGGGGCGGCGGACCTTACTAATACGAGAGGGGACATAGCTAGCCGCCTCGACAACCAGAGGGTTGCGATGGTTGGTGGCTGAGTCGAAGAAACGCTTGGAATTGCGTTTCAAGAACTGGGAGATGGTGGGAATATAGAGATCGACATGGAGGATTTCGTTCCGAACGAACCAAGGGGCTCCCGTTGCCTTTCGGAGGAAACGGTTTTGGAGGGCCTGCATCCTATGAATGAGGTGAGGTTTTGCGTGCGCAAACACTGAACCCGCATAGATTATGATGGGGCGAATGCACGCTGTATAAATGCGCAATTTGCACCTAAGTGACAATTTGCTACGTGCATTCAGAACGGAGTGGAGTCTACCGAGAGCGAAAGCGGCGCGCGAACGCACCTGCTTTATGTGCTCAGCGAAGGAGAGGTGGTGGTCGAGGGTCACACCGAGGTATTTGGCTCGCGTCTCCCAAGGGATCGGCTTGCCGAACATGGTGATCGGTCGGGACGGCTGAATGTAAGTGCACGTCCAGTACAGTCGTACTGACGCTATCCAGGTAGCTGCACGCGCAGCGGTCGGTTCCTGGAAAACAAGTTAAGCACGTTAAGATCCCGGCTCCATTCATAGGTCTTTGACAGTCGTTACGGGTAGCCAGAAGCCCGATTGTCAGACAACCAGTCTTACTAAGGGGAATCTTATTACCCCGTAACTGGGCTGTGGAAATTAGATAGGCAGTCGTTCGATTTCATTTTTCTATACAGCTGCATCCGGCTAGACTGGAAGCCGACCCCAACATAGTTGGAAGAAAGCAAGGCAGATTGATTGCGGTATTCAACGGGTGGGACTTGAATTCACAATCAGTCGCTCGTCACCACAGTATTTGAGCTATTGGACGTATTACTTACTACTTCGCTATTCCTGCTTACCCCTTACCCAAAACGTGAAGAGTAAAACTTCTAACCCAAGTATTTCTGATCCAATAACCACAGTTTGTGGTTAATCGTTAAAATTTTACAATTTTCCATCTCGACTCTATTGTAGGGGCTAAAACTTTCACAAAAGAATCTTCCGTCTCTGTCACTCGTGGTACGAAGTTGTATATATCCGTCTCTGTCTACTAGAACTTATTGTAATAGTGATAGCGAAGTTGGAAGAAAGTATTGAATTATGGCAGATTTTAATGGACGGGTTTATGCAAGAGTGAGGGAAAAATTTGAAAATAATTTATTTATTCATCAAAGTACGCGTTGAGATCGTTTACACCAAAAATATACAATGTCATTAATTTTATTTGAAAATACTGCTATAGTGCATACTATCATCCTCAGGGAATCTAGCAATCGATACCCGTATTAAAATATCTGATCACAAGAAATTCGGAAACAGTCCTTGTAATCACCATCTCTAAACAATCTTACAGTGCTACGAAATTGCTACGCAGCTACGCCGTAGCATCTTGCGTCAAACATTTTTATGTCGCAGATCTTGCATTCCTATTCGTAGCATTCCTATTACTCCTTGTCGTATTTGACACTTTATAGATATTTAATGAAGTGAGGCTTTGGGTACCAGAATGTTGATGGACCTCGGCCACTACACCTCGGGACAAAAATTACCCCTAGGACCAAAATTCACAAGCTATTATTACTGTATATAAAAGTATAATCATTTATGTAACTTCACTATCCATGTAATAAAAATAACTTTTTAATGAAAATCCACTATATTCCTCCCTTCTTTAACAAATAATAGTAAACATATGTCCAATTAATCTACCATGCATAATCCAGCCACTAAGCACTTACAAAAAGTCCCAAATAGTATTCCCACGAACTTTAAAATTCGAAATAATTATTTAAAACCACCCCCCGGTATTTAAAATACTACAAACAATGAATTAAAAAGCAGTTAAATTGAAATAATAGTCTGCGTTGTACCGGTCGCGTGGCGTCCGAGTCGTTTGACGTAATCAGATCAAATGAGCGGCCGCGGTAATGTATTGTGACGTATGCGTTTTGATTCTATTTTTGAATGTTTAGCTGTCAGTTGCAAACTTTTTAAAATATATTTTAGGACTTATGTTTTGTAGTGTTCGTGAGAAGTTGATGCTGAAATGATAAATTGGTTCGGTTAAGACATAGAGACTTTATTCTGGAATACCTGTATCTACCTATTTTTACTTAACATGGACCTCTTAATAGATAGGTTGTTTTATCTTCATGTTGAGGCCAAATTCTGCTTCCTTAAAAATTGCTCATTTCCAGCGGCAATTTTATTAACCGACTTCCAAAAGCCTATCAATTCGGATGTTAGTATATTTTTTTATGTATGTTAGGGTAGAACTCCGTCATATATACGTATATAGATGGATTTGAAAAATTCTTTTTTGTTTGAAAGGGTATGCTTTCGAGATGGTCCCATTGCTACCAAGTCAGAATTTTATGGTACACCCTACAGTGATTTGGGTATTTTTATAGTACCTCGTGCATTTGCTCTCGGAAAGCACCGTTTGGTGAAATGGAACTGATGATGAAGACCACAGATGACCATCAGAACTACTCAATTTTACCTAAGTATTTCACAGGTTGCGATTCGATTACATTCATATGGTTGCTAAGCAATTTATGCTCGTCACAATGCATGTGGTGATGGTGACTTCACCATCAGGTCCAGTACTCCTGGTTCCTACTAGGAGAACTCCTCAACAATTAACGTCCCAGCATCGGAAAAAGCAATATCTTGTAGGTGATGAACAGTTGACACACTAAAAAGTGAAAAATAAAAAAAATTACAAAAAAATCAACTTAAAAAAACACTACAAAGAAAAAAATAACTTTAAATTCGGATGTCGGTGGCAAAAAACTAAAATAGACACCGACTTCCGAAATTAAAGTAATTTTCTTTTTATAGTGTTTTTTTTTAAGTTGATTGTATTTTTCTTTTTTGTAAAAAAGTTTTTAATTGATTTTATGTTACATAACGATTGTATATGTAAATCCAAAAAAAAAATACAATAATGTGGACCCCGGTTCCGAAATAGCTTACGAGGAACCAGATGCCATCATTACATCCACACCAACCTGCATACCATCCCACACTGCACGCCAAACAAACGACAATCTTCGAGCCTTCCTATCATCCAATTTGCATCGGACAATACGCCCCGCAGACGTCCGCACGTCCTCTCGACGTACGAGTGACGTCATTGTGACGACGTCGAGTTGACGTAAGCTTAGTGACCATTGACGTCGAGTTGCTAAGCGAATAGGGGATTGAGTGACAAGTATCAAGATGGTTTGGTTGAAGTTGTGAGCTGTCAAAGTGATATTGTTTTTGTTTTGATTTTGATAGAGTTTCGGTGGTCAGTTGTCGATATTCATGTCATTTTGGTTGCGGAAAAATGGTAACTGGGTTTTCCATATCGTTCGATCCTATCGTTTTTGAGGTAAAAATCGCGCTATCTGCTATATACGCGCTATATACTATGTTAGTTGTTCAAGATACGTGGGTTTGGCGGATTCGAAATTGAAAAACTGTTTAAAGCCTCGACAGCTTCTTTCAATAAGATTGACTCTGCTTACAGCCGAACCCAATAACATATTTTTAGTAAAAGACAAGTCGGTATCAATGATGATAGACAATATATAATTCTATTTGTCCTTACGTTCCTTTTGTTCGATCGTGTTCTGTTGTTTTATCTGTCTTAGATTTTTGGGACGTTAAAACTGGTGATAGATAGGATATTGGATTCGACCGTAAAAGACTTAAAAACTAATAAACAACTACCTAACTGACTAAGGGCGGATTTCACCAATGAAACTGATCGCGATCAGCACATCTAATCAATTAAGTCAGTGTCAAAATTAGTATGGTATATTGACACTGACAGCAGTTGAACTCAATTTAGAAGTACTGATCGCGTTCAGAGTCATTGGTGATATCCGCACTAAGTATATATACTATTCCTTTATAAAGTTGATCAACAACACACCTACAATTTGTTGTAACAGCTTGTATAACCTTTATGACTGCTGAACAACGGCCTTTACCTTTAGCATCCTCTCTGTTTAGGGTTCCGTACTTCAAAAGGAAAACCGGTACCCTTATATAATCACTCGTGTGTCTGTCTGTCTGTCCGTCGGTCACAGTCGCTCCGAATCTAATTGACCGATTAAGTTGAAATTTGGTATGCCTATGAATTTCTGTGACCCAAACATGGTCGTGTAATATAAATAAAGGAATCTTGATATACAACCATTAACCATACCTATGTTTTACAAAATAAATGATTGATTGATTGATTGATTGATTGAATGTAGGACTTTTGGGTGGCAAATAAGAAAATTTAAAAATAGTTTTGCAAACTGTACCGTGTGACATATCAAATGTAAGGGCTCACTGTGAGGGTCTCAAATAGATTCTTTTTAAAGTTATTTAAGAAAACAGACAAAAATTGACCATTATCCCTTATCTCCGAAACTACTAAGCTAAAAAATACAGAAAATAGTTACCAATAAAACCTACAAACCAAACCTACCAAAACCCATACCTACATTTTTTATAGCTATAAATTACAGAAAACCTATAAGAAGTCTGTGGTCTTAAAATAACAAGGTAAATCTCTCAATATAATGCGTACAAACTTACATTTGCAATTGGAATGTATGAGATGATGGAGAACATGTTTTTCAACTACAATATTAAGTTGGTTCTTACAATTAGGATAAATTAATCCCAACTACGGAAGCCTTCATCGTGCGTGGTCCGACACGCACTTGACTGGTTTTTTTAATCTCTCTATATCCTAAAATTAGTTTCTATGTCATATAGCAACTACTTATATTTGTATCCATGACTTGCTAGCCGCCTAGTCTCTGTCCAGTGAAGCCAGTAATTAGTCTGTCGGCTCGATAACGTGCTCTATTGTGGACTAAGACGCATTGTGCGGACATGGGGGTGCCGTGTGTGTGTCGGCTTATGTAGGCGGGTCTAGATGACTCGCATGCATTAGAAGCGGCTTATTCTGTTTCTGATTTACTAACTGCGGCAATTGTATCGACTTTTATAGTTGACTAGCTGCTGCCCACGACTTCGTCTGCGATCCAGGATGAATAGTATCCTACGTCCTTCTCAGGTCATGGTCTACCCAAGTGCCAAATTTCATCCAAATCCGTTTAGTGGTTTTAGCGTGAAAGTGTAATCAACAAACAAACAAATACACTTTCGCATTTATAATATTAGTTAGAATAAATAGTTAGGAGGATGAAAATCCGGTCTATCTAGACTCACAAAATGTATTAGGTACTTAAATAAATTAAAGAACTCTTAACACACTACTAAAGTTTCTATAATAATATAATTCAATTAAGATTCGAAAGACACGTGGCGCCATCTATTATCATAAGAACGTTAGTGTTGTTTTCCTCGGGAACAGTACTTTTTTCGGGATGAAAAGTACCCTATGTCCTGTCTGTACACCTGACAACGTATTTTTATAATTTCAGAATGATCGGTTCAGTAGAAACAAACAAACATACCTACTTTCGTATATATAGTATTATATATAAAGATTAGTCATACTCGGCTAGTTTAAATTACAATATTATATATATTATGTTATGATGTATGTTGGTTTAAAAGAACGTGGTAGTTGAAAGTATGTCATGCTCACTTAAATATCTGTGGCGCTTGTGTTAAGAGGGAAGTGCTAATAGTAGCCCGCGAAATTCAAATATTCTTACGTTTTTTTGCAATTTGTAGGTCAGTAAGTTTAATGATGATTCAAATATAATTCGCGACCGTAACAATCATATATTTACAGAATAATAATCATTGGAATCAGTAATACAAATTCGTAAGTTAGAAAAGACCTCAAATGTCAAGATTTCAATCAATAGTGTAATATGAATCAACACACAACCTAATAACGACTTGTAAATTGCAAAAAACGTAAGAAGATTTGAGTTTCGCTTCCCAACACAATGGTTGAGCTGGATGGTGCTGGTCCACGCGTCATGTTCGTGAGCAGGCGCCGGCAGATGAGACTGGGCATCTCTATACTGCTAGGGCTTATTTTTAATCTTATGTTTTGAATTGTTTTTATTTATTTTTTACATTGTTCTCACATGTAACAGCAACAAGAATTATGTACTCAGGATTTTGTAATAATTATCTTAATTCAAAAGTGTTCGTGGAGTTTCTGGTCCGTTCTTCCCCATAGAGATCTTCGTTTTGGAATGGGCAACTAGCTGCAGCTTTCTGACTGACTGACCGATTCTTTAACAATTCAAAAGCGCCTGTAATTGGTTTAATTGAAATAAATAGTAAGAGTGTCAGATTGTACGCCATGACAGATAACGAGCAACAATTCCCGTAGTTTTTAAAACTTTCTCATTACATTCTCAGTCTCAATCTGTCAACAATACCTTTATCTTTCACACATTTTAGACAAATTTTCGAGTGTCGCTGAGAAGAGATTGTAACAATATTTTGAACGTTTTTGGGCGAACGTGCGCTCCACTGCGAGGCACCGCGGCGGGGGCAGAGCGTATGTTCGGTATCTTCACCAAAATCGGTGTGTAGTTTTTATTTTCTTATAGTGTGCGCACAAGTGCTAGTCACCGCCTGAGGTATGTGAGCGGTGAGCCGGGGGAGGGCGCGATTGATAAGATTGGCAGACTGAGTTAGCTTCACCTTTGTCTATCTCCCCTTGTCTCGCCATTCACATATCTCAGGCGATGACTAGCACTTGCGCGCACCCTATAAAAGTAAGTACAAGAATTGTAAACCGCTTAAATAAAAATATTCGGTTCAGAAAACATGGTACAATATTTTTAAAAAAACCGGGCAAGTCCGTGTCGGACCACGAACAATGAAGGGTTCCGTAGTTGAAAAGACTTTATCCCAAAAACAAACTTAACATTGTAGTTGAAAAACATGTTTTTCCATACATTGCTATAAGTCACGGTCACTTATCCAACTGCAAATTTAAGTTTGTAATACCATTTTTTTTTGTGATAAAATTACAAATTAACAATTTTCGGACATTTTCCCCGTACTTGTTCTGAGACCTTGCTTCTTGCCAAATTTCATGATTCTATAGGTTTTGATTTACTTGCGAGTATGAAAATATGTCGCAAAAATGGCCATATTTTTATTGCGTTGACTTAGAAGGTTGAGTTTTTAGAGCACCAACGCACCATAGACCTACATATTTAATATAAAATTCAACTTGGTATCAAGTTCAACGCGTTCCTGAGAAAAAAGGTCTTGACATACTGACAGATAGACAGTCGGACAACGCAGTGATCCTATAAGGGTTCCGTTTTTCCTTTTGAAGAACAGAACCCTAAACAAATAGTAATACATAGCCTTGGGCACTAGATTTTCATAAATTCTCTAGACCTCCCACTAGAACTCCCTGTGTCGTAGGGTTCAGTCTCTTTCCTCGTAAGGCAAACATGTTAAAAGCGTTCAAGGGGAAAATTGACAGCTGAAAATGTTTTTAAAATTTTTAAAGAATCAGAGGCCCTTAAAACTACATCGCCGTTGCCGACCTTTCTTACAAGGTAATCTTTAGACTACGATATGAGTATTTCAAGGAAAGCTCATAATTTGTACTGTAGAGGAGAACGAAATTATTTTAAATAAATATCACAAGTTGGTAGGTAGAAGTTCTCATGCAGGCAAATAAGTATTTATGTAGGTACGTAGATTTTTATATCTTGAATGTTAAATTATGTTTTGTTTAAACAAGAAGTAGATTTATTGTTTTCTTTTTTTCTATTAGTTTTATGCGGCATCATCATTCTCCTGCCCTTATCCCAATCTATTTGTGGTCGGCGCAACCACCTTTTTTCCATAATTCTCTATTAGTCGTCATCTCGGTAGTCACTCCCTTTCTAGCTATATCAACTTTCACACAGTTCATCCATCGTTTCTTTGGTCTTCCCCTACTTTTATAGCCATCGAAATTCATACTCAACACTTTCCTGACGACATTTTCCTCATTCCTCCGCATCACATGCCCATACCAAGACAACCGATTTCCGAACAACTTTTCAGTCACCGGTGCAGCTTTCAGACTTCCTCTTACGTAGGTACTCATTTCTTACTCTATCCATTCATGTAACACTGCACATTCACTGCATTCCCAAGATATATAAAACAATGGTTAGACCTGCTGTCTTGTATGGATGTTGGGCCACAAAGGCATGAAAATTCAATAGGGTATATTGTTCACTATCCAGTTTCGGAATTCCTGTATTGTTGGGAATTGTATAAAATAATACACATTCATGTACTGATTTATTGAGCACGTTTATTTATTATTATTTTACATTACAATATAATTATTATCATCTCTAAATATTACGGTAAATATTTCACTGTTACTAATATTTACATTCACCTCTATCTATTATTATCTAACTAATGAACACTAAATAATAAAGAGTATTTTATTGAAATATTACAATATTTATTATAACATAAATTATCGATAAATAATAATAGTTGCCAAATAAGTAGTGTGCGTATGTAGATGTGATAATAATAGTAGATGTAGTTGTTCAGTATGCGTAAATTATAATAGTGGCCTAAACACTCTAAATACCTACAATTATTTAAAAATAAGATCACGGTTTTTTTTTTTAATTTCAGAAACTATTATTATTAATCTCAGATCTACGTCTTATTAATCTCAGAACTACGTAGATCCAGTTTTATTTACATTCTTATTATTATAATAAAAAATCTAGGTTGTTCAATTTGTCTTAAAATCGAAGACGGTTTTTGTAAGGATTCTAAAAACATAAGCAGACATAGAATTAGAATCTTACTGTCACAAATAAAGTTACGTACAACCAAATCTGGATATTATTAATATTACTTTTCGTATAATTATATCTATTTACATTTTTGTACAGCGTTGCACGCTACAGATTTAAAATGTAATCAATCTATATTCCTACGACTCTACAGCGAATGACTACAGCTAACTATTCTGAATTATTATTAAATAGTAAGTACCTACGTATAATACTAATAACTACGAATAATCTATTTATTATTTATTATATCAAGCATGTTGTTTAAATATTTACAATAGGTATTGACACGATACGAGACACGGAATTCCTTTGATTGTTAATGATGATTATTAATTATTTCTGTATTTTGCAATGTAAAATACTCTTTCTGTGTATCTAATATTATATCTACTGATTATAATCGCTCATCATTCAATTGTGACCATTTTCTAGATTCTTGACTTATGATTGAACAAACATAAGCTTAAACAAAGCTCCATCAATAGGTACTTAATTGAAGTGAACCTATTCTCATTTGATTTTGAAAATATTCATATTATATAAATAGCTGCTCTATCCCTATGAAATGACATTGAAACAATGACAAATGATACAATTAGAATATTCAACACAGTTTAATAAATGCTTTTGCTACAAGAATCCACTGCACCAGTTTATTTCACACTTCGGACTAAAGAGCTTCTTGAAGATACACAAATATCTAAAGATGGCACAGACACCAAGCTTTTTATAGCACAGTCCAATATTGCAGATACTAATCAGAAAACCCATCATTGTTCGTATTATCCGATGTAGGAGAGGTACCTGGTGAAGGTACTTGCAGCTGCCTGCCATACATCAGCTCTGAAGGTGGCATGAACGAGGACAGGTATTCTGGAGGAGGTCGTATCACTGTCGGTAGATACCCCGTACCACTGTACGGTGGCGTCAGAAACCGTCGCGATGGGGAGAACTTGAAACTCTGATTCGATAAAGGAGAGAAGGCGGACTTTGATTGGTACTGCATGTAAGGAGGCGATTCTTGGGTCACTTGGTATGGGTTTGGATTCTCCCCGGTGATCATCATCTCCATAGCAGCTACTACATCTCCTTTGCATCTTGCGAGGATTCCTTCGATTTCTTGCCGGCTGCGTCGGGGGAACACCTTTATTAGTACATCTACTGGTGACTTTTGGTACGGAGAAGGATCTTCGGTTACTGTCTCAACTGTCTCCTTCCTCTCTCGTCTAAACATTTTGTATTTGAAGTCAGGGTTGTCCCATTTGTCATCTTCTTCTTTTTTTACTGGAATATCTTCCCTTTGCTCTTTCATTGACAGGTTTTCAGGTGTGAGTGAAGGTTCTGTTTCTTCTAGTTCTTCTTCTACGTTCAGTTCGTGGTCTGAGGGCGAGCGCGGGGGTGGGGTGGCTAGTGGCGGGGTCGGGGCGGGTGTTTTTGATTCTTGCTGAGATTCTGTTGGTGGTGATGGACTGGAACAGACTTCTGTGATACGTGCGCGCTTCTGAACTGTTGACAAAGAGAAGAATAGGTTAGCTTTTTTGCTCATATATTTTATATTATTTACTGTGGTTAAGTATGATTTGTTCATTTTCACATGAAAAAGATACTGTAATTTTTCCACCGAAAAGAAACTACTCCGAGTTCATTTTTACCAGTTCAACTAATTAGTAGCTTTGCAATACTTGCTATTGAAGCATCTGATACCTACACAAATTATGTATTTGTACTTTTAAGTAACATGGCCAAATATATTCATGAATATGAGACAGAAGAAGAACGACAGATTAGAGAAGGCACACGTAGACAAGACATTATACGCTACAGGGTACAGCCTAATTTGAATATTGTGAAGCACAGTCCCAGATATCAATCAGTGATATTATTTAATAAGTTGCCCCTAGATATAAAACGCGCTATCTACTCAAGCTCTTTCAAAAAGCAACTTAAAAGTTTCCTGTTGAATAAGTGTCTATATGCTGTTGAAGATCTATTATGAAATCCCGATATTTATGCGTTGTTGTAATATTTAACGTGTTTTTTTTTCTTTCTTTATGTATTTCATCTTCTTTTTTTATACCATGTAATTTCAGATACAATTTATTGTTCATGAATAAATGACTAATGACTATGTCATTATATAAAACCTAAATTCGTATTAGAGATTCCATGTTTAACAAAGCATTAAACTAAGTAAGAAGTCAAAGTGTTTATCAACGCTTTAGCGCACTGACGCTTAACATATTTAAAAACAAAACGCATTCAAATATTATTCCAGAGCGACCAAAAATAACGAATCAATTTAAAAAAAAACGAATTCCAAAAGAAAAACAAACAAAGAACGTTTCTCTGAAACATATTCGTTTCGAAATTCAATGTACACAGAGCTCCGAGAAAATAATACAGTCAAGAACAAAAGTTCAAACAATAAAGGGGAACAAAAAAGGCGAACCAGCGTGCACACTGAGTGGTGGGGTGTACACAGACTGATGTTTTACTTTAATGTGGTTTTACTTGAAATGATGGTTTACAAATGAAGGTAAAATGTTTTTAAACGGTCTCTGCTTTTGTTTCTTGGTATGATATAGGTACTAAATACGATGTTGCAGCTATGCTATTTTGTCTGATGTGACTTGCTCGCCACTCCCCATTGTCTAAGAGTTCAATCAGAAAACGAGTTATGGAACTCAAACACTGCGCCTTGCCCAACTCGGGCAAGGCGCAGTGATGACAGGTGGAAGACGAAGTGTCGTCGTCCGGCGGCGAGATGGGTGGAAGACATTGTTACCATCGCGGGTAGAACCTGGATGAGGCTGGCTGGCACAGGAACGTGGAGATTAGCACATGAAAAGACAACTGCTGAGCATAGGTCTCCTGCAGCAGTGGGTGACAGTGATGGTGAATCTTCATTGTCGTCTTCTAAATATAATGTATCATCAAACATCATCGCAATCAAATCATCCCACGAACAAATGATTGGAAATGAGATTGATTTCTTCAAGTCACACTACACCATACTCCTGAATATACAGCACGTATACATTCCCGGCTACACTTATACAGGGTGTGCACAAGTCGTACCAGTCATTGTGTTGCCGCAATTAAAGCAAGTCGGCGCAGTCGCGTGAACCAATTTAATGGCCGAAGTTATTGTTTTTTTTTTAACGTTGACGTGGGGTATCGAGAGTCTGTTCGGCTGCATTTTAATAAGTTTTAATAGATATAGGTTTGTTTTATTGGTATAATAATAATATAATATTCCACAACTATCACACAACGCCGTCTAGCCTCAAGCTAAGCAGAGCTTGTGTTATGAGTACTAGACAACTGATAAACATACTTATATATTTCTAAATACATACATATATAGATAAATTACACCCAGACACAGAACAAATGATCATGCTCATCACACAAACATTTGTCCTGGGTGGGAATCGAACCCACGACCTCCGGCATAGCAGTCAGGGCCACTAACCACTAGACCAACAGGCCAGTCAAAAATTGGTGGTAGGCAGCTTTGTAGTATTTTAAGGGATGTTAAGACCAATAATAGTTTTTAATTTGACGACATGACGTCTGTTACCGAGACCACCTTGAACGCATTTATTGCAAACATTAAGCACACTACCTAGGTAAGTCACATAACTGTTCTATAATATTGTAATACAGTTACTAAATAGAGTACAAACAACTTTACGATTGTTTTAAATCGTGACCTCTTTTTATACCATAAATAAAACAAGTAGACCAAAAAAAAAACAGGTAGCTGTCATCAACGATGAAAAAAGTAATATCCAAAAAGAGATTTTTTAAATATTAAAAAAATGGAACGCTATCCGTCAATTTAAAAACCATAAAAGCATCTCGTACAATGGAACACTAATTCAAATAAATCGACTGCGACCATTAAAATGTAATCGAAACCAGCAAGCGTCCGCAAAAAACGATTACATTGAAAAGACACTGAGTATAAGTGAACCAATTCATTGAACACAATCATCAATGTAAACCGTTCTTTAAGAAAAAATCGAATGAAAAGAAAATAATGTGAGTCGTTTTTGTATTATAATAATAGGTACGCCCTCGCACGAAAAAAAACATTAAAATAATACGAACAGTTTTATACAATACAAACAACTTTTATTGAATTACAATAAAACGACTACTGGCCATTTTGAATCTCATTATGTGTGCAAACGAGATGGGGATAGTGTTTTGTGTTCGCGTGAAAGAGATGAATAGAGCTATTGAAATGTAAGTAGAATTAATATAGACATCTGCTGGTAAATGATGCTGTAAGGCTGTGTTTTGGTTTTATTTATTATTATTTATTGTGTCAACAATGTTTGACATTTGCAGATATAAAATAGGGCAACTCACAAATATGCATTTAATTTGAATACAAAATACAGCATTTACCAGACTGACCGACTCATTGACTGATTGACTGACTGACAAGCAATGCGTAGGTGGTAGGTGATAGGTGCCACTAAAGATATTCACTAAATATGAAATAAGGGATACCACTGAAGATATGGAATATTTTCCTTGGATTAGAGTTGATAAATGATAAATGATAAATGATTTTTATTTCTGTAAGTAGGTTTGTACAAACACTTTTACAAGTCAATATTTTTTTTTTAAACTAGATGAGGTCGGCGTTTCCTATCTGACTACTCTGAGAAGAAAGGCCGAAACAAACTCAGAGGTCACAGTCTCTTATAAAGTCCAGACATAATCTTGGTCACTTCATGTGAAGACCATGTAGATTGGTGTCTGAAATGGTCTTTTGAGGAAAGAACCACACAGATTGAGAGGACCTGTCCAGTCAGTGCACGCATTTGTCAGTAATCGCGCAGCTCAACTAGCTCAACGATTCGACGAACAATACCAAAGAAAGGACATTGGGGTAGGCCGCATAGATTACTCAAACTGCCAGACCATGATTAAAAATAACTGAGAGAAAAAATAAAACAAACAAAAAAAAAAAAAGCAATGACCTACATAGTCTTCACATTCACAATAAAGTAAAATAATATAATACTTACAAAGTAATTATTAAGTTGTTAAAGTTTGTATGAAAAAATCTAATCTAATCTTCAACCAACTACCAACCAACCAACCAACTGGATGAAGACACTCACCTATGATGACACGGAGGCACTTTTGGAGCACATAAAGTAGCAGATACACACACACATACACTCTCACTTATACTCTCACATAATATACTCTCTCATACACTTTCACATATACTCTTACATACACTCTCACACATACTCTCAGTCACACTACGCACAGGTATGCACACTCAAATTCCGACTACCATACTTAATTTTATTTTTTTTTATTTTTTTTTCTGTTATTTTTATACGATATTTTAAGTACATACGTAGCTACGGTTTTGTTACTAGATTAAGAAATTTGCTGTACTATGGAAGAGCGGAGTCTCCTAACACAGGCATTGTTTGCTTAAAAGGAGGCTCCAAACACTAAACCCATTTTTGTAAACTGAAGCATAAATAAACTTATTATTATTATTATTATTATATGGCTCTTGAAATCCTGAAGACATAGTCACGGCTAACAACGTCTTAGTTAATGTATATTACGTAAATTATATTGATTAAAGGCTTAAAAGTTTTAACGTAATCAATACTACAAATATTTGGCGAAGACGTAATCGGAAGTCTCCTTACTCATTTAAATTCAAACTGCGTCAATATTTTTGTCATTGGAAACTATTAAGACGCAGTTTTGCTGAATGGTGAAACTGTTATGAATCAATAAATTCTTTAGGCATGATTGTGTAGATGATGATTGATTACTAATGAGACACGATCATTCTGTAGCTTAGCGTAGTTTGTCCGAGAAGGCACTACAGAGACGCGATCATTCTGTAGCTTAGCGTAGTTTGTCCAAGGATGCACTACAGAGACGCGATCATTCTGTAGCTTAGCGTAGTTTGTCCGAGGAGGCACTACAGAGACGCGATCATTCTGTAGCTTAGCGTAGTTTGTCCGAGGAGGCACTACAGAGACGCGATCATTCTGTAGCTTAGCGTAGTTTGTCCGAGGAGGCACTACAGAGACACGATCATTCTGTAGCTTAGCGTAGTTTGTCCGAGGAGGCACTACAGAGACACGATCATGCTGTAGCTTAGCGTAGTTTGTCCGAGGAGGCACTACAGAGACACGATCATTATGTAGCTTAGCGTAGTTTGTCCGAGGAGGCACTACAGAGACACGATCATTCTGTAGCTTAGCTTAGAACCACGAGCTTATTATATTGTATGGAACGGTCAGAGAAAATGACTGGTCTATGTTGATATCGACGGGTGATATAACGTGTCAATCAATCAACTCAGTCTATCGCAGTCCACTGCTGGACACAGGCCTCTCCCAGGTCGCGCCACAACACTGTCTTCCACCTTCCATAAAACGTGTATCTTCTTGTAATATCCTATTAACATCTTCATAATAATTTAAAATAATAATAATATAATAATATCCTTCACACACGGTCATCTGATCCCAAACTAAGCAGAGCTTGTACTATGGAAACCAGATAACTGATATACTACATACACTACTTTTTTTTATATAAATACATCCTTATATAGATAATTACACCCAGACTCAGGACAAACAGACATTTTCACACAAATGTTTGTCCTGGATGGGAATCGAACCCACGACCAGCGGCGTGACAGGTGGTATCTTAACCAACCACGCCATCTGGCCTGTCAAAAAGTACCCAATCACTACTTTCTTTATTAATCGATTACCAAACAACAACGTTGCCGCCATCCATTCCATATTTAAACAATAAACTCCACCATACATTTCACCTCTGTACAATAACCGTACATGTTTCGACACTCCGCCAATGTTTCGCGTAGATTTATGCGTCTGCGTATAACACTGGCCGGTCGCACGAACAAAAGCTGCATTGTATTGTGTGCACAATAATGTCACTGCGTTGCGGCAACTATTGTTGGAGCGTGGTACTGGCCGATATACGATGCTTTGTGATCTCGGACCCGTTTTTCTCGATTACTGATTCGAGTTTATGGTCTGTTTTTGAATACGATATTGATTATAGTTACAAATTTTGATGGAACAATGTGTTAGCCCTTATCATCATCATCTTTATCATTTGCAGGGCAGGTAACATTTAATTTTGTGATGTAACCGCATCTGCATTTTTTTTAAATGCAGATGCGGTATGCCTAAAGCTAAAAATGAAACAGATAAAATGAATGAAGAAACTACTGATACGCTTGCAAGAAAAAAAAACTTGGGAAGCAAGCAGAATGCAATGGCAGAGAAAAAGAACCGAATAAAATATGATACCACACCACAATGATATAAATACATAATTACAGTATGGTGCATAATGTTTACACCGTCAACCGAAACATAGCGTGTACAGTCGTCGCCATAAATTACTTGGCACAATGCCGCCACGCCGCACCGCCCGGCCTCGCCTATTGTGCGGGAGATTTACTGAACGCTGGCCTTGACTGTACGCCACTAGCATTACTATTCATTTGTGTTACTTCGGGAAAGGGATGTTTAGTTTGGCCTTAGGCTTATTCGTTGTAAAATTAGTAAAAACATAACATTTTAAAGGTTGCCAAAATGAATAATGTGTATGCTTATATCACGTACACGTACGTACGGTCGATCAAAGATGATAATGTCATCTAAGTAAATATGTTAACAGACACCCTCTCAATTATCATTTTAATGTTAGAATCACTACATATTTTCAGAATTGATATTGTGAGCATCTTAGGCTAGAAATTTAGTCTAGTAAGACTTTAGTCTGAGCATATACCAAGTAAAAAAGAGAAAACACCAATGAAAATTGACATTTGGTGAAAGGTCGGTAGTAGATCTAGTAATATAAATACTGGATATTACTACAACTAGTTGTTTCTTTCATTGAGTTAACATATTGGATAGTCTTCAGATGGAATACCATCAGCTTTCTGAAGATAATTATAATATTTTTCCTTCATTGACGTGTCCACTGAAAATCCGCTTGCATCAAAGAGTCTTTCCCCAAAAAGTAAATGAATAAAAGCTCACTCAAACAGTCCACGCCGATTTGTATGCAATTTAAGAAAAATAAACCTCGAGTGGAGGGCGCTAATTACTGACCCTAACATTTGAGTTATTATAAAGTAATTAGTGAACAGTTTTGAAAATATTCTTTTTTTTAAGCTTTTTGAGTTTCGCTTTGTGGCCGCTGTACAAACTTACTTGTTTGTTTGGTTTGTTTTAAATGCTCATATTCGGCTTCAGGGCAGTTTTATGAATACTTTCAGAGTACTTTACGTGCTGAGATTTTATCCCTGAAGTTGGTTGCTTATTTTTTAGATACTGTAGAAATTATGGACGGAAACTTATAAGTTTCCATACTAAGCTAAGCTAAGTATATATACTTAGCTGTCTTAGCTCTTATACATAGGTTACATAGGTTTACATAGGTTTACATAGGTTTTCTCAGATAAACTTTAAGTTACCTTAACTTATTTTTTCCCGACTGCCTCAGAAGGTGGATGATACGTATGTATGTATGTATGTCTTTGGCACGCTCTGTAGCCTAAACGGCTTGATGGATTTTAACAAATGACGTGTCGTTAGATTTGTATTAATTGTGGTAGTGACAAAGATTACATATTATTTATATATTTTATCTGTAATACAAAAAAAGGGAGGGGAAGGTATTTTATTTTAAATAAATTACAACAATATTGGTATCAAATAAAAGTTAGTAATGAGTCAAATCTAAATATATATATATATACATATATCAAACTAAAAAGATTGAAATAAAAAAAAAGTATTAAAAAATCATAAAACCCGACTGCACAAATACATAACTGAAAAGAGAAAAACAAGCATTATAATCTATTCAAATTTGGTATCGAAGACAAACAAAAGTTACATCATATTTCAGGTTATTGATTTGTCGCCTGCAATACCAAATTTCAATAGATTATTTTCTTATTTCTTTTCAGTTACGTGTTTGTGCAGTCAGGTTTTTTGTTTTATTTTTTTTTTTTATTATCTCGTCTTTATTTGTGCATACGATTGCATTGTCACAATTAAAATCCTCTTCATAAAACTGCTCATTATTCATGTCCGACCATAATTCAACAATTGTCGATTTCTAATCACATACAAACAGCCGAACCCTCTTTTATCCAATATTAATATCCAAATGACTGCAAAATTAATAAAAACACCCCCGTCACGAGTTATGACGTGACCCTTAATTTGTACCCTCCGAAGTAAGTCCATTCTCAAGTGATTAGCAATACAGAATGAACTCTGACTACCCGCCACGATTGTACCCGACACCTATAATTTACTACCAGACATTAATCATACCAAATTACACTTTATCCCCATTAAATAAAGTTTAAAATTGTTCTGAATTTATTGCAGTCTGAACTGAGTAACTTTGAATCGGCGGGCGGTAACAATAAAACCAATTGTTGGCGATCTCTATTATTAAGTTTGGTGTTCGAAATTGAGTTTTGTTGCGTTGATATACAGTTGTTTTTCGTGATGATAGTGAGTGATGTGGTTAAACATTCGATTGAGGAATTAGTGTTCTATTGGGATGCAATTATTCGGCAGGGTTGGCACCGCTGGGGGTATTTGTATTTTTGAATTTAGTTCTTTTGTTTAGGAGTGGCCACGCCTGTCACGAATTCATTCGATTTAACAATGAAAGTATGTGATGAAAAGCTGTCAGAAAAAAAAAATTGATTCCTCAAAATTATCAAAAGGCGATTTCATTTATCATAAAAAAATATTGTTTAGGCCAACAAAATAAAACAAAAACTGTATATTTTGCATCGCATCAATTGTTACCAAAAAATATTAGTATTTAATCTGCCATTTAAATTATTATCACAACACAAAACCTACTAAATCATAAAATATTAAGCAATAAAATACAGTAACAACCCTATTATTATCCAAATCAAATTACAGTTCAGTATTTAATATGCCCCGAGTGATGTCATTGTGTCCTGGTTCAACAAAAGTACCCTGTGAATGATCCACCACCCTGTATACGGATATATTGCGATTTTAATATGAGACTTTAATTGTATTAGTACTTTGAAAGTGGTTGGTATGTAGCATCCGTATTGTCTGCTGAGGGGTGACATATATTAAAATTTGTAATAAGAGAGTTGGTTGGTGAAACACTTTTGTCAATATGTTGACATATTATATGGCAGTAAGTACTATGCTTTTACATTTGTATATTTTGGTTAGTCTAGTGTTTTTGGCAATCTTAAAAAAGAAAGTGAATTATATCTGTAACTCAATCATTACGGATCAGAAAGACATGAAAGATACTCAAGATATAGAAGATACTGGATTTCTGAAATTATGTAACATAAGATTTTATCAATCTACATAACCTTTTCCCAACTATGTTGGTTTCGGCCTCCAGTCTACTTGGTAAGACTAGTTGTCAAACTTTCAGGCCTCTGACCCGTAATGACTGTCAATGATCCACGAATGATAGCCTGGGAGGCACGGAGGAGTCTCGGTATGTAAAAATAGTCACCCATCCACGGACCAACCCCGGCAAGCGTAGCTTTACCTGATGCATCGACCTGTACGGCTGTTATTACTTGGCCACGAGCTCCTCCTAACATAATATGTTATAAGAAATTACATTCAAAAAGATTTATCATATAATGTCAGAAGTCGTATGCCAGAACAAAAGACTTTTGGTTGCTTTACCCACTATCTTGTTACTTAACTACGACCACTTTAATTTTACCGTACCTATTTTACAATGCATTAATTATCACTTACAACCTTTGCAAAACTAAACTCGACCCTAGCAAACTAGATATTGTACGTATTAGGTCCATCTATGAAATTGCCGATTTTTGATACCGGCTAGTGTGAAGATCAATAGCTGTAATTCTATCCAAATTCAAAATAATGTTATAATACTCGTATAGCATGACATTTTTTATTAATTTGTTTTCCCGCCGTTCCATTTTTTTTTTTTTTTTTTGTTTTTGATATCTGTAACCCTGGAAAAATAGCGCGCTATTATCGAATAGGTAGGTACGAGATCCGTCGTGGCACCAACGCAGCACAAACAGCACGCAATATTAACGACGTGTATGGACAATTTCTCCACAAGTATGTTTTTGGTTTGATCGCTTCTCTTCTGGAAATTTTGATCTCAACAATGAGCCCCCGGGAAAAATTTCAAACGCAACGAGGCGGTGAAACACTTTTAATTCATCGATTCCCGCCCCCAGGATTTCTATAGCAGAGGCATCAACAAACTTTCATTAAAATGGCAAAAGGGCATTACCCTTTCGTAAAAAAAAAAAATTGTTTAAAAAATGTTTATGAAAAACGGCAATTTCATATGTTTTAATATATACTTCTTCATAATCTAATACTTCCTGAGTATAGTCAACCGCACGACTAAGTATCATTTTGACATTGACAGCGCCTTTATTTCGTAGTAGTAAGAGAGATTTTTGCAGTTTATGTGTTTACTGCCAAGCTTATACTGCCCTTCATAAACATCAAAACAACAGTTTCCATGTTTCTGATGTCATCACAACATGTCATTGTCTAGCCCTCGCCACGTCATCTGATAACGATTGACACTGTCACTTCAAACGATTGTTAATTAGTATTTGACTATCTGTGGTAGTGCATAGACAGTAGAGTAGGGGACGGTCGACTGGAGGTAGAATAGTTGCATTTGTTTTAGAAGCATTTGTTTTATACATGTGCAAGTTCTGGTGAGTAATAAGCATCCTGACTTGGTTCAATTCGAAGCAAAGCTTATATTGATGACGATGCCCTATCTTCGCTTGTTCTAAGACATCACTTAGTTCTGAAATAGGAACTGGACTTTATAGTGTAGAATAGTCAACAGCAGTGAAAAAGTGTAATTAAGGGTCTTACTCGTAGCACGCCTCCGCCGCGAGACCACAGCAGCAAACCCGCAGTAGGTACCTAATTCAATTCAACTGGCTCGCTTGATGTTTCACTACTCGAATCACGATTCGAGAACATCATGCGGTTTCGTGGTTTCGCGGCGGAAGTGTGCTATTGACGATCAAGGTAACATTTTGATTGACTTTTATTCCTATGTTTTCCTTTCCCAAAGAGGAGCTCGTGGCTAAGTAATAACAGCCGCACGGGTCGATCCATCAGGTTAAGCTACGCTTGCCGGGGTTGGACCATCTTTACATACCGAGACTCCTCCGTGCCGCGGAAAGCACGTTAAGCCGTTGGTCCCGGCTGTCATTCGTGGATCTTTGACAGTCGTTACGGGTCGTGAGAAGCCCGAAAGTCGGACAACCAGTCTTACCAAGGGGTATCGTATTACCCAGTAACTGGGTTGTGGAGGTCAGATAGGCAGTCGCTCCATGTAAAATACTGGTATTCAGTTGCATCCGGTTAGACTGGAAGCCGACCCCAATATAGTTGGGAAAAGGCTAGGCAGATGATGATGTTTTAAGCAGTAGGTACCTAATCATTTTCTTAAAAGAAGCTTCCTCCCGCATAAGTAGGTACGTAGGTACTTGCAATAATTTTATTCTCGTAGAAAATGTTGTATCCCCTATAAAAAGAAAACTATCACATTACCACGGGTGTGTACCTCTCCTAATAATCGTTCTACATTACACACACACTTCCACAAGCGGTAACAGGATCGCTTTAATCAATTGTAAAAACTCCCGTCGTAAAAAAAATGCCGACTGAACACTGAACACTGTGTTCACTCGGAAAATTTAATAAAAATGTTAGGAAGCCGCTCCAGTGTGGTGTTGGTTTACACGAGGTGGGTCGAAGAGGCATGCCTAGTATAGCTGGGACTCGCTCATCTTTGCGAGATTTTTTAACCGACTTCCAAAAGGAGGAGGTTCTCAATTCGTCTGTATTTTTTTTGTTTTTTTTTTTTTTGTATGTTTGTTACGCGATTACTCAAAGACGGATGGACCGATTTGGAAAATTCTTTTTTTTGAAAGGGTATACCTTCGAGGTGGTCCCATAAAAATTTTATTAACTTTGCTTGGGGAGTTTTTGAGTTAGCTTCAATAATGCGTATATTTCCCACTTATTTTATATGGATGATGTGATGATGTTTTAATAACTTCCTATCACTGTTATTTACATGGCTATATCTACAATTATTGTGCTCAATTATGTATTCGAATTGGTGTGGGGTAGGTTCCACAACTAAAAAGTGAAAAATAAACACTTTTTAGCAAAAAATAAAACCGACTTCTAAAACAAAACACTACAAAGTGAAAAATAACTTTAATTTCGGAAGTCGGTGGCAAAAAACGAAAATACAAAACGAAAGACACCGACTTCCGAAATTAAAGTTATTTTTCACTTTGTAGTGTTTTGTTTTAGAAGTCGGTTTTATTTTTTGCTAAAAAGTGTTTATTTTTTGTAGAAACTATTTTGTATTGCTATTCCGTCGTTCACAAATTTGAACCTCATCAAATGACCACAAATTATTTATAACGATCTCTGTTGTCAATAATAACACTTCCATCCGATAGTCCGACGTTGAGTGGTCTGCTCAGGATGTACCTAGCTCTCACATAATATCGAAACTATTATCATAATTATGCGATGACAAAAAAAAATCCCAATCTTAAGGTCTCTCGGAATAATAATTGTCTTACCTGTACCTATCACATCATCGACCGAGCCTTTTCCCAACGATGTTGGGGTCGGCTTCCAGTCTAACCGGATGCAGCTGAATACTGACCTCCATAACCCAGCTGCTGGACTTTCGGGCTTCTGACGACCTGTAACGACTGTCAAAGAGACGAATAACAGCCGGGATTAACGGCTTAACGTGCTTTCCGAGGCACGAAGGGGTCTTGGTATGTAAAGATGGTCACCCATCCACGGACCAACCGCGGCAAGCATAGCTTAACCTGGTCGATCGAGCCGTGCGGCTGTTATTACTCAGCTGTTACCTATATATTATTTGCAAAAGTGGTTGTTGGAACCAGGCTATTTTTATCCGACTGCGGCTGAGCCCAAAAGGACGGTATTCACTAGGTACCTACCTAATGTTTTTGATACCCTATCCCCAACCGCAAGACAATCTGAGAATAAAAATGAAAAGCGATGTTTCTCGACTCATTTTCCTAAACTGCCAGAAATCTCTTATTCTTTTGTCAAAAACGTTCGACACACAACATCAAAAACCAGCTCCTCTTCTTGCCCGCTAACCTTACTCAGTTCTCGCGCATCCTTACAACAAGTTCACCGTACCTTTACTAAACAAATATTTAATAAATCAATCGTGTAGCGTGTATCAGTTACATGCGCTAATAAAAAGCGAAAATATCCTACCGAGCAAGTGTACATAGAATGAGATTGAGCGTAGTTATGCGGATAGAACGAGCGTACTTACCTACCTACGTATTTTATTTGTAAAGATTTTATTGATGTTTAAACACGTAGACGGGTAATTGATATAGACTTGTACAGCAAAAATCTAGGATTATTTCATAAAATTAAAAAAAAAAATACATTCGAGCAGGAGCGTAAAAGTTAACTTAGTTAGAAATTCTAAGAAGATTGTGACTGTAAGTACAAACCGGGCGCCGTTGGGATGTCCCATCGATCGGCAAAAGTGACGAACTTCCATAAAAACTTTCATCACCTAATCACCTTTAGGGGATAAATCAAAAATCCTTCCTTAGGCCCGTTGTAGGTACCTACACAGACGTAGGTACATACCTACACGTTTTTCTTGCCGTGAAAAACTACGGTTGATTCGCCGTGTGTAAGCACGGTCGTCAGTGTTGTATGGATCATTATTGAAGCGATGGCGGTACTACGACACGGCGCCGCCGTATGCGCATATTACAAGATTATTCTATGGGCCGCGGTTAACACGCAGTACTGTAAAAAAAAACCGTGCCTTGTACAACGGGTCTTAGGTCGTGCTCACTTTTGTTATTTATGGAACTTTTTAGACCCAGATGTGGGCTGTGCGTTGTCTGATGAATGAATTTAAGATAATCATTAAGTAAAATATAGTAAGGGTTAATTAATTGAGTTATCGATTGCTTCAACATTACTAACAACACTTTACTTGACTGATATTTAATAAAAAGAACAACATCATGAAAATTGAGTGGTTGTTTTCCAAATCACAATTTTAATAAGAATCTTGTCGATTCCACCGTAACTTTATTTCTTTAAACATATCAAACACACTCGCGACTCAACCCCCGGGCGCTGTCGATTACTGAACCATTAACCTTCTAGCACCACTCGACTCAAACAGACAAAGTTACACACAACCTAAATCATACCCTATCTAGTTCACATAGAATTTACTATTCTTTGTTGCAAAATAGTTGGAGATCATGAGATAAGTCAATAGATTTTGAATTCTATTCTTGTCAGATACGACTGAATTTTGGATAGTAACTGTCACGAAGATGTTTCGCTTTTTGTTAACTTTAGTATTCAATTGCCAAAATAATTTAAAGTCCTGAAACTTACGTATAAGGTTGAAATTACAATGCTAAATGCTTCGAAGACGTAAGGATTTCAAGTGGTGATTCGAATTGAGTATTTTTTTCTCGAAATAAAAAGGTTTCAATAACCGGCCAGTGCTTGAAGAGGTTTGTTGAAAAAGATCTCATTATTGAGTTATTCTATACTTTTCGAGAGCTCTTCGCAATAAATAATACGAAGTTTGACCATTCTCGGAATGTGAAGTTATTATTGAACCTGTGTAGATAATTAAATGTATGAAAACACATTCTTTACAAATGGGTCATTGATCGTACTGTTGACTTTATATATTAACTTTGTTGACGCCATGCAGATCTTACTCAACTTCGATTAAGATAAATGCCATCGAGGGTCAAAGCTGAAGGTATTTCTTAGAATATTTTATAAAAAGTTGTAACCTATATCCCAATTTACATTTCCCTATTCTTCGAAAAGTATTCAGTTTACTGTTAGATTATTATAGTTGAGATACATCCAAATTTCAATTATGTAATAACACATTTTCAGTCGACGACCAGACTCACCAGACAAAAACGAGCCTTTTACTGAACCTCAGCTCCCTCTAGCCAGTATTTACAAAATCCTTTTAAAAAATAAACTCCGACTAAACATTTTTCTTCCTTTAAACGAATAAAACACAAAATGTTAGCATCAAAAGCCAACCCTTCTGCCCCCATACAAATTGCGCTCATTATACCATCTTATACAATGAAAACTCAGGTTTCATCCCACGCTGACCAAAGTGGACGAGAGACGGATATATACACCCCCCGCAAGAGCGAAAAGGACAGGTATATGTTTCAAGTACCACTTGAAATTTAAATGGTATCGGATTGGCGAGGAAAGAGATGCGAATAGGGTTTGAGTGTGTGTGTGAGAGGGAGTGGAGTATAGAGCAATGCGCTTGAGTGGATAGTGCTTGTGTTGATATCTAAAGATGTTTGGAGTGGTTCGTATTAGTTGAAGTAACTTGATAGAAGTTTGCTTAGTTTAAACGGTAAATAAGTGTATTAGATTAAATAGATATCTGTTGGTAGTTTGTTGCTTTAAAATTATATTAAAGAGTTAATAGGCGCGACGGAACGACAACACATCCTTCATACAAATATGTCTTGCTAACCCACCCATTTTATTGAAGTGCTTAGAAAAACCAAGAGCATCATACAGTTGCATTTGTTATTATTGAAGAGTTCACAGAAAACTTCATAATAACTATCTACATCATTTATTTTTGATGTGAAACATCTAATGCGGCGAGTCAAACCTGCCGGCCTATTCTGTAAAAATCTCACCGTGAAAACTTAGGTGAAGTGAGTTTCAAGTTAGCTGTCAAAGTGTCGAGCCCTAGCATCAGGTGGAATGACAGCACGCTTCTTGTTCACTTCACCTAAGTTTTCACGGTGAGATTTTTATAGAAAAGCTCGACTGTTAGCGTGGCGACGCGTCGCCATGCCAACAGGGTCGCCACGCGCTCATTTTTAGTACTAAATTAACATATTGTATTTTTAAATAAAGAATTTTTGATTTCATTAAAAAAGTCTGAATATTTTGTTTCTGATATTGCCTTATTTTTTATTACCTATGTCATATTTATTTCCTTTAATAAACCATCCTTCCATGCATAGGGTAAGGTGGTGCAAGAGTGCGCACTTTTTAAATGAGGCTTTGTATTAAAAAGAATATGATAGTCAAAGAAATCAACTTAATTTATTTTAAATCTCTATATATCTTAGAAAAAATCACCATGAAGTTAAACAAGTTTTTACTATAATTTTAGGTATAAGTATAACATAACACAAAAATGAGAAATGCGTACTCTTATACAACCGGTCGTATAAGAGTGCGCGCCAAGGTGTATAAGAGTGCGCATTTTAATTATGAGCGCATAAGTCACACTTAAAGGGACCTTGGCCAAGATAGGCGGTACAATTCTCGTGCCACCATTCTTTGCAGTCTGAACACTCAATCCAATCTTCTATTATAGGCTCTTTGTATATTTCCTGGCAGCCGACACAGCGCCAGTTCTTCTTTTTTGGAGCATTCTTTGGTTTTTTAGGTTCTTGATCTATTTTTCGTGCGTTTTGACGTTTGCTGGGATTAGATTTTTGGGGTCCTTTTGGGTCAATTTTAAATGCTGGTTTCTTTTTCATATTAATTTGCATTTCTACTTCAATTTTGTATGGTGAACTGCTAATTATGTCAGATTTTTTATGTTTTCTGTTCGATATTTTTCTAGCCTGAGCTTTGGGAACGGGGCATATATCTTTTACTGTTTTAAAAACCGAATCTTCAGTAGAAGTTCCTGGAGTAGGAGAGGATGTCGCGTATGCAAAAGGATTTTCTGTTGCGCTGGATAAATTCTGCGTTGATGACTCGGGTGCCGTAAAATTATTTTCAACTGAAGCCACTGTGACATCCTCTGCAAGTCGTTGTTCATCATGTGAAGGGTCTTTGTTGACTGAGGCGCTCAGAGGCAGTTGTGATGCTGACTCAGATTCAGTCGATGCTCTTGAAGCTCTCTGTGTTGTATCTGTAGCATTAACATCTTCAGGATCTCTATCTGTCACTGAACTTGCTAAATAATCTAGTTCAGTGAAAACGTCCGGATTGTAAGGTACAATGCCAGTCACTTTAAAACTCTGCGCAGCACAAGCCAAAGTAGCAGTTTTGAGGTATGCAGGAGTAAAAATGGCAACCATCTGAAATACAGTGATTGCCCGTCCAGAATGGTTCCGTAACCATTTCTCGCATTCATTGGCATAGTATTTTTTCAGGACTGTGTGAAATCCACAATCAAGTGGCTGCATTTTGTGGCTTGTGTGAGGAGGTAAAGTCAGTGCAATAATGTGGTTATCTCGGTAGAAATTTATGGCGCTGATTGTGCAATGTGAGACGTGATTATCCAGAATGAGGAGGACCGGGCTTTCTTTGGTTGGCTTGACATGGTCCTTAAAATGTGTTAACCAATTTATGAAAAGATCTGAATTGATATAACTTGAGCCAGATATCATGCCGATTGATCCAGCAGGTGCATCATCCAAAAGCTCGGCCTTCATCCTTTTTCGTCCAAATATAAACGCAGGTGGCACATATATACCCGATGCACTCATAGCATTCACAACCGTAATGTTAACACCCCTCTCTGCACTACATATTTTACTTACTGATCGTTTACCTTTCGTACTCAATACTTTTGGGGGCTTATTAGGCACAGTAGTTATACCTGTTTCGTCCATGTTAAATACTCTGTGGGGCGGGAAATTGTATTTATCTAGCAATGCTGATAAGTTGATATAAAATCGCTCGACTTGTGGCCTGTTAAAACCCATAGCGCGGGCAACACTTGTCGACGTTGGTTGCCTTAGTGAAATGTTTGGATTGCGACGTAGATATCCTCGTAACCAATCTTTTCCTGCCAATTTAGTTTCCTTATTAAATCTGTGCGGAATTTTATTTACTGTTGCAAATTCAAAAGCTAACCCTCTCAGTGTTTTCGCTGTCATGCCAAAATACATGTCATCTAAAAGTTTTAGATGTTCAGAGAAGTCTTTTTCCATACGTTCAGTAAATGTTGTTTCGTACCTGCCCAATTTTGTGGCAGGTTCCAACCTCTTTAGTCGTTTTCTCAAAGTTGACTCTGCCATACCGAGGGCGGCAGCAACTGATCTTTTCGATTTACCCTTTTCTATAAGCTTCCGAGCCTCCTCCATTGTTTCAGCCTGACAATTCTGTCGCTCAGTCTTTCTCTCTCTCCTAGACATAGTGCTGAAAATAAATAATAAAGCTTAAAGTACGTAATCTAACCAAAATTATTGAAATACTAGAAATCTCAGATGTATAAGAGTGCGCGCGCACTCTTACACGCGTCACAGTGCGCACTCTTACACGAATCGGCCTAACGCGAAATGACGAATCACTAGCGACATCTCTTGAAAAACATCGTCATTTTCTCTTTAAAACTGTTTGAACAGACACTAAGTTTTGAACATAAAAAGTTTTGATTAATGTTTCCTGGGTAGTTTTCAAACTGTATTCAACGAAAAACACAAACAAATTATATGAAGAGAAGTAAAAATCTATTGGCTTACCTAAAATCCACGTAAATAGTCGTACAAAAATTATTATTCGGGAGCACAACGGCGTTCACTTCAACACCAAAATACGACTGAAGTTAGTTACAAATGTCACTCAGTACTCGACGTAGGATAGATGCGCACTCTTACCGACCGCGCACTCTTGCACCACCTTACCCTATTTCCTATATAAAATAGTTTCGATGTTTCACATCTGCCAGGCGTCCGGCGACGGCTTATTTATATTTTTTGTAAAGAGAAGCAATAAAAAAAGTAATTAAAAAAAATCAAAAACCCGACTGCGTAAAAAATGAGCTTAAAAAAGTGAAAACAAGATAACCTATTTCTGTCTCCAACCCTACATAATATTTACTATAAACCAACCTCATGCAGTCGGGAGGCATCTTTATATTGGGTTGGCTAATAAATAATGAGCGACATATAACTATTTTATTTGTATTTATTTATTAAATGAATAATTGTTAATCATTAATAATATATTCACCGTCGTTTTCTACTACCATTCGCCATCGATCTGGCAAAGAGTGAATGGCGTCCGCATAGAACTTCGGTGGTTTTGAATTGAAGTTTCAAGTGTGGTTCATCGTCAAAGCTTTTTTCCCGTAAATTATTACTAAGTGATCGGAACAAGCTGAAATCAGTTGGTGCTAAGTCCGGCGAATATGGAGGGTGGGGTATTATTTCCCAATTAAGCTCCAATAGTTTTAGCCTGGTATAATACTCTTAGCAATATGCGGCCGGGCATTGTCGTGCAGGAAAAATATTTTGTCGTGTTGTGGACGTTTGCGATGGATGTCAAGCTTCAGTTTTTCGAGTTGATCACAATATACTGTTGCTGTAATCGTAGTATTAGTAGGAAGGAATTCCCAGCTTATTACTCCATGTATATCCCACCAGACAGAAAGCATTACCTTGCGAGGATGAAGATCACCTTTTGACGTTGGTTTTCCCTGTTCTTTACATCCCAGCCACTGGCGCTTGCGTGTGTGATTAACATAGAGAACCCACTTTTCATCTCCAGTGACAAGATGATCTAACCAATTAAATGTGCGGCGGAAAGATAAAAGTTGTACACAAATCTCAGCTCGGTAGGTCAGCTGATCTTTACTTAATTGATGGGGTACCCAAACACTATATTTGTAAGTCTTTCCCAAACCATGTAAATTATTTTCTATGCTGTCATGAGAGCACTCGAGCTGAACAGCCAAATCGCGTGTAGTTCTTCGAGGATCTTCTTCGATTAATAGTTTTAATTTATCGATATCTATTTCCACGGGGCGCCCAGACCTTGTTTGATCGGTTAAGGAAAAATCGTTATTGCGGAACCGTTGGAACCAGCGCTTTGCTGTTGCTTCGGAGACTGCATCGTGAGCTATCTTTTGACATATATTACGTGTAGCTTCTGCAGCAGAATGCCCAGATTGAAACTCATGTAATAAACAATGTCGTACGTGGGTTTTAATATCACTCATTTCTTTGTGAACTTTAACGCACTAACAGCCAAACTATCAATAACGCGCATGAGCGCGACTCGGTCTTTATATACCTTCTGCAACAGAACGTTCTCGAACCTTTCCGAAAATTCTAGAAATTATAAACTAAAACGCATTACTTATTAGCCGACCCGATAAATTTAAACAATAAAGACCTATTGCCTCCGACTGCATGGTTTTATTTATAGTATTAGGTAAGTGGGATTGAAGACAGAAATAGGTCATCTTGTTTCCATCTTTTTTAAAGTCCCTTTTTACGCAGTCGCGTTTTAGATTTTTAAATTTGCTTTTTTTATTTTACACTTTTTAGTTAGGATTACTTTTCTCTCACTGTATTAAGTAAAGCTTTAGGTAGGTTACGGTCGTTAAAATTATCTTTCAAAACGGTAAAATTCTGGGTCTGTCACTCGATTTTAAAAATGATATTGAATTATATTATAATAATTAACTCTCGTGCGTGCAATACCTACCCACTTATAATCGGGTGGTAACGGCCTCTTACTCACTCACTACAAAGTTTCAGGATTCTTGTTTTATTATTTCTCATTCCAAATTACATTGAAACATTTAATTTGCATATATTTTTGTAATCACTTTTAAAAAACCCTTCATTTTGATACCCCACTCGATAGGTTTAGAAGTTTTTTTTTTTATATTTTGGCGCCAGAAATTCGTCATTCTGATTTTTTATAATTTTAATACCTGTGCCCAGTGACACTCGCGCAATAAAGATGAATCTATCAATTTATTTATGTATGATCAATCTAAATAGATATCGTTCATCAATATCGGTTCAACCGTTTAGTAGTTACTAGTGAACATAGTATAATGACGGACCTACATAGGTAGGTACTAGATCAAACGCATAACCCTCCTTTTTGGCTTCGCCGCAGTCTGATAAAAAGACCCGACCCTGAATGTAGACAACATTGGAATAAGAGCAGAAAAATAATGATGATGATGATGAGATATTTTTAAAGAATTAGAAAAATCTTTGTTTAAAAATATAATCCCAAAATTATTGTTATCGCTAAATGCTGTTAATAAAGAATACCTAATATTGATCTTAATTAGTCGGACAATGTTGCAGTGGTAGGTCTCCAACCAATTTTTTTTCTAATTAAAACACGCTTAGGTAGTAGTAGGTAAGCGTAGTAACTACACTGTTAGGTATTCTCAACTTGTATAAATCAAACTAGTTTTTTTTTTAGACAGTTCAAATGAATGAATAGAACAAATCTACTATACATTAAAAATATAGTGTTACAAATAAACATCAGATGGCGCTACTAGCTTCTTATTTTGATAAAAAAATAACAATTAAAAAAATAGCCCTGACACATCCGTACATTATATTAGGCACCCTAATTATGTTCCCTATTATCGGTACATTATCCTGCAACAATACATTACCCTTAAAATCAGTCAGTGGTCCATGTGGCCCTCTGCCTATCAAGTTACGTCACCATTGTGGTAATGACGACATCGCCAACATTTGTCATGTAACCTTATATCTGAACAAACATTTGGACAATTTGTGGATTCGGTAAGTGGTCGGATTTTGGAATCAAGTATGGGAAAAAAAAATTGTGACAATTTTGGTTTAAATTGTTTCTCTGTAGAAAAAAGTGTCAACGGTCAAAAAAAAACGCTATCACAAGGTTATACGTAACCTTGTTAGGTACGACTTGGTATCTACATTTATTATTTTTTTTGATATGAAAACGTCTTTTCGCTCGGTGTACTGATGGTAAGTTCAACATTTGTGAGCGACAAAAACATGTAAGATTTTAACCGCTAATAACTACGAGACTTTGAATGCTAGAGTAATGGTTGAGCATTCAAAAGATAGGTCATATTTATAACAATTTTAGGGCCGGATATAATTTGCGTATGACGTCACACTGCGAGCGCACGCGCATGCGCGCCACCCTCTACTTTTCACTATGTGTCGAAATATCAATTCGTATAGCGCAAAAACGTGTTAAGCTAGATCAGTTATTCTGGTGTCTTTAACAAGAGTTGACAAAACATTACCAGGACCTAAAGGGAAACAACATAAATTTGGCCAAAATGGGGTCAAAAATCTATATGAAGTTGATTCCGCTGTTAATTTGCTCAGAAATGAAAAAAAAACGCAATCAAAGAAAGGTTGTATCAAAAGGAATGCACTGAGCTTAAAAAGTGTAGTGCCGAGCAAATACAATAGCTACGGCAGTGTCAGACACCGTAAGAAAATCTGTTATAAATAGCAAAATTCAATCCTTTTATTACCTACTTTGGCGTGATAATTGCTCGTTGGAATCGATGACAACCTCAAATTGAATGTATTAAATAAATGCTGCCGTCCATACGTCCTTATATTTTACAATATTTTTGAAATACAAAAGAGATTGTGGAGCACAGATGATTTTAAAATATTATGTGTCTTGTTTAAAATTTCTTAGAAAATCAATGACATGAAGACTGTTACTCAAAATAGATAATTTACGTAGCACCGTAGCACAACGGCGTAGCGGCGCGTAGACCCCGGTGTAGTTACTCAAAATAGATAATTTACGTAGCACCGTAGCACAACGGCGTAGCGGCGCGTAGACCCCGGTGTAGCGGGGCGTAGACCCCGGTGTAGCGGGGCGTAGACACCGGCATAGCGGCGCGTAGACCCCGGCGTACCCGCTTAGATTTTTTTTTATTGCAGCCGTTATTTGCGTGTTACTATTATTATCAATGTTAGAATAACGTTAGAAATAAGGTGCATATTATTTGATTTGTAGTAATAACTTATTTGCGTAGGTGACAGTTTATCTTTAAAATCTTATCGAAAACCGCAAAAATCATAAGGCACTTTTCTTTTGCAAGCTCGAGGATTCAATTAACATGTAAGTACCTACAATCATTTTTATAACACGAAAATAAAAACCTAGTCATATCGATTAAATACGATCCGATTACTCGGTAACACTGATTCGATTAGTCTAATCGAGTGCAAACGCACCATTGTATTATAATAACGTAAGCATTTTTTGTTTGCGCTCAAAACGATTACGACTTTGTTCATGATGAGATGAACGAAGCATCTCATGGTGGTGAACGATTTGAATTATTACAGTTATCTTGGGCCTATTAATAATATTATATGAGTATTTGAATCTCTGAGTACTTTTTGAATTTGAAAGAAATCTTGAGATTTTCATTTGTGCAGCCTCCGTAATGATGAATTTATTTGATACATAACCCTAAAATAAGGTTCTTCAATGCTACTTGTTCTAAGCCTATTACCGGATACCTCATTAATTCTAATTTCATTATATGTAGGTACAATCCGTTCTTGCTCAGCGATACTTTCTACTCTAACAATATATTTTACTGTAACACTCTGTATATGTGTGCATATTTCAGTTTGTCTGTAATCATGTTTTCACATTTTAGAGATTTATTTGAATTGTAAACTCACTCACTGTGACATTTGCCCATTAGAAACGATGGAAAAAATATACTCAAAAGTTTTATTCAATTAGTCGTCTAGCTTTAAATACTTACTAAATAAATGCCCGAGTATCGACAGTAAACGCAGGTTTCAAATCAATCAAATAACTCATATTCCTTGTAGACACACAAACATTAATCAGTCTTTATTAACTTAATATTATTATAACTTGAACAAACATAAAGAATACTCGAAAATGCTTCTAAGTATTATGAAAATTAAAAATACAAATCTGGTTCAATATTTATTAAGATTGCATGATGGAGTAAGTAATTGGCCAATTGATTGAATTAAGAATTAAATCAAACATTACGAACAATAAAACCATTAGTGAGAAGGTCAATTGATTTACAAACCTTAAATTTTACTAATTAGACAATGAGCTGGGATTCATGACTTGGAGTAAAATGTATATACAGGGTTATTTCTAAAACACCAGCAACGTCTTAAGGGGTCATTGTACTCATCATTATAAACAACTTTTACTATGGGACCAAATCTGAAATCGCGAAAAAAAATCAGCTGTTCAGTACATTTTGACGAGTTATGCGAACATAAATGTACTGAACAGCAGATTTTTTTTTTCGCGATTTCAGGTTTGGTCCCATAGTAAAAATTGTTTATAATGATGAGTACAATGACCCCTTAAGACGTTGCTGGGTTTTACAAATAACCCTGTATAAACTAGCCTATGCCCGCGGCTTCGCTCGCGTGCGTGGATGTCGGGAAATATCCCACGGAAACATACTATCGGGAAATCCTCTCAACGTTATAAAGGGCACCTCTGTGCAATATTTCAGCTTTCTAGGTTCAAGGGTTTAGGCTGGGCGTTGATGTGTCAGTCAGTCCGTCAACGAATTTTAAAGTCAAACACTTTGAAAACTAGACCTTGCCACATTACACTGAAGACTTTAAGTATTCTCTAAACAATAACTTCGAATAAAATGCGAGCAAAGTCGTGAATTCATCGATGGTTTTCATTAAAACATGTGAATGAACACGAATTGTGTGCAGCCAATTGAGGAAGGTTTGAAGTGAACTTTACAGAACAATATTCTGCTTCTAGATCCCGGCTTAGAAACTTCGCTTGTAGCAATGTGAACTTGAAAGAAAGAAAGAAATAAAACATGTTTATTCGGCACACAGATGCGGATGAAAACCAGCCGAGGGAACAAGCTGGATTTAGGAGCAACTTCTCGACCATTGACATACACGTCTTGCGCCAGATACTTCAGAAATACAGAGAATACAACAAAACATATGATTTGGGCTTCGTAGAATTCAACAAGGCATTTGATTCCCTGGAACACCACTACATATGGGAATCATTAGAACAACAAGGGGTCCATAAAAGTACATACGCATACTAAAAATTATTTATGGGAAAAGCACAGCACAAATAAAACTGGAAAGGTCAGGTGAAGAGTTCCCGATAGGAAGAGGCGTCCGTCAAGGTGACCTTATTTCGCCGAAGATATTCTCAGCTGTGTTGGAGTTGATCTTTAGGAGACTGGGTTGGGATAGCTTCGGAATTAACGTGAACGGAGACAAACTGAGTCATTTGAGATTCGCTGATGATTTAATACTTTTCTCCGAATGCCCGATGATCTTGAAAAAATGCTACAGCAATTATCAGACGAAAGTGCAAATGCAGGGCTCACCATGAATACGAGTATAACAAAGACAAAAATAATTAGCAATTCCTCACAAAAAAAAACGCTATTACAGTTAATAATCAACAGTTAGAATATGTAAACGAATACGTTTATCTGGGCCAATTAGTATCAACGACAGAGACCATGCAGAAAGAAATAGAAAGAAGAATATCAAACACTTGGAAGAGATTCTGGTCGTTGAGCGAAATAATGAAAAATAAAGAAATACCTATGGCAGAGAAACGAAAAGTCTTCAATGCTTTCATACTGCCATGTCTCACATACGGATGTCAAACATGGGCATTAACTGAACAACAACAAAATATATTAAATATATGTCAGAATGGGATAGAGAGAAGCGTATAGGGAGTAAGAAGAAGGGATAAAATACAATTAAAAAAGACCAAAGGAAAGACTAAGTTTGGAAAAGTTCAATCAATATGCAGAAAGTTAAAATGGCGTTTTACAGGACATATGCTGAGAGAAAAGAAAGAGAAATGGACCAGAATAATAACGGAATGGTACCCTAGAGAAAGCAGAAGAAGTAGAGGAAGACAGCCAAAACGATGGGAAGACGACTTGAAGCAAGTAGCTGGGCCAGAATGGTTACATACAGCAAAGGACAGAAACAAATGGAAATCCTTAGAGGAGGCCTTTGTCGAAAGACAAGCTGTTAAGAGGAGAGATAAGCCGAATGCCGAGAATATGTTTTAGTTTAAGTTAATTTATAGTTTTCTTACCTATATTGTTATAATTTTCTTTTAAAAAGTTATGTTTAGTTAATTAAGTTGAAATCTAACAGCAATAAAGGCTTATTTTATTTTATTCGGCACAAGCCATAAGTGCAATTGTCGTATTATAATTAAAAATGTTGTGACATATCTCTGGCCCCTGGGGTCCTGGATCTTTAAAAGGGAAAGGGGTCCGAAGCCAACACGCAGAGACCCGTTAAACAATTTTAATAAAATGAGGCACCAACTAACGATTATCCCTATTCGCATTATGCAAGTGCACCCAAGGACAAGCCACGGTTGGTGCAGGACTATTGCAGGATATGGAAACAAAACTATTGAACTGGGTGGCTAAAGTGAACTGGTTATCTAGAACCATGGTCCTGTCTGACTAATGTTTTATATAAAATACACAGATACTCGTAAAAAGGCAGGGGGTGACTTGCATACTCAATAATGAGCCCCCGGAAACGACCGCTAGCACATAGTGACGTAGCGACAAGGTGGCAACATTTCCTGAGGTGCTTGAGGAGTGGAGAGGTATTCCACGGCTATCAGGACAATCCCGGAAGTACGGTCAAGATCCCTACCAGCAACTTAATGGATCGTATTATAATTAATAATAATAATAAGTTTATTGACACCAAATACCTTTGTATACAATACCAATACATTTCACATAGGTACATTGGATTTTGGGAAAAGGCTGCACAAATAGTGAAAAACCCTGCCTCCTAAACTAGGGGGAGCCTGTGACTTAGGAGACAGTGTTCTACTGTAACTTCGTGAAGAAAAGAAACCTTTGTTTATGTGTGTTAACAAACCCATCTCCGTTTTAACTATGAATATGAATGTGTGAGTATACACATACACAAATAAAAGAGGGATGGTTGTGCGAGTGGGATGGGGTATGGTGTGGTGTATGGGGGGGGGGGGTGTTTTGTGCGGGGTGTGCGTGTGTGTAATTATTATGTACAATCTATGTAAATTAACGCCACTGAATTACGATTAAATAAAACGTCATAAAATTACTTTATCATCAGAAATTGTATGAGCAAGCGCGATAATTAATCAATGCTTGTTTGTATGAGCGGCGTTTGTCCTGCAGACAAATATACTGCGAGCTGTATCACCAACATTTTCTTTCATTACACCTACACAACATCCAGCCCACTCCCACATACCTATTCCACAACAAAATACACAATGTACAAAGAGTACACAATACACAGTTTATCGGCAATAAAACGCGCACATTCCAGCGACGCAATATCGCACCAATGTATTGTAGGTGCTTCCCAAGTCATAAGAGGTAGCGGGGCAGGCGAGGGAGACGAACGAGATCTTTCTTAGATGGTATTAGGTTTTTATTGGACTATCTGGATGTGGTTGATTGAAAGTAAAAATGTTGGTAATGACAACTGTTAAGGATCTACTTTATAAAAACCTTATATTCATTCACTCACAGTGACAGACAACGCTCAGCCCAAGCTGCTTGGTCTATAAACACGAAGTGTCACAAAAGAGTTCCTTACATAACGAAAGTCAACACTAAACAAGCATTTTTTTTTTTTTGTAAATTCTGACTTAGACTTACATCGCCATGAATGAACATGTAACGGTGTTATAGTTGTGATTTAAATAAACAAATACAATTTTGAAAATACATCCTCCTCGTAGCACTTCAGTTAGAAGTGTGTAACACACATAAGTCCGAACAACTATAGCAACTCAAAGAAATCAATCTGCCTAGCCTTGTCCCAACTATGTTGGGGTCAGCTTCCAGTCTAACATTGAATACAAGTATTTTACATGGAGGGACTGCCTATATTACATCCACAACCCAGTTACTGGGTTATACGATACCCCTTGGTAAGACTGGTTGTTCTGACGACCCGTGACGACTGGTTTAATTAATAATTAATCTTTCCGAGGCACGGAGGCGTCTCGGTATGTAAAGATGGACTCCCATCCACATAAGCATAAATCATTCATTCATTCATCCACCGACCAACTCCGGCAAGCGTAGCTTAACCTGATGGATCGACCCGTGCGGCTGTTACTTAGCCACGAGCTCCGTCTCTGCGAATAGCAAGTCTCACGTTTTATTTAATGACAACAATGATATAAAGGAATTATTTTGTCGATGAAAAATCCGGCTTATATTTTAATAAAGAAGCAGAAACTGTCAATAACAAAACCTAGTTCCATTGTTGGACCATCATAAATGATATTCAATAATTCGAAATACAAAAACAAATCGCTGCTTTGCATGAATACCCGCACAAACCAAAATTTTGAAAGTACTGGTTTATAACACCGCCAAATGCAATATAGTCCTTGTTTCATGGTCAGTAAGACTCACATTCATAACAGCATAATCGGCGCTTTTGCCGTTATGAATGTGTCTTACTTCCATGAAATAAGGACTATTTTACATTTGGCTGTGTTGTAAATCAGTAATTACAAAATTTTGGTTTGTGCGGGTATTCATGCAAGGCAGCGAAATATTGTGTAGCTTTTTTCTTTACTTTCCCTCTTTGAAGAAACTTTAATACAGTTTCCTTTCAATTAATGAATGTTGTTTGCGTACGTTCCGATTCATTAATAAATGACAACCGTTTCCCCAGTAGATAAGAAGTGTGTATGACCAGCAAAGAAGGCACACGTTAAGTAATTCCTCTATTCAATGGCTATGACTGCATAACTACCTACGACATAGTAAGCAGAGCGATAAATATGAAATATAAAGTAATAATACAGTGTGTCGGAGCTATATGGCTGGCATTCCGACGCGGACCGCAATATCGTAGCAATGTATTGCTTTATACCGAGTAAGGTATGAGTTGTAGCGGACATAGCTTTAGAGAAAACAAAACTGGAAAGTGTTGAGAGTATATAAAAAGCTCAAGTAAAATTATTTTATTTTGTTCTTACAAACTACATATTTTGCAGGGATATAAATATTTAGGCTTCGACCCTGAAGTTCGCAATAATAACTTCAAGTTTCCTTTTCTCTTTAGGAAAAAAGAAATCATACATTCATTAATTCAAAAGTTACAATGATGCCAGTAAACCTATCGTAGATTGACGAACCAATTACCAAACCAGAGAAAAATTATTCACCTACGAGTACAAGACCAATTCAATTTCTCAGACTTTCTTGTTCATGTTCAGCATTCACATGCAAGATTGCCAAAATTTTAATGATATTTTTTTTAATGTGTGAAGTGTATAGATGCTTTTCTTATTACAGGCTCATAAGACATGTCAGCTTTGCCCGTGGAGTTTCTTGACGGTTATTCTCCATAGATCAATTGGAACCGTACAACTAACTTCTAACATTTGATAAGTGCCCATTTTTAATTAGAAGTGTAATACATTTTTTTAAATTTTGTTTCTGGGACAATGTAACACAGTTCCCGCCTTCGCCTGTCATTTGCACCGTAATTTTATCGCAAGCATGTCGGTATGCGGGGCGTGAAGTGTCATGCAGACCCCCGGCCCCGGGCCCCTCACAATACTTATATCACAGTAATAAACATTACTCTCTTATATTGTACGTGAACTCTGGCCACTAACATTTATTAAATATCTCTTATGTTTTGAGAGTCAATGAAGTTGAGTTGCTGTTTTCATTGAGGTGGGGAAATTACTGAGAATTTGATAATATTGCAACAACGTCGCGACTTTTGAACGAGATTTGAAACTACTATATATTGGTTTCTATTGCAATTTCATGTGAAGCAACGCCTCTAGGCAGTCTGATTAGCCATCTGTGCTATGAGTTCCATGGTTGGTATACTACAGGTCGGGCAGAGTTATGTTTTATTTTTTTTTCATTAGGAAACTCGATAACATCCCTGAACCTGGATTTTCGGTCGTCAACATAACAAATCCAGGTTTTGGCGTTTAATTAAACGCTACTTAAATTTGACTGTAAGGGCTGTGTTCACCAACATTCAATCTGCCGGTTAGATATTTAAACAGTTGGTTTATGTCCAACTTCCTTCCAAATTTGACATAAAACAACTGTTTAAATACCTAACCGGTGGTTTGAATGTTGGTGAAGTCTAGAAATGTCACCGAAACAAATGCCTTCTACACGCATTAAGAAGACTTTTCTATGTTGCTCTAAATAAAACTGAACTAATGAAAAAAACACACAATTACAAAACTACCTAAACGTTACTAACAAGGGCAGCGTACGTACGGTAAGTTTCACATTAACTCGTAATTCAGTGCCTTTAATTTAGAAACTGTAAGTAAAACCATATTACACAGGACGCGGAGTGCCTGGCGACGGAGGTAATAACCAACTGGCGGTACTAGCGGTAATCCGAGTCGCTTTGAACTCACCATTCATTCTGTTGGCTTTGGATACTGTTAAGTTTTGTTTTTTCAATATGTTAAAGGTGCTAGTACACATGCAATTTCAAAAGGATTTAACAAATCTAGCTAAACAACTATTCTTTTTCCTTTTTTTATCTGTAGCATTTTATTAATAGGTTGGGGAAAAAGTTTCTTCGCATTTTTTAAGAAAATTCAAAACATTTTTTAATATAGTTTATTTACATTTAACTAAAGTATGTAGGTACCATTTTGTTCGATAACTTTTTGCCATCTTGTAGGTAGGGACATGATCCCATTGCTATAGAAATTTTGGGACTTCTGGTCAAAATACCGCGACAAGTGGTTTTGGCAGTCCTCTCGTGATGTTAACCTGACACTGCCTAAAGAATTCTGAAGAGACCGAAACAGGTGGAAATCTGAAGGTGCAAGGTCAGGACTATACGGCGGATGCATTAACACCTCCCAGCCAAACTCTCTTAATTTTTGCTGAGTGGCTAAAGATGTGTGAGGTCTAGCGTTATCATAATGAAAAACCACACCCCTTCTGTTGATTAATTCCGGCCGCTTTCTCTCAACTTCTTGCTTTAATCTCATCAGTTGTTCGCAGTAGAGTTCAGAATCGATGGTCCTGCCTGGTGGTAACAGCTCATAATGAATAATGCCCTTCCAATCCCACCACACACACAGCATCACCTTGTTGCGAGTTAACCCGGGTTTCGCCACAGTCTGTGAAGCCTGACTGGCCTTTGACCACGACCTTTTTCGCACGTTCTTGTCATACGTGATCCACTTTTCATCACCAGTTATCAGCTTCTTCAAAAATGGTTCGGTTTCATTACGTCGTAATAAAGAATCACAAATGAGTACACGGTTCATTAGGTTTCTTTCAGTGAGCTCGTGAGGTACCCAAATGTCGAGCATTTTTGTGTACCCAGTTTTTTTCAAATGTGCCAAAACTGTTTTGTGGTCATTTTCCAGTTCTTCAGCTACGTCGTAACTACTGATATGCCGATCTTGCTCCACTTTTTCAAAAATGGCATCCATTTTGTCCGTAATAGGGCGACCAGAGCGACGTGCATGTTTGACATCAAAATTTCCGGATTGAAAACGCTTAAACCAAATTTGTGCTACTCTCACAGACACTACACTAGGTCCATAAACATCGCAAATTTTTTTCGCGGCTTGCGTTGCATTTTTACCTTTTTTGTAGTAAAATTTTAAAATGTATCGAATTTCTTCATTAGATTCACTCATCTTGACGGTACGAAAAACAAATGAAAATCACACATTTTCCTAATTTGAATTTGGAATTATGTTCTTTAAAATTTAAACTTTCAATGATACCAAAACCAGCCAGATACAAATAGTATAGCCAAAGAGATTTTATTACAAGTTCATACATACTATAATGCGAAAAGACTTTTTCCCCAACCTAATATATTCGTTTTCTATGTTTTCTATGTAAGATGAACTCTGGTTAACATTTCTTCAGGTTATTTTTTATCTGTAGCATCGTTGCACATTTGAATGATCTGATTTCATTGTGATTTTTATTTAGATCAAATCATGGTTTAGGATCGAAATAAAATGTCTGTTTGTGGCCAAATTTGGAAAAAGATTGGCCTTGTAAGGCAAGTTATAGTCGAGCTCAGCGGCGCGTGTTGGTTGCCGACTGGGATGTGTTGTGTGAACAACATCAGATACGCGGACGACATGGTGTTGCCGGGCCCGACTGCAGCGTCGATCAGGGAGATGCTGAAGGTTGGTGAAAAGTACGCCGCATCAAATGGTCTTATCTATAATGTAAGGAAAACCGAGTTCATGGTCTTCAGGGCCGCTGGCAAGTGCCCGACACCATCCCTTCAATTACTTTGAACGGCGCTAACATAAAGCAGGTGACCAACTTAACATCTGGGCCATATACTTGTGGACGACCTTAAGGACGATGACGACGTGGAGAGGGAGCGCAGGGCGGCGGCGGTCCGCGGGAACATGTTGGCGCGCAGATTTTTTCGTTGTACCGATTTGGTCAAAATAAGCTTGTAAACAAAGCGTACTGTCGGGGCCTGCACACGGCAAGTCTGTGGTTCAGCTGTTCGCGAGGGACGCTAAATGCCTCGCGTGTCCAATATAAAAATTTATTACGTAATAAAATAAGTTACATAGTTCCTAGAACGACAGTATGCCGCGGGGTGCGCGCACGGCCGCTGTTTGCAGTTACCTCTGGTCGCAGTAACGCAGGTATGCGGGCACCTCTGCGTCGACTTACTAATAATTACAACAAGCAATTCCATCATATCGATACGTTTGCACTTTCTGCTGGTAGATTCAAAAATATGGTACTCAAAACACTTAGTCACTAGTAATTTTAACTATTAAGATTAGCATGCCTTTATTGCTTTCTTTGTTTGCTTTTATATTTGTTTTACTATCTATTACGTAAAATGTTTTCTTTTCTTAACTTGAATTATTGTAGTTTGTAGGTTAAAGTTTTAATAGCATGGTTTGTAAAGATTATTTTTATGTGTATTCCGTGGAAAATGTTGTTGGTTACATATTAGGCCGTATCTTTTTGTATTCCTTCCTACAAAATGTAATGTGTCACTGTTTGTTTTCCCTAATAAATAAAATAAAATAAAATAACAATGTAGTATCTAAGGTATGTACTAACTAAAATGGTTTCTATGTTGTCCCAAATAAAAAAAAAATATTTTTATTATTATATCACTAAAATCCGAGTGACTTTCTTCAGTGCTCCATATCAATGGCCGCCCGAATTTCATGTGACAGCTCAAGTAAAGCGTGGTCGACGTTGCTAAGCCAATTTTACTTTTATCGTCGCTAACACCAACAAAAAAATAAGTAAGCCAGACTTACATTTACCTCCACATCAAAACAAGCCTCTAAATAATCAAATGTCCCTTAATTCCCTGGGAGTAGGGGCGCACCTTGATGTACAGCAATGCGAATCATAAACATTTGTATAAAGAACGCTGTGAACGCCATGCAGCAATTAACACGTTTGTGTGAATAAAAAGTACTTTTTAACCTAAACTCGTTCATTCAGCAGCCAGAGTGAAACTCTTGGCTCTTTCGGTGGAGTGTGTGGTGGAAGACCCGAATTTAATTATGTTATATGAAGAATTAGAGAGTTTTGCCAGAAGGGGTTTTGGTATTTAATAAAAATATTGGATTGGCGATTGCTTTTTTATCTAAATTACCTACGATTTACGTGACATCTAGAAACCAGAAGCATCAATTTACGATGCTTTCGCATTCCAGAGACAAAGTGGAAATGCCTTATTCGTTTATTAGACTTTGTGCACAATAAAGGTTCAAACCTTAGACAATCTCTACCTGTCGATGAAGGGTGGTGGAGAGATAGCAGGGCAGGCGCATTGTGTGCCTTATCTTATGTGCACCCAAACACTGCATGAACAAATTATGTTCCCTACACTCTACAGCTCCAACATAAACATTTTAACTATAGGTAATATTTTATACTAACTCGCCACCTCTTCCAACTTGCCCCACACATCTTACCGCCTCATATTGAGTGACAAAAGTGCAAGCGAACGCGTCTACGAGTAATTACGTTTTGTGCGCGACTGTATCGAGTGACGGCGAGACGTGACGCACTCGTGTACGCCATTGTACTTCAGCCAGGAATAGGGAGGCTAAGGACTGGCTTGAAATAACGATTCGAATGAAAGGCTGAAAGAAATTGGGGTTTCGATAGCAAGTCTCGACACAGAGAGAATTATAGACGGTTATTAAATCGTTTTTAAAACTGTAACAGAGAAAATATAACATCAGAAACTCAAATCATATATTTGGAATAATAGGTAATTGACAATATTATTACAACTGGGTATCTATGGTCTGTTCCAAAGGTATCTGAGGAAAATGTAAACAAATGGATCAGAAAACCTACCAGTGGGTGCTAATTTGTAGAGCCACTTACAAATAAGTGATATTACGAGTAATCATAGTTAATTTAATACGTTGGCTGCCATACGTGTATACTCGTAGTAAGTTTTTTATATGCCCATTGCCACCATACAAAATTGTAGGTACGAGTACACGAGTACCCAAAAAAAAAATCGAATAAACTTCTTTTCTGATTAAATGATTAAATAATGTTTTACTTCAAATGCCAAAGAATTTAACCCCGCCCTCTTTCCATTGCCATTCGTCTAGAATTCATTATACATCGCATAAATCAACTACGAGAATACTCGTAGGTTGACAGTCAACGTGTTAATAACCTCAATTTTCATCGATGATTTTTCTATTACAACTTTATAATGTTATTCAAACAATAACTGTTAGAAAAAGGGGTGAGATATAAAGTTAAAGTCTTCTAAATACAGATGAATGTGTTACTACCCTGTAGTGAGTGATTGCGTATGAATTGAACCTGAAGAGGGTATGTTTACAGTTTCATCAGGTACTTTTGGTACAAACTATACACCACCTGCAGGACACACTCAAAACAAAGAATGGCCAGCCAGAATTTGCAAATATTTATGGAACGAATTGCGGGAATGCGCCATTTTTGTTCCAACCCATTTTCTATCCAAAACTGGCATAAAAGAAAAACAGTCAACAAAAATATAAATCTGCTCTGTTACGATGCAGTGTTCTAACCCGCCGCTGCTACAATGCGTCGCGACTTTTTAAATGTTTTTTTAACCCCCCAGCGCCGCGTCGGCAAGAGTGGCAACACTCACCGTTGTACCTTAATTGGTACCACTGCGCTTTTTATTTCCTTAAACTGTATTTTTTACCCGATTAAGGGGAGTTTTAGTTGCTAGGTTGTTGTGATTTTATTTTTATGCGGAGTGAAAATTAAATCGATTTTCACGATGGAAAAGTGTTTAGGTAGGTAAACAAGCTTTGCCCATTGTGTGACCTTATGTAAAAGTAAATAATGTAATGTGTAGGTATAGTGTAGATATTTTTTTTTTTAATTTGTTATGGGTTTGCTCTTGACTCTAGTCTAGGTCAGAGGTGACAGAGACAAAGTCGACGATGGAGTGAGCTTACCCAGAAGAAGCCTGTTCACTCTCACTTTGAAGAGATTAGGGTTGTATTGTATACGTTCGGAAACACAGACGCAGGTAGTGAGTTCTTGGGCACGCCACAATTGCGGCGATAAGTCCCCTCTTTGAGGAGTGGTTAGAGAGGCGCCACGGCGTCCTCACCTTCCGCCTGACGCAGGTCCTCACCGGTCACGGTTGTTTCGGGAGGTTCCTGTTACGCATAAGGCGGGAGGAAACGCCCGGGTGTCACCATTGTGTGGATCGCCCAGAGGACACGGTGGAGCATACAGTGGAGGTCTGCCCGGCTTGGGCAGAGCACCGCCGTGTTCTCACGGAGGCGATCGGCGGCGGCGATCTCTCGCGTCCGAGCCTGGTCCAGGCCATGGTGCGGAGCGAGAGTGCATGAGAGGCCGTCACCTCCTTCTGCGAAGCGGTAATGCTCGCGAAGGAGGAGGCGGAACGCGTGAGGGAGAGGCAGCCTCACGCCCTCAGTCGCCGCAGGAGACGCCCTGGGCGGCGGGAATTGATAGCCGATTCTCGGCCACCGTAGGCGCGGGCTTGCGGACGGTGAGTAGTGGGTAGCTCGCCGTCCGGTGAGGACCAGGCCCGGGTCGACGGCGCGTTGTGTTCCACGCGCGCCTCAAAGAGATGTCAGCAAAAGATGGGGTCCAATAGGGCCAATGCCGCTGGGGTCGCGGGTTGTTTGAAAAAGATACCGTGGCCCTGGCATAGGCAACTGAAGGAACACGGGTGGGTTTTAGTCAGTAAAAGTCTGACACGCCCTTCCGCTCCACCCAGAGCGGGAGAAGTTATTTGATGATTTCCCATCCACAAAAAAAAAAAAAAAAAGACATTTGGAAGCGCTTAGTGCGAATTGGTGGAATAGCAACCAGGTAGGGATGGTAACTGGCAGTGCGTCTAGATGTCCGGTGGTAGAAGGGGGCCGGTGTTAAGAGTAAAGTACAGGGTGTATCAGAAAGGTGTAGTAAAATTTAAGGGTGGTCTGAAAAAATTATCAGCTGTCGCGTACAAAACTTCAATACTAAATCAACCCAAATAAACAGCTGATTATTTTTTCTCGATTACGATGTTGGTTTCATAGAGAAAGTTGTCAGTTTGATGGTCTGTCTGTACCACGTCCTTAAATTTGAGCACACGTCTCTGTTACACCCTGTATGTAGATTGAATTAAGTAACCCACCGTTTTACTAACCATGGCTATCATCATTTCAATTGAGTACGAGTCATTGAGAACTTGTTACTAAAACTATTTTATTAATTTGTTGGTACGGAAGAGGAACGAGCATGTAATACTACGCTTGCTGGCTGCGAGTTGATGACTCAAAGCTTTTGTCGCGATTGTGTTTACACCGACCGCTGACTGTCTGACACCCGCTTATTTTATAGATTGTACCCATCTCTAACTTAACTTTATTTTGTTCCTTAGATATACGTACACTTTCATTTTCCAGGTTAATTTCTAAATCTTCCTATTTGCTTTCAAGTTGCAAGAATTTTTGCGTTTTCTGTAAACCAACTGATCACATATACATCACTGATTTACCAAACGATTGTCTGGTAGTCTAAAACTAATCATTCACATGCTTCCTTCACATCACATCGCTGGCCTTTACAGTAACTCGACTGAGAAGTGGAAGTGACACTCAAACAGGGGGTAAGGAAGCGCTAGCCTCCGGACAAGGAAGATTAGTTTCTTGGCGACTCTCTGCCCGTGATATAGGATAGCCTAAGGCGAACTACAACTGTTTGCTTAGAGGAACTTGTGACTGCGAGACGTAGATCGGTACTTGAATACGTTGACGCATGACTGATAGTGTAAATAAATAAATTTTCCCTACAATTGGAGATAGATATTATTTTAATTGTTGGTTTGGTTCGTAAAGGTTGGTCTGTTGATGAAGCGCCCGACTTTAAGATGAACTATGGTGGAAGTAGAAAATATTTTCCTGGACCAACTCTTACATTTTACAAACACGGTGAACTTAAAAAATTCAACACTTTGGTGGATTTTGCACCATGTTTCATAACCAATATCAGGAGTAACCAACATTTGAAACCCCTGCTTTGCAAATGTATTTTAATGCAGATATTACTATTTTTTTTTTAATAGCATTGTCCCAAAAGGGGGCTTTGATACTTATATCTGAAAGAAACACCATATCAACATTCATACCTGGCGACTCGTCCGGCAGGTCAGTATAGTGGTGTGGCGCGGAGCTGGTCTGACTGGCGTACAGCAGGTTCAACTCCCGCGCCTCGTTTTCTTCCTGCGCCTGCTGCCGCCTCAGTGCCACCTGCGCACACGCAGTGGGCTGTAGGAACTATGTGTTGCACATAGCACTATATCATTCAAGTTTCATAGCAGTTAAAAATAAGTGTGTGGAATGGTTGCGCATTCTAGCTACAAAGATTTTATCTGATACTTAATTATGAGAATTAATGTAGCAGCTTCAATTTAAGAACTACGTACGTCTCTTGTAGTTGTTCTTTTGTAAATGATTTTGAATAGAAAGAAATGTAGCGACGTTTTATTATAAACGATCAGCAATGCTCAGCTGATTAAATAGGTTTATAAATCGTTTAGGTAAAACTGTTTCAACTGTATTGTGAATATGTGGTACAAAATAATGCAAGTATCAGAAGGGAGTATTTTAAGAGAATATTCTCAATGTGTGATAGCAGTTCACGCTTTCAGACTTAAAATTGTTATACCTACGAATGATGTTCAGTATAGCCCTTACATCGCACACATGAGTGCAATAAGCTCTCACCTGTGCAGCCATTACCCTCTGGCGCTCGGCGATCAGTGTGCACTTGGCACAAACACAGTCGCGCCAGCGGCAGTAGCGCTTGTGCCCCTTCAGCGCCGACACGACGCCGTGGTTGCGGCAGCGCGCGCACTTCGGCGTCCGCTGGTGGGGCAAAGCAGACTGGTTATTATGTAGCAACTTCTTTTTAGGGTTGTCGTCGGGGTTAGTGTTGTAGGTGTAGCGGGTGAGGAGCTCTTCGATTATCTGGGTGGGGAAGAGAGGGGGGTTGCAATTAGCTGGTTACAAATTCAAAGCGTCAGAGTCAATCAGGGTGATAGAGGTATGCAAAATATTATGGTTTTAATCGGTTGATGGACACTGAACCGGTGACTATTTATGACTACGTATTTCTTGACTATTTTTTGGCGTACTCAAAATTGATTTTCATAAAGTTTTCAAAGGTGAGGGTTGTGTGGTGAAGGACACTATAGAAGTTTTATTGTAATTGCTCCTATGGGCGTTTAGTATTCCTCAAAGTGTGAAAATTATCTGATGTCCATATATTCATTGTACATATACATAGCCATAAAAAACAGAATCTTTTCAAATAGCAGATTGAGCGAGCTGCAGGCCGTTTGTGCACTGGCACCGTCAACGGGATGTCAACGAGAACGAGATGACGGTGCTGAAGTAGCGATACATACGTACATTTACTATGGCTACGTGTCTACCGAACATCACCACCGGGACGTCACGTTCGCTTCGAATTTCCTCGTTTCTCGTTGACGTCCCGTTGACTTTATGCGGTGGACAGTGTAAGTATCGCAATCGGTATTCAGGGTTTAAGAAAGCGCTCATGTAAGCTCCGTTTATACGGAATTTTATTGCCATTCAAGTGTTTACACGCGTGCGATTCCATAAAATTGCATACAATAATCGAATTCAAGTTTTGCCAGTCAATAAAATCGCATGCGACTTACACCGAGTCAATAAAATCGCGTATCCCGTAATTGCGCTGCCAAATATTTAATAAAATTTTATTGAAGGTCTTGTTTCGTTCGCTCATGTTCGAATGATAGAAAATTGTCATGCCAGAATTGGATGCGATTTTATTGTAGGTATGTGCTGTTTACCCCTAGGTACCTATAGCAGTTTTGAACGGCTACTAATTTTCCCGTATCGTGTCACAATATTGTATCTACGTGTTATTTGTCCTTCAATATTATGATACGCCAAATAGAGCTTTAGTGCTGACTTGCCACGGATGCATTGTACTGTATAGCGGGCTGGTGTCCGCATCTCCACGTCCACGCGCGTGCTTTGCGCACTACTCGAAAATCGATCATCAACGGATGAATCAGTATCTAGTATTTATTTTATCGAAAGTAATACCGATAACAGCGATAACGTCTGCAGGTGATCGTCTTGGTTTGACATGCGTGAAAAGCACAAAACTTCATCATCATCTGCCGAGCCTTTTTTTATTTTGTTTAAGATGGGTTTGCTCTTGACTCTAGTATAGGTCGGAGGCGACAGAGACAGAGTCGACGATGGAGTGAGCTTACCCAGAAGAAGCTTATTGACTCTCACTTTGAAGAGATTAGGGTTGTATGCGCTCGGAAACACAGACGCAGGTAGTGAGTTCCACTCTTTTGCTGTGCGCATTATAAAAGACATTTGGAAACGCTTAGTGCGAATTGGTGGAATAGCAACCAGGTAAGGATGGTAACTGGCAGTGCGTCTAGATGTCCGATGGTAGAAGGGGGCCGGCGGAATGAGGTCGTGGAGTTCTTGAGCACACTCACCAAGCCTTTTCCCAACTATGTTGGGATCGGCTTCCAGTCTAATCGGATGCAAATACCAGTATTTTACATGGAACTACTGCCTATTTGACTTCCACAACCCAGTTGCTTTATTTTATTCCTTCCTTTTTTTGTTCCTTTATTTTTATTTCTGCTTGAGTAGGTACCTATAGTTTTTGATTTTTTTTTTGTATGTTAGCGTGTGCTAGCTGACTTATGGCAAATAATTTATTTTAATGTTTAATGTTTTGTGTTGTGTAATGTAGGTACCTAAATTATTTTGCGTACTATTGTATATAATCATTTTTTTTTTTTTAACTGAACAGACAGCTGTGCTGCTGCGGAGATTGCGAGCACTAGGAAGTGGTGAAGGGCGGGCGTTTTGAGGGACTGTCTTATTAATTTTGAAGTTCCAAAAGTGCTGATTCTCAGCCTAGTTTGAATAAATGACTTTTGATTTTGGTAAGATTGGTCGTCAGACTTTCGGGCTTCTGACGACCCGCAACGACTCTCGAAGATCCACGTATAACGGCACAAAACTACTTACAGTCGTAAAATAGTTTTTTTTCCGTCAAATCAATTAATTTCTTAGCAAAGATTGTACCAAACATAAGATCACACCTTATTTCTCGAAGGGACAGGCAGGCAGGTGCGTGTAGATGTTAAATTAAATCGATTTAATATAACGAGTAAATCTAATGAAATTCGACAGTCACTAAACTGTAGATATTCGTACACAAAGAAGTTGACTTTTATTTCAAAAATAAATCTGTAGTTTTCATGATCATAAAGAGAAACACATTTCATAATTTCATTTCGTAAATGATTAATAATTTCTGTAGGATTAAGTATATTTTAACAAAAACTAGATGAGGCCGGTGTTTCCTATCTGACTACTCTGAGAAGAAAGGCCAAAACAAACTCAGAGGTCACAGTCTCTTATAAAGTCCAGACATAATCTTGGTCAGTTCATGTGAAAACCATGTAAATTAGTGTCTGAAATGGTCTTTTGAGGAAAGAACCACACAGATTGAGAGGACCTGCCGGTCTATTCTGTAAAAATCTCACCGTGAAAACGTAGGTGAAGTGAGCTTGAAGAGAGTTGTCATTCCACCTGATGCTAGGGGATTGATACTATTGACAGCTCACTCCACGCTCACCTCACCTAAGTTTCCACGGTGAGATTTGTACAGAATAGCACTGCAGTTCGAGTGCACGCATTTGTGAGTAATCGCGCAGCTCAACTCAGAACTTAAGGAACTCAACGATTCGACGCCAAAGTACCATAGTTGGGAAAATCAATACTAAGTTAAATTAAAAGTTGCCCCTTAACAGCTCTACGTTCTTATAAAGATTTAAATTCAGCAGCAAGCAGCTGAAGACCGAAATTCATTCAAAATCAAATTCGGCATATAACCTACAATTACCAACATTTCTAAACCCCATATTTTGGCCACACACAAACACAATCATGTATCATTCACAATAATAATCCCTTTATACCATTCTTAATTCAATAAACATTACAAAAATATCACATTACATTTTATAATGTAAGTTACAATAACATTATAAGAAGTAATAATTACAAACAAAAAGTGTTATATTACAATGTAACTAAGTGTTAGTGCTAATATAAAGGGGAGAACTTGACACAGTAATGTAATTTGCGTAATTACTTACAATTTGTTATAGAGGAACTGTTACTAATATGTATTTATTACCGGAAGTCTTATTTGAAACTGATATTTTGGTGTTTTTGTTATATTTTGATGAGGGTCAACGTATCATGATTAGGGTTGTGTGCCAAAATGTTCTTAGGTAAGGAATGAAGCCCCCAATGTCATAGTTGTCTATGCGTATGTCTGTCTGCCACTATACAGAGAAAATTAAATTAACTAGCGAAACTCCGCAGACGTGGAGAATCGATATCTAAGTACGAGAAAAAAATAAAAAGGATTTCTGTTTTATTGTGTTGAGATATCCCATCACGTCTGTGAAGTTTACACAAAAAAGTGATATATTTTAAGTGACTATGCTATCGGCAGTTGGCGACCCAAAAAAAAATCATCTAATTAATTTATTGCTTTATCATGTTTAGATATCGATACCCATCCCATATGTGGAGTTTCGCTAGCTAATAAAATTTGACCTGTATATTAATACTGGATACACAAACTGTCTGTTTTATATGTATTTTTAACCGACTTCCAAAAGGAGGAGGTTATCAATTCGTCTGTATGTTTTTTTTTTTTTTTTTGTATGTTTGTTACGCGATTACTCAAAGACGGATGGACCGATTTGGAAAATTCTTTTTTTGTTTGAAAGGGTATACTTCCGAGGTGGTCCCATATAAATTTTATTAACTTTGCTCGAGGAGTTTTTGAGTTAGCTTCAATAATGCGTATATTTCCCACTTATTTTATATGGATGTTGTGATGGTGTTTTAATAACTTCCTATCACTGTTATTTACATGGCTATACCTACAATTATTGTGCTCAATTATGTATTCGAATTTGTGTGGGGTAGGTTCCACAACTAAAAAGTGAAAAATAAAAACTTTTTAGCAAAAAATAAAACCGACTTCTAAAACAAAACACTCCAAAGTGAAAAATAACTTTAATTTCGGAAGTCGGTGGCAAAAAACGAAAATACAAAACCAAAGACACCGACTACCGAAATTAAAGTTATTTTTCACTTTGGAGTGTTTTGTTTTAGAAGTCGGTTTTATTTTTTGCTAAAAAGTTTTTTTATAATCATCCTATAATGTTCCTCTCGCTGAGACACAGGGTTCCTCTCTGTCAAATCCATCTGCCTAGCCTTTTCCCAACTATGTTGGGGTCGGCTTCCAGTCTAACCGGACGCAGCTGAATACCAGTATTTTACATGGAGCGACTGCCTATCTGACCTCCACAACCCAGGTATTGGGTAATACGGTACCCCTTGCTAAGACTGATTGTCAGACTTCCGGGCTTCTGACAACCCGTAACGACTGTCAAAGATTCACGAATGACAGCTGGGACCAACGGCTAACGTGCTTTCCGAGGCACGGAGGAATCTCGGTATGTAAAGATGGTCACCCATCTACGGACCAACCCCGGCAAGCGTAGCTTAACCTGATGGATCGACCCGTGCGGCTGTTATTACTTAGCCACAAGCTCCTCTCTGGAAGAGGTATATTTATTTGAATTTGACTGTTATTATTAAATGACTTTTGATTTTGATTATTTTATTTTATGCTGCATAATTACAGTTCCGGAGAAAATTCAACCATATGACTAAATGAGTCCAACGAGTCAATAAAACTATAGAAACATAAGGACTAGTAATAAAAATCACCGACTATGCATTAAAGATTGGAGGGAAAATAAAGAAGAAAATGGAAACGATTGGAAAGAATCCAGCCACAATATCGCTGATATTGAAGTACTTCAAAACTTTAGATTGTATTATTGCACAGGTAATATCCACACACAAATGCTTTCACTGACGTCACGGTCAGAGACGTATTATTCTTCTTATTTGTTATGACGCTACGCTCACAGGCAGTTAATTTTACCAAGTCAAAACAGCCCATACCTTGTGAAATTTGCGTACGTTACTAAGAAGACACGTGATCCAGTGTCGTATTGCACTCACATAAATGTTTCTAGTGTCAAGGCAAAAAAAATACAAAGGAAAAAGTACCGTATTATAGGTAGGTACCGTGCCTTGTTGTATGACGACAGTCCGGCTATACCGCCGCCGTAACGAAAAAGGACGAATCTACAGATATATTGAAATGGAGAAAAAACAATATTTTGTCCTGTTTAAACTATAACATACAAAGGCAGATGCGTCTTTTAATAGTAAGAATTATTAGTTTTGCGTTGAGTTTACCGCCAATATAAAAATACTGGTAGATAGGTACTTATTTTTGGATGATTCCAACTCGTATTTCGAAAAAAAATTCAGATTGGTAGTACGTCTTTTTTTCTTATGACGGCAGTACTTTTTTGTGAAAATGGAATGTTTTTTTTTTGTTTCTAGAGTCATTTTCAGAATGTGAACTTCATCTCAGTATCCGAGAAAGTGTATAATACATATGAAATTGACTCTGCCTGTCTGTCTGTTAACACTCCTAAACCACTGAACTTATTGTTATGAAATTTGACGGATAAGTTACTAGAGCAGGATAGGTTACTTTTTATCCTGGATATTTGGCAGACGAAGTCGCGAACAACAGCTAGTTTTATTATAAGTAAACCTATGCCTTCCTAACCGTACAGACGACCTCATCAAAACTATATAAGTATGTAGGTATAGTAAAAGCACGAATAAGCTACAGACCGAGACCTATGGAAAGCCACAAATGATGAAACAACAAATGTGAAACTCTAGAGCATTAAAATATTGGTAATGTTTCATGATCCATTATTTGCATTGGGCAGTGGTAGCGCAGTGGCAACGACTGCGACTTACGAGTTGTAGGTCGTAGGTTCGAACCCCGACAGGCGCTTTACTTTGTGTAAATTATTTCATCACCACTGCTCTCAAAACAGTGAAGGAAAACATCGTAAGGAAACCGGCATGTCCTAGAACCAACAATTCGAAGACATGTGACTTCGGCCATACGGCGCACTCCCTCTCACTGAGGAGGCCTGTGTCTCAGCGGTGGGAACAAAATACGCTGGTTACGCATCCATGATTCGATTATATTATTGTTTACTCTGCTGAGAGCCAATTTTTCAATCGTCAGATAACTTTTATCTGGGCAATATGTTTGACCTTTTGGCAGCCTTTCTATAGAAATATGTCAAACCGCCATATTATTCCCCATTTAAAAGCTAACTAACGATTAAACTAGAGTCAAGAGCACACCCATCTCAAATAAAAGAAAAAAATCGGCCCTAAGTTAAGGGGAGAGCTCCAGGTAGCCCACTAAATTATTTTTTTTTTTACGTTTTTGTCAATTTGCACGTCTGTATTAAGTTATAATATGTTGGTCAAAGTTATTTAAAGTTTATTTGTTGCGTCGCGAATCATATCTAGATCAACATGCAACCTGATGACCTGTGAATTGCAAAAAACGTAAGAAAATTAGAATTTCGCGGGCTACCTGGAGCTTTCGCTTTATTGTCCTGTTGACATCATTTTCATGATTCATCTTAAATTCGTTCGTACGACACGGATAGATACTAATGAAAAAAGTGACACAGAATTGGGTACAGGCTTTATCCTGATAATCATACCCATCATCCCATTCATTTGTACTAAAGCTTGTTACACATAGTTCGAAAACCTTCATGACTACATTTACGTCATCGGAAAAGGTTCAAGCTCGCGACCTGTCGACCAACCGTTTGCTATTGTCACTCGACTTGCCACTAACTATAACTGTTTGCTTATATCTTCAAGTTCACACTCGACTGCCGTGCTGCCTTTGAACGTCGCCGCCGTGTTTGAACAGAGCTCCACTCGCCCGCGGGAACGTATATTTAGGTAGGAGTAACTAGCTAACTATACAGAATAACGCTCTCAATTTGGCTCTTAAAAACGTTCTGATAGCCGTAGATGTTTTTCCAATTGTTCTTTTGTTTTCTATAGATTTTGAGCAAAGAAAATTGTATTATTGTAGGTAATTATAAGTATTTTTTTTAAAGAAAACGGCTTAAAAATGCGAGACACTGGAGCACTGAATATGTTATTTTGCGTCAACTCTGAAGTCTGATTTTAAAGGAGAGTTCGACAACAATTTTATGTAAAGTTTATTGATATAAAGTAAGTAGGTATCTAATCGTATATAATCTGTTCAAGTCACTCACTCGATAGCCTGGCTGGAACTGTCGATGAAAAAGAATGATTTTTAATGTGATCAAAGTACTTAGACACAGGAATAAATAGATATGTAGCCCGGATATAATGCCGAAAAAATAAACTATAGGATTGAAAGTAAATCATTATAAAACACTTTTGGTCAGTAGAAGAAAGTGAGCCTCCTTAATTACAGACTACCCTAGATACAGCCTACTGGAACGCCGTCGCTAGTTAGTGCCGCGCGCCGCCGCATCGGTATCAGACCGTAAGTAAAAAAAAAAAAAACCAGTTAATGTTTGCAACCCTTGAGGAAAACCCAGTTTGATTTAATTAATGACAACTTTAAAATCCTTATCACTTAAACTTTCAAGTTCTTTCTTTAAAACAAATTAGATTATAAAGTTATCATTAAATGCAGTCAAAACGTTCACTGATTAAAATACACACTTAGGACTTTATAATATTATACTGAAATAATATTACCAAAGTATAAAGCTTCACTTTTCAAGCCTCCAAAATCTCGTTCTGTCTCAAAACAAATGACACTGAGTACCTTTAGATACTTACATATTTAATTTTAAACAAAAAGAATTCTCTCTATTTTTTTATGATTCAGTTACAATTTCAACAAATCTCTAAGTACAATAAAACTTTTCTTCAACTCACATACAACTTTATAGGATTTCAGCATAAAAAATGTGTAAAACCAAGAGCTTTCACAAACACTATCTTTTACACAATTTTCTTTTATGCACATAAATATTAATAAAATATCTACCTGATATCTTTCCGAAGCTCTGAGGAAGAACGGCGGCAAGGCAGCCAGCACTGGGTGCTGGACCAACTGGGAAACGTCGACACCGTTCGGGAGAGACATATCCATCAAAATAACAATCCAACAATAACAAATAAACTAACACTTCAATAACATTCTGTTTCAATAACACTTTTTTAATAATCCAATTTTAAATTTAAAAAAAGAATTGCAATTCGAATTTGGAACGCGAACGTTACAGTTAAGGCGACACACTCCGCCGAGTTGTTTCGAACACTGTTGATTCATTTTCAACCGAACAGTTGCTGCCGCGACGCGCGAACGAGACGGAACGAGAGCGAAACGACACACTGTATTCAAACGTATACCTCTGTCCCTCTCCCACTGTAGTGTTAACTGTATATGTTGTATCATCCGGTTATATAAAATGTTGTAAGATGAGAGGCTCGGCTCTGCCAATGGAGAAGCTGCGAGACCCCGCCTCTGGATCCCTATTGGTTGGTAAATGCTGAAACTTAATTTATAAAGGTGACTTTTTTGAGAACCAGTTTTTTTTATTGCGGACAAAGAGTGTATTGAATGAATCACAAAAAACACAATTATATTTGTTATTCGCGTCGTGGATTCCGTTTCGTTTTTATTTCTTTATATTGTTCTGAAGTTTTTTTGTTTAATTGTTTAGTTATTGTGGGCTTAATGCGTGGAATATGCTCGGTTGGTATGAGATGACGCGATAACTTTTGTTGGTCATATTGTAGTGAGCTCTCCGTGTGATGCGTTGCGACATATTGTATGGTATCGTTTGTTTTCCGCTATATCTTGTCATCTCAATTATATTGCACTGGGAACATACACATTCGTTGCTCGTTTTTGTCTTTATGCTTTCGTTATAGTATTGTGTGATTTTGTCTGATGTCCTGAATTATTCGTGATAATTTAAAGCTGTTAGTGAATGTTTTCTATCAGTGTTTTTAAAGGTTGGGGTTTGCCTTATTATTAATCGAACAAGAATCTTTTGGCTCGGTGTACTGCCGGTCTATTTTGTACAAATCTCACCGTGGAAACTTAGGTGAAGTGAGTTTGTAGTGAGCTGTCATTCCACTTGATGCTAGGGATTGCCACTATAGACAGCTCACTCCACGCTCACCTCACCAAAGTTTTCACAGTGAGATTTGTACAGAATAGCACTGCTGGTGGTAAGTTCAATATTTCTGACCGACAAAAACGTGTAAGATTTCAACCGCTAATAACTGCGAGACTTTTAATGCTAGAGTATTAGTTTAGAATTCATAAGAAATGTCATATTTATAACAATTTTAAGGCCGGATATAATTTATAGAATTTATCGGATGTGTCGAAATATCAATTAGTTGAGTAGTAGGTAGGTAGGTAGGTAGGTAGGTAGGTACTACCAGGACCTAAAAAGAAACAACAGACATATTGGCCAAAATAGGGTTAAAAATAATATGAAGTTGACAATAGCAAAATAATGTCAGCTGTTGTCTCATATCGGCCGTAGATCTGCTGAGAAATGAAAAAAATCCCTATCGAAGAAAGCCTGCATCAAAAGAAATGCTATGAGTCTAAAAAGTGTAGTGTCGAGCAAATGCAACAGCTACGGCTGTCAGAAACCGAAAGAAAATCTGTTGCAAACAGTAAGAAAAGTTTGGGATGTCGTCTCATATCGGCCGTAAATCTGCTCAGAACTGATAAATATTATAAGCGGTGAAAGCTTACTTTATAAGGAATGCAATGAGCCTAGTAGTACTATTGTTATAAAGATCTTTAAGGATTGAGCAGTGAGAACTTTTAATCCAGTAAGCTGAACTAAATTCCCTACCTAACCAAGATGGTACCTACCTAACTGCTAGATTATTTATTGTCAGGCCTCTTTCAAACATAGGTAATATGTAGGTATATGTATATGGTGAATACCAATTACAAAACTTTAATAAAATCAAGCTTAACGGTAAGCGTCGCCATCTTAATTCTAAATTCAAATGTCGAACGTCAGAGCGGAAGGTGCGTTGAAATTGAAATATTTCAATTTACTTGTCGGCGGGAATTCGATTTAAATTACAATGAGAGGGCCGGGTGGTGACTGGCGCGGGAGGGTGAGGTGGGGGGAGTGACGAGTAATTATCAATGTATAACTGAATATCTGCGCGTTTTGTGTTTAAAGCCGATCGGGAATGTTTGTAAGGGGTGTTTTGAGAATTTGTTATCTTTTGATAGTCGGAAGTTAAATTGAAACTTTATGACGGAGTAGGTCAGTGAGTAGCGATAAAGACGGTCAGGATTGTTCAAACCTTCTCTTGATGTTTCGTAGCCACCTGCGACATCAGTCTGTAACTACATTAACTTCCTTTCATTTACCTGCGTTAACAACCAGTTGACAGAGAATTACACAAAAACATCAAACTACCCACCTGCACCTGCACTACATTTTCAAAATTCGCACACACGGAAATAATTCCCGAAAATGGGAGCATCCTCTATACGTAACAGATACAGGTGTGGCTGAGCGAGGGTGTCGGAGGGGGTGAGGTGTGGCGGAGAGGGCGGCACGGGACGGGGCACGGTAGAGGAACGAGGCGCAAATGAGAATTCCGCAGAGCAACGATCAATTCGCGAAATGTGAACATTTCGCAAACGTCTCAACTTGGGATAGGGATGGGGTGGTGTCGATGGTTTTGGCAGATGGGTTTTAAATTAGTTTGCTTGGGAATCTTTAACATTAACTCTGATATATTTTATCTTATAGTTTGCCTAACTCTGATAATAATATCTACCTATATTTTATCTTATTTTTCAAAAGGTACATTAACTATTTAAAACTAGATTTTCGGCCTGCGGCTGTCGAACTGCCATAAACAATTCTATCAATTGTTTTCTCTGCAAAGTTTGTCTCTTAATCTAGCCTTTACACCGGTCAAGGCTGTAACCACAGCGTTCGTGACTCTCTACAGTACTCAGACGGGATGGTAAGAATTATTAGCAGTTGAAAACGTGAAACAGGGGCGTACCTAGTAGGTACTCAGTAACTTATTTCCATTACAGACTTTAGTTGCAGCCAGATTGAACAGGAGAAAGATATACTATCATTACCTAATGATGGACGCAAGCTGGTGAACGATCGATGGCGGGATAGGATGAGCACAACGACTGGTACCATATTTGTAATCCTATAATTCTTATTTTGTAGAGTAGGTGTGTTAATTCTACCACAGCTAATGTAGCAAGACAGAGTTTACTACCATTTTGCCACCAAGTATCCTGTTTTACCTAACCATTCAAATAATCATCATTGGAACACAACTTACTAAAACCAATCAATATAAAAATCTATCGACAGTCAAAATCGTAACTTCGCCCATCCCTACACAAGCGTGGGAGCGCGCGAATATCTTCGCAAGCGTTAAAATGAAATGTTCGCAATTTGAATATCGTTCTGCTACCCTGCCCTCCCCCCTACCCTCCTGCCCTCACAGCCTCATCCCCTGCGACGCCCGGAAGATATTATTATAGAAGGTCCTTAGTAGTTTTATTTTAAATTGCTTTTTCACTTTGTACATATGTGGTTTATTTTTGGGATGTTTTTCTTTTGGATGGTGTAGGTGGAATGTTTAAGTACTTGGAAAGATGAAAGATCTGCAAAAGAAGAACGAGATAAATTAGGAACATAGATAATAGAGAGAGGCGTCTGTGGTCTATAACCAGCCATGAATTTAGAGAAGATAAAGAAAATTTGTTTATTCTGCACAAACAAAACGCACATTACAAGAAAAATGACATAAAGTACCAACACACAGGCAAAGCAGGCAAAAGCCTCGTATTCAAGTAGTCTAGAATTTAATAAGTACTTAAATTGTGAAATTAGCTTCCAAGAAAATATATCGTAAATAACAACCATCGTCTGGGGCATGAAATGAATACCACTTTAAAGCAGTGATATATTGTGAACTTCTTTCTAAAGAACAGATCACCCAGTGCAGCAGTGAGACACTCCTCACATGAGTAGGTGACTAAGAAGAACTTCTCGTAAAGAAAGGAGTCGAGAGTATGTAGTTTTGTACGAGTTCGAATCAAAGAAACACAAGAGAAGTGCCGTGGTAGTATATTATAATATTGATGTCAGGACAAAATAATAACTTGCATAATTTATATTACCTACATTGTGAGTACGCGATAATGTCGTTTTCATACAGACCGGTACATGAAGAACAGCGTTGATCGCTGCACTTTGTATTGACGACTTCAGACCGATTGAATATCTCACAATGTTCCAGACAAAACGTAGGAAGCAAGTCGTATCATGAAATGACTTCACAAGTCAGGCAACACTACTGTCTGCCAACATCACCAGGCAACACTACTGTCTGCCAACATCACCAGGCAACACTACTGTCTGCCAACAGCACCAGGCAACACTACTGTCTGCCAACATCACCAGGCAACACTACTGTCTACCAACATCACCAGGCAACACTACTGCATGCCAACATCACCAGGCAACACTACTGTCTGCCAACATCACCAGGCAACACTACTGTCTGCCAACATCACCAGGCAACACTACTGTCTGCCAACATCACCAGGCAACACTACTGTCTGCCAACATCACCAGGCAACACTACTGTCTGCCAACATCACCAGGCAACACTACTGTCTGCCAACATCACCAGGCAACACTACTGTCTGCCAACATCACCAGGCAACACTACTGTCTACCAACATCACCAGGCAACACTACTGTCTGCCAACATCACCAGGCAATACTACTGTCTGCCAACATCACCAGGCAACACTACTGTCTACCAACATCACCAGGCAACACTACTGTCTGCCAACATCACCAGGCAACACTACTGTCTGCCAAGATCACCAGGCAACACTACTGTCTGCCAACATCACCAGGCAACACTACTGTCTACCAACATCACCAGGCAACACTACTGTCTACCAACATCACCAGGCAACACTACTGTCTACCAACATCACCAGGCAACACTACTGTCTACCAACATCACCAGGCAACACTACTGTCTACCAACATCTGAGTTCGACACGTTTACCGCATCTCCGTTACTTACACGCTCCTCAGTCTGTTCTCCCGGATATTGTGTTGAGCAAGTAATTTAGAGACATGAGAGCGCTCTGATATACTGTGTAGTGTGTTGTGTTCCTTTATCTTAGCCTCGTTTGAGGACGCCTCGCCTGAGGACGCCTCGCACTGTTCCTGTTTGAGGACGAGGGATGTGCCTTTTGTGTAGGTTAGAATTACATTTCCTTGGTTGTAGGTTAGAATTTCAATTATATTGTGGAAATGTAAGCTAGGTGACGTGTTTGTTAATGTATTGTCTTGTTAGTCCTATCATTTCTAAAGTCCCCTGTAGCTCTACGCAGGTTATCATTGTGTTCTTCAACGTTTAGCATTCTTGTTTCACGATTTGATGATTCTTGACAAAAGCTTTTAGTCCTTTACTATGTATCTTCCAGAAGTTTTATTAATTTATAAAACACTAGCTTTTGCCAGCGGCTTCGCCCGCGCAGATGTCGGAAATTATGCCACCGGAATCCTACCTTTTTCTGGAATAAAAAGTACAGGCTATAATCCATCTCTGTGCTTTTCTCCAAATTTCATGCAGATCCAAACATAGATCCATCCAAACTTTCGCATTTATATCTAATAGTAGTAAAATAAACAGATTTTGTGTCTTTTGTGTTATTTCAGACATTTATTATAACTTTCGACAAATGTAGAAGTATTAGGTACTTTATACTTAATAACTTAACTGCTTATTTAATTATCGATGTTCTAGCTAATACATACGAATAACTTATGTAAGAATTACTCTATAAAGTGTGGCAGGGTTCCTCCCCTCACAAACATAACTATCCCTAAAACAAACGCCATAAAAAGCCTACTTTCAGCGACATTCACGTTAATGAAGTGGGCACGCCCCCGCTTCGCTACATCGCGTCCACCAATCGCAGCGTTTGAAACTGTTGCCAGCTCCCCTATTGGTGGAAACTGTATCAATACTGTTGCAACGTGCGTACCGCGAATGGTGTTTGAAATAAGAACGAGCTTCTATCCAATGGAGGTTTTGCCTACTGGGTGGATACATAGTTAGATATAAATGTAATATTATAACTATATTCCATGTTTCTGTGAGTTAACTTCTTGTGTCGAGAACATCTCGTGTAGGTAATATTAGTCAGTCCGCAGGACTCGCTGCATCGTTTGCACAGACGAGCAATTTAGTTTAGTTACTATTGAAGGCTTTCCTAACCCAGATATGGGTGATATTAAGTAAACAATAATTTTACAGTCATCATCTGCCGAGCATTTTCCCAACTGAGTTAGGGTCGGCTTCCAGTCTAACCGGATGCAGCTAAATACCAGTATTTTACATGGAGCGACCGCCTATCTGACCTCCACAACCCAGTTACTGGGTAATACGATACCCCTTGGTAAGATTGGTTGTCAGACTTTCGGGCTTCTGACGACCCGTAACGACTGTCACTATAGCCACGAATGACAGCCGGGACCAATGGCTTAAGAGGCTACCGAGCGCACAGTGGCGCCCTCATCGTTTGTTTTGTTATTTCTTTTAATTTAAAAAGAAAATGCAGAAAATAAGCACGTTAAGTTGTAGGTACTCCACAAGACTATACGTTATTATTATTACAAACAGTAGTTTTATATTGATAAGTTTTATTGTAATCATTAAAACGGAAAAAAGTGGCCATCATTTCCCGTTTTAATGAATGAATGATACCAGAGGGCACGGAAGGGTCTCGGTATGTAAAGATGGTCACCCATCCACGGACCAACCGCGGCAAGTGCAGCTTAACCTTATTGATCGACCCGTGTGTCTGTTATAACTTAGCCACGAGCCCCTTTAGTAAACAACAATTGTCAATTTATTATATCGTTATCGTGGCTAGGCAGGTATGTCTTCATATCTGTTTTTTTGGCACAGCCGGGAGCACACATTCCTGCATCGCGGCTTATACACAATTTATTTGTTTCTTTATTTATTATTATTATTTTGACATATATTGGGACCCTGGGGTCGCGGACCTTTGGAACGCGTACGAGGGGCCGAAGTCAACTCGCAGAGGCTCTTAGACAATTTTAAATGATGAGGAGTCACCAGTCGACGATTATCCTTGTATGCACTATGCAAGTGCTCTCAAGGACAACCCCCGGTTGGTGCAGGACTATTGTTGTGCGTGGAAACAAAACATATTGGGCTATGGGTCTGGGTGGCTAAAGTGGATCTTAACTTGAACCATGGAAGAACTATGTCCCCTGCCTGACCAATGTTATATATTATACACGGATAAAATGGCAGGGGGTGACTTGCACACTCAATAATGGGCCCCCGGAGACGGCCGCTAGCACTTAGTGACGTAGCGACAAAAGGGAAACACTTCCTGAGGTGCTTGAGGAGTGGAGAGGTATTCCACGGCTATCAGGACAATCCCGGAAGTACTGTCAAGATCTCTACCAGCACCTTACTGGAATACTTTGACTGGCCTGTTGGTCTAGTGGTTAGTGGCCCTGACTGCTATGCCGGAGGTCGTGGGTTCGATTCCCACCCAGGACAAATGTTTGTGTGATGAGCATGATCATTTGTTCTGTGTCTGGGTGTAATTTATCTATATATGTATGTATTTAGAAATATATAAGTATGTTTATCAGTTGTCTAGTACTCATAACACAAGCTCTGCTTAGCTTGAGGCTAGACGGCGTTGTGTGATAGTTGTGGAATATTATTATTTTTTGATATTTCTCGGGACCCTGGGGTCCCGGACCTTTGGAAGGCATACGAGGAGCCGAAGCCAACTCACAGAGGCCCCTTAGATAATTTTAAATGATGAGGAGGCACCAACCGACGATTATCCCTGTATGCACTATGCAAGTGCACCCAAGGACAACCCCCGGTTGGTACAGGACTATTGTTGTAGGTGAAAACAAAACATATTGGGCTATGGGTTTGGGTGGCTAAAGTGGATTGGGTAACTTGAACTATGGAAGAACTATGTCCCCTGCCTGACCAACGTTGTATATTATACACGGATAAAATGGCAGGGGGTGACTTGCACACTCAATAATGGGCCCCCGGAGACGGCCGCTAGCACATAGTGACGTAGCGACAAGGGGGCAACACTTCCTGAGGTGCTTGAGGAGTGGAGAGGTATTCCACGGCTATCAGGACAATCCCGGAAATACGGTCAAGATCCCTACCAGCACCTTACTGGAATACTTCTCAATACTTCTCCCGGGAGATAGGGTCCGTGGGGTCGCTACTGCCCAACAGCTCGCCACATGCTGCCCTGCGGGTTTCAATATCTCTCTTGGTCTGGCTCCTCATCCTAGACCCGTTCCGGCAAACTCTACCGGCACAGACCTAAAGTTTGGAGCACGCAAGCCCCACCACGACGTCAACGTAGAGATACAGCGGTGGGGTTATTATTATTATTATTATTATACTTCCTTCCTCCGAGCACGTTTGTTCTTGCGAATCTCCACTCAATCCGGCCAATAAAGGCAAGAAAGAGGTGGGAGCTCTGTTCCTCGTCAGTGTTCACTGCAGCCGGCCAATAAAGGCAAGCCAGAGGTGAAGAACAATACTTCTCCCGGGAGATAGGGTCCGTGGGGTCGCTACTGCCCAACAGCTCGCCACATGCTGCCCTGCGGGTTTCAATATCTCTCTTGGTCTGGCTCCTCATCCTAGACCCGTTCCGGCAAACTCTACCGGCACAGACATAAAGTTCGGAGCGCGCAAGCCCCACCACGACGTCAACGTAGAGATACAGCGGTGGGGTTATTATTATTATTATTATTATTATTATACTTCCTTCCTCCGAGCACGTTTGTTCTTGCGAATCTCCACTCAATCCGGCCAATAAAGGCAAGAAAGAGGTGGGAGCTCTGTTCCTCGTCAGTGTTCACTGCAGCCGGCCAATAAAGGCAAGCCAGAGGTGAAGAACAATACTTCTCCCGGGAGATAGGGTCCGTGGGGTCGCTACTGCCCAACAGCTCGCCACATGCTGCCCTGCGGGTTCATGTATTGTTATTATTATTATTTCAATAAATAAATAAATGTATTCTTCCTTTCTTTGTGTATGTCTATCGCTGAACATATTTCTAACCTCTACGACGAAAGCCCAAAGAGAATTCCATAATCACCACGGATAGGTGATCGCAATTTGTTGTTATAAGCAGATTGAAAACTTACGCCCTACTCTTGAAGATTCCAAATATCATACCCTACCTCTCCTGGATGTTTTGTGGCAAATATCATACCCTACCTCTCCTGGATGTTTTGTGGCAAATATCATACTCTACCTATCCTGGATGTTTTGTGGCAAATATCATACCCTACCTCTCCTGGATGTTTTGTGGCAAATATCATACTCTACCTATCCTGGATGTTTTGTGGCAAATATCATACCCTACCTCTCCTGGATGTTTTGTGGCAAATATCATACTCTACCTATCCTGGATGTTTTGTGGCAAATATCATACCCTACCTCTCCTGGATGTTTTGTGGCAAATATCATACTCTACCTATCCTGGATGTTTTGTGGCAAATATCATACCCTACCTCTCCTGGATGTTTTGTGGCAAATATCATACCCTACCTCTCCTGGATGTTTTGTGGCAAATATCATACCCTACCTCTCCTGGATGTTTTATAGCAAATATCATACCCTACCTCTCCTGGATGTTTTGTGGCAAATATCATACCCTACCTCTCCTGGATGTATTGTGGCAAATATCATACCCTACCTCTCCTGGATGTTTTATGGCAAATATCATACCCTACCTCTCCTGGATGTTTTATGGCAAATATCATACCCTACCTCTCCTGGATGTATTGTGGCAAATATCATACCCTACCTCTCCTGGATGTTTTATGGCAAATATCATACCCTACCTCTCCTGGATGTTTTATGGCAAATATCATACCCTACCTCTCCTGGATGTATTGTGGCAAATATCATACCCTACCTCTCCTGGATGTTTTATGGCAAATATCATACCCTACCTCTCCTGGATGTTTTATGGCAAATATCATACCCTACCTCTCCTGGATGTATTGTGGCAAATATCATACCCTACTTCTCCTGGATGTATTGTGGCAACTCCTGCAAAAACTAAACAAACAGAAGATACGTGAATAACTAGATGTAGCACAATATTAATAACAACAAACTGATTTAAAAAATGTGTGAGCTAATAGGCGTAGCGACATTATTTCTGAAAGAACGATTTTCGTAGCGCAGCCGCTACGAACTAGGCTACGAAGACGTAGCAATGTCTACGAGATGCTACGTCAAATATTATTAAGCAATAATTAAGGTAAGAGTGTAAGGGCGACTTGCAGCAAAATATACAAATCTCGGTTTAATTAAATCACAATTACCAAGATTTGCATCAATAGTACACTGAGTATCTAGCGTTTCAACGGTCTGCTGAGACACCAGAACAGTTTCAAAATCGACGCCGACTGCATGCTGAGTATCTGGCGTCAAAACGAGCTGCTGAGACTCTAAAATAGTACTAAGATTGGCGTCAACAGCATCCTAAGTATCTAGCATTTCGGCGGTCTTCCGAGACACCAGAATAGTCCCAAGATCAGCGTCAACAACACGTTGAGTATCTGGAGTCTCAACAGGCTGCTGAGACACCAGTAGAATCCTACAATCAAGAATTGTATGATGAGTATCTGATGTCTCAACGGGCTGCAGAGACACCAGAATAGAACAAGCCCCAGGTGACTTATATGGCGCCTCTAAGAGCCACAGAAAGCTTTGAAGCGGCTGAATCTCGCAGAAGCGCTGTTGCTGAACGGGCAGCATAGCGACGTGAAACATTCACAAGAAACACGTGAAACGTTTGAAATTTGATATGGATACTCGTAGTCTGAAACCTGGAAAAGGACATACTTAGGTTACTTTTTCTCCACAAACCACGCGGGCGAAGCCACGGGCGGAAACTAGTTGCTAATATAAATTATAATATTAAACAGTCTAAACATATTTTCACTAAAACAGACTATAAGGCATGTGTTCGTGATCTACGTAAAGTAAATTGGGAGGATTGTTGTCATTTGAGTTGTAATGATTATGTTCTGACATTTTATAATATACTAATATACTTCGAAGGTTAAACCTAAGAATATTTATTATCCAGTTTGGTTCTCAGCTTCGTTGATTAAACGTCTTAAGGCTAATTTTTCAATACTCAGATAACTTTTACAGCTTTTGTATAGAAAATATGTCAAATTCTCATATTTATTCTTCAGATAAAAGTTATCTGCCTATTGAAAAATCAGCCCTTAAACTAGACTCGGTTCAAATAGTACAAAAACCTCGGGACTTACCTCGGGATACTTTTATTACCCTATGGATTCGAGCTGGGAGAGTTATGGATAACTGTTTTAAAAATTATAAGAAAAAATTGAGAATGAATTAGAAACAAATCTAAAAGTTTTTGGCGTTATACTAAGTCTAAAAAATCTTTCAGAGTTGTCCCTGACCAAGTTTCGTGAGGTGATCGTATTGGTGAGGGTGGTAGTGTAGTGGCTGATCTTTTTGCAGACTATTTTGCATCTATGCACGATGTTAATTAACAGCCTAGTAACCTGTCTCCAGGTTACTCCTCATCTAATTACAGTATGTCTTCTATTGGCATGGCATTACTGAGTTAAATCTTGATAAAGGAGCTGGTCTTGATGGATTTTCTCAGATTTTTTTTCGTCGTTTGCATTGATGCAGTTATTATAGCACTGCAGATAATATACGTATATAATAAATCCCTTAAGGAAGAATATTTTCAGATTCAGATTTATTTATTTGCCATCAATGTAGGTACAAGTTTAAGATGATACAAACAGCTGAAGGTTACCGCTACATTCTACCTTACGGCATGCAAATTCATAGAAACTAATACATTACATACAATATTATTAGAAATTAACAACTAACATGTCATTCTAATTAACACAAACAGACATAAAAAAGGAAATAATAATAAAGTAATAATAATCAACACATAGTCAATTGCACATAAATGAATCTTGTCAATAAAATGAATTTCATTGGAATTATAATTAAGTGAAATATTATTTTACAAACATAATGTCATTTACAAATTTTATTGTCAAATTTTTTTATCATTTAAAAAGTCATTGATGCAATAATAACATTTATCCAATAATAATGCAGTAAGCTTAGATTTAAATGTTCGAATAGGGTGTTCTTTGAAACTGTGCGGAATTTTATTGTATATGATAGGTCCCATCGACATAATATTTTTCCTTAGTAGTGCTGTTCTGTAATTGCCTGTATGTAATAAGTTTTTATATTGTAGTCTCATTGGACCTGACCGCATTCTAATATCGGCTAGTGATGGAAATAAATCTAAATTAGTTTTAACAAAAATTGCGACCTCTAAAATGTACAGTGATGGGAAGGTCAGTACTTTCAGCGACTTAAACACTGGAACACAGCTGTGTAGTTTTCAGATTTAACATAGATCTTATGCAACGTTTTTGGGCTCTAAAAATTTGCTCCCTCTCACTGCAATTGCCCCAGAATATTACTCCGAATCTTAAAATTGGCGCCACTAGACCGTGGTAAGCTACTACGAGTATATTTTTGCTTACTTTATGCGATAGATTATGCAGCACATAGGCTGACTTGCTAAGTTTACAACAAACGTCTTCAGCATGAGGTTTCCAAGTAAGATTGCTGTCAATTAAGATACCTAGGAATTTAGCAATATTTGTTGTTTCAACATTTTGTCCATTATGACCAATGTTAACATTAAGAGGGCAAGTCCTTTGGTAAAAATGCATAATTTTTGTTTTTTTAAGATTGATGACTAAGTTATTTATGTCAAGCCAGTCAATAATGTTTTCCAATGCTGTATTTATATCATCTTCATAATCTTTAATGTCATTACATTTTACTATCACAGTACTATCATCCGCAAATAGCACCATAGGATGTTGGATATGACGTGGCAAATCATTGATATAGAGCAGAAATAGAGGTGGCCCAAGAACGCTACCCTGTGGAACACCATACGTAGGTCACGGCATAAGTCTTGTCGTATGAAAAAAGTATTTACTGTTTCTCGAAATATTTTCCACCACACTCAATACACTTTCCAATACGCAAGAACCAGTCATTAAACCAATGCTCCCATTTTTCTTTTTCAATGGAATCACATATTGTTTCCCAGGCCTCGATTAACTGCTCCTCCGAAGCAAACTTACGTCCTTTTAGTTGTGATTTTGCAAACGGAAAAAGACCAAAATTGCATGGTGCCAAGTCAGGACTGTAAGGTGGATGGTCCAATACTCGAATTCCAGTTTCTTGTAAAGTCTGTTGAGTTAGCTGGGCACGATGCGCTGGAGCGTTGTCGATATGAAGATACCACGAGCGCATAGGGGACTTCGGTCTGAGATTTTTTAACGCTCTAAATAACTGCGGCAAACAAACTTCAGTATACCAACGAGCTGTGACTGTCTTCTGCTTATCTAGCACAACATTGGCCACTAAACTCGTTTTACGAAAAAAAAGACACAATCATTCTTCTTCCGACCGAACGTGATTTTTTCACTTGTACAGGTTGATCTTCACCTTCGAAGACCCATACCTTGTTCTGTGATTTAGATGGTACATCAAAAAAATTCAGCCAGCTTTCGTCACCTGTGATGATTGAATTTACAGCACCGTGTTCTCCCGATTCGAAGTCTTTCAACATTTTTTTGCACCAAATTACGCGTGCCTCCCGTTGAGCGTCGGTTAACTCGTGGGGTATCCACAGGGTACAAAGTTTTCTAACATTTAAATGGTTTGATATAATTCTTCCAATACTTCGTTCAGAGATCTTCAGGGTTTCAGCTAATTATTTATAAGTTATTCGTCTATCTTTGGTTATAGCTTCTCTCACAAGTTCAATGTTTTTTTCGGTCATGATTTCTGTCGGCCGGCCTGAACGAGGATCGTCTTCTAAATTAAACAGCCCACGCTTAAAATTTAAATACCATCTCTCAATAGTTCTTAAGGACGGGCAATCCTTATCAAACACTTTCTTCATTTCTCCTTCACACTGTTTAGTAGATAATCCGCGGCGAAAGTTGTAGAAAATAATAGCACGATATCCGACAGCTGGGAACGACTCCATAGCGACGTATTCAAAATATCACTGAATTAATTGAGTCAATAATTCACAGTTTATATTTTGTACTTAGACTAAACATAGAGGGTACTTAGTAATAACGTAAACAAATCAACGCTGCGGTATGTTTGAGGGCTTAACGACAAGACTTATGCCGTGACCTACGTATTTGACTACTCTACCGTCTGATGCATATTTAAGCTCTCGTTTCGTTTCAAGAGATGTTCTCGTTATTTCTGTTACCTGATTTCGACCACTGAGGTAAGAGGTTATAAGGTCCAGGACATTACCCCTAATGCCATAGCGGTGTAGTTTATATAAAAGGACGTCATGGCTAACGTAATCGAACGCCTTAGTCATATCAGTTAATATGGCACATACCGGAACTTTATTGTCAACATTATTCATAACGAGAAATAGAAGATTATAGATTGCCATATTAATATTTTTGTTTTTTCTAAAGCCCATTTGTTCTTTGCACAATATATTATATTTAGTCAAATAATTGTCAAGTGCTTCATAAATAATCTTTTCCAGTATCTTGGAGAATATAGGGATCAATGCTACTGGTCTATAGTTGGACATATCTTCTTTGCTATTTTTTTTATGTATTGGTTTAATAACCACTGTTTTCAGGCTATTAGGGAAAATACCAGAAGCAATACAAGTGTTCACTATGTGACTTAAAGGCGCAGCTACAATATCACTGAATTTACGTTCTCAGTATCTGGCAGAACATCAGTGCCAAGTTTGACAGGTGGGCTATATCCCACCATATATATATCTTAAAGTGAATGTGATGTGGTTCAATTTTTGAACACATGCCCGAATGCGCCACTTTCTCATCCATGCATGGATCTCGTTTTATAAGTGTTGAAGCTTATTCCTAGCCTCTGCTGGTACTTCATCACTTGCGAGGTAGGCTACATCATCAGTGTATGTTGCTAGTCTTTAGATACCGGTAAGGCTGAGGTAAATATATTATATAGTACAGGACCGAGTACGGAACCCTGTGGAACACCGGTTTTAATTTTTTGTAGCTTAGATCTGGCACCTCTGTGTTTCACTTGAAAAAGCCTGTCTTTGATGTAGGACTTGATGATGAGGTAAACAGAATCTGGACGTTTATCTTTTACATTGCACAGTAGCCCTTTGTGCCAGACTCTGTCAAACGCTTGCTGCACATCTAGGAATGCCACCGAACAGTACAATTTCATTTCAAAGCAGCGTCTAATCTCGTAATGGACCGGGTGCATTGTCTCAATTGTGGAGTGCTGTTTCCGAAACCAAACTGGTGCTTGGCAATAATGTCATCAAGCGGAATAAAAAGATTTTTTCCCATACTTTCGAGAGACGGACGGTATGATAAAGCATCATGGAGAGACTTTCCATGTTTGTGAATCATAAGGAGTTCCGATACTTCCCAGATTATAGGAAAATATGATGTTCTTAAGGTTGAATTGAAGAGTGAGGCAAGAAATGTTATGCATTTTCTAGGGAGATTTTTGAATGACTCAATGTTAAAAAATTCCAGACTATTACATTCACGAATAAACTGATTATAATATTGATAGATCAGTACTGAGCAGAGTGTCGGTCATCCGTGACCTAAGGATAATCTTCAATACATACATATCTTTGCGCGATCATATCATATTATAGTGACTTTGGCTAAACGAATGCTTGGCTTCATAAACCGTATGTCGAAACCTTTTCGTAATCATAGTAGCATTAAGGAGCTCCTTGGAATATTGTTGCACTATTCGGTCTCCCTATTATTCAACCTATACTAATAGTGCTGAATCTGTTCTGGCCCGTTTTGTTAGGTATTTATTTATGTATGAAGAATGGGATTTGAAAAGCTGTATCTGATTACAGTGTAAGATGTCACTGCTTGCGGTAGCCCCGACGCTACGTCGGGTTGTCTCCTTCCCTCAAATAAGGCGAGGGGGTAATGGCTGATATTTGCGTTATGCTCGTGAACGGGTGCTGCTTGTGGTGACTGGTCGTCTTGCTGACCTTGGTTTTGTTTTGTTATTAGTAATTTAACTCGATGTTTATTTTACTTCGATGGTCCTAGTTTATCATCTGTGACTTTGAGTTACGACTACATGTACGGCTATAATATATGTAAGTGGGCACGCCCTTTATTACTGGAGGCTTTTATTTGGGTATAAAGTTCTGCTTACGTTTTTAGTTTTGTATTTTGTTTCTGAGTATAGTTTTCGATTTTTTTTTTGTATATTGGCGTGTGCTAGCTTACTTATAGCAAATAATTTAATTTAATGTTTTATATTGCGTAATGTACCTAAATTATTATGCGCAGTGTTATATAGATTCAATTTTTTTAACTGAACAGATAGCTGTGCTACTGGGGAGTTTGTTGCGCCACTTCTTCTCCCTAGCTAAAGCACTAGGAACTGCGGGCGTTTTGGGGGACTGTCTTATGTAATTTTGACGTTCAAAAATGCTAATTCTCAGCCTAATTTGAATAAATGACTTTTGATTTTGATTTTGAATGACAGGTTCAAGTACTTCAAATGATTAGCTTAAAAGAAAGACGTAATCATTTTGACTTACAAATACTCCATAAAATAATAAACGGTACCATAGATGCACAATTGGTAAACTCTTTTAACTTTAGATCTAACCAACGAGTAAGCGTCATCATCGTATCTTTGTATTAGCTACATCCACCCTAAATAGCACAAGTAATAGCCCACTATCACGTATGGCAAGGCAATATAACGAAAGGTCCAACTCGACGGATTACCCTATTGATATTGTCCAAGAGTTTTGCTTCATACAGACGTTGCCTATTTAAACAGTGCGAATAGTGCTCGGCAATTATAACCCTAATTGGTATGTTTTGTAGTGTTCTAGATTAAGGTATACTAGACACACTTTTTATTGTTTTCCGTTGTCTCTAATCACATTAATATTATAAAGGTGAAAGTTTAGTGAAAGTTGTAAAACACACTCAGTGTTTGTAACTCTTTCACGTAAAAACTACTGAACGGATTTTGATGTTTGGCACACAGATAGTTATATATATATTCCTACGAGTTCGAGACTTACGCGGGTGGAACCGCGGGGAGCTGCTATAGTATTTCATATAAGAAAGTCATGGGTACCTGTTATTTGGTGTTGGAGCGCTTGTTGTAAATAAATAAATAAACAAAACTGTTTCTTCTTTGTACGGACAAAACCTGTATTGACCTGAAAAAGTGTAGTTAGTCCCTTAATTTGACATTGTAAAATATTAGTAATGGAGCCTGGATTAAGTAGACAATAGTTCCGTTTTACAATACTGTCGATCCGAGTGTAACATTTTAGTTTCAACATTACCTAAGATTCCTAGAACCCTAGTGTTTTTTTTTTTTAAATAGCTTGTTTAGGGTAATTATTTTATTACTAAGCAGTCTAAATGCAAAGAATTCATCGATACACCACAAATTCTCGATATAGAGATAGTTGATATCCTACTAACATTCTTGTTCTTGTTCTAGCGTACTCTTGGATGATTGAGACCAAACAATTTATATGTAAGTAGATAGCTACAGCCTGTTCCAATAATATCCAATGAAAGTGTTACCTAGACAACCCCTGTTCAGAATAAATTCTTGCGCAATCACTCACTACAGGGAATTAGTAACACATTCATCTGAATGTAGGAAGTTTCAACTTTTCTACAAATATTGATTGAATAACATTCATCATCATCATTTCAGCCGAAAGAAGTCCACAGCTGGGCATAGGTCTGGTTGGCATTCCACCAATATTGGACACAGGCCTAGTTGCCATTCCATCAATTCGCACTAAGCGCTTCCAAACATCCTTCATAATGCGCACAGCAAAAGAGTGGAACTCACTACCTGCGTCTGTGTTCCCGAACGCATACAACCCAACTCTTCAAAGTTAGAGTTGACAGGAATCTTCTGGGTAAGCTCACTCCATCGTCGACTTTCTGTCTGTCACCTCTGACCTAGACTAGAGTCAAGAGCAAACCCATCACAAATAAAATAAAATAGGCCTTCCCCTAGCACCACCACTTCAACCGGTTCTGTGATTCCCGCATCCAGCGGATTCCTGACTGAATAACATTATTAAATTGTTATTTAAAATTCAACCACGAAACTTTTGGTAGAGTTTATAAATTCACCAATAATTGTGAAATGTAAAACATCGTTAAGGTAATTCACAATTAAAATTTCGGGTTTAAAAGTTAAAATAATCAAATCAAAGCACTCAATTTGTAAGGGGCATAAGAAATTGGCATCCGCAGGTACATTTTCTCATCCTTTTGTCTACATTTAAATCATCATTTTTGGTATAGATCATATATCAGGATTTTTTCCCAAAACAGCAATATTCAAATATGAAACCCATTCATTTAATCGGAAGACATATCCCTCCGAACCACCGTCACGACTGCTCCAGCGTTTATAAATCGCACACACACACATACAGTGGTCAGCGCCACAAATGACGGCGCTGTGTCACCGACGCTGACGCGACGTTTGCAGACACCGGGGTAAAGAATAGGAAGGACATTGTTTGAAGGAACGGTAGGAAGCGTTGTCTAGTTTTACAAAGTAACGAATTATTATATAAGTACAAGAGCGAGGTATGTAAGATCTTGCTCCTCGTAATTAAGGAATATAATATGAAATAAGAACTTGCTGTCCCAAATACCGAATATTTTTGATGAAATGAATCTCCGTCGACACATGTTACGCATAAGACACAGCACCACATGTGCACGATCTACCCTTGAAACTGACTGAAGAAGAAAAATGCGTTTATTGGCATAAGAACACAAACACCTCAAAACTATGAAAACAGGAAGAAAATAATGCTTAGGTATATCTAAACTCCCGCCATAAGAGGATTGTGAAGTGCCGATACGCGGCGCGAGTCTTAGTGACCTTCATTTCATTACATAAATATTGTTTTTTATTTATTATTTGTGATGGGTTTGCTCTTGACTTTAGTCTAGGTCAGAGGTGACAGAGACAAAGTCTACGATGGAGTGAGCTTACCCAGAAGAAGCGTGTTCACTCTAACTTTGAAGAGCTTCGGGTTGTATGCGTTCGGGAACACAGACGCAGGTAGTGAGTTCCACTCTTTTGCTGTGCGCATTATGAAAGATGTTTGGAAGCACTTAGTGCGAATTGGTGGAATGGCAACTAGCTATGTATGGTAATTTGCAGTGCGTCTAGATATTCGATGGTAGAAGGGGGCCGGTGGAATGAGGTTGTGGAGTTTCTGAGCACATTCACCGAAGTACAGTCTATAGAAGACCGACAAGCAGGCAACCTTGCGGCGACGAGCCAAGCTGTGAAGCTTGGCATCCACCAGTTTTACGTCGCCAATGAGGCTCTTAGCTCTGCGTTCCACCGAGTCCAGCGCAGCAAGTTGGTATTTAGCCGAGTCATCCCAAAGGTTGCTGTAATACTCCATGCAGGATCGGACTTGTAACGGTGCTTTATAAAGGGTCAAAAGCAGTCCAGGCGTAAAGTATCGCTTAACGGGCGATAACGTTTTCACCCCTCTAAACCTTTACGAAATGAGACAATTTTGGTCTCATTATATTAAGTACACCGTAATCTAGGTCGGTATGTTTTTTTTTTCAGTAATTCAATTTGATTCATAAAAATAAAAACGCTCGAGGTAGTTTTTATGTCAAAAATATAGATATTTAGATGCTAATAACATATATCGTAAGCAATATTTCTTTATAATAAAAACGTACGGACCTAGTTTTTCATTATATCTACAACATTTCCAGAAATTATGAAAATAGATTATGTTTACGGGGAGAAAAACGTCATCGCTTCTTGTATGAAAATTTACAGCTTCACAATCCTCTTAATGTCTGTATTAGCGCAGAGAAGTCGCACAAAATAAAGTGTGTCGGGTGTAGCACTGGCCATGTCCCTCCTAACATTGTCTCAACTCACCGTGGAATGGCTGGTCGTAATTTAGTATGTTATACCAAAGTGCATTTTACGCAACAAAAAACGGGCCCTGGCTTAGTTTAGTAGCAAATTACTTTCGTTTACTTTTTTTTTTTTTTGACGTGAAAACGTCTTTTCGCTCGGTGTACTGGTGGTGTTAAGTTCAATATTTCTGACCGACAAAAACATGTAAGATTTCAACCGCTAATAACTACGAGCCTATTAATGCTAGAGTAATGTTAGAGCATTCAAAAGATAGGTAGTATTTTTTACTTATGATATCACACTGCGAGTGCACGCGCATGCGCAAAAACGTGTTTAGCTAGATCCAGGGCTCGGATACCGGTATATTTTTCGAAACGGTTTCGTCTTAAATACCTAAGAAACGATTTGTTTCGGTTACGTTCGAACGGAACGTTATAAATAACGTTTTTGAAGAAGAACAAAATTTTTATCGTTTTCGATTAATAAAACGTTTTTAACCGTTTTTATTGCATTTCTTGGGTTTTTCCGATACGAAAGTTCTACGAGTATTTCATTCAATGGTATTTCAAGGCCACGCGGCTTAGTTTCGTCGTTTCACAAGTACTAAGTATTATCTGTGACTCTGTGAGTACGCGTAGGTAAATAATGTGTGGTAGGGTAGGCAACTATCGAACTGGAGATTCCTGGTGTCAACAGTGGCCCTCAGCGTCGCTCGACGTAGTGGACGTTAGTGTCCAGGCCGGTCAAGTGCGCAGATCTGCGTATAATGCACCTGGGGGACTCTGCAACATCGGAAGAGGTCGCAGCTGCTGTTGCAAAGGCCGGAGAATGCCCGCTAGACCAAGTTGAGGTGGAAACAATTCGTCCGGACTTCTCGATCTGCGGACAGTACCGGTCAGCTGTCCCATCACGGCAGCTCGAAAATTAAAAGATGGTCCCAGACTGGTGGTGGGCTGGAATTTGGTATAGGTCAGGCTTCTGGCAAATAAGCCCCTCAATGCTATAGGTGCATGAGAGAGGGACACGTTGGAGTTCGATTCACCTCAGAGGTCGATTGCTGCGGTCTTTGTTTCCGCTGTGATCAGCTCGATCACAAGGCCAGCTCTTGCGATGCCGCGCCACACTGTGTAGTGTGTGTGGCATTGAACAGGTCGGTTGACCACCAGAAGGGCAGCAAGGCACGTACCGAGGGATAAAAAAGCTGACTCAAATAGGAAAATTGGGCTCTCGCGCCCACTGATCGCTGGCAATAAAGCCGAAGAAAGGGTTGAGGGGGAGGCGATTGTTATGGACACCCAGGAATGGCCCCACACCTTCGTCTTCTCCAAGCGAATATCAACCATAGCGCCAGGGTTCAGGGCCTTTTGCTCCAGAGCATGGCGGAGTGGTTGATCAACGTCGCTATCGTTGCCGAACCATACTTTGTTCCTCCCAGGGATGACTGAGTGAGTGACATTGATGGCTTGGTGGCGCTTATCTTGAGGCCGGCCGGTGGCACTCCGCCCCTGGGGACTGTCAGCCGGGGGCGGGGCTTTGTAGCAGTCTTAGTCGAAGATATCATAGTCGTGAGGATTTATTTCTCACCCAAGCGACCTCTCGCCTACTTTGAGAGTTTCATCACGGAATTGGGCACAGTCATCAGTCGAAGCCGTCCTCACCCTGTCCTTGTCATGGGTGACTTCAACGCCAAATCCACGACTTGGGATTCCGCAGCAACAGATGCACGGGGTGTGTTACTGGAGGTGTGAGCGGTGAAATCAGGCTTACTGCTCCTAAACCGGGGATTTGTTCAGACATGTGTGCGGCAGTGGGGTGGGTCTATAGTGAACTTATCGTTTGCTAGTCCCGCTGTCGCACGCCGTGTTCAGGACTAGCGTGTATTGGAGGACGTGGAGACGTTGTCGGATCACAGATACAGTTCGACGTCTCCGCCCAGACCTGGAATGGCCCGGCACAAGCGGCCCCAACCGGGGTTGAGGATGGCTCGCGATGGGCGCTCAAACAACTGAACCGGGAAACCCTTCTTGTTGCCTCAATCGTGAAGACCTGGTTGGACTCACCAGTCAGGTCTGTCGATATTGACGAGGAGACAGAATGGTTCCGGGAGGCCATGACACAATTCTGTGATGCTGCGATGTTCAGTTCAGTCTCCATCTGCTCCAGGTGTATTGGTGATCGCAAGACATTGCTCATTTGCGCATCGCATGCGTGGCGGCGCGACGCCCGTACACCAGGCAGCGATGAAGGCACAGACGAACACCAGAAGCTATGGTGAGGCGGAACTGTACGAGGTGTATAGAGTGGCGAAGGCTCTTCAGCTGGAAATAATAGGTGTCCGATACTATATGAATGTAAGAATATTAAGTACATACTTAGTGCAAAATAAACTATCAAAGCGAGTGGACGTCTTAATCATTTACAACCGTGCCTTCAAACAAAATTGAACCCTAACGTACTGAACATAATGGTCATTACGAGCCGGATAAGTAGATCGCACGGCTAGACAACTCGGACGCCGAATACAATAGGGAACCGCATTCCTTAGATAAGAGACTGGTTTTTTGCATTGGAACAGTTGTGTGCGAACTTGTGATTTTAAGTGAATAATATAATTGAGATTGCCTTGTTACGGTGTTATTGACGATTTATAACGTGAAAAATGACTCCACCGACTGCGGAACAAAACAAGTGTTTGTGTACTTTAGAAGATGTGGCCAAGATGTTACAAAAAGCGCAAATAAATGTTAAGAAATGCCCAAAACAACAATTAACAGAAGGTTATATAAAAACTAGGCTGAAGTCAGTCGAAGATGATTGGAACACATTTAAGCAAGCACATAACAACCTAACTAGTTGCACACCGCGAGATCAACGGGGAGTATTTCCGTATTTTCTGAAAGAAGAATATTATGAAGTCGAAGAATTGTATCTTTGTTTACGAGCGGATTTAGAAGATCTGTTGTCTAAATTGGTGGTACAACAGCGGTCAAACGATTCTGCAAATATGTCTACATCTACACAAATTGAGCAACAGCCGTTCGCTAAGCTACCTATTATACAATTACCTACCTTCTCAGGAAAATATGAAGATTGGCCTACATACCAAGATTTATTTGAAGCGCTCGTACATAACACGTCAATAAGCAACGTACAAAAATTACATTATTTAAAGACTAGTGTCTCTGGAGAAGCTGAAATGTTATTACGCAATATACAAACAACCGGAAGTAATTATGGACAGGCCTGGAATATTCTAAAGGAACGATTTGGAAATAGAAGAATGATAGTGAGTTCGATCTTAAAAAGGTTATTCGCACAGAAGAAAGTCAATAATCAATCGGCAAGTCAAATTAAATCGCTACTTGATACTACGGCGGAATGTATAACCAGTCTAAATAATTTAAAAATAAGTACTGATTCTTGGGATCCAGTTATAGTATTTCTGGTGGGTCAGAAATTGGATACAGAGTCACTAAAAGATTGGGAACAACATGCGCATAAGGATAATTTTGACGAACTACCTACATGGCCTGAAATGAAAAAGTTTCTCGAGTCCAAGTTCAGAACATTAGAACTAATAGCTCCAATTACGACAAGTAATACAAAAGAGAAGCCTTCAACACAAAAATCATTCCACATTACTTCCGAAGATAGTGAACAACATGATGAAATTAAGTCTGCACATTCGAGTGTGAACTCACAACAAACATGTAGCTATTGCAACGAGGTCGGCCACTACATCTTTAGCTGCAAGGAATATGCGAAGTTAACTGTAGACAAGAGACACGAATTTGTAAAGAAGAAAAATCTTTGTTTTAACTGCCTCGTCCCTAATCACAATGTATACAAATGTAAATCGAAGACGTCATGTAAAGTCTGTCATAGAAGACACCATTCGCTTTTGCACCAAACGAAAGACGCAGGTCAAGAAGAAAACTTACAACCAGAACAGAAGATTACGACCGCACACTTCTCTCAAGAACAACCTGGTCATAGAGTGTTATTAGCAACAGCACAAGTTGAGGTCATAACGAGTAATGGAAACAACACACACCTGCTTCGTGCTTTAATTGACCAAGGGTCAGAGGCTTCATTCGTTTCTGCAAGAGTAGTTGAACTATTGGGCCTGAAAAGGACTAATATCAACGGTGCAGTCTCTGGAGTTGGAGAAGGAATAAAGATACCAATCAAACACTTAGTTAACCTGTCAGTCAAGTCTCGATTCAATGGAAAGGAAACTATACAAGTGAAGGCTTACGTTTTAAAGGCAATATCTACAAGTCTTCCCTCAAAGAACATCGTGATTGACTGGCCCGAACTGCAATCACGGGAATTAGCTGACCCTGCCTACCACACGCCCGGTAAAATAGACATGTTACTCGGCGCCGACATCTTTTGTAAGATTATTGAAGAAGGGCTAGTTAAAATGCCAAATGGGATTGTAGCTCAGAAGACAAGTTTGGGCTGGATACTCTCGGGCCAAAATAAAAACAAGAATGATCAACACAATTTGATTTCACTACATGTTAAAAGTGTAGTAGCAGAAGATAATGATCTGCTAAGAAGGTTCTGGGAAATAGAAACAGATTTGTACAAAAAGAAGAAAATACTAACAAAGGAAGAAGAGAGTTGTGAAAATATATACAAACAAACTACTAGAAGAGATGACAGTGGAAGATACATAGTACAATTACCTTTGAAACAGAGTATCGAAGAAACGGTAAAATTATGCGGAGATACTAAACAACAAGCAACAAACAGATTTAAAAGCTTAGAAAGGAAATTTCAAAACAATAAACAATTTAAAGAGCAATATTCAAAGGTAATACATGAATACAAAAGGATGGGTCATATGAAGAAGTCTAAACCAGAAGATGATAACAAGTCTATTTATCTTCCTCATCATGCGGTAGTACGTGATGACAAAGAGACTAGTAAACTCCGAGTAGTTTATGATGCGTCTGCACAAGGTTCAAATGGACATTCGTTGAATAACGGCATGATGGTAGGACCTGTTCTACAACCTGATTTAAGAAGCCTCATTATAGCGTGGCGCAAAACCAAAATATGCGTAGTTGGAGACATTGAGAAGATGTATCGTATGATAAAAATGACTGAAGAACACACAAGTTTACAGCGCATACTTTGGCGAGATGACCCCGAAAAGGAACTTGAAAGTTACGATTTAACAACAGTAACTTTTGGGACGGCTGCAGCTCCATATTTAGCCGTCAAAACGTTGCATCAACTTGCTGATGATGAAGCAAAAACTTATCCAGATACTGCATCTGTAATAAAAACATCTTTTTATATGGATGATTTAATGTCGGGAAACGAAGATGTAGAAGCAACAAAGAAAATGTGTGAAGAAATTAGAACTATACTAAACAAGGGAGGATTTAACATGCAAAAATGGTCAAGCAATTCTGAAGAAGTTTTAAAATATTTACAAGGAGAGAGAAGTACACTTGATCAAATAGAAATAAAACTAGACAAAATTATAAAAATACTTGGTTTAACATGGGACAGAAAAGATGATGTATTTAAAATCACAGTAAACTTACCTGAGGTGAAATATCCTATAACGAAGAGATCCATACTTTCTGATGTTGCTCGTCTTTTTGACCCATTCGGATGGCTGTCACCAGTCGTAATCACTGCTAAAGTTCTTATCCAAAGGTTGTGGTTATGTAATCTGGGCTGGGATGATGAGTTGCCGTCTGAATTGACTGAAGAATGGATAGCATATAGGCAAGAATTAGTGCATTTGCAAAGCATCGAAATACCAAGATGGTTTTACACTACAACTATAAATCACAAAGAAATACAACTACACGGCTTTGCAGATGCATCAACTCAAGCATATGCTGCTGTAACTTACCTGAGAGTCGTTGAAGGTGATGAAGTACATGTGGTGATGATTGCCTCCCGAACTAAAGTTGCCCCGCTGAAGCAAATATCGGTTCCAAAATTAGAACTATGTGCTGCTGCATTGCTAGCTGAGTTGATTAATGATCTCATGGAAATCCTGGAAATTACTAAAGACCAAATTTATGTCTGGACCGATTCGATGGTGGTGTTGGCATGGCTACAGTCTCAACCTAATCGCTGGCGAACATTTGTAGCCAACAGAGTAGCTGATATCATTCGCGTCTTAGATAACAGCCAATGGAGACACGTTCAGTCCGCTGACAACCCTGCTGACTTCGCTACAAGAGGCGTCAAAGCATGCGATCTAGCAGCTACAGAGAGTTGGTGGGCTGGACCTAAATGGCTGAAACAAGAAAAAGTAGATTTCCGAAGACAAGTCGTTGAACAAACAGAATTAGAGTTAAAAATTTCATTACACAACACAATAGAAGAGAAACCTATTTGGGAAAGATTTTCAACAATGACAAGAATGAAAAGAGTACTAGCATATTGCAGAAGAATGCTGAAAAAAAGGGAGGCAAAACAGAGAGAGGAATATCTAACGTCTAATGAAATGGAAAGAGTAGTTGAGAACTGCATAAAATATTATCAACATTTAATTTACGGAAAGGAAGTTGAAGGATTATCGAAGGATGGAAAGGTAAAGAAAAACAGTACCCTGATCACGCTTGCACCGTTCTTAGATGAGAAGGGTTTGATAAGAGTTGGAGGAAGACTACAAAATGCTTCTATAGCAGAAAATATTAAACATCCTATAATCATACCTAATAATCAACATGTCACAAAATTATTAGTAAGTGAAGCTCACACAAAAACTTTTCACGGTGGCATCCAATTGATGATGGCATACTTGAGAAGCAAGTATTGGATTATTGGTCTAAAATCAGCCGTTAGAAAACATATACATACCTGCAAAACTTGCATAATAGATAAAGCAAAGGTAAAAAATCAATTCATGGGTCAGTTACCAGCTGTAAGAGTCAACCCACATCGAGCATTCTTACACAGTGGTGTCGATTATGCTGGACCTGTTTTAATTAGAACGTCTAAAGGCCGAGGACACCACGCTACAAAGGGATATATGCTTGTTTGTATGTATGGCTACTCGTGCTATCCACCTGGAAGCTGTGACAGATCTTACCTCTCAAGCGTTTATGGCAGCCTTTAAAAGATTTGTGGCACGCAGAGGCCCATGCACGCATTTATGGAGCGATAATGGCACCAACTTTGTGGGTGCAGCCAAGGAATTGAAGCAGCTTTTCCAGAAGGGAAAAAATAACTTGGCAGCTGAAGTTGCAGAACTCTTAGCCAAGGATGGTACAACATGGCACTTTATCCCACCAAAAATGCCAACATGTGGAGGTTTATGGGAAAGTGGAGTCCAGTCCGCTAAGAGACATCTCACTAGAGTGAATAAAGATACCAAGCTAACCTACGAAGAGATGGCCACTCTGTTAGCACAGATCGAGGCATGCCTCAATTCAAGACCACTTTGCCAGATAGATAACACTATAGAAACACCATTAACTCCGGGTCATTTTCTTGTGGGTGAGTCTTTAATAAATGTACCTGATATTAATTTTGAACATCAGAAAACCTCTCTATTAACCAGATGGCAAATGGTACAGAAGATGACCCAAGAATTTTGGCGTCGCTGGAAGGCAGAATATCTCCACACGCTACAACAGAGATATAAATGGCAAATCCCTATTTTATCACCAACTGTAGGAGATCTTGTGGTAATCAAGGATGAAGATACACCCCCCACAAAATGGTTACTTGGCAGGGTCAAACATTTGCATCCTGGAGCAGATAACCTTGTAAGAGTGGTCACAGTACAGTGCAAGGGTAATCATGAATTGAAAAGACCCCTTTCTAAGTTAATACCACTGCCCAAAAACGTTGAGTACAAGTAAGCTATGGTGGGCGGGTTTCGTTGATTTGACTTTTTAAATTATGTGTTATTTACCTAAAAATAAAGTTACCTATTAATTTATTGAAAGAGTGAATAGTAAATTAAATTAAACATTGAGATATGATTGTGTGTACACTTATATTGAAATCTTACGTATGTTACAGTCCATTGCATGAATATTGTTAATTACTTTTCTTAAAAACTATTGTTTTGGTGGGCGGTATGTCCGATACTATATGAATGTAAGAATATTAAGTACATACTTAGTGCAAAATAAACTATCAAAGCGAGTGGACGTCTTAATCATTTACAACCGTGCCTTCAAACAAAATTGAACCCTAACGTACTGAACAATAGGCTTGGGCCCAAGCCCATAAAGAATTGCTGGCATTTCTAAAACGTGATCCGTGGGGGCGTCCTTACCGTTTGGTTAGGCGCAAACTTTGCTTCTGGGTGTCTCCACCATCCCGTAACCTCCACCGGCAACTGCTAGAGAGAGTAGTGAGCGCTTTATTCCCCTCACAAGGGGAGCACACACCACCGCATATGGTTCCGCCTACTATGGTGCCCAACTCGGAAAAAACGATGGCGACGCGCCTGAAATGACCCAGGTAGAACTAAAAGCGGCAGTACAAAGGCCAAAAACACTGCTCCAGGAACTGACGGCATTCCTGGCCGTGCATGGGTTCTGGCCATCAGGGATCTCTGGCCCCGATTAGTGGGACTCTTGAGCACATGTTTGGAGAGACTGGAAAGCTGGTCCTGTTGAAAATGGAACGGCGGCTTGCGGACTCACCATCCGCTTACCGGCCCATTGTGTTGTTGGGTGAGGTGGGCAAACTCTTCGAGAGAATTATTGCAGACCGCCTTATACGAGTACATGACAAGAGAGGGGCCGGATCTGGCAGATAACCAGTTTGGTTTCCGTCAGGGGCGCTCTACAATAGACGCGATCATGCGCGTGAAAGTCTTGGCGGAGGAAGCAATGGCCCAGAATGAGGTCGTCTTGGCAGTGTCTTTGGACATTGCCAATGCCTTCAACACTTTTCCCTGGAGTAACATTAGGGAGTCACTCTGATATCATAGGGTGCCAAACTACCTCCGCCGCATTATCGGGGCTTATCTGACAGATATGTCATCTACCCGGATCGAAAGGATGGGGTCGGCGAGAGATGTCGTGTTCCACAGGGTTCGGTTTTGGGGCCACTCCTGTGGAACATCGGATACGACTGGGAGCTGCACGGTGCACTCCTCCGTGGCGTCGGCGTCATCTGTTACGCTGGTAATGGCACGGGGGAAGACGCTCTTGATAAAATAACCTCAACTTTTGCACTATTTTGTTGATTTTGACGTAATTTTGACAGCAGATGTTGCTATTTTATGGAGTTTTAATAATGCGTTTTGATTTTGCAAATAATAAGATGACGCACATTTTTTTTTAATTAGCCGTATTTTGCGTTATCTTATTTGGGTTTAACAATTTCACAGTGATTTGAGTTTTTTTTTTTGGGTGAATAACTACAAAAATTTTGATTTTATGACAATGTAAAATTATTATTTTTATCCTTATGGTATCTGCTAGAGGTGAAACGAAACACAATATCTATAATTTGGAGCCATTCTTCATCCATCTTTAAAATAGGTCGAATCTGTACAAAAACCGAGTCAGGCTCAGGGCACCCGACTCTACGTAGTCTTTTGGCTGCTTCCCCTAGAGTGTAGGTATATAAAAATCCGGAGGTGCGAAGGGAAAGCAGCCCCGACCCGCTGTAACAAAGCATAGGCACCGGTGCGGGCCATAGCAGCTGAAGCAAGCTGAAGCTGCGGAGGTGAGCATGGGTGTCTATCCTTTGTTACACAAGGGCGAAGGGGCTGCACTTCCCACAGCGCCGGAGACGTTGCAGAAGCAACATTAAAGTTTTTGAGGTTAGGTTACAATAATTTGTTTTTCTCAAGAAGGGGTGCGTTATCTTTCATGGGAGTGGGGCCAGGTGAGAGGTTGCACCCCGCTACCCCCCATCATCAGGTCATTATACTCATCATTATGAACATCTTTTACTATGGGACCAAACCTGAAATCGCGAAAAAAAATCAGCTGTTCAGTACATTTATGTTTGCATAATTCGTCAAAATGTACTTAACAGCTGATTTTTTTTCGCGATATCAGTTTTGGTCCCATAGTAAAAGATGTTCATAATGATGAGTACAATGACCCCTTAAGAGGTTGTTGGTGTTTTACCAATAACCCTGTATATATACCCTTATATAAAACTCCTTCCAAATACATAATTATGTGCTTTAGTTTCTAGCCCACGTTCGCACGGACGTAAAATTATTGCGGCGGGATTTTATCGCGCGGCTGCGTCCTGCGGAATAAACCGGTTTTTGAAAACGTTCTCTTATCGTTTTCGTTCCGAACAAAATGTTGTACAAAGAACTGTTAGAAACGTTTTAAAAACGTTATTTTAAATAACGTTTCCGAGCCCTGGCTAGATCAGCTATTCTGATGTTTTTGTCAAGAATTGACAAAGCACTACATACCAGAACCTAAAGAGAAACATCAGAAATATTGGGCAAAATAGGGTTAAAATTAATATGAAGTTGATAATAGCAAAATAATGTCAAATGTCAATTCATATCGGCCGTAAATCTGCTCAGAAATGAAAAATATTATTAATATCAGTGAAACCTTACTTTATAAGGAATGCAACGAGCCGTCGAGCAAATACAATGGTTACGGCTGTACCGGAAACCATAGTAAAATTTCAATAATAAGTTTTCACGAAAACATACGGCGCGGACTCGAACTTGTATACTACACTTTTTTCAAATTGGCACTATCACTGCCTCGTTGGTGTAGTGGTTGCAAGCGCTAATGCTGAGCACGAGGTCCTGGGTTCGATTGCCTCAGCTGCCTCGTTGGTGTAGTGGTTGCAAGCGCTAATGCTGAGCACGAGGTCCTGGGTTCGATTGCCTCAGCTGCCTCGTTGGTGTAGTGGTTGCAAGCGCTAATGCTGAGCACGAGGTCCTGGTTCGATTGCCTCAGCTGCCTCGTTGGTGCAGTGGTCGCAAGCGCTACTGCTGAGCACGAGGTCCTGGGTTTGATTCCCGGGTCAGGCAAAGTGTTGTTGGGTTATATTTCTATCTAGAATTTCTCAGTAGCAACCCGAAGTCCAGATTTGTGCCCGGCTTATGGCAATAGGCTCGCCCTCTATTAAATGGTACGTAAACATAACTGGCGACATGTGGGTGTAGTTTCTATAGGTAGGCACATCTCTGCCCGACCCTTCGGTGAACAAGGCATGAAGTTTCACCAGCCACCTAAATAACAAGTAATGATTAAGTTTCTATCGACAACACAAAACATACTTACCAAATATTCCTTTATTAAATCTCTACCCTACCTCATCCATACTATTCCACTCCCCTGGCTGACCAACAAAAACGCCGCTCACTCAGCAACTGCCCCGTACTCTTTTTCTACTATACTCGACCGTTCACTATACTCGTCCGTTTTACTAGCCTGTAAGTGAATTTGATGGAGGGCTTCCACTCCGAGATATGTTTGTTTTTTCAACCCTTTCTCGTTTGTGTCAAGGAGTTCTTTTTGTGGCTGTAAAGTATGGTCGCGTGCTCGACAGAGTTCGAATCCAGTTAGAAGTTATTTCTGTGATGCTTTTTTGGGGTTATTTTACAAAGGTATACTTACCCATTGATTTTTATTTTATTGAGTTTGATCACATAGACGTCTGGCTAGCTCTGCTATACCTACTCGCAGGTGTTGTTTAGGCTAATAATGAAATTGAAGATTGTCACAAACGTCACCAGTAAATAAACAATCACAAAAACTTAGATACTTACATGTGATGGCTAGGAATAGCAATATTTTTATTATCTGTTAGTGTTTTTGTGATGTATGCCTAATGTGTGCCTACCCTCGTGGGGCGTGAATGTATGTATTTTAAAGTGTAGCAAAAGACATTGAAGACTTTAGATTTAATCGCAGAGTATCAAAATAAATCATCATTGCATGTTAGGGCCCAAACACACGACGTTCTTTATACGCGCCGCCTACGCGCGTTTCCTGTACCGCTCATCTTCCTTACTAAACTTGAGAAATCTGCACGGTTTGCGTTGCAAACGCGTAACACGCGAGTCGACGGCACCTTGAAAAAAAAACTTAGTGTATAAGAGCTCTTATGAGTTCGTATCATTTGAGTCAAGCAGCGACATCTGCTAACGAATAGGAGAATTATTTAGGTAACCTGTTGTCTACTGTTGGAAATGTTAGTGCTATTCGCCACTAGATGGCACTGTTTTAATTTAAATCCATAAATAAAAATAGAGGTACTTACTACAGATTTGACGGAAGTTCAGAAAAATATCACCTATCATACGTATATATCATGGAAAGTAAACATGGTTTAATAATTTATGTTAATAATCTGTACCTACTGAGCGACTGCTGCGCAAGTCTCCCTCAGTCTTCGGTAGATTTGCGCTGTAATTATCTCTCTGATTGCCTTTTCTGATCTTGAAACACAGTTCACTACTAGAACCTAACCTAACCTAATCTTAGAAAAGGCGTGTATACAAAGAATTCGCAGTATATTATATTCGCATGTTCCTACTTGGGTGACGTCGATCCCAGCAAAACCACAGAATAATTAATAAACTATGTATTATTAAGTACATATTACTTATTTAGTAAGTACTAAGCAAAACGAGCGAAGTCACCGAGGCAGGCATAGTTAACGAAGACACGACATCTGAGTTACTCTTCTTCTTCGCATCGATGGTTCCACATTAAAATTGTCATCATTCTCCTGCCCTAATCCCAATTTATTTGGGGTCGGCGCACGTAACCTGTCTTTTTCTTCCATACCTACTTCTCTATTATTCGTCATCTCGATAGTCTTTCTTTCCACATTTAAATATTTAGGTATACGCATTAAATGATAGAATAGATAGGTACTTTTAATAAAATACAATACCTACAATGTGTCTTTAGCAAAAACATTGCAAATACGTAGGTACATACAAAGCAAACTACTTAAAATAGATACATACAATATCTAGTAAGTACATAACACACAGTACAACGCACTTTTACGTAAAAATCTAAAAATTTATACTAACTGTAAAATCCAAATCAAAAGTCATTTATTCAAACTAGGCCGAGAATCAGCACTTTTCGAACGTCAAAATTACTTAAGACAGTCCCCCAAAACGCCCGCCCTTCACCACTTCCTAGTGCTTTAGCTGGGGAGAGGAAGTATCGCAACAAACTCCCCAGCAGCACAGCTGTCTGTTCAGATAAAAAAAAAAAATATTCTATTAGCACGCAAAATATTAGGTTGGGGAAAAAGTCTTTTCGCATTATAGTATGTATGAACTTGTAATAAAATCTCTTTGGCTATACTATTTGTATCTGGCTGGTTTTGGTATCATTGAAAGTTTAAATTTTAAAGAACATAATTCCAAATTCAAATTAGGAAAATGTGTGATTTTCATTTGTTTTTCGTACCGTCAAGATGAGTGAATCTAATGAAGAAATTCGATACATTTTAAAATTTTACTACAAAAAAGGTAAAAATGCAACGCAAGCCGCGAAAAAAATTTGCGATGTTTATGGACCTAGTGTAGTGTCTGTGAGAGTAGCACAAATTTGGTTTAAGCGTTTTCAATCCGGAAATTTTGATGTCAAAGATGCACGTCGCTCTGGTCGCCCTATTACGGATAAAATGGATGCCATTTTTGAAAAAGTGGAGCAAGATCGGTGAAGTTACGACGTAGCTGAAGAACTGGAAATTGACCACAAAACAGTTTGGGGCATTTGAAAAAAACTGGGTACACAAAAAAGCTCGACATTTGGGTACCTCACGAGCTCACTGAAAGAAACCTAATGAACCGTGTACTCATTTGTGATTCTTTATTACGACGTAATGAAACCGAACCATTTTTGAAGAAGCTGATAACTGGTGATGAAGTGGATCACGTATGACAAGAACGTGCGAAAAAGGTCGTGGTCAAAGGCCGGTCAGGCTTCACAGACTGTGGCGAAACCCGGGTTAACTCGCAACAAGGTGATGCTGTGGGTGTGGTGGGATTGGAAGGGCATTATTCATTATGAGCTGTTACCACCAGGCAGGACCATCGATTCTGAACTCTACTGCCAACAACTGATGAGATTAAAGCAAGAAGTTGAGAGAAAGCGGCCGGAATTAATCAACAGAAGGGGTGTGGTTTTTCATCATGATAACGCTAGACCTCACACATCTTTAGCCACTCAGCAAAAATTAAGAGAGTTTGGCTGGGAGGTGTTAATGCATCCGCCGTATAGTCCTAACCTTGCACCTTCAGATTTCCACCTGTTTCAGTCTGTTCAGAATTCTTTAGGCAGTGTCAGGTTAACATCACGAGAGGACTGCCAAAACCACTTGTCGCGGTATTTTGACCAGAAGTCCCAAAATTTTCTATAGCAATGGGATCATGTCCCTACCTACAAGATGGCAAAAAGTTATCGAACAATATGGTACCTACATACTTTAGTTAAATGTCAATAAACTATATTAAAAAATGTTTTGAATTTTCTTAAAAAATGCGAAGAAACTTTTACCCCAAAGTATTAATTTAGGTACATAACGCGACACAAAATATATAATTAAATTATTTGCCATATATCAGCTAGTACACGCGAATATACCACAAAAAAAATCGAAAAATATACTCAAGCAGAAATAAAAATATAAAACTAAAAACGTAAACAGAACTTTATACCGAAATAAAAGCTTCCTGGCTTATAGGGCGTGGCCACTTACTAATGTAGCCGTAACTCGAAGTCACAAATGATAAACTAGGACCATCGAAGTAAAATAAATAAAGAATTAATCAGTAATAACAATAACAAAACCAAGGTCAGCAAGAGGACCTGTCACCACAAGCAGCACCCGTTCACGAGTATAACGCAAAGATCAGCCCGTTACCCCGGAAGCAACCCGACCCCCGTCATCTAAGGGAACATGACGCACTTGCTGCCGGTTCCTCAGGCAAGAATAATATCATCAATTGTTGAGGTCGCTAGTTAACCACATATTGCAATACCACTTATAAAAGACACTGTCTTGAGTAGATTATGTCAATTATAAATAAAGATATAATTAAAATAAATTGACTTTTACACTCAGATAAATAATTATATGAACTCATATAATCTGTCAGAAGGTAAGCGAATTCTGGAGAAAGAACATAAACATTGTCTTGAGTTAATCACAGCGACCAACTATTCTTATCGTTTAAGTAGTCGTTGATAGAATAGTATGCCTTTGATCAAAGGTTAGATATTACTTTAGCTTTAAACGCATTGTAGGACAAATCTAGCAAAGAAGAGGGTAACTTGTTATAAAAGGATATATCAAGCCCAACACTTATGAACCGCTCTATTGAAGTTTGGCATCTACTGTTATGCCCAGAGAAACTGCCGAGTCTAGTTTTAAGCACCTCTTTATCTAAGACGATGTTCGGTCCTAGATTTCTTACATTCGGTAAGGCAAACTTTAGGATACATTTTGTTTTCTTGGCATTGAGAACTAAGTTATTTGTTGTAAACCAATCCGTAACCATTGAGAGTGCACTGTCTATGTCGTCAAAATCTTGTCTATTCCTGTCTACTTTAAAAATAAGAAAGGTGTCATCTGCAAACAGTACCTACCACGTCACAGATACTCTTTAAAAAGAATGGTACCTAAGTCATTGATATACACTTAGAATAAGAATGGACCTAGTATTAAGCCTTGAGGTACACCTAACTGAACTGGTAGCCCGGACGATTTCACACCATTAACATCTACACATTGAAACCTATTATGTAAATATGAATTTATTACTTTAAGAGCTTCGTTTTGGACACTGTAATAACGTAGTTTACGCAAAAGCGTGTAGATATGTATATCTACTTACAAAATGTTAGTCCACTTCACAAACATCTAAGTCACACGCACAAACCAAAATATTGATACAAACAACAGGCGATTGCATGTGGCAAACACAGCGAGGTTTACAAACACTTCACACCACATCCTGCGGCTCTCGCCGAGCGCAGCCCTCATTACCAAGTGCTCCATGAATTAGAAACATGTACTATCATCTGCTGACCCTATATATACACTGCGTGGTGATTTAACTTTATTTGTATTAGAAACACATTATTACACCGGCTTGTTATATCGTAGGAGCTGCCAAAAGTAAGTGATTTTGCTTTGTTTATAAGTTACTAGTTAGCTTCTGAAAATTCTAAATACAATGACCCTCAGCAACATTGTAGCTTCCCATTAGTGAAAGAATTTTCTTAATTGGATCAGAAGTTCCAAAGATTACCCCCTACATACAAACTTACACACAAAGAACCATTGTTCTTTGTCTGTTTGTGTGTTGTTGTTTGGGGGCCGAAATCTTATTTGAAAAAATTTTGAAAGTCTAAAAAGTGACACTTACGAAAGAAATTCAATTAATTATCTACTTTTTTTTTAAACTATAACTAACTACCTAATACATATATCTAGTTTTAAATTATTTAACAACTTCGCTTTAAAAGATTAGGAAATTGTTGGTTGCATTGATTCAGTATTGACATTATCTATTTTCCTAAATAGTAGGAACGGCATAATTGTGGTGTTGTTATCATTTTTAGTTTGTTATATTTACATGGAGTAATTGAACAAATAACACATTTATTTAGTTTCTATGTATCTAAGTTTATAGTGTGTTTAGATTTTTTTTTAATGAACAAGCAACAATGAAATTTAGCAAGAACAGTGAATGATTTTGTATTAATTACTGAATGTCTATTAATTTCATGACCTTCTCAATTTTCCAAAAGCCGCTTATAGATAAATAATACTTACTTTTGCGTCTCGCATAGCTAACCGGTAGGTTAGTATTTCAGGGAAATAATTACTCCCAAAAGAGTATGTTGAAGCACATTTTAACGTGTAAGTTTTCCCTGAACACCCATTGTTCAGTTGCATAAGGTTAAGTAGCTAATACTGAGGCATGAATCTGGACAATGGTATGTGCGTGTGTCGATAATGTAATGAGTAAGTACTCGTAGCGTCGCTTTATTGGACAAAATATCCCAAAGACGTAATGGGAGTAGAGACTCATGCACCTCCAACATAGAAAGAATGACAGAAACAAGATAGTCATGATGTATAGAACACTCCAAAATGTGTAAAAGCCTTTGCTTTCATATCCAAGCTAAACTTTTTAATTTGTTCCAGATACACAAGCTAGAAATGAAGCGGCTTCATTTCACACTGCTCTTCTTAAAATTTTACTTCATCCGGTCTCATACGATGATGATAAGAAACGACGCCCTCATTTCCAAGATGGTGTCCGACTTCCAGAAAGATAACTCGATGGCTCTGCAACAGCAGCAGCAGCAGCAACAGCAACAACAGCAGCAACAACAACAGCAACAACACCAACCTGAGAATGTTCTAGCCATGATGCAAAACGTGCTGTGTAAGAACTTCCCCACTGTACCGTGCAACATGATCGTCCAAGACGAAACGCTCAAGAACCTCATACAACGCTCCATACAGCAGCTGAAGTACAAGAAACTATCAATGGAGAAAACTACACAAACGCCCGCTGGGTACCACTTAACTTTATTCCCATCAATAAACAGCGAAGACTTGTCAAATTATCTACAGGTTAGTGATTCAGGATACTACGAAAACAAGCAAGGCAATGCACATAACAGACATAACAAAAGAACAGCTAAAATTAACTTAGAAGTAAATGGAGAGAGAGAACCGAAGAAACGGTCGAAATTAAAGAAAGAAAGCGCGAGAACGCTGTACAACGGACGGAAGAAGATCATGAAGTTCTATCCTCATAAGATAAAGTACAAAGACAAGTTTAAGGGAAGGAAAGACTTCGGGGACTACTCGGAGGAGAAGCTGTCCATGTCTGTAGAGGTCCCGGACATGAACATGGGAGGAGTACTGGAGATCAGCAGGAAGAGAGACAGAATGAACTACAAAGCAGACGCAGAGGAAGGAGAAGATCCTCCCGTATGGCGGATAGACTATCTGAAGCAATCCGATCCCGGCCTGAACGTGTTCGGACACGAGCCGGGCAGGCTGAAAGAGAAGCTGTTGAAGACCGGCCCCAACGTTATCCTCTCGGAGGACATTGTAGAACAAACTCCGAGAAAGGGCGTGATGCATCCGGATGTGTACATTAAGAAGAACTACATCAGGAAAAACGCTCTTCTTGAAATGAACTCCGGCGCCCTCGACTAAGTATTTTTGATATAAATTAGGACTATTTCGAATAAAGTATTAAGTTGTATTATGTATTTTATGACATATTATCTTAAGGAATTAGATTTTGCATATAAACGAAATTAGCCCTTTTCACACCATAAGGTGTGAAAAGGGCTAATTTGTAAAAGACAACATTTTATTATAAAGTAATGGCAAAAATTGCAAAAAATAAAATGTTTGATTAGTGATCTTTGCCAAAGTTTTAAGCATTTTTCAACTTTTAATTATTAACAAACATCTGCTACGGCATCAACTATGATATCAGTACAGCCCCGCCGTAAATCATTTTTAAATTGGCTACAAATGATTTGATCTGGGATTTTTCATAAAAAAAAAAACTAAAAATCTAACTTAACTCAAAACTACTGAACTTCGGTAAAACATTTGTTGGCTTAATTTGTTGTATTTTAACCCTACTATGATGTCCTACAAGGAATACGTCGAGTTATCAGTAACCCTATATATTTTGAATGTGTTGCTCAGCATTTAAATGCATGAGTCGAACATACATAACGCTAGCTTTTGCCCACGGCTTCTCCCGCATGGAGGAAATTATCCCACGGAGACGTATTGTCAGGATAAAAAGTATCCTATGTCATGACCACAGAGTACTTTTTATATTGGTCATGACGATTCTGTAACAATCTCACCGTGAAAACTTGCGTGGAGTGAGCTGTCAGTGTCATTCCTCCGATGCATCGGTGGAATGACACTGACAGCTCACTCCACGCAAGACACTTACTTAAATACTAGCTTTGAAATAATATAAAATGATCTATAGAATTAGCATAAAAAATATTATTAAAATCTCGATTATGATTGTAAAATATGTAATGCTTGGTCCATCCATAGCATCGCGAAGTGTCTTAACATAAATATTGTATTATATTGTTGTATATATAATGTTTTTTTTAGTAAAATAGCAAAACAAAAATGCAGTCAGAAACTCAATTTTGTTTAGTGGCGCGAGCGCGTCATGTATGTACGAAAAATAAACAAAATAAAACATTCACGATTAAGCTAGCTACTAAAGAAAATGCGCAAGGACATTGTTTGTACGAACTCATTGTTAACTGATTGAATAATCGCAATCGCGATGAGTTTTGAAAAAGCGATTATCGATCGATTCGAGTAAAGACTGTGCGACGTGGTACAGCGTTGTTATTAACCGAAATATAGTCAATAAGAAGAGACAAGTGATCGAGTGCTACTAAAGGGGTCCTCGCTTACGGACCATAGAATTAACCCCACACAAACTATGTAGGAATCTATCTAAACGATGGAAGTGTACCAATTTATGTAATTTAAGGCGACGATAACCAACTTTTAATGTTTTTAAACTAAAGATCCGTCTAAACGAGTAGGGCTAAATTATTTGGAAAAAAACATGTGTTAAATTATAGCATTTTTTTAAATAATGAAAACAACCAAGCTGAAAAATTTTAAATTTTCGAAGCCACCATCTTGAATTTTCATTTTAGACCTCACTATTGATTTTAGCACCCTCGAAAACCATGAAAACTATTATTAGAACTAACGGGATATTTACCATTAAGTATATTAATCATTTCGAGTTTCCAATATTTCGGCACTGTTGCAAGTGCCATGATCACGGATAAACTGAAGTTATTGCGGGTAGATTTTTACGAGCAGACAAAACGGTCTAACCATCATTCATGTTTGCTCCGTTCGCCGAAGGACAACTTCCGTCTGGAAAACCCCGGTGTTTATAAGGTAGACTGCAGCTGTGGAAAGTCGTATATCGGTCAGACAAAACGTACTGTCGCGTGTAGAATATCGGAACACATAAAGGCGGTATAAAACAACGATACACAAAAATCGGCCATAGCTCAACATCTCTTGGAATCCGGATCGAACCACTGACCACTCAGGTCATCTCGATAGAAATCCACTACATACCTAGACTGATGAGAGAAGCGATTGAGTTTACCAAATATAAGAACTTCAATCAATGGGTTTCAACTGTCGAGATCCTGGAATCCAGTGGTCCAATTGTGTAAAAACCGCAGGAGTGCCGAAAAAGTTCGCGAGTGGACACAGTGAGTTTTGTGTGTCAAGAACAGATTCGAGTGTAACAAGTGACAGTGGTAGCGGTGTCAATCGTACAAAAACGAACAAGAAAGAGGGTAGATCGTTTTGTCTGCTCGTAAACATCCACCCGCAATAACTTCAGTTTATCCGTGATCATGGCACTTGCAACAGTGCCGAAATATCGAAAACTCGAAATGATTGAAATAACGGGAATGATGAGAACTAACGTAGTTATCCCGTTAGTTCTAATAATAGTGTTAGTGACCATGTCGGTTTAAAAACCTATATACTTAACCATGAAAACGACAACCATGATGAAAAATATGAACATTTTCGCATCTTGGATTTTCTATTGGACCTCAATATCGGCTTTTATTTATAGTTTTATTTTTTAGAGGCCAATAATGAAAAAGAAGCACTTTAATTAAAAAGGGTTCCCATCGTTTGAAGCTCAAAAATGTTAACATCAGGTTGGCACAAAAGTAATGAGACACTTGGTTTACGTTTTACATTTATGTTTCTACAAATCTCGGGACCCTGGGGTCCCGGACCTTTGGAAGGCATAGAGGGGCTGAAGCCAACTCGCAGAGGCCCCTCAGATAATTTTAAATGATGAGGAGGCACCAACCGACGATTATGCCTATCTGCACTATGCAAGTGCACCCAACGACAACCCCCCCTTGGTACAGGACTGTTGTTGTACGTGGAAACAAAACATATTGGGCTGTGTAGGTTTGGGTGGCTAAAGTGGATTGGGTAACTTGAACTATGGAAGAATTATGTCCCCTGCCTTTCCAATGTTATATATTATACACGGATAAAATGGCAGGGGGTGACTTGCACACTCAATAATGGGCCCCCAGAAACGGCCGCTAGCACATAGTGACGTAGCGACAAGGGGGCACCACTTCCTGAGGTGCTTGAGGAGTGGAGAGGTATTCCACGGCTATCAGGACAGGGAGTCGCTACTGCCCAACAGCTCGCCACACGTTTTTTTTTTTTTAATATGTACTGTCAACAATTTAATCTCACAAGACTATCTCGGTTAATAGTAACGCGTCTTTCAGTGATTGGGCTACCATTGGTATTCATTAAAGTAGAACACGGCTTTATGAACTACGAGTATACAATGTCTTGTAAACACTGCTGAATTTAATTTATATGTTAGAAATTATTCAAAATTATTTTAAAAAGTTTGTTGTATGGCCAAGTCGCGTTATTTGAGCTCGAAGATTAAAAACAGTAGTAATGTAATTAAAACGACTTGGAATATTATTAGTAGTGAAACGGGAAGGTCTAATAACCGAAGTGCTGACTACAGCCTGTCTATAAATGACAACATAATAAAATCAGACTCACCAGTCGCCGCGGCCTTTGAAAATTTCTTTTCAGATATTCCCGTTTCAACTACTAAATCCCTAAACTCATCAACTTCTGTTGCTGAGTCTTTGCTTAAGGAAAATGTTAATGCTTGCGATTCGGAATTTAATTTTGAACATAATACCTGTAGAGATATAATTAAAACCTTTCACACTTTAAATGTAAAAAAGGTCTGTGTAAAGATCTGTGGGGTAATTCTGTAGAAGTTGCTAAGTCTATTATTGACATTGTAGCACCTACTTTAGCTCTTATCTTTAATAACTGTATCGACTGTGGGGAGTTTCCTGACCTTATGAAATTTAGTAAAATAATATTATCTTTGTTTAAATCAGGTAGTGTTTGAGAAAATATAATTAACTTTAGTGCCGATAGATGGCGTTGTTCATTTATGGGCGAATTGTGAATCGCGGTGTTATGATTCTCCGCCACTTAACTAGGCCAGTGAGGTTTGTTATGCAAAAATGAACTCAATATACATCCAAGTATCTAATCGAGTAGTTTTACTGTATCATCACCCTATTTGCGAAAGTGAGTGCTGCAGTAGTGTCTGTTGCAAGTGAACGGGTTAACCATATGGTCCTTCGAGCCGGATCGGACCGATTTGTCCGAAAAAACCTTTTTGTGTACCACGTCTTGGCTGGGCAAGTGGATCGCTTGCGCAAACTAGCCAAGTAGCGAAGCAGCAGCAGAAGCACGAAGCAGCAGCAGAAGCAGGAAGCAAGCAGCAGTAGCAGTGCGGGAAGCGAGCTACTGCAGACGGTGCCGGGTGACGTCATCGTCAGGAATCAGCAACTAGGGTGACCAGGTGTGACGTGCGGAGATGCAACGTCATTGTAATCAATCAGTGGACTACTCATCAGGTGGTATCAATCAAAAGGGACAACTGTGAGTGAACTTTTATTACTTTATACGAAGTGCAAGTGCTATTTTAGCTCAGTCTGTGTCGCGGAACGTCTTGGAAATTAACTTTAATTAGAACCTTATTGCCTTGAAGATTGGAACTTAGATAATTATCAGATCAGACTTTGGACTTAGAATATTTTGCAGTGATTTAGACATAGTTTAATTTTAAGGAAAATTGGTTGAGACTGGGAACCTACGCCCAAATGTCTCAAAATTTATGCTTTAAAGATTTATAATTATAACACTTATTTTGTTTTCAACACATAAAAAAATTATAATAACAATATCTTGTAATACTCTCCTCAAATCTTGTTTAATAAATAACACTTTCAGATTTTAACTTCTTAGATAATTGAAACTGTGCAAGTTAATTACCTACTTTCAGTGTTTGACAAAGAAATATTTTAGAATACCCACTATATAAAAAAATGGAGTCTTTGATTAATAAATTAGAAGATACTTGTACTAGAATTAATAAAGCTTACACTAACTTTAAAAAGTCGCCAAAAGAAAGAATAACCCGGCCCTATGTTAAAGTTAGATTAGAAAGTTTAGAGAAATTGTGGGATCAGTTAGCAGATAGTCATAGTAAATTATACGAAGAATATGAACCAGATGAATTAAGACAAAGTTCATATGTAAAGAAAGATATTTATGATGTGACTGAAGAAGTTTACATTCAGTATAAGACTGAAATAGAAACTATTTTAGAATCATTTGAGATTAAAGAGGAAAGTCAAAAAGAAATTCTTAAAGATGTAACAAGTAATTATAAACAGTGTCAAGTCAAACTACCTAAAATTGTTATTCCAGTATTTTCCGGAAAATATACAGACTGGGTAACCTTTCGAGATTTATTCGTATCGCTTATTCATAATAATAAATCATTAGATAATGTACAACGAATGCAATATTTAAAAGGATATTTGTCTGGGGAAGCAGAACAGCTTCTAAGACAAATACCCATATCGGATACAAATTATGAAAGGTGCTGGGAACAACTAAACGCGCGGTATAATAATAAAAGATATTTATCACATTTCATCTTGAAAAGGTTACTCAGTCAAAAGAATCTAAGTAACGAATCAGCTGTGGGTCTCAAGGAATTGATGGATAATACTAATGATTGTTTACATGCATTAACTAACCTTGGTATCGATACTGGTAACTGGGACCTCATAGTGATTCATATACTTACCTTAAAGTTGGATCCGGAATCCCGAAAACAATGGGAGTTAAACGTTACGAGCGACAATTCTTCAGACGGTTTACCAACTTTTGAACAATTTAAAAATTTTCTAACCAATCGTTATCGAGCGTTAGAATTTTTGGATGCGGGATCCAACACAGGAAGAGCAAAACAAACAGAGAAGCCTAAAGTATTTCATGTATCTACTATGCAGTGTAAATTCTGTAAGGAGAATCATAAAATAATAAATTGTAAAAATTTTATAAAAACTGATGTAAATGCCAGACGGGAGTTTGTAAAGGAAAACGGTCTATGTTTTAACTGCCTAGGGCATAACCATTCGGCCAAGCAGTGTTTGAGTTCAGCCGTATGTCGAGTTTGTAAGCGTAAACATCATTCTTTGCTCCATCCCGCGGGTCAGGTTAATGGCCATGCAGAAAATACTAAAAATAGTAACGTACCTCGGAACGATGACGAAGAAACATCTATTGAACAGAAGGCAACACCACCCAAACCGTCAAACTCTGACACAGTGTCTACGTTTTTCTCGTCAAATAAAATTAAAAGGCATAATCAAGTGTTGCTAGCCACGGCTCTGGTAAACGCTACAGCCAAAAATGGATTGAGTCACACTATCAGGGCGTTGCTTGATCAAGGGTCACAAGCGTCCTTTGTGACAGAAGCAACTGTACAGTACTTGGGTCTTAAAAAGATGCCAGTAAGGGGACACATTTCAGGGCTGGAAGGAAATACTCATGTTGTCTCAAAGTTTATGGTAGAACTAACGCTTACCTCTATTCATGATCCAAGCGTAAACGTTTCAGTTACAGCTTATGTATTGAAAACAATAACCACGTTTCTTCCTAGCAAGAAAATAGTATCTATGGATTGGATATGTGACTTACCTTTAGCAGATCCACAATATAACACACCAAACAAGATCGATATTTTGCTTGGTGCCGAGGTTTATGGTCAAGTAATTCAAGAAGGAATGAAAAAGGGACCTCAGGGAACTTTAGTAGCGCAAGCTACTATGTTTGGGTGGATTCTTTCGGGTGTGGTAGAAAAATCACATCAACCTCATGAGAATGTAGTAGCTATGCATTCTTATGTGGAGGAAAACGACTTATTGAAAAAGTTCTGGGAAGTAGAGGCGGACACAATAATCAACAAAAATATCTTAACTGAGGAAGAAAAACAATGCGAACGTTTCTTTGCTGAAACAACAAAAAGGGATAGGGATGGACGGTATATCGTACGGTTGCCGTTTAAAACCACAGATCCAGAGTTCAAAATAAAGAATTCAAAAAAGATAGCTGAAAGGAGACTTTCTTCATTAGTTACAAGATTGGGTAAAAATGAAGAAATGAAAGTAAAATATCAAGAGGTGTTAAATGAATACTTACTGCTGGAACATATGGAGAAGGTTCCTGAAAAAGAAATAAATAACTCGAAGGGAATTTACTTACCTCATTTCGCGGTTGTTAGGGAGGACAAAGACACTACGCAATTGAGGATAGTGTTTGATGCATCCTGTAAAGGTGAAAACGGTGTTTCATTGAATGACCTTTTAATGATAGGCCCTACTTTACAGCCAACTTTAAGACATATTTTAATGAAATGGAGATTGTATCCAATTTGTTTATCTGCAGATATTGTTAAAATGTACCGGCAAATCATAGTTGATGAACAGGACGTTAACTTTCAAAGAATTGTGTGGAAAGAAAGTCCTAATCATCAAATTAATGAATATCGTTTATTGAGGGTAACTTTTGGTACAGCATGTGCCCCATATCTTGCAGTTAAGGTACTTCAGCAAGTGGCCGCAGATGAGAAGGATAAATACCCTAGAGCTGCTAATAAGGTAAAGGAAGACTTTTACATGGACGACCTACTTACGGGTGTCGAAACAGTTGAAGAAGGTATCAATTTGTATCATGAATTTAACAAGTTAGTAGAAGAAGGGGGGTTTTCGTTACAAAAGTGGTCAAGCAATAGTGGGGAATTATTGAAAAGAATAAACAAAAGCGATGAAGAAAATAAAGAAGAAGCAAGAAAAATTAAGATAGATGAAGTTATGAAATTACTTGGACTTACCTGGGATCGAATAAATGACGCGTTCCGCTACACGGTGACACTGCCGCCGACGAATGGACCTGTAACAAAAAGAATAATTATATCAGACATATCACGTTTGTTTGACCCACTCGGATGGGTTTCACCGAGTGTCATCGTAGCAAAAATAATAATTCAAAAGCTATGGTTATCAGGCATAGGCTGGGACGATGAAGTTCCAAGCAAAATACTAAAAGAGTGGCTTACTTACCGGGACGACCTGTATCAATTATCTGAATTACAAATACCTCGCTGGATTAATACTAAACGCAACGACGCACTCGTTGAAATTCATGGATTTTGCGATGCGTCAAAGGCAGCATACGCCGCGGTTGTCTATATCAGGTTAATCGATGATAAGGGTCATGTGTCTGTGAATTTGGTAACAGCAAAGACGAAAGTAGCACCTATCAAGCAAGTATCAATTCCCAGATTGGAGCTCTGTGGAGCAGTTCTGCTTAGTAGATTGCTGGTTGAGGTAGCTCACATAATGGACATTCGGAAGGAGAACATTCATGCCTGGACCGATTCTACTGTCGTGTTGGCCTGGCTCAATAGCCACCCAAATAGGTGGCAAACGTTTGTCGCCAACAGAGTATCGGAGATCTTAACCACTCTAGACGCACAGCAGTGGTCTCATGTTCGGTCCGGTGTAAATCCAGCTGATTATGCTTCTAGGGGTCTCAACCCTTCAGAACTCAAGAAACAAACGTCTTGGTTTAATGGGCCAGCGTTTTTATGTTCAACTGATATAGTTTATAATAAACCTAAAGATGTGGAAACCAATTTAGAAGTTAGTAGGGTACATTTCGCGAGCACAGAAAGTAATTTATGGGACCGGTTTTCAAACTTAACTAAATTAATGAGAGTGGTTGCTTATTGCCGCCGCATGTGGATAAAAAGAAAGAGGGATAACGGTGAAGTAGCAGGATTCTTAACAGCTCAAGAATTAAAAGAAGCATTAGATGTTTGTATTAAGAAGTGTCAAGCAGAGAGTTTTGGAGAAGAAATGGAAAAGATAGCAAAGGACGGTAACTTGGTGAAATTGAAAGGACCTTTAAAATATTTAAACCCTTTTATAGACGGAAATGAAATCTTAAGAGTAGGAGGAAGGTTACAAAAGTCAGAATTAAGTGAAAGTAGGAAACACCCTATATTGTTACCAAAAAGGTCCAAGTTAACTGATTTGATTGTGGCTGACTCTCATTACAAAACTCTACACGGGGGGCCTCAACTCATGCTAGCGTATCTGAGGTCAAGATACTGGATTCTTGGTGCCAAAGAATTAGTAAAATCACACGTACATAAATGTGTCATATGTGTGAGACATTCAGCAGCTACATCAAAACAGTTGATGGGGCAACTACCAGCGGCAAGAGTAAAGCCTACCAGACCTTTCAAATGTACCGGGGTAGATTATGCGGGTCCAATAAACATCAGGACCTCCAAAGGTCGTGGTCATCATGCCTATAAAGGGTACATTTGTTTGTTTATCTGTATGGCCACAAAAGCCGTACATATTGAAGCTGTTAGTGACCTAACTACACAAGGCTTTTTGGCGGCGTATAGAAGATTTGTATCTCGAAGAGGCTATTGTTCTGACATCTGGTCAGACAATGGAACCAACTTTATAGGGGCATCAAGGGAATTAAATAAGTTATTCTCTGCGGAGAAATCTCACTTACCAAAAGAGCTGGCTGATTGTTTGGCGTCTCAGGGCACAAAGTGGCACTTTATTCCTCCATACTCTCCCAATTTCGGTGGTCTCTGGGAAGCCGGAATCAAGTCTATAAAATTCCACCTCCGGCGGGTTATTGGCGACTCAACGTTAACGTATGAGGAGTTGTCGACCGTCTTGGCGCAAATTGAGGCCTGCCTTAACTCGCGGCCACTGTCAAGGATGGATGACGGTCTGGATGGTTTAGACGCTTTAACTCCGAGCCATTTCCTTGTTGGCGAGTCCTTGGTTGCCGTTCCGGAGTACAATTTTGAATCTTCTGCTGTGTCCAATTTACGACGATGGCAATTAACTCAAAGGATGATGCAGAACTTTTGGCGACGCTGGTCGCATGAGTATTTGGCTATGTTTTTAAATCGTTATAAATGGAATCAACAAAATCCGGAACCAAATACCGGTGATTTAGTTTTAGTAAAAGAGGATGATTTGCCACCCGCTCGCTGGCTGCTTGGTCGTGTGGTTGCAAAACACCCTGGAGCCGATGGTATTACTAGAGTTGTATCTCTACGCACAAAGGCCTCTGTAATAAAAAGATCTATTTCTAAGATTTGTATCTTACCTGTAACGTCCACCGCCACGTAGCCAAACTTGTTGATTTAGATATTTAGTGTATTTTTTTTTGTTTGTTAGCTTTATTATAATAATATGTAGTTCCATGGTGGGCGGAATAATAATAAAAATGTTAATTTAATGAAAGGTCAAATTTTTTGAATTTGTCCTTGGTGGGCGGAATGTTTGAGAAAATATAATTAACTTTAGTGCCGATAGATGGCGTTGTTCATTTATGGGCGAATTGTGAATCGCGGTGTTATGATTCTCCGCCACTTAACTAGGCCAGTGAGGTTTGTTATGCAAAAATGAACTCAATATACATCCAAGTATCTAATCGAGTAGTTTTACTGTATCATCACCCTATTTGCGAAAGTGAGTGCTGCAGTAGTGTCTGTTGCAAGTGAACGGGTTAACCAGGTAGTACATCAGACCCCACAAATTATAGACCTATTTCAGTACTACCTACGTTTAGTAAAATTTTTGAGAAATTAATTTTAGACCAATTGCAAAGATTTTTTAATAAACATAAATTATTACATAACAAGCAGTTTGGTTTTACAAAGGGTCGTTCAACTACTGATGCCGGTGTTGAACTTTTAGGACATATTTATAATGCATGGGAAGACAAATGCGATGCCTTGGGCATCTTTTGTGATTTGTCCAAGGCATTCGATTGCGTTCTTCATGAAACGTTAATCAGGAAACTCCGCCATTGTGTTGTACTAACCAAATGGACTTTCTGTCTGAAATAAAAGCATTTTATTTATTTATTTTATTACGGGATCCGGAACACCGCTCTGGATCTTCTTACTTCATACTTGAGTAATAGGATTCAGAGCGTTGACGTTTTATTTTATTTTATTTTTATTTTATTTTATTTGGGAAACAAACAGATGCAATAACAAATATATGTATACAAATAGTTCAACACAATCCAGAAACAGTTTCCACAGATTACTATACAACTAAATTATATGTAGGTACCTAAGTGGAACAACAACCAGAAGTTCACACCGTTAAAATTTTACAGAGTTTAGAATTTAATATTATATAACATACAACAATAATATTATTTAAATTTCGATGCCAAAATATTTCTTATAAATTTGAATTTGGGTAGAGAAAGGTGAAAAATATCTAAATCCTGATGGAAAAAGATCGCCTGGATCTATAGTAACAATGGGGGTCCCACAGGGCTCGATTCTTGGTCCTTTCTTGTTTCTTATTTATATTAACGATTTGCCCTACCTCATAAAGGATAATCATGATATAGTTTTGTTTGCGGATGATACTTTACTATTGTTTAAACTTAAACGTCAGCAGCTGGTTACTGACGATGTAAATAGAGCGATCTCAAAAGTAGTTCACTGGATCAATGTTAATAATTTACTCCTTAATGAAAAAAAAACCAAATGCATTAAGTTTACGCTACCTCACGTTAGGCAGGTGAAAACTAACGTGTTGATAAAGGGCGAAGAATTGAATCCTGAAGATAGCACAGTATTCTTGGGCTTAACTTTGGATGCTAAGCTTAAGTGGGGCCCACATATAGATAAATTGTCAAAAAAGCTAAGCTCCGCAGCATACGCTGTTAGGAAAATTCGTAATTTAACTAACACAGAGACAGCCCGTTTAGTGTACTTTAGCTATTTTCTTAGTGTAATGTCGTACGGTATTCTGTTGTGGGGAAATGCAGTCGACATTCAGACTATCTTTGTTTTGCAGAAAAGAGCTGTTCGATGCATTTATAAATTAAGTCTGAGACAATCTCTCAGAGAGAAATTTAAGGAGATTAATATAATGACTTTGCCTTCTCAGTACATTTTCGAAAATCTTTTAAATGCCCATAAAAACATTAAATTGTTTAAAAATAATATCCACAATATAAATACTAGGAACAAACACAAATTTGTTGCACCTCCAACAAGGCTCAAGAAAATAGGTGGCTCATTCAGATATCAATGTATACGCTTTTATAATAAACTTCCAAGCCACGTTCAAGATCTGAGCCTTAATAAATTCAAATCATTCATTAAACGCAAGTTGTGTCAGAAAGCTTTTTATACCGTTAAAGATTATATTGAGGATAAAATGGCTTGGGATTGAACTGCTCCAAATTTTATTTTTTTATTTTTTTTATTTTTTTATTTTTGCATACTGAATGTTGACATGACTATTTACTTTGTAAAGTATTATATTATTTTAATTTATTGTGAATGTGAAGACTATGTAGGTCATTGCTTTTTTTGTTTGTTTTATTTTTTCTCTCAGTTATTTTTAATCATGGTCTGGCCGTTTGAGTAATTTATGCGGCCTACCCCAATGTCCTTTCTTTGGTATTGTTCGTCGAATCGTTGAGCTCCTTAAGTTCTGAGTTGAGCTGCGCGATTACTGACAAATGCGTGCACTGACTGGACAGGTCCTCTCAATCTGTGTGGTTCTTTCCTCAAAAGACCATTTCAGACACCAATCTACATGGTCTTCACATGAAGTGACTAAGATTATGTCTGGACTTTATAAGAGACTGTGACCTCTGAGTTTGTTTCGGCCTTTCTTCTCAGAGTAGTCAGATAGGAAAAGCCGACCTCATCTAGTTTAAAAAAAAAACATGATTGACTTGTAAAAGTGTTTGTACAAACCTACTTACAGAAATAAAATTCATTTATCATTAATCATTTATAAAAAAAATATATATATAGGTACCTACTACGTACGTAATCTTTTTAATAGGTAGGTATTTCGCTTTTTCTACCGAGTAAAATACATAGATTAATAAATAAATAAGTAGATAGGGTGAAAAAAGTGACACACGAGTGACCTACCTACGCTCGCGTTAAGTTTAGTGTTTGTACAAACCTACTTACAGAAATAAAAATCTTTTATCATTTATCACAAGCTGCCCTGCGGGTTTCTGTATCTCTCTTGGTCTGGCTCCTCATCCTAGACCCGTTCCGGCAAAGTAAACTCTACCGGCACAGACATACAGTTCGGAGCGCGCAAGCCCCACCACGACGTCAACTTAGAGATACAGCGGTGGGGTTATTATTATTATTATGACAATACAAAAAGCTTACTACCACACTATTTTTAGATTTAATTTTTTTTAATTATTTTTTCTAATTTCTAATTATTTTTCCTGTTTTCAAATTTTAACAAAGATTATTTGTACCTAAAGCGGATCTCTGTAAGGTAAACTTAAGTTCTACCAGTAATTTCTAAAAAACTAAAATGTATGAAAAAGTTATAAGTACGGTACACTTTAAATTAAAACATTAAAATGTTAATTATGTACACAAAATCCTGTTTTAGTGACATTCCTTGTGTTGCCCCTGTACCGTTCATTTATATCTAATATTAGTTAGGATTACCTACTTACTGTTCGATGTTTACGAAAAACCGGCTTTCCGCGATAATTTATTACTATGAGAAGTTAGACAAATATAAATTTTATGCTAAACATAATCACCAAGCGAATCCCTCCTATCTATACTACACTTGCACGTTGTAATCAAAAACAACGCTTATCTCCAGCGATTAAAGTCCAACTGTTCTGTTATGAATTAATAAGCATTCGCCGAGAGAAAACATCTTTATCGTGCGAGTAGTTTCTGTCTCAACAGCCGCAGAGAGTAGACGTGCCGCGAACTATGTCACGACCCGTGTTATCTACTCATGTGCTAGATACATCGACTGGAACCCCTGCAGTTGGGATTTTTGTTGAATTATACAAGCAAAAGGATAGTACCTGGACACTATGGCACAGCACTATGACCACTACTGATGGGAGAATACAGTTTCCATTTTCAAATGACTCGATGGCAGCGGGGACTTATAAATTGTTGTTCAAAGTTGGTGATTATTATAAAATGATTGATAAGGAAACTATATATCCGTTTGTCGAGGTACGTACTATTTAGGTACCTACTTTGCTTGTTACCTACATACTATATTGGGCTCCACTCATAGACATATAAATATAATCTACAAAAAAAGGTGCATACCTATAACCCTACAACAACTCATTCATAAGTCTCATAAAATAGCTGCCATTGCTAGGGTTGTGTCTACTACTACAACTAAAAATTGCTGTTTCCTAACATTTACATGCAGTTATAGAGGTTAACTACTCGTAATTTGAAACAGGCCGTGGTAGAGCGGACAGATTTGACCTTAAGCCTTGTCTCCCAGTGGGATGGATAATGATAATCTAGTCGTGGCGCAATATTTGTAACTTAAATTAATTTAGGAGTTTAGTTAGACTAAAAGGTTTTTATTTATCACTTTTCAGTATTTTTTTCCTCGGTTTAACTTTTTGTAAAAAAGTTTTTTTTTTATTTTTCGTTTTTCAGTTAGCTTTTTGGAAGTCGGTTGTTGTTTGTTTTTTTTTTTAAGTTTATATTATTTTCACTTTTAGATGGTGGTAACCCCACACAAATTCAAATAGCACTACCTGCAAACTAGATTAGAACATCATCCACATAGTTATATTATGTGGGAAAAATACGTATTATTGAAGCTAACTCAAAAATTATCCAAGCAAAGTTAATAAATTTTATATGGGACCAACTTCGAGGCAATCAAAGCCCTCCTGAATAAAACAAAAATCTTTCAAATCTGACTCTATAAAAGGTTATGCGTATCGAATTGAGAACCTCCTCCTTTTTTCGTCGGTTAAAAATACGAAGACGTGTGACATCAGCTAGGTATCAACCCGCACTGGGCCCACGTGGTCGACAATGGCCCACTCCCTCTCTCGAAGACGTGTGACATCAGCTAGGTATCAACCCGCACTGGGCCCACGTGGTCGACAATGGCCCACTCCCTCTTTCGAAGAGTCCTGTGTCCCAGCAGAGGGAACATTATAGGCTGATTATGTAAGCGTAGCAACAACTTAATAATTCATTACAATACACCTCACGCTTACTTCCCGGGGGTAGGCAGACTCTACAGAACGCCACCTGCTACGATTCTTCCTAAGTACTCCTTTTGCCTCATTTACGTTCATGGTCTGGTCATTAACACGTTCACTGTTCGTGACCCACATGTGGGTCATTTTGGATTGGAACGAGACGCCCCGCCCGTGCCATACATGTGGGTCACTGCACTTTGCATACATAATGGGTTCTTACTTCGTGGACATAAAAAAACATACTAGTATTATACATGAACGTATGAGCAATTATGTAGGTAAAATAAAATAGCAATGAGCCATCGATTTTTTTTATTTATTTAGGACTTGCAAAGCTTTGAAAATTAACTTAAAAGGTAATCTGGCCTCAACTTTCAACTTTTATGGCCTCTAAGTGTGTTCCTATGTACCTCAGTACATAGGAACGAAAACAGTAAATTGGACGTGAGAGCTAATTTTGATATTTTGGCTGGATAATGAACGTTGGATAGTGCCATGCTTACGAAATTATACGTATATAACAAAAAGTCGAAAACATGATTTTTGTTAGCCATAGTAGGTGGGTTTACCTAGGTACTTATAAGTTAGTTATTTTGTTTTCAGTTATCCATTAAATATAAACTACCTACTTATTTGCTCAACGCTTTTAGAAACATGATAATGTTATCTGCTAAATAAATAATAAATTCGCTATTACACATGTTATGCCACTGTTTCCTCTACCAAGGGGGTCAAAGTGCATTGACCTAACCTATACAGCGATATTTCGCTTTATGTTTTCATGATGTGCAAAATCAAGTCGTAATTGAATCTTTTGCTTATAATTTAATTTCCACAAAACAGTGGCTTATCAGAGCAATACCTACAAACTACAATGTTATTATAACAGCGCCATCTATCATATCACGATGCACCTACTAATGCCTACTAGTTTTTCAATTCAATACTAGATAGCGTTGCATTCCACAAAACAGAAATTATTTGATTTTCTTTGTTTTTCAGATAACGTTCAACACCAAAGACGGCCAACACTACCACATACCCTTGCTGCTAAGTCCCTACGGATACTCCACTTACAGAGGCAGTTAATTTGTAGTCAAACTAAACCCTGAGTCCCTAATTCAGATAATTTTTGTAAACAAAGAAACGTCAAGAAATGTCACTGTCAAAATGACAGAATAGTGGTATAAAACATTTAGCACAACAAAAACAAGGAAACGACGAGATGAACAAGTAACACGATGATAATAACACAACAAAATTAACAAACACGCAGCGAAAAACCTGATCGGGGAAAAGATGCAACTTAGACGTACTGTCAAACGAAATTTGAAAATGTTAGGAACTCCTGCAGTGTTATCATAAAATACTTCATAACAGAAAATCTCCTCTTATAATTTATTATAATTTAAAAATTATCACATCATAATTATTTTTAGAAATTTTTGGTTTTAAACAAAGTTAATAACTTTGTTTAAAACCAAAAATTTCTAAAAATACGAGTAGTTATGATGTGATAATTTTTAAATTATGATTTCTAAAATCAGTACTTAAAAGAAAATCTCACCTTTTTTCCGCCATTTTTTGGGAATTACCATTAAGAAGATATTATTTGGTCTACTATCACCTTTGTTTACAAAAATTATCTGAATTAGAGACTCAGGGTATAATAGTTCATATAATAAAACTTACTTTTAAATTTTTCAGTTGCCTTTTTATTTATATTCATAATTTGTTACTTACCATTAGACATCGTCAATCAACTCCAATTTTGCCATAATACCGTCATGGATCCATCAGGTCTATTTAAGCACCTAGGTATGACCAAGTACCTAGTTACCTACTGTAGAATTATTCATTCTACAAAGTACCGACTTTATAGAACGCTAATAACAGTCGCGAGTCGGGTTAAACATGCGTCGAATCTTCTCGCAAAAAACGTAAGAAAATTTGAATTTCGCGGGCTACCCTGACGCTAGGAAATTCAAATTTTCTTACGTTTTTTGCAATTTACAAGTCAGTATTAAGTTGTATGTTAAATAAAGTATGATTTGCGGTCGTCACAAATATGTACAGAATTATAATAATTAGAATCAGTAATACAACTCCCCAAGTATAATCCTGAAATGTCAAGATTTCATGAAATAGTCATTCATTAGGATTACCTAATCTTAAAGAGTTGTATTGATCACTTTAATGATTATTATTATGTAAATACGCACTTGTTACGACCGCGAATCACATTTTGATCAACGTACAACCTAATACCGACTTGTAAATAGCAAAAAACGGTAAGAAAATTTGAGTTTCGCGGGCTACCCTGACGCTTCCCCCTTAAGGTGAAAGCGTCAGGGTAGCCCGCGAAAGGGGATGTTCCAAAATGTATGGACGATGTTTGGTGTACATACACTATACATAAAAATAGAGAAATATATTTAAAACAGTTCTCAACTGTCAAATTACTTTAAAATGGCTTCGTTTGCTGGTAAACCACACTTGAAATTGCAACACAGCAAAAACCCGTCATGGGAGTAAGCTGTCATTTTGATTGATTAATGACGTTTGACATGACAAGAAGAGGACTGAAGGACTGAAGTGACACTGCTGTGACAGCTGACAGTCCTCTTTCTATGATCAATGGTCGATCTATGGTTTACTGACATTGATTTTATGCATAGAGTAACTAAATCGGTGAGACGCCAACTTGAAAGTCGATTAAAATAATTAAAAAAAATAATAATAATAATTTTATTTCAATTTCAGTTACATTCTTTTTATTACAATACAGTATGATCATTTAAGCTTCATCTAATATGTTTTACAAGACCTCTGTGTCTGAACTAGATAATTTATATCTATCTCAGACAACAGCGCTCTTCCCTATAACTATAACATTTATAAGCTAACAAGTAAATGTGGCCATTATAAAAAATTATGCAAAAAACAAAACAAAAAAAGGTGATTTATAGAAATATGGTGATATACAAGTCCTCCTTTTGAGTATAATGTAGATGGATAAATATCAATTCCCAACCACAACAGTATACATTTAAATGAGTTATCTGTATTTTTCCCGAATTCTACGGATTTTTCTCTTTTTTTTAGGTAGTGTACACAGACCTGGCCCATTTTGAAACATCTCCTTTTAGTGTGGTTATCTAGGATAATTTATCGTTTATTTTATTCCGTTTATAGATTCTTTTGCAAGCCTTTGTCACCTGCTTCCTTCAGAGCAGACATTTCTTTTTCTCGTCTCCTTGAGCCTTTTTTGTTGGAAAGGGGGTAATTGTAGAATTATTCATTCTACAAAGTCGGTTCAAAGATTTTTTTCACATTAAATACTTTTTAATATTGAATAGAACTGCATAGTTTGCCTTTCTCAACTTTTTTATTAGTTTGAATTTGAAATAGTAAATTTTTCTCGAGTTTTGGCGGTTGATATTTTGTCATTTAATCCCTGGATGAAAATAGAAAAACCTCAAAAATTACTCAGTGCACAAACTTTACACAGTGTATCGTATTCGCCTAAAAGTAGACCCGATAGAGAAGGAGGTGCGATGTAGTGTCCAGCTATTTTTGGTATGTATAATTGTTCAGCATGAATTCTTTGATCACCGCATGATCGTTGCTATAATCGATATGGTCTTGTTCTTCTCTCTGTAGAACGCGAGTCTGTACCTACAGCTCAAGGAGCTTCTGCAAGGAAACTTCTCGTCTCCGGCAACACTTAAGTACCTATACATCTTTCATTTCAACTATTTTATATAAATGAATCCTGGCGATTACTTCCTCGCTATAAGTTCTTTTTTCGTGTAGGAAGTTATCTAAGCCAGAATTCTGGCTTTTCCGGCACGGGAGCACAGCTTCCAACTGCTTGCTCGGGTCCTGTCAGCTGAGCCAGCGGCAGGCCGTGTCCATCAGCTCATGCGCCTCTTCTCAGCCGTCTACACGACGGGCGGTTCAGCGACCGTCCCGAACAGATAACCAATTTATTACATGAATTTGTTGAACACAAACACGTCCAACCTATCCGCTATCATTTTCAAGATGCCGTTGCTACTCCGCCGCACAGCTTTAATGACCGACGCAGATTTATTCCGCATAATAACGTTTTAATTTTACAGGCCAGTTGGCGTGGTTGGTTAAGATACCACCTATCATGCCGCAGGTCGTGGGTTCAATTCCCATCCAGGACAAACATTTGTGTGCATGATATAGATAATTACACACAATATGTCTGTTTGTCCTGAGTCTGGGTGTAATTATCTATATAAGTATGTATTTACAACAACAAAAAAAGTAGTGTATGTATTTATCAGTTATCTGGTTTCCATAGTACAAGCTCTGCTTAGTTTGGGATCAGATGACCGTGTGTGAATAATGTCTCAGGTTATTTTTTTTTTTTTTTTATATTTCTCGGGACCCTGGGGTCCCGGACCTTTGGAAGGCGTACGAGGAGCCGAAGCCAACTCGCAGAGGCCCCCTAGGATAATTTTAAATGATGAGGAGGCACCAACCGACTATTATCCCTGTATGCACTATGCAAGTGCACCCAAGGACAACCCCCGGTTGGTGCAGGACTATTGTTGTACGTGGAAGCAATACATATTGGGCTATGGGTCTGGGTGGCTAAAGTGGATTGGGTAACTTGAACTATGGAAGAACTATGTCCCCTGCCTGACCAATGTTATATATTATACACGGATAAAATGGCAGGGGGTGACTTGCACACTCAATAATGGGCCCCCGGAAACGGCCGCTAGCACATAGTGACGTAGCGACAAGGGGGCAACACTTCCTGAGGTGCTTGACGAGTGGAGAGGTATTCCACGGTTATCGGGACAATCCCGGAAGTACGGTCAAGATTCCTACCAGCACCTTACTGGAATACTTCCTTCCTCCGAGCTCATTCGCTCTTGCGAATCTCCACTCCAGCCGGCCAATAAAGGCAAGCTAGAGATGAGGACAAGATTTCTTCCGGGAGATAGGGTCCATGGGGTCGCTACTGCCCAACAGCTCGCCACATGCTGCCCTGCGGGTTTCTGTATCTCTCTTGGTCTGGCTCCTCACCCTAGACCCGTTCCGGCATACTATACCGGCACAGACCTAAAGTTTGGAGCACGCAAGCCCCACCACGACGTCAACGTAGAGATTCAGCGGTGGGGTTATTATTATTATTATAATTGCAAAGAAATCGTCTATCCGTGCGCCCGTAAACATGCCTGAAGCAGTACAACAACGGGGGTCGCAACAGTGACCTGAAAATGTAATTGTACTGAACTCTCGAGGGCACTGTATGCACTTTGTGTGTACTTGACCCATATACCTACCGCTCGTGTAGAAACTTTGACAGTATGCTTTATCGACCGTACACCGAGCGAAGCTATGTGCCAGCATGCTTCCTCGTACCGACAGTGCCCTCCGTTCCCTCTCTATATCCAGGTCATCTTTTAAGGTGTCCGTCACAATATGACTGAGGCACCACGGTTCAATCAAATGTTCTCGGTGGCACGCTATTGGGCCTTTTGTTGTTACCCACAAAAACCATGTCCACTGATTGATGGACTCAACAGCACCATGTCTGCATAACTTATGTTGTTAACACTAACGCCATCTATGCGGCAGCCAACATGCATGCTGCTCAGTCCCTCAATCAATCGATTCATATACAGGGTTATTTGTAAAACACCAGCAACCTCTTAAGGCCATTTATGTACGCATAACTCGTCAAAATGTACTGAACAGCAGATTTTTTTTGCGATTTCAGGTTTAGTCCCATAGTAAAAGTTGTTCATAATGATGAGTACAATGACCCCTTAAGAGGTTGTTGGTGTTTTACAGATAACCCTGTATAGGTTAAATAACCTCGGAGAGGTTAATGCTCCTTGCCTTACACCCGCATTCAATTTATACTGATCCGAAAACACATTTGACCATTTTACAGTATTTTTCTGATTGTTATACCAGTAGGAAAAATGCTTATTATTTCAGGAGAGACACCCTTGTCTTTAAATTTTACTCCAGAGTAGTCTATAGGATACCGGATCGAACGCCCTGGATAGATCTAGGAGGGGGTA